>JAAONU010000005.1:14049920-15249920 GCA_012932295.1 Cyclina sinensis
CAACTATATAACATTTATGTAACCTCTGCGTAACCCAATCTTTATCAATACACAAGTACATATTTGCATTGTTTATTCCCCTGGAAGAGTTTTTTCCACGTTACATAAGTAACATTTTGTAACATTAGGAAATAAAAACAGCCACATGTTCAGAGTAATACGTAATTCCTGTAACAACTTTGTAACATTTATGTAACCTCTATGTAATCCAATCGTAATCAATAAACAAGTATATATTATCATTTATCTACGGAATACCGTTAGGACCATCGTGGTTAGACGTTATAATCCAGAGGGCGACAATGCGATAGTGCGATAATGCGATGGCGACAGTGCGATAATGCGATGGCGACAATGCGATAATGCGATGGTGATAATGCGATAACGCGATAGTGCGATGGCGACAATGCGATAGTCATATCGTACTGTCGCCATCGCATCATCGCATTGTCACCATCGCACTATCGCATTGTCGCCATCGCGTTTTCGCATTATCGTACTGTCGTCATCGTATTATCGCACTGTCGCCATCGCATTATCGCACTGTCGCCATCGCATTATCGCACTGTCGCCATCGCACTATCGCATTGTCGCGTTATCGCACTATCGCATTGTCGCGTTATCGCACTATCGCATTGTCGACTATCGCCTTCCGGTACACATGCGTACATCGTTTTTTTGTATGTACACAAGCGATTTTTACGAAACAAAAACAATTGCAGAAACATTAAATGGACGGCTTTATAAAGATATACTTTGAAAAAGGTTACAGTTAAAATAAAATCCGATTCTTTTCAAGTGGGTCCAACTACATACAAAAAAAACGATGTGCGCATGTGTACCGGAAGGCGATAGTCGACAATGCGATAGTACGATGGCGACAGTGCGATAATGCGATGACGACAGTACGATAACGCGAAAAAGCGATAGTGCGATGGCGACAATGCGATAGTGCGATGGCAACAATGCGATGATGCGATGGCGACAGTACGACATGAATTTCGCATTGTCGCCATCGCACTATCGCGTTATCGCTTTGTCGCCATCGCATTATCGCATTGTCGTCATCGCATTATCGCGTTATCGCGCTGTCGCCATCGCATTATCGCACTGTCGCCATCGCATTATCGCACTGTCGCCATCGCATTATCGTACTATCGCATTGTCGCCCTCTGGATTATAACGTCTAACCACGATGGCCCTAACGGTATTCCGTATTTATCCCCCTTAAAGAGTTTTGAATGTAACATAAGAAACATTTTGTAACATTAGAAAATAAAAAGCGTTACGGTGTAAGATATATACGCAATGATTGTAACATCTATGTAACATTAATGTAACCTCTACGTACCCAATTGTCAGCGAAATACAAGTATATATTTGCAATATTGTTGCCCGTGAAAGTGTTTCCAGCGTAGCATAAACATTAGGATATAAAATCAGTTAAATGTTCAGAGATATACGTAATTCCTGTCACAACTCTGTAACAACAATGTAATCTCTATGTAACCTAATCTTTATTAATAAACAAGTATATATTTGCGTATCTAGTGCTCCTGGAAGAGTTTTCAACATAACATAAATAACATTTTGTAACATAAGAAAATAAAGTCAGTTACATGTTTATAGTTACACGTAATGCCTGCAACAACTATGTAACATTTATGTAACCTCTACGTAACTCAGTTTTCAGCGTAATACAAGAATATATTTGCAATATTTTTAATCCTGAAAGAGTTTTCAACGTCACATTAGTAACATCTTGTAACATGGGGATAAAAACAATCACATGTTCAGAGTTATACGTAATGCATGTAACAAGTATGTAACATTAATGTGACCTCTACGTAACCCTATTTTCAGCGTAATACAAGTATATATTTGCAACATTTTTGATCCTGAAAGAGTTTCAACGTCACATAAGCAGAGACATAGAGACATAGATAACAGAGATAAGCAGCTCCTATTTACTCCATTGAAATAGCGCACATGCCTCTCAAAAAGTGAAAAAAATTAGGCATTTTGTAGCAATTAAAACTCAATGGCTATTTGTTCGACCCTTTTAAGATATACATCATTTGAAAGCTTAAACAGTCGTCTATAGCTGCAAGTTAAAATATTGGCAACTTTCTAGCCCTTTAATTTAATATAACTTGGCAGAATATACCCACTATCCCAGTTTTTCGCCATCTTTATAGTTTTGTGAAAAATGATTTAGTTGCAGTTCTCTTTAACACATGATGCATCATTTGTTTCTACCAGGACTAGAATTATTTTACCTGCAGCAATAGACAAATGACTAGGCTTTCAGAAAATGTATAATTTGTTTCAATTTGGCAACTAGTTAACAAGTTATACTTGCTACAAGACACTGTCTTAGCAGGCACGCATGAGACCTTAACTAGCTAGGAAGTTGCCTATCTCTGTTATCTATGTCTCTGACATAAGTAATATTTTCAAAAACTGTAACATTAGGAAATCAAAACAATCACATGTACAGAGTTCAACGTAATGCCATTAACAACGATGTAACATTGATGTAATCTCTACTTGACTCAATCTACTGCGTAACACAAGTATACATTTACAATATTTTTTATCCTGAAATAGTTTTCAACGTAAAATAAGTAACATTTTGTAACATAAGGAATAAAAGTCGGTTATATGTTCAGATTTAAACGTAATGCTTTAAACAACTATGCAACATTGTAGAGGGGATAGGGGCTGTGTATTCTCCGCCCGTTGCTGTTTATGAAAGGAACTCCTTATGGTCATGTAACATGTTTTCAACATAGCCATCAGTTCCTCGCTTAAATAAATTTAGGCTACTTATTGGCCTCCCGTTTTGTGTTCTGCTGTGGTCAGGAAATAATACGTATTCCCATTGCTGTCTGTTTTCGGCGATTACTTTGCTCTTTAACATTTCCATTTTCATGAACTGGAAAATGTTTGGTCTATTGACACATGTCATGAGATATAGGTTGAATAATTCCATACACTGAAGTTACCTCACCTTTCGATAATGCTTTATTGACTTTCCAAGAGTGCCTTAGCTTCCTCCTTTACCTTTTCATATACTTCAAACACACGAACGTAATTGTCTTGAAAATGTTCAATGTCAAGGTACATGTCCTTAGTAAATTTCACACTTTTATCCTTAATTATATTCTTTGCATTATACATATAGAGTACTAACTTTTGCCTGAAATGTTTCGCGTATCTTAGAAGAGTCATGAAATTTCATGTAGTATGAGGCATCTAAAACCATGACCAATGTTGCGAATTGTTTTGAAGTACTTATCGTGTTTGTGGAGAGCTTGATTTCGACCCTCAAAACTGTAACTATCATTTTGACTTTTTCTCCTGTCAGATGTTCCCAAGGAAATTTAACCAGCTGATGTTCAGGTTCGCAAAACATCATTATCTTGCAGGCTAGGGATAAGTTGTTTTCCACTGTGTTCTTAACTGTAGATGTGCTGACATCGGCCGATCTCATTGATTCATAATGGCGTTTCAACACTTTCAGAGGAGTGAGAACTTCAAAGTCTTTATTGCGTTCGGTGGGCAAAAGACACATCTTCTGCTACATGTACAGCTCAATGACCTTTCTCCCCGAAGAACTTTCGGGTTTTACATCTTCGGAGACCTTTGATGGGCCACTCGATACGCTTGCTATCTCTATGTCGGCCTAATCAGGGGTATTACTCGACTCCATATCCGTGTCTGAAGGCATCAAAGGACGTAGTTGGGCGCTTGGCGGGGCGTATCACTTCCTCCTCAATGTCAGAGTCCGGCTGTAAGAAGACTCAAGTCGGTCCGTCGATCAATATAGTCGCTTCATTATGTCTGTCTATCGTTACCTCATCCTCTCAAGTTGTCTCCTGCTCCTTATCCCTCTTCTCTGTAGCAGAAGGCAAAGTCGGCAAGTTACAGTTACTGTCTCCTTTTCCTTTTCACTCTCTGTTGCAGCAGTGGACACAGTACCAGCCTTTGCGGTTGCAGCGGGCCTTTTTCTTCCTGTTTCCAATTCATGCGAGGTGCTCAGGAAGGAAGGCATTGGACTCCGGTCGTCTATTCATATTTCAATTTCCTCAGCAGTAACATTCCTTTCTGACAGGCTACTTTCCCGTATATTCACAGGGATTTTGCCTTAACTAGTTTCAAGGCGAGAGGTAAGCACTCGCTCGGGCCTGATTCCTTCAATTCAGCAAGATCGAAGGACGCATCGCCTACTTCCCTGTAGCGTTTGGCTTCCTTCTGTATGCGAACTTTCTCCCAGACGGAATGTGTCTAGGAATGCATTTTATTCAAGTGTTCAGCCACCTTGCGCATCTGCGTCTGCATTTGGGGCACGGTTTCCTTGTTCTGAATCCGTCCACGTGACAGTATGATGTACACTATCTTTCATGTCACGTATTTCTTACATTGCATTTTAAAATCAATGAATACACAACTATTAGTTATCCAAACTAATAAATTATCATGAACCTTTAAATAATATAATAATAATAGTATACGTGACACACGTCTCTTGCTGCTATTATAATATTCAAGTATTTCAAGTTATGTATACTTAACTATAATCAGAATTATCACGATGAATAAAATAGCAATAAGATAAAAGAAAGATACAAATAAGTTAAGTAACACACATTACTCTTAATTACAGTAGTAATAAGTGGAGGCTTTTCTGTGAAAGAACGGACGGACGGACAAATAAGCATTTTATTTACTTTGACGTTTTATCTATAGAATCAGTTACAATTCCATAGTAAGATTAAAGAAATGAAAGCACAGTTATAATTTTCTAAATTCAGTAAAAGCACGTTAATTTTGAATATAGTAATTATATTTGCAGGCAGGTAACTGTCATAAATTGCAGCTACAGGGTATCAAGCGCCGCAACTTTTATTTGTGCGAGCTTATCTTAAGTAAAACACGTTAGGAAATTAATATTGATAACTTTATCATTACAAACTGATGCAAATGTATATCTAAATATGGAGATCAGAAAAAAAATTAAAATGAAGCTACATTTGAATAGTATGTAAATAAAAAAAAGGTTAATTTGAAAGGCAAATTGACCGATGACATCACACGCACCTGTTACCAGACTATAGCTGATCAACTGGTTGGCAAAAGACTCAATATTTATAAACATTTGATAGAAGCAGAATTTTTAGCTTTAGATAACTTTTTTCTTTGTGAGCCGAATTTTAAGATTCTTTTATCATTTAAAGTTTTTTAAATTCATATTTTGAAAATATAAGCAGATTTTGAATTTTTGCTTTTAGAAAAAAAACTAAACTAATTTATACTTCTTTTCAGCATTTTTCGTGCAGTTTAGATGCACTTAGTTTAACCATTTACAAACAAACAAGTAAATAGTTTTGACATTTTTTAAATGTGAGTTTACTGACCTTTTTAATGCTATACAATATATTGAATTATTTTATGAAAAATGACTTTGTAACTGTAATTACAAAATTACTATGTTTTGCATTTTTATCAACCGCCATATTTTTCCAACCTTCAAAAATTTACCTGTATTTCTTATCAGTTACTTGTTACTTTTAATAGATGCGGGCATGCTATTCTGAACAGACAGACGGACAAATTAAAATTTTAAGAATAAGAATAAGATACAATATCAGTTGTCGAAACAAAATTAATGATCAAATGAAGCCACAGTAGGTATTTGAAATTATGTAAAAACGTTTTTATTTTGAATATAGAAGTTAAATTTGCAGGCGGGCAAGCGCCACGACTAGTATAAGTATGTGGTTATATGTGCGAGCTAATTATAAGTAAATCACCTTAAGAAATTAATATCATAAACTGAGTTTATTCATATCACGAAAAGGTACACTGTACATCTGAAAATCGAGAACAAATTTAAAATAAAATTAATTCAGCCACATTAATAGGTGAAAAAAGTTATACAAAACGTTTTATTTCCCGACTCTTGGATAGAAAATTATAGTTATTCTTTCGTTATTTAGCCTAGACAATTCGCTGCAATTTAAAATAAAAATAAGAGTACCGGTAATGTCTTAAGAAATTAACGCGTAGTGTTTAATTTAAAATAAATAAAGATTTCCGTGCTCATGGTGTTTTGTTTAAATTCCGTTATGAGTGTTAGCTATCCTGAACAGACGGATGGGCAAAAAATATTATTCTTTTGCCATTTAGCCTAGTCTTTTTGCTAAAATTTGAAAAAAATATAAAATAATGTGTTAATAAATGAAGGCATAATATTAATTATTTTTGAGGCCGGCTTGACATTGTCTTGTTGTTTATCTGTAAGGGTGTACATCTTTCCTACATATCATATTTTGTTTATGTACTTAAAGCAACTGACTCACAGAATTTTGCTGAAAAATTATTTTCTTTAAAATTTAAAAGAATTTAATATACTATGGAAAAAACATAATATTATGCTTCTATACACCATGAAAACTGGAAAAAAAGTTTTGACTCGACCAGAATTCGAAACCAAGACCTTTCGGTCATTAAATATGGAGCGACGATCTAGACCACTGAGCCACAGCGCCTACTTATAGCTTGCGTCAAAATTAATATTATAACTAAAGTATCTACTTCGTGACTAACGGGGTAAATTTTTTACCGATAAAAGTGTGTAAAACTTTATATTTTGATGTTTTTCTGTATCAAAAAGTGAATCAATAACTTAGTCTAAATGTTCTTCACAACTGCAACAAAAATTTGAAGATGTAAGAACATTTTCTTTCTTTTTATCGTCGGCCCATCTGTGAGTCAGTCGCTTGAACGCCTGGACAGTGGATTAGAGTTTACTTAACAAGATCATTGTGTTTATCTTTATCTGAACAGATTCATCAAACACTAGTAGAATCAAAGGATAGAAATCACCAAAATAGATTTTCATTGTAATCTGCCACTAGATAACATTTTGAAATGTCGGCTAGATTATTAAACTCTAGAAAGGATCTATGTGCTTGTCCAAAACACTAGGTGGACTCTTAGAAAATGGTCACCCCCATATTATGAAGCAAGGTAATTCCAAACACATTTTAGTTCTCAAAGGTAAATACAAAAATTTATGTCAATCCAACCCTCTAAGGGTTCTTTGCAGGGAGATTTCTAAAACCTTCGCAAACATTAGCAAGATAACGCCAGCGACTTCAGGAAACTTCCTGCTGGAATTCGTGTCGGTGGAGGCTATGACAAAAGTATTAAACTCTAGAAAACCATTAGTTGGAGGATTGGAAGTGTTGCGGTTTTGCTGAAGGGAACATTTAGATACATTGAAATCCAGCCTGTGTTATGACACCACTCAGGGTGCTTACCTGGTCATGATGAAACTGGAAAAATTTAAAAAGCCAAGCACCGCAGGGAAGATTACATTCAGTGGGGCTAGTCCATTTCATGACAGAATGGTGGGGACTATATATTTTCAAACAAAAACGTACGTTCAATTACCACTCAGATGCTTTAAATGTCATGGTTATGGGAACATTTGTCACAGATGTACTATACGGACTACCTGTGGGAAATGCACCGAAGACCACCACTACAATAATGGTATTTCTAAAGCAGCAAGGTGTACAAACTGTGGCTTAGGACACAAAGGTGTGTACAATGCAACATGTACTCAAGCCATTTGCAATGGAGAAAGAGTCTCTTGGCCACGTGCAGAAAAGATACTAGAAAAAGAAAATAACAAAAGAAGATAGGCAGGTTAGAAAATGGCTGACTCAGGCATGTATACAAAATCCTGTGCCTGAAACCCCTCCCAGTAACAGGTCAGCAAATTTAACAAAAACAGGTCAAGATATAGAAGATAACTCTAAAATAGGTAAGACATCACAGTCATATACATATGGTCACATTGAAAGAGGGGATTGACATGAAGACTATATATATGAAGGCAACAAAGGGCCCTTTTCAGGGCCACCCAGTTGCTAAAAAGGAATGATAAAGCATTTTATTCGGGCAGTCTGTGGGCTCGACTTCTGAAAGTTTTTTTTCGAAAATTTTTGTATAACGACTTCTCTACGTATCAGCGTATAAGCCAGATCAGGCGGGAACTGTCCTCTGTAAGCTTATGTTTAGAAAATTCTCTACAGAAATGTGCATAATTGTTCTACATTCCCTATAAATATCGAACAGGGAACAAGGGGTAAGAATCGTGTCCGAAACATTGTTAAGATAGACGAATTTAATGTTTGTGAGGTGGAGTTAAACTAGCGATTTGGCGTATTTTGGAGCACTCTTTTCAGCGGATTCTCTATCAAACATGCCTGCACCGATTTACAAGGAAAAGGTGTTTTATGAAAGTTGGCCTTACTACCAATCGTTTGAGACTTTTTGCAAGATTAAACGTCTTGCAGTTCGAGCGCAGTGGCCCTCGTGTTTTTGAGTTCTCAGACGAAACGGTATTACATGAGCGATTTTCTTTGTTTGAGATCACTCACTTCTGTGGCCTATTGCTCGGGAATGCATGGACCGATTTCGATGCAGTGCTACCGTTGCATAGTTGAAGCTACAAGCAGTAATATAAGATGAATTTCAGGACTGTAGGTTGAACAGGTCAAGCGTGGTAGCTCCGTGTTTTTGAGAACTCAAAAACACGAAGTGACTATTTTTCAAGGTATATATAACGTATAGGCCTTATACAAGCATATGGCAATATAGAGGAGCCGACCGCATGTTAAGATATCCACTTGAAACAGTACAGAATGATAAAGCATGTTGTTCGGGCAGTGTGTGGGCATGAAGTCTGGACCTGAAAGTTCATTTTCGAAAATTTTGGTTTTACGTCTGCGCTACGTATTAGCGTGCTAGACTGAAGAGCCAGTTCGGGCGCGAACTTTCCTCTGTAAGCTTATTTTTAGAAAATTCTCTAGAGAAATGTGCATAAATGTTCTACATTCCCTATAAATATCGAACAGGGAACAAAGGGAAAGAATCGTGTCCGAAACATTGTTAAAATAGACGAATTTTATCGTTGTGAGGTGGAGTTAAAGTAGCGATTTGGCGTATTTTGGAGCACTCACTTCTGCGGGCTCTCCGTCGAGAATGCCGGAACCGATTTACAAGCAAAATGTGTCGTATGAAAGCTGACCCTACTAGCAATCGTTTGAGACCATTTGCAAGATTGTACGTCTAGCAGTTCGAGCGCAGTGGCCCTCGTGTTTTTGAGTTCTCAAAAACACGAAGGCTACTTTACAGACGAAACGGCGATTTTCGTTGTTTGAGAGCACACTTTTCTGCGGCTTATTTCTCGGCTGATTTTGATGCAGCTGTTTCCGTTGCAAATATGTCGCAGCATCAAAATAAGTTAATATTGAGGACTGTTCTCAAAAACACGAAGATATCACGCTTGTACTGTTCAATGTTTGTTTGTTTTTTTTTGTTGTTGTTTTTTTGTTTTTGTTGTTGTTGTTTTTTTTGTTTGTTTTTTTGTTTTTTTTCTTTTTTCCGAAAAGTAAATAAATAAAAGTAAGTACTGACAATTTGAATCCCCAAAATAAATCTTAAAGTTAACTTTAAAATTGTCATGAAAAGGGTGTGGTAAAAAGTACCATGTTTGTAAATACACATCTTTATTCTAACTATTGGCTGTGCTTTTGTGTGATTTAATGTTAGCAGTATTTTGTCTTTATACAAAACTGTTGTTGTTTAAATCGTCAGAATAAGAAAACTATGTTTATACAAAACTGTTGTTGTTTAATTCGTCAGAATAAGAAAACTATGTTTATACAAAACTGTTGTTGTTTAATTCGTCAGAATAAGAAAACTATGTTTATACAAAACTGTTGTTGTTTAATTCGTCAGAATAAGAAAACTATGTTTATACAAAACTGTTGTTGTTTAACTCGTCAGAATAAGAAAACTATGTTTATACAAAACTGTTGTTGCTTAATTCGTCAGAATAAGAAAACTATGTTTTTTTCCCTTAACTCTATAGATCCATTAATACTGGTCTTATGTTGAGAATCTAATAGTAAACATGTCTTATAATATACAATAGTCTTTAGTAGGAGAAACGGGAAATAACTTTAAAACGCACGTAAATACGCTGTTTGTACTTCTGTTCGCTAAGAAAAGTCTAGTTCGATATTTCAGCTTTTCGGCACTTTGTATTCAATGGCATCCCTTAGACACAATTTTCCGTTATTCTTAGAATTTACTGATTTATCATAAAACGAAGAGTGTTAAGTGGAAATATTTTGTAAAAAAGAGGAAATATAAGTTTTTTTCCAGTGCTTTATTAGACATTTTGTTGGCCTGTGTAATTTCTGACTCTGAAACTTTGTTACCACTTATGAAAGGAACACAAAAGAATAAGGAATAACGGTTATAAGAATCATTGCAGACGATAATACCTCTGGATAGGCGTCTGCCAGACATTTGTACACTAATTACATTTTTAGTTTACAAATCAGTAGGAAACAGATGTACTTTAAGCAAAATATTAAGATTTTTAAATGGATTCGACATTCGGAAAGCTATTTTCGAAAATGTATTCATGGAGTTAAATGCAAACTTTTTTTCAGTGGTGAACACTATTATCAGTGTATTAATGCCTTGATATACCAAGGGAAAATATTGGAATGTGTAATAATTCCATAAGTACTTGACAGTAATTGACTGTTTCAGTTATTTCAGCTGAAACATAAACACAGATGATTACGGAATGCAGATTTGTTAGAAACGTTATTTTTCTGGATACACTAAATCTCACGGATAATAGCTTGTTCTTGTAAAAATCTTTTAAAATTAACATTTACTCCTGTATCGGTAACTCCAGATATATTTATCTGGAATGGAATTATCTCTAAATCTCTGTTCGCGGAATCTTTCGGATTAAAAAAAATTGTGAAGAAACTTTCAAGTAAGGTACAGCAACTCAT
The DNA here is from genome assembly GCA_012932295.1 of Cyclina sinensis. Classification (NCBI taxonomy): domain Eukaryota; kingdom Metazoa; phylum Mollusca; class Bivalvia; order Venerida; family Veneridae; genus Cyclina; species Cyclina sinensis. The sequence continues at coordinate 14,060,819 of JAAONU010000005.1, forward strand.
TTTTCTCTCCTATTTTCGATTTAACTTAGGAGTTCAAGAGTAATATTAAAGTGAAATATAAAATGTCTGATAGAATTTTCATAGAAGTTGGAGGACATACACACTCGATACCAAGAAAAGTTTTAGAAAATGGCCGTCCATCGCAACTGACAGAAATGTACAGAGCATCTGTATGTTCAAAGTCGAAAGTGGTCCGTATTGTAGTAGACAGACCAGCGGACATGTTTGCAGCCATTTTGGCGATGTATCAAACTGGAGAGTTGCACATCCCGATGACGTCATGTCCGGGAGCGTTTATGAGTGAGTTGGCTTTCTGGAATATCCCGACTGAGGCCCTCTCAAGATGTTGCTACAACAGGTAATTTGTAATTCATAGAATATAGAACCAGTTTTTAGACGACCTTTCTTTTCACTTTTAGATGTTATATGTAAGAATTATTATTTTGGACTACCAATTTAGCGTAAGCGTAATGTCCTGATTTGAAAGCAATTTAGTTAAAGTCTTGATCTTTGATTGCGTCAGTTTCCTACTTGAAACTGATCGGCTAACAAAAAATAGTATTATCTCCAGAACAACAGCGAAATGATATAGTTGATCGAAATTATTGTTGGGATATAATTCTGTGAATAAGTTTACACAATATTATTATTATTATGTTCAGCTTATTTCAAGTAGTTTAAAAATCACTAGAAAAGTAAGTGTTATCCTTTAATTGCGAAACTGTTTTATCTAAAAGTATGAGGTATATATATTTGATGTGACTGAAAGGAACAATCAGAACACTTCCACATGAACCATTTCCTAAATACTTCAAAAGAATTTTCGGAATTCAACTTTGCTCAGTACGAGTACAGAATAATTATTTACATGTATGTGTTTTCGTTTCCGCTGACATTTATTGCAGAGTTCGTAAGTGTGCAAAGGGTTTAAACAGTAAATTCGTTCAATGCTTTACACATTACATGTCTCGGCTTAAGTATACAGGCGTCAAACAGGCAAAAGCTTGTAATTTCATATAATATAAAGCAAGATTTTAATTGGATTTCAACGCAATAAATATAAGTGAGTTTTATTTAACAGACTCCAGTGCTTTTTAGACGAACAAGAAACATTAAAAGAGTTCCGAGAAAGTCTTGAAGAAAAACATCCACATGAGACACCGGTTTCATCAGCCGGTCGATTACAGAATGTCCGCTACAAACTGTGGAGTATTGTTGAGTACAGAAAACCATCAGTCACCGCCAAGGTAAACGTTTCTTACACTGTAGAACTATGTATCAAATAATGTAAATGTGTATTTTTGTAAGTTTTCATACCTTTTTATATTTTTGTATTATCATTAATTTCAAACCATCTGTAGACGGAATATATGTTTTTCATCCATTCTGGTACTCTGTGGACTTGGCATCATATTGCGCCAGAACCGGCGGTTGCCCCGGTTGCTGGTATCGAGCTGAGCCCCGGAGCTTTTCAATTGGCTAGTCTCAATTTATACTTGAAAAAATGAAGCCTTTTAACTTTGCTGTATCGGTTTTCGGGTAGACAAAAACCCCGTCATGAATATATATTAGACTTAATTTGCCTCGTGTTCAGCTGATAATCAGAAGTTGTAAAATAAAGTACCAAAACAAAGACTTCTTTCTAATGATAAAATACAGCCAAAAATACACCAGAGACGTTATATGGAACAAATATACCGGGAGCGGGGATTGGGGGAGGGGCATGCCCCTCGGACTCCAAAGGTAAGTGCCTCGGTGTAAAATGAAGTCTGACTATGGCACTGCTTATTGACCAATAATACGGCAATGCAATGAGGTGTGTTTTCTTCAACGTTTTTATTTAGTAATTGACAGCGTCATGTCCCCATTAAGGGTTTTTTATGTTCATAGTCGTAAGATCTCCTATAAAAATACTTTTATGTAATGCGAGAAAGTCAGACACCACACGCTTTTAACATTGATTTTTATACATGTGTGCTAATAAATAAATAAATAAATGAAGGGGAAATCACTTTTATTATAAGGTTTTTGGTTTACTGAAATATTTCAGAGTTCTTTTCTCTCCAAAAGTAATTGTCGCCTACGCGTTGATGTGTTGTACAATTATCTGATGTAAATGTTTGAAAAGAAATTACTACTGACTTAAAATATGATTACGTGTTTATTTTTTTTTTTCAGATATATTTTATTTTGGCACTTTTAATGGTGATGTTGTCCATCTTTGTACTGGCTGTAAAAACTGACGACCATTTCCGAGAGAGCAATGACAAACTGCGAGCGTCTTCAGTACATGATTTCTTCCGGAATGGAAGATGTTGATCTTGTCAGGGAAACGCTTGAAAGATATTGTGACGATGATACATTGCCTAACCAGCCAGTACTGAATCTTATAACAGCTCAGGAAAATGTTGACGAAAACTATGATTATTTCACGCATTTTTATTTCACATTAGATGATGAAGAGGCCAAGGAGAACACATATAACCAATACCCCGATTCTAGCGTTGTGATAACAAATTTATCCTTACCAATCAATATAAAATCCACGGAACCAAAAGGTAGATTTGTGAAAGTTCCAAATATGAGAGTTCAGATATATGCACTGTCAGTGCTAGAAGCAGTTACGCTCACATTTTTTACAGTGGATTTATTTCTGCGGCTTGTATCATGCCCCAGTTTCAAGCAGTACTTTCTGTCAGTAATTAACATAACCGATACATTAGCTCTTGTTTGTACATACCTCCATCTGCTTGTGCTTTACATACGTGAACATGAGCGTTACAGAGACAGATGGGTTGATCTTCTCGAGTACTCACAGATGTTGCGCGCACTTCGACTTTTTCGTATTGTTTCGAATATTAGGGCTGGGAAAGTGCTTTCATATTCAATACGTGCCAACTTCAAAGATCTCTCGGTCCTTGCCTTGTTCCTTGTTGCTGGCATGTGCACTTTTGCAAGTTGTTTCTATATTGTCGAAGATAAAAGTGATGTCAGAAGCATCCCGACCGGTTGGTACTGGGCTGTTGTTACCATGACGACAGTTGGCTATGGAGATATATCTCCAAAATCAGCTGTAGGCAGATTTGTTGCATGTCTGTGCGCTATTACCGGTGTTTTACTATTTGCTTTGACTTTGCCAATTTTTGCAAATCATTTCTTGTCGTTATATCAACATGCAGATACGAAATTGGCCTTCAAACATTTACGAGAAAACCATGCTACATCAAATAATGATAAACAGCATTTAGAAGAAGAAAAGAAACAAGAAAGAAAGAGCAATAAAAATTTAACAGATACTGTTTAGTTATTAATCCTGTTATTTTGTTAACATCTTCGTGTTTATAATCATTACAACATTTTATTGAATTTTCAAGTTAAAATGATACAATAAAATGTTATGAATAAGCAGCGTTTGTGTTTTTGTTGCTGTTGTTTTATTGTTAAAGTTTTCTAACTAGACAGATAAATTACAGACCACAAAACAGCAGTTCCATACAAAAAATTTTGCAAAGCTAGAAAATAGCGAAGAAAACGAAAATGAAAGAATTTTTTCAGGATGAAAGAAAAAAGTAAAGAACGGACAGTCTTTCAAGTGCAATTAGGATTACTTTAGAAAACTTCTTTCGAGATCAGAATATACCTTATTACAGGCATTGTTATGTAAACAAAATGATCGCTAAAACCTACGGGTCTGTTGCACTCATTGGTGATTGGTGTAACAATAAATATATACTACTCAAAAATTTGATAGGGATCACTTTTTATTTCTTAAATATCTTTTTAATGATAACCTTAAGATAACTTTTCTTCTCATACATGTAGTTTATTCATATGGCAAAGCCGACCTGTCCAGCAGATTTTGATTGTTTACCTGTAGATGACTCGAGATGCACGTGAAAAGCGATACCCCTGGAAAAGTGGTGCACTGCGGGCATGTACCTTCATGTACACATCCGTTTTATTCAGATTTTGCTTGTGCATGGTAACGTTTATATCGAACCTAGCACTGGTCATGGCAAATCTACGGCAAAGACGGCGTATTGACGATGAGGAGATGAATAGGGGGTAGGGATGCTTGAGGCTGGGCGTTTCCAACGGCACGTGGCAGGTGTCCTTGGGGTGTTCCCAGGATGTGGCGACGGTTTCAAACTTACGGGCATGTCACGCATAGGCATGGCGGAGGGCGTTAGAGGTCCACAACTCAGCGTGAGGACCGGTTTATTGTCGTTCAACCGCTTTGTTACCGCTACCGCCCTCCAAAATGACTTCCAGAATGCCACTGGTGTAAGACTTTCCACTCAAACCATCAGGAACCACCTTCATACAGCTGGCATGAGGGCTAAAAGGCCAGCAATCCGAATCCCACTGACGCAAAACCACATCCAGGCACGTCTTCAATGGGCCCTGCGATCACGCCAGGTGGCTGCATGGCTGGGCCCCAGTGCTGTTCACTGACGAGACTAGATATTTTGTGGACTTCATTGATAGGCGAGTGCGGGTATGGAGATCCGCCAATGAGCGTTTGGCACCCGTATGTGTTGCTACCCATGACCGTCATGGCGGGGGCTCGGTCATGGTGTGGGCGGGCATTAGCATTGTTCAAAACGGCACACTGACGGCTGTACGATACGTCAATGAGATCTTAGATGTGTACGTTCGTCCGTACGCTGGTGCTATAGGCCCTGAGTTCATTTTAATCGACGAAAACGCCCGGCCTCACAGGGCAAGGGTCACCGACGAGTACCTGGAGGCAGCAGCCATAGAGAGAATGGACTGGCCAGCAAGGCCTCCAGACCTCAATCCAATAGACCACGCCTGGGTCATGCTGCAGACTGCAATATCTGCTCGCCCAGTCCAGCCAACCACGGTCCATTGGCTACAGCAGGACCTTCTGGACGAGTGGGCTCGACTCCCACAACAAAGCATCCGGAGATTCATTAGCAGCATGAGAAGGCGGTGCAGAGCAGTAATCCAAGCAAACGGACACCACACGCGATATTAAAGCAAAATTCAGGCCATAGACTTGTTTTTTCCAAATGTTCCATTTCATCTCCTGTCTGTGTTTTCCCAAAAGAATGAAAAATAGTTATGGTTGTGGGAAATTAAAGATAGTTGTGGTTCTTGTACATTGCATTTCCTCTCATTGCGCTTGACCATTGTATGAAGTTGCATTGAATTCCAAAAAATTGTTTTCAAGTTATTCTCAAGACAAAGAAAACTAACAAAGGGCAATAACTGTGCAAACAGTGAAGAAAGAGTTATAGTTCTTGTACATTGCACATCCACTCAATGTGCTTGACCATTATATAAAGTTGCATTGAATTCCAACGACAAGTTTCCAAATTATATTCTGTATAAGCACAATGACTGATGACATCACAAGCACCTGTTACCAAAATATAGCTGAACTACTGGTTGGCAAAGAGAACCAATATTTATATACATTTGATAGCAGCAGAAATTTTAACTTTAAATAACTTTTTTCTTTGTCAGCCGAATTTTAAGATTCTTGTATCATTTGAAAGCTCTTTAAATTCATATTTTGTAAATATAACCAGATTTTGAATTTTTGCTTTTAAAGAAAAAAACTAAACTAATTTATACCTGTCATTTCAGCATTTTTCTAGCAGCTCAGATGCACTATGTTTAACCATTTACAAACAAAAAAGTAAACAGTTTTGACAATTATTTTTTAAATATGTAAAATATGAGTTTACAGACCTTTTAAATGATATAAAATATTGAATTATTTGATGAAAAATGACTTTGTGACTGTAATTACAAAATTACTATGTTTTGCAATTTTATCAACCGCCATGTTTTTGCCAACCATCAAAAAGTTACTTGTATCTCTTATCAGTTACTTGTTACTATTAATAGATTTCAAAACAATAACATTCAACGTGCCTATAAAAAATGGAAAAGGAAATCCAAGGAAGGGCAATAACTCTGCAAACAGTGAAGATGGAGTTATAGCTCTTATACAGTGCACTTTCTCTCATTGTGCTTGATCATTGTATGAAGTTGCATTGAATTCCAACCAGTTGTTTTCAAGTTATGCTCCAAAGAATGAAAACAAACTAAGAGTAATAACTCTGCACATAGAGAAGATGGAGTTATGATTCTTGGACACTGCATTTTCTCTCATTGTTCTTGACCATTGTATGAAGTTGCATTGAATTCCAACCAGTAGTTTTCAAGTTATCCTCCAAACAAAGGAAAACCAACAAAGGGCAATAACTTTGAAAGTAGTGAACATGGAGTTATGTTTCTTAGACATTGCGCTTCCTCTCATTGTGCTTGACCATTGTATGAAGTTGCACTGAATTCCAACCAGTAATTTTCAAGCTATGTTCCGAATAATAAAAAAAACAATAAAGGGCAATAATTCTGCAAATAGGGAATTTGGAGTTATGATTCTTTGACACTGCACTTTCTCTTATTGTGCTTGACCATTGTGTGATGTTGCATTGAATTCAAACCAGTAGTTTTCAAGTTTTGCTCCCTACAAAGTAAAACCAACAAAGGGCAATTACTCTGAAAATGGTGAAGATGGAGTTATGATTCTTAAACATTGCACTTCCTCTCATTGTGCTTGACCATTGTATGTAGTTGAATTCAAACCAGTAGTTTTCAAGTAATGCTCCGAACAAAAAAAACAAAAAATGGCAATAACTCTAAAAATAGTGAAGATGGAGTTATGTTTTGTTGGTCATTGCACTTCCTCTAATTGTGATTGACCACTGTGTGAAGTTGCAATGAATTCCAACCAGTAGTTTTCAAGTTTTGCTCCATACAAAGGAAAACCAACAAAGGGCAATAACTCTCCAAATACAGACCATGGAGTTATGATTCTCAAACAATGCACTTTCTCTCATTGTGCTTGACCATTGTATGAAGTTGCAGTGAATTCCAACCAGTAGTTTTCAAGTTATGCTCCGGACAAGGAAAGCCAATAAAGGGCAATAACTCTGAAAATAGTGAAGATCGAGTTATGATTCTTGGACACTGCACTTCCTCTCATTGTGATTGACCACTGTGTGAAGTTGCAATGAATTCCAACCAGTAGTTTTCAAGTTTTGCTCCATACAAAGGAAAACCAATAAAGGGCAATTACTTTGAAAATAGTGAAGATGGAGTTATGATTCTTGTATACTGCATTTCTCTCATTGTGCTTGACCATTGTATGAAGTTGCATTGAATTCCAACCAGTAGTTTTCAAGTTATGCTCCGGACAAGGTACACCCCGACCGACCGCCCGACCGACTCACCAGCCGAACGACCGACCAACCACCGGTTGACTCCTATATACCCCCACCCAAACTTCGTTTTTGGGGGAAAAATAAAAATAAATCAATAAAAACAAAAATAGACATTTAACGCGAATACCATTAACTAGGATTCACTGAAACAAGTAATCATCCTCTATCATTTTTCAAAAACCGGGTGTAAGAGGCAAATATTCGTTGAAAGACCGCTATAGGATAATTTAAGTTTCTAAAACATGTGACTTTCTTATCAGTTTGTTAAAACGACTTACCTTACCAACGTTCCAGGTAAGAAGCAGTCCTAGATTAGATATATGTCACCTTGTGAGTTACTTAATAAAGTCCCATTAGTATTAAGGATAAGTAGCCGCAAAGGTTGGGGTAGGTTCATTGGGATCCGTGTGTATAACGAACAAGTGTAAAGTTCCAATATTATATAACGTAGAAATACTAGAAGTAGAAAGCTGACATCCTGAAAGTATACAATATTAACAATCCTCAATATCATGTAATAAATATCAAGATGTCACATATATCATATCAAACATAATGCATATCAATATAATACCAAGATAGGTTAAAATAATATTTGTGTGTAGTGGCACTTTCTATAGTCAAACACATATACTAAGACACATGTACTTGTAACATATGTAAACTTACATATACAATATACTAAACAATTACAAATAATACATGTACATCACAAACATATGATGCTTACCAAGTTGTGGACTTGAATGATTTACACTCTCTACAAATGATACTGTACTCTCCAACAAGCCACTCTCTCAGTGAATAATCTGCAAATAATTAGATTGTTACAAAGTGCAAATAAAGTATGAGACAGTGATATGAGATAAGACTGCCATTTATGAAACATAAACTTTACTCTCAAATGATCATCTTTACAGAAATGGAATTATCCAAACAATAAAGGTTAAAATAACTATTAAGCACTTTATAAGACTAGCAGAACTTATAAGGACATTATAAGTAATCTACACAAACCTCAGTCCTATAATCCATTCAAAAGATCAAATTAAAACAAAACATTAAAAGTACATGTTTACTGTGTTAAATCTTTCCAGGTAATGCACTATTGTTATTTTTCTACCTGTGTGCCTAAACCAATCAGATTTAGTAGATTTGGTGGGAATGGATTTGACAAGGGGTCACTAAGATCAATCACCTGAGTAACAACATATAACAACTGTGGTCAAAGGGAAGTAACTCAAACAATAAAGACAACTATCCAAACCCCTTAAAATCAAGCCTGCCACACACTTCCCCAGTCTGAGAAATGATGTCCCATCATTCGTCTGTCAATACATATACAGTAATATAAATTATAAATATATAGTATATAAATAATATACTAGAATATAATCTATACAACAATAACGTTAAAGGCTATTGTTTAAACTTTTACAAAATTAACTTCAAAAAGTTTAACTAAGATAAAAAAAAGTTTAACTTAAACAAAGTTTAACTTTAACTTAACTTTAACTTAAGAAGTTTTACTTCATAATTGACTTTGAACATCAAACTTATGATATTGTCTCCCCTTCTCAAAAAATTGTGCCCTCACAATTGTTTTACAAAAATAAACATAGTACAATTATATATACCTTAAAACTTCTAAAAAAAACAGGTTAAAAATTGTCATTTTATAATATACTATCTTATGTTAATTGTAAATTAACACTATTAACTTTCAACATTCATATTCAACTTTCGTGATACTATATGGTTTTTCTGTTCTATTTCACATTGATAAAAAAAAAACAACACAGTTTTATCCAGATATCAGTCTGTAGAAAAGAACACATCATTGCATTACCGCGTTTATCACTTTCTTTGCTACTTCCGGATCCACATAGTTAAAAACACCAGAATTGATAAAAACATCCAAAGCATGTAATCTGTAATCAGGCGGTTTTGGAACCATTAAGTTCATTTCATAGTCTTGATATCTTACAGGTAATTTTTTACTTCTTTCAGATTTTCTAACTGGATCTCTAGGAGCTGGTTTAGGTCTTTTCTCTGATTGTTCTGTTGGTTCTCTTTCAGAAGATTTTGTTTCTTCTGTTCTCCTTGACAATGTTACACGTTTCATTTTTTCTGGTTCTTTTCTCAGAGTTCCTTCCATTTTCCGTTTCTCATCATCTTTTGTCACTTTTGTTTCCGTACTTTTGTCCTTTGAATCAGTTTCAATAACTTTCAATCTTACACCTCTTCCTATCCGTTTCACTGAGGTATCTGCTCCTGTTGCACTATCATGAACTTCTAGGTTGTCTGTGTGACTACCATGTTCAGATTCAAATGCTTTAATTTCACCACTATCTTCTATCTCTTCATCTTCCATTTCATTAACCGTTCCTTGATCATCACTGATACTCTCTTCTATACTATCAATCATCTTTTCATTTCCAGGTTTGTGGGCGTCCCCACGTTTATATGTGTAAGACACATATTCGTCTCCTGAATCACTCTCTTCTGAATCACTGGTGACGTCACCTCCATCGTCTGTTACAGGTGGAACATCGAGTTCACCTTTCATATCTACTTTCTCTGTCTTTACCGGTAATTTTGTCTGTCTTTTCTTTGGAACGGGTTTAAATATTTTCTTCTCTTCTGTATCATCTTCACCGTCTGTTGTCTGTATGGGCAACAGATGATTTCTGTGTAAAATCTTTTCAACACCATTCTGGGATCTGATCTTGAACACAGGTATTTCTTCTCTTGGCTGTTCAGTTACCTCATAGATATCCTCTTCAAATTTGTCTGCTATCTTATGTTTTCCATCAAATGCAAGTACTTTCACCAGAACTTTATCCCCTACTGAGACTCTTGATGCTGTAGCTCTTTTGTCATATTGCTTCTTTTGTTTCTCTCTGGCTTTGTCTGTGTACTTCTTAGCTATTTCTTGAGTGGTTTTCATACGGTTCTTAAGATCCTGTATGTACTCTTTTGTTGTTTTGCTGCTTGGTTGTTCAAGGTCTGTTGTTTCAAATACGGCATCAATTGGTAACTTTGGCTTTCTTCCAAACATGAGTTCAAAGGGTGTTGTTTTTGTACTTTCATGTCTTGTACAATTGTATGCATATACCAATGATGGTATGTAGTTCTTCCAATCAGGCTTTTTCGATGGTTCAAGGGTGCCAAGCATATCAAGTAACGTCTTGTTCCAGCGTTCTGTGCAGCCGTTGCCCATAGCGTGATATGGCGTTGTTCTGGTTTTCTTCATGCCTGTGATATTACATAGCTCTTTGATCAAATCCGATTCGAAATTAGCACCTTGGTCTGTATGAAGTTTAGTTGGAATTCCGTAGTTGACAATGAAATGATTGTAAAAAGCTTCTGCTGTGGTCTTTGCTGTTTGGTTCTTAGTAGGTATTGCTAGGGCATACTTTGTGAAATGGTCGGTAATTACAAGAATGTTTCCATGTCCTCTTGATGGTTCTAAGGTAAGGTAGTCCATTGAGACTAGTTCTAAAGGATATGTTGTCACGATGTTAACAAGTTCAGATTTGATGTTTGTTGACGACTTCCTTCTTATACATCTTTCACAAGTTGAGACCCATTTCTCCACATCAGATGCCATTCCTGGCCAGAAGTATCTTTCTCTCAGAAGCGATAAAGTTCTGTCTCGTCCGGGGTGTCCAATGTCGCTGTGTAAACCTTTTAGTACCATCTTCCTGTAACATTGTGGTAACACAAGCTGGTTTACAATTGTTTCTCCTTTTACCTCTCTATAAAGGATTCCTCTTACCATCTTGAGACTATGAAAGTTCTTTCTCATGAACATATCTTCTCTTGTCCAGCACTGATTCTTGTCTGGTAAATATTTGTCTATCACTGCCCTACGCCATCTTTCTATTAATTTGTCTTGTCTCTGACTCTGCCTGATTTCTCTGATCTCAAGTTGTGCCATAGGTGCTCCTGGTGTCTCAGTAGCCTCTAAAATATTTATACTTGCTGATGGTATGACTTCAATAAGTGGATGAGATGTAATGCTACTGCATATTGTCTTTACTGTACTATTTTCTATCTTTACTTCTTCGGTGTTAAGTCTTTCGTATGGGTATCTGGACATTGCATCTGCGTCTGTATTTCTTAAGCCTGGTCTGTATATCAAATCAAAGTCGAATTCACCCAATGCTGAAGCCCATCTCTGTCCAGTTGCATCTAATTTGGCTGTTGTCAGTATGTATGTTAATGGGTTGTTGTCTGTCAAAACGGTGAAATGTTTAAGTGCAAGGTAATCTGCAAATTTCTCAGTTACGGCCCATTTCAATGCCAAGAATTTCAATTTGTATGCTGAGTAGTTGCGTTCTGACTTGGTGAGAGATCTACTAGCATATGCAACAACCTTCTTGTCTTGATATAAGACGGCACCTAAAGCTTTGGCTGATGCGTCTGTGTGAAGTTCAAACTCTTTTGTAAAGTCTGGAAATGTAAGGATGGGTGGTGAAGTCAATTTCTGTTTCAGGTCGTCAAAAATCTCTTGTTCTTTGTCTGTCCAGATCCATTCTTTATGTTCTTTCTTTCCGTGTTTCTTAGTTGAAGTGCCAGGTATTAAGTCTGCTAGTGGTTTTGTTATTTTGGAGAAGTCACGTATAAATCTACGATAGTAGCCAGCGAATGCTAGAAAAGATCTTAATTCATCTGAATTCTTTGGTGTAGGCCACTTTCTTATCTTATCAATCTTATCGGGGTCTGTCTCTATTCCTTCTTTGCTGATGACGTGTCCAAGAAACTTGACCTTTTCTTGTATAAAGAAACATTTCTCTGGAGATAGTTTCAATTCACATTCTTTAAGCCGAGTTAGAACTTTGTCAAGGCGGTCTAGATGTTCTTCGAAAGTATCTGCAAAAATGATCAAGTCATCAAGGTAGATAACGCAGATGGTCATATTGTAGTCTCCCAGGCACTCTTCCATCAGACGTTGGTACGTAGCAGGAGAATTGGCTAAACCAAATGGCATCTTGACATATTCGAAGAATCCAAGTGGTCCTGCTGTAAATGCTGTACGCTCTCTGTGTGTTTCCTCAACCTCCACTTGATGATACCCTGACTTCATATCTAAAGTTGAAAAGTACTTAGAGCCATGTAGTACATCAAAAACTTCTTCAATACGAGGCAAACTATAAGAATCTTTGACAGATTTACTGTTGAGTTGGCGATAGTCAATGCAAACCCTTAAAGATCCGTTCTTCTTCCTTACTAGTACTATATTTGATGCCCATGGTGATTTGGACTTCTGTATGATGCCTGCAGATAGTAGATTTTCAAGATGGTTTCTAACTTCTTCAATCATGTGAGGTGGTATTCGCCTATGACGTTGTTTGAATGGGATGTCATCTACTAAGTCTATTCTATGTTTTACTTTCGTACAGTGGCCAATATCTGTGTCATTCTTCGAAAATATGTCTATATGTTTCAGAAGTAGAGCTTTAATCTGTAGATGTTGATCTTCTGTCAGGTAATTACTTGTATCTATAGTCACTTTGCCTATGACATCATGAAATGAATTATCTTCAGGTTCATTGACTATTTTATCTTCAATCTTGACCGGTTGTAGCTCACATAAAATTGACCTAGGAGAAATAACGACACTGTTTGTTGTCAGGTTTGAAACAGTAATAATTAGTTGTCTGTTCTTTTCCTTATCATAGTTGACTATCCCTGGAGTAATGTCAATGAAGTCTGGTAAAACACTGTCTTCTGTTTCATGAATGATGGCTGTTGTCTGACCATATTCTAATTCCTTGTCAGTCTCTCCTAAGATGTCTCTGGATTCATTTGGACCTAGAATAATTCTTGTTGGTTCAGCACATCTCACTATGGCAACTTTGTTCTTATTTCTCTTAAGCTCCTTTTCTCTGTACGTTATGCATCTAAATGCCAAAAACCATGGAATATGTAAGCCTGCTTTTTGAATGAATTGTGGACCAAAATTCTGTTTGCATTCTTGGAGTAATTCTGAAAGGATGTTGGTACCAATAATGACTGGAGTTCTAGAAGAATAGTTAGTATCTGGAGTAATCAAGAATAGACAATGAAGAGGTGATGCTTTTGGTAAACCATGAGATATCTTCAATTCAGTCTCAATGTAGCCTAAATAGGGAAGTTTCTGTCCATCAGCACACTCTATCTTCAAATTAATGATATCTTGCAGAGGTTGAAGTGGATAATTGTTGGCTAAGTTCTCTTTCCAATATGAGTATGAAATTGCACTAATGCAGCTTCCACTGTCTAATAATGCTGTAGTATCTGTATCTCCTATAGTAATGCTAACTTCATTGGTTTCACCAACTAATTTAGGGTCTTTCTTCTGATTATTAGTGCCCATGTTTAACCCAACAACAGAGGCACTTATGCTTTTGGGCAGTTCTTTGCAATGTGACCTTTTTCTTGACATTTGAAGCAAGTTGGCTTAAAAGTTCCCGAACCAGTTGGACGCTGTGGTTTGTATTCTCCTCTGCCTCTTGCACCACCATTAGACCTTCCTCTGTTATAACGTCCGCCATTACCTCTGTATCCGCCTCTGTATCCCCTTCCATAACCATAATTTGGAGTTTGGTTAAATGTTCTATAACTATCTGATGTATCTTTCCGTTGTTCCAGCTTGTCTATCCTTTCATTCAGCTTCAACAATAATTCTTCTGTCTTATTCAGTTTCTTCAATAACTCTTCATTGGTATTCTTTTCTATATTTACTGCAGCATGGCACTTTGTATTTTCAGGTTCTTCCTCCTTCAGGTTTGCTTCTATCTTTCTTAGCTCTATTTTAAATCTATCGTAATCCATGATGGTGTCATACTTGTATCCTGACTGTTGTTTAATGTCATGTCTGAGTCCTCTATATAAAACACTTTTCAATTTCTGGTCATCTGACTTACTCATTCCACCAAGTTCAACAGCCTGTGTGAATATTTCTTCTAGTCTGGAGGCATAACTAGTCACTGACTCCTTTGGCTTCTGATGACTAGAGTAGAACTTTTCCATAATACTTTCCTGGGTCTCTACATTTCCAAAGGTTCCTTGTAATTTCCTTATTACATCATGGATGTTCACGCCTGTGCCCAATCTTCTGACCACATCACTTGCATTTCCTTTCACTGCTCTTCTAAGTCCAAGAAGTATCTGCTCTTGACTAAATAACTTTTCTTGTAGCAGTGAGTCAATTTCAAATTTAAATGTAGGCCAGTTTACTTCACCTTTATTATCTTCACCGTAGAACGTAGACAGTTTTGGATAATGATGACTTCCTGTCTTTGGTCTGGCTCCTAAGTCCTGGTCATGTTCTATATCTTGATTATATTCCTCGCCAAGATGTTTCATATAAGACATCAAGTCCTCAGGCTTCTCTATCTTTGGTGGTTTTAACTTCATAGCATGAAATGCTTCTAATATTTTCCTATCCTCCTCCGTAACTTCCATTCCACCTTCTGCACCAGTCGGCATGATGACTTCTTGTAAGTCTATTCAATAACTTTTATCCACTCAATTCGCGATCTTCTATGAACTCTATTCACACTCAATCCCTTATTAACTTCAACTCTATTCAGTAACTTCTATTGCTCCAACACTATTCAGTAAATTCTATCAATTTCATTCACGCTATCTCCTATCAATTCCAAGAAAATATTTTTCCTTCTTAATATATAGCTCCTTTTTACACTAAATCAAGTGTCTATCAGTTCTGTTATAACTCACTTAATGCAGTATTTCACTCTCTGTACTTCAGATCACTATCCACTTACAGCACTCTGGCACTTACAGTTGTCTGGCATTTACAACTCTATGGCACTTACAGTTGTCTGGCACTATCATACACTTGTATGTATAATCACTCACTTAATATATTTAAGTGCTAACTCCTTTTTACACTTTTCTTTCCAATAAGTCAATTCTGCACTAACCTCCTGACTCAACAATATACTATTTAGGTAGATAAGTCACTTTTGCGCTGACTATTCAATTCAATAATCCACTTTTGCATAAAGTCTTGGACTCAATACTTCCTTTCTGTAATTCACTTTAGCACTAACTTGCTCTTCAAAATTTTCAAATTCAATTCAGTTACAGCAGTATCGCATCAACTCAATTTATTCACTTCAAATTTCAATTCGATAATTCACTATGCTTCTTACTCAATTCCTCCGTTTCACTAAATGCCTTTTATCGTCTGCTGTACTCTTCACTCAACTATATTTCATTTACAGTACTATAACTAATTAAATCAATTCTCTTTCAAAGTGTAACAGCAACAACTCCAATTCAGTTCAATTCAGTTCAATTAAATTCAGTTCACCTTAACTTCAATTCACTTTCAAGTGCTGTATCTCAAATCTCAACTAAATAATGGGCTTCTTACTTCATACAATTTAGCGTCAATATTCAACACAACTTTATTGGTATAGCTTAAATACTTAATTCATATAAGTCAATATACCATTAATACTCAACTCCACTCAATAAAATATACCAGTAGTACTCAAATCAGTAAGTATTATGTCAATACTCAACTCTATTTAAACCAATAGTCAATAAATTCAAAGTCTTTTTGCTTTATTATATACCAGTACCTTTCAAACTCAATATCTATATAGCTTTCCTCTTCTCATGCAATTTAATATGCGTATAAGTTCAATTTCATCAGACCCAAGTCATAATACCTTCAATTAATAAATCACCTTTCACTTTCAATTTCAATTTCATATACAGCCTTTTTTTCAATCAATAACTGTACTTTCACTTTCACTTTCAATTGTATACCTTGGTATCAATTAACTCATCAATTATCTTTTATCACCATAATCCTGTCAATCTATACCAGTATTCTATAATCCCTTCAATTACTAGTGTCCATTCAAGTGTAAAATCAACAGCAATATTTTTCCAATATCAATTATCAATAATTTTACCTATGCACAGTAAGATTACCTGTAGGCAATTATTTTACCTGTATAAACCTATTTCATCATTTATCAATACCTTTCCTAATACTGTATTTGCTTCAAAAAAAAAAAAAAAATATCAATCAATGCTTTACCTCAAAAATGTATAAGTGTCTAGTTTCCCAACTTTTACAATTTTACTATATTGTCTAGTAATAGGATTGGATAATATTGGATAACAACATACGACTATACCAGTGACTTTATACTGTGTCTATTGCTTGAGCTCAAGTCTATTTTTCTGCCATTAATTTAACTTTTATTAAATTAATTTCAGAAATAATGCATTGAAAAAGATAGAAATTAAATTTGATCTCCAACTTTTTCACACATGTTTAATACAGTATATTCACTAAAGCAGTTGGTATAGCATATACAATTATAACCTTTATATTAAATAGACACTTTTTTTTATTTATTTTAATTCAATATACCCATAAATAATGACATACTGACATATATCTAGGACTATATATGATACACAATATGATAGTAGTGTCAATGGTCTGTAATATCAAAACTGTCTGTCAATCCAAACAGCCAATCAAAATCCAAGAATTAGCCCACACCTGACAGGTAACTGTAAAAAAAAATGGTCACATGATCAGTCCAAACCAGTTTAACCAGAGGAAATCTTACAATTATTACCAAAGCAGTATTCAAGCAGTGGATATACCTCAAGTTGACCAATTTATGACAAAGAAACAATTATAATCCTTTCAAGTGAAACTATGATCAAAGTTCAGCTTGATCCTATAAAGTGCATGAATGTATAATTACACTACACTTTTGAAATTTATGTCTCTAAAATGGCAGTTCCAAAGAAAATGCAGATGTTAATGAGACTTGTTATAGATATACTAGTAAAAGATATAGAAGGTTATAGGATGAGATTCAATAGATTGAGAGTTCTATCACCAAGGAAAAGTTATGCAACGTGACAACTCTCTCACTTACAATAGACACACCGGTGTATACATAAGTTGCAGTTACTCAGATTTGCACAATGAAATAAAATTTGTGCAAACTATGAAATCTATGTAAATGTGTTGAAATTGCAACACTTCGTTAACTATTACTTGACTAACTGCAATCTATGTATAGAAAAATATTTCACTCACCACCAGTTGATACTGAACTGTAAAACTTCTACCAAAAAACCTGTGCTGTAAAACCCTTGAACTGTCAGCTAGTGTCCAAAAATATGCCACTTACACACTGAATGTAAAAGTCCTAAAATGTCACTGTATGTAAAAATCAGCAACTAAATCTACTATTCTATTTTCAAAGTTACTAAATCCACTGTTCTATTTAACGCTGGTCACAATATGTTGAAAGTCAATGTCCACTCCACCGGTCTTGAAATGAAAAATGTCCATCATTTTTCACTAAATTTAAATATTCACGTAACTGGTTATTTCCACTGTCACTATAAGCAATAAATCCAAATGTGTATAGAAACACATGAGTTTTACAACTGGCATCACTGAAATTTGCAGTGTCAGTATAAAATGTTCAGATGTCTATAACTGTGGCTGTTGGACGGGTTCCTCTCTTGTGGCTGCTGAACGGGTTCCTCTCTGGAGTTCTTTTGCTCGTATGTACGGAGTCCCACGTTGGGCGCCATTTGTCACCTTGTGAGTTACTTAATAAAGTCCCATTAGTATTAAGGATAAGTAGCCGCAAAGGTTGGGGTAGGTTCATTGGGATCCGTGTGTATAACGAACAAGTGTAAAGTTCCAATATTATATAACGTAGAAATACTAGAAGTAGAAAGCTGACATCCTGAAAGTATACAATATTAACAATCCTCAATATCATGTAATAAATATCAAGATGTCACATATATCATATCAAACATAATGCATATCAATATAATACCAAGATAGGTTAAAATAGTATTTGTGTGTAGTGGCACTTTCTATAGTCAAACACATATACTAAGACACATGTACTTGTAACATATGTAAACTTACATATACAATATACTAAACAATTACAAATAATACATGTACATCACAAACATATGATGCTTACCAAGTTGTGGACTTGAATGATTTACACTCTCTACAAATGATACTGTACTCTCCAACAAGCCACTCTCTCAGTGAATAATCTGCAAATAATTAGATTGTTACAAAGTGCAAATAAAGTATGAGACAGTGATATGAGATAAGACTGCCATTTATGAAACATAAACTTTACTCTCAAATGATCATCTTTACAGAAATGGAATTATCCAAACAATAAAGGTTAAAATAACTATTAAGCACTTTATAAGACTAGCAGAACTTATAAGGACATTATAAGTAATCTACACAAACCTCAGTCCTATAATCCATTCAAAAGATCAAATTAAAACAAAACATTAAAAGTACATGTTTACTGTGTTAAATCTTTCCAGGTAATGCACTATTGTTATTTTTCTACCTGTGTGCCTAAACCAATCAGATTTAGTAGATTTGGTGGGAATGGATTTGACAAGGGGTCACTAAGATCAATCACCTGAGTAACAACATATAACAACTGTGGTCAAAGGGAAGTAACTCAAACAATAAAGACAACTATCCAAACCCCTTAAAATCAAGCCTGCCACATATAGAAAACACAGAACATTCAGTTGATTAATTAGCGCTCATTGAAGTCGGGGACAAGTTGTTATTGTCGATTTATTTGTTTTTATTATTATGTCGTTTCATTTTTTTAAGTTGAAACTTAACCAAGGTATTAACCTGTAACAATGGTGAAATATTTCATCGGTATGAAGGGACGTAACTGCTGCGTGTGGCGCTTTAGGTTGGTTTAGCAAATGTTATGATCGAAGCGGCATCAGTACGAAATGCACTAACAGCTTTAAATAAACTTACAGTTCTACAGTTATGTAGACATTCTCTCTGTGTGAAATTACACGTATTTGACACTTTCACGTCCTCAGAATCTTCTAAGCCGACTTGATGCTGTGCATCGGTGTTTTTATAGTATGCATATTATGTCTGCTTGATGTAGGTCAGGGCATAAATAAGGCCCTGTATAGGTTATTTTGCCTGCAATGTTGCTTCTTTGGACCTACGAAAAAACGGCTACGAATTGTCTGTCCTCTTTTCGTACGATATACGACTACTGGATGGAGTAGAGCAGGTATTTGTTTTCATGGTGATTTCTCAAATATTGGTGACGCCATAATCAGTACACACTTTACTTCCGGGAGAGGAAAAGTGACTCGTGTAATCGAATGAACATTTCTATCGATACAGAATGTTATTTGCTATCAATTTTTTTGATTGCCTGTCTTACAGAATAAACAATGCAGCTTCTGAACCTTGTATTAGTTCTATTTTTTTGTGTGAAAAAAATTGTTCCAGTATTCATATATCCAGTAACTATTAGAAGTCACATCTCTTAGCACTATAAATATTTTTTTTGTCAAAAATCAAAATAATGGTAAAACTTTAGTGATACATGACTATTGTTGTTAACTGTATCAGTATCTTCATTATCATAATTATCATCATATGTTACCTTTCTTAATTTACTGAGCGTCAAGTAGTAATTTGATTAAGGTTTCGACAATGAAGTTTTCATCGGTATGAATATAATAATAACATGTTTGATAAGAATCAACATGATCTGAATATTAGATCCCTTATTTATAATATTGAGTTTATAGTGTGTTAGACTTTGCAACAAAGACGCCCCTAAGCAGTAATCTCCCCTTATTCTGATCAATGTTAATTGTATCATGTATTGCCTTTCATAATTTACTGAGTTTCAACTACTCGTTTAAGTTAGATTTTGTATTGTTAAATACATCATTTAGCGGAGTTGCAAAAGGGCTAAAACATAAATAAGGAAATTACGCAATCTGCAGTCTATCTTTTGTTGCTAGTTGCTACATTTTTTCAATTTTCCTCCGAGGGACAGTGACAGCTTTATAACTAATTTAGCCATGATGAGAACTGTCACTCTTTAAAGTTTGAAATGTAAACATGAACACACTCTCAGAGTCTTTCCAGTCCTGTATCACCCTGTGACTGTGTGAAGACCTTATCTCCTCCTTTAGGTTTTCAAATTCGTCAACAGGTGTTATATCACAATGCCATAACATTACCCTGACAGATGTCTTGAGCCTCTCCACTGTTTCTATAATCATCTTCAATGATCCACAAGTTATACAAACATCTACTAACATTATACCTTTAAGGTTGTCAGTAGTATCTGATAGCTCCATCTCCCTCTCTCCCAAATCAACCTTGTTCAGTTCTATCACTTCTAGATTATCAAGAGATTTTAATGTTTTCAGAAACTTCTCAATACTGCATTCTGTGGTGATGTCGTAAAACTCTATTGCTCGTAGTCGCTTTGCGGTTGTAATACAATCGAGGATGTCAGAAAGTCCTTCTGTGGACAGTGAGCCAATATGACTGTCTTGCAAAGAGTCGGTATTGACATGTATATCTGTGACACGTAATGCACAAAGCTCCAAAGATTCAAGTCTTGAATGCTTTGACAAGTCAAGACTGAAACCTGGGCATGCATCATCATGATTGTTACATTTAATGAGCAAACCGAGTTGTTTCATATGCACCATTTGACTAATCCAGCCTATAAAGTCTCCAAGAACGTTGTGTGACATTGTAAAGCATTCTAATATTAATGACTCTAAGTTTGACATCTTTTGAAATGTATGCAAATGTACTTCAGTAAAAAGTGTGAATTTTGCTAACATTCTTCCATGTTCACGTTTTCGGCTGCAAATTGACAGGTATGTCAGAGTGTTTAAGGACTCCTTTAGGATTGAAACGAATTCGTCCCCAGCCAACTCGCTTATGATAAACATTCTGCCTAGCACATGTCTTTCGGCTAAGTGAAAAGTGTTCATACTTTTGAGTAGAAGATCAAGGTCGGATTCTTCTATTGTTACAGACATAACTCGTTGTTTATTCTCATCAAGCAGTTTGTTCAATGTATCACAATAGTCGTTGTTTGTAATATCTTGGTCAAAGAAAAAGTCCTCTAAAAAGATCTGTTCTTGCTCGCCTTGTAATTCTTTGAAGCATTCAATACACATGTTCTGGTATTCCTTCAAAAGAGTCTGATTATCGTTTCGCTCACTGTTAACAAACAGTACAGTGTGTCTGAAATGTTGGGTGAACCGGTCCCTTGAAACTTCCAACCGAATCTTCTCTGAAAATGTCTTGATCGATTCCGGACGAAGGCCGCAAAGGAAAACGAACACGTGTGACTTATCGAGAACAGTGCTTAGAGAGTTACATGCTCTTTGAACAGAGTCTGTAACATTTGTGTCATTTGTAAAGGCCTGTATGAAGAGAGCTGCAAAAAACTCTTGAAATGTCTTATGGATAAAGGAGTATGTGTACAAGTTTTCAGAAACTCTTATTCTTTTGTTTCTTGTCAGTATTCCCATCTGTAGGCAACACCATAGCTCTTTTTCAGTTAACAACTTCTCAACAACAGTCGATTTTATTACTAGGGAAGATTCCTTCCTCTCTAAAAATAAACCTCTGAATGCAAGTTTCCCAATGACTAGTAAAAAAGTTAAATATTCTTGGCAGTGTTCATATTCGTCTATATCTCTTGGTTTGAAATATTCGCTCAGAGGTCTGTTGATGTTAGACGCCATATTTGCTTTTCCAAATCTATCTATCCTTTCCAACCCAACTTGCAGAACAAAATCTATAATATTCAAGTATATATTACATTTGGAGGAGCTCAGTGTTCTTCCGTCAATCCAAAGGCAGATCAGTTGTATCAACAAAACAGGAGTCGAAGCGATATCCGTTATATCTTTCGTGTATATTTCATCCAGAAAATCCCTGACTGATTGTTCATTTTTCTCTTCACCAGTCAAACTGTCCACAACATTGTGAATAAGCTTCTCTTTTGACCTGCTTCCAAGCTTTGTCATTTTTATATATCTATCAACTTTGCTGTTGCTTATTCGAGCCTCGTACATTTTCCAAGGTCGTGTTGTGGTAAGGACTGAGCACTTTTGGTGTATAATTCTGTGAGGTATAGGTGTTTGCTTCCTGCAATCGGAATCCTGTGGATGTGACCACTCATCTAGTCCTTCAAGAATGACCAAAGTCTTTTCTTCGTGCATGAGTCTTTCTATAAACTGCTGATGATAACGACTTGACCAAGATAAATGACTTATTACCTGACTCTGTATCATTGCTTCAACTGTACATTCGTTGTCATGACAATTTCTGAGAGGAATAAAGAAAAGGAAATCAAAATACTTCATCATGTCAACATCAGCCTCGAGAATATCGTGTTCGCCGATTTCGTGTCCCCTCTTAGAATAACACCATATCGTGCAGAGCCTTTTTGCAAAGGTAGTTTTACCAATACCTGCTTGTGCGACAATATAAATATTACGGTATACAGATGTGTTCCGCATGAAGAGGTCACTGTAAGAATAGATTTTTATTGGTTTATTTCTGCTACCAATTATTGTCCACTCAGCTATTTCCATATTTGGTTGTACAAAGAAGTTCAGTAAATGCGCGCTTTGCTCTGGAAGAAGCGGAGAGACTGGTATACTGCTGTGCTCTTCCTCGTAAAAGGTCATAAGATCTTCAGTCAAGCCTAAAATTAGATTATGAATCAAACCTGAATTATGATTTAACTTTCAGAAGTACAAACTTAGTGATGCAAGACTATGTATAATATTTAAAGTATAAAACATATTTAGTTTATCAACGGAAGTTATTTTTTATACTGAACAACAAGTACGAATATCTGATGTAATCTGTGGACGCAGATATAAGAGAGATTATGAACTAGATTTTAAAGCGAAATAACATGATTTCTCGATATAATAAAAAGTATATTCTGAGTCAGTTGTACAGCGCTCATTACCTAGATAGTGAAAAAGAATGTACAATTCTAAATACATTGAAGTTTGAACTCAATTGCTATTACTCGTTAAGTGCAGACACAATATTCTCCACTGACAGTAACAGTTTGAAACTTGCAAATTCGTACACGACAATAAGCAGTAAGGCTTACTTTGCTTAAGGTCCTGGTATTCTTTTTCCCTGTCCTGTGTCAGCACAATCGATGTTGGCTGGCCTATGTTTGAAATACAAGCCTGTGTAGCCTTGTGTATTGCATCTAGAGAATCTGACTTCATTTTATCGATCCTAGTGGTAGTTTCTGTCTTAAGTCGCTTTGACTCTTGTTGAACTTCATCGATGGCAGCTCTTTTGGCATTTGTCACCTCCTTAACTGCTTCGTCTTTCGCTGAAAGTATCTCACTAATTTCTTTACTACTGGTTGCCTGTAAATTTACAGTTGCATTGTTTACTTCTTGTAATAACTGCATTTGTTTCTGATCAATGCTTCTTAGGGAACTTTTTGTCAGATCTTCTATCACATTCTGCAGGACTTTTGACACATCATGTGTAGAGACTGTGAGTGTATCTGCTTTTAACTGTAAAATACAGAGTTTACATGAGCAATCATCAAATTAAGAGGTAATTAAGTTTCCTTAATTCATTTTTGTTTCAGATTGTGTTTAAATTCAAAAAACAATCAAACCTTTCACATGTACATTCGGCTTCGGCTTAAATACTGTATTCCGATGTTTTACATAGCAACTATACACAGCCTTACTTTAATACATATTCAACTTTATACTCATAATTTTTTAAGGCCGTCCCGGCTAACTCACTCGGAAGAGCATCGGATTGTCAATACTTGAGTTCCCGGTTCCATCTCCATCAGGGCCTGCAAAATTTCTCCATAATGATTGATCTCAGACAATGAGTTTAGGTCATTTGTCCCTCACCTCTGAAGCAAGTGAGGAAGTAGTCAGTCGCTTGTGAGGAATTTTGGTAGTAGACTTGTTGGATACCCAGGAACACTTGTTAGGTGGACTGACCGTCAAGATATAATGTGGCGTTTTTAAACACCAATAAACAAATACCTTTTTAATTTTCTGAACTGCTTCCGTTACACTACTGTTTCCACTGAGAAACTTTGTACATGTTAGAAATGCGATTAATGCATCCATCTGTTCATTCATTCCTTTATCAGTTACAATCAGAGTTGGTGAATGACGGAACTTCCTGCTGACTTCTCGCGCCTGAAGACAAGTAAAAAACTTTTTGTTAATTTCTAAACTTTCTACGGACTTCAACAGCTACCCAAACTACTTGTGTCATTTAAATTTTAATGTACAGTTGTTCAAATATGTTTTCTCTGCCGTTCTGTGCCTTATAGGTATTGTTAACATTTCAGGGATATGCTAGTATTTCTACCAGAAGACGAATGGAACATGGTGCGATGCATAACGAAACTAAATATTCTAAATGGAAATATTTAAAAATGATAAGATGAATTGCAAATGTTTAAACTTGTTTCACGTGCCGAAAAAAAATTCAAAAGCATTTATTGGTAAATTGCGAAACCTTTTCTTGTTATTCCTCTCATTAAAACATTTCTACTCAGATCCACGTATGTTAACTGGTATTTTGTTTCGCTGAGTAAATTCTTGAGTTTCTGAATAAAGATTATTGCACAAAAGAGAATAAATTCATAGTGATTTTAAGAGTGAATTTTCAGATGCCTCTCAGACATCGATCGCTGGAAAAACTTAACGAAACAGCTAGCACTTGGTAAGAACAAATTCCATTTTTGTACAAATGAAGTGAATAATTCAGTCAATGATATGTAAGGCAGATAGAAACACAGGACATCAACGTTGGAAAACTTTGGAAACCCGGAAAGGCAAGAGCCTTGGGCATTTGCACAGTTCAGGGTTACTGTTTCTTACCTCGTTGCAATGTTGTTCAATTACTTGTTGAGCTATGGGACTGTAGTTTAACATTACACTCAATACACCGTTGAGGTCGGTCTCGGCAGGTGAATTGGCAGTGTAATACCCTTCAGGCGGCATGTAACATTTTGCTATCTCCCATGGGTACTCGCACCATCTCTCTGCAAAAGTATTCTTCCACGATGGAAAGTTATTTTTGTGGCATTTACGGATAATTTCTTTAAACTTATCGCAGATATTCTTCGGACAGCGTCTTGGTAAACTTTCTGGTGAGTTGTGGAACGAACACTTTCCCTTACCTTGTTTTATGACACACGGGCCTCTAGTAGGGCACTGCACGACGTTTTCCGTTCTACACTGGGAACAGGTGTCTTTATTCTTCGCCTGCTCTGGTGTGAGGATTTCTTTCAAAGCATCCGTATGGAATTTCTTCATTTCTTCACCAACCAGGTTTTCTAAACCTTGTTTCGTGATATGAAGTGCAAGACCAGTTTTCAGCCAGTTGTGAAAACCTTTGTCCGCTAGTTTTGTGCTTATGTCGGCCATCGTCGTGTTTTGGTAAAACTAAGGGATTGCTATATCATTTTATGTTTCCGACATACAAGACCTGAAAAATACACATTTACTTTATATTCAATACTGATACTATTGTCTTGAATATTTGAATATCATATAAGATGCATGAAACATTGCTCCTGACTTTAGTCCCTTAAATCAGATATTCTTTTCTGTTCTAGTCATTGTAGATACTGATGCTTTAGAATGCTAACGCTGTGCATTAGTTTTTGATACTGATTTAAAAAGTTACGTGACGTGTCTTTTCTCCCAGTGCAGATTTATACAAAGTCATGAAATAATGACTTTAAACGCTAACGAAATTTTGCTCCGCATATTATATAATGTATGTAAAATAATACATGTATTATTTCCTTGTAAAATGTTTTCTATTACATCTTATTTAGTAAGGTAAAACATTTTTTGCAGTTGTTAACTGAGAGAGAACGACCTCGGACAAAAATGTCCTTGAAATAAAACATGCTCTACATTTTGACTGAACAAACTGTCTGTTCTTCAATATAACCAAGGACAGCTGAAACATAATTGCTTTCATTAAAAAAATGAAATGATTGCAAAAAAAAAAGAATTTTTTCTTTGTTGTTGAATTTGTGTGCGTTCTACCTGATACGCTATGCATTGTGAATTCAGCACGGATAATCATTGACGGTCTGGGCTAGGCTTTATTGTTAATATTGAATTACATGTACCCGGTTTCGAAAGAGCAGTCGGGTGTAACGTTGAAATGAGGGATAAATTTATATTTGAATTAAAAATTCATTCAACAGTGCATTATTAACAGCTGTACTAAATATAGTCAAATGTGAAAAGATTTACCAAGATTATACTAGCCTTGAGTTTAAACCTTCATACTTCTTGCTTATTGTTTCTACTAGTTTTAATACACTTAGTCCTTATTTAAAAAGAAAACCAAATTATCAACTAAACATGCCTATCTGATACAAAAATATAATACTTCTGAGAGAAAGTATATAATTAGTTGTTAAATGGTGCTGCTATTCATTTTTTTTTTGCACTATCAAAATATTGCAGAGGCCGAACAAACGTCACTTTAATGACAAATGCTTCGAAAATGACAGCTGAAAATATTCCGAAATAATCATATACATCTTAACTTTCCATGATTACTTTCTGTTCAGGTACCGACATGAATTACACATATGTATGTATGCTTGAAAAAGAAACGCGCTGGTTTTTCGAGAATTATCGTGTATGTTTTCTAAAGGATTTAGCTCTGGTTTTAGATCTGAAGCTAGAAAGACGTTTAAAACATATATGCAAAGAATAACAATTAAATTCTTACCCTATGATTTGTAAAATCCGTTATTTTGAACGAAGACTATGTAAGTAATTATGAAAACGTTTGAAATAAGATCTGTATACAAGCATTTTCAAAGCAGATGAATAAAGCATTCGACTTGTGTTAACAGAATTTACTAATCGATTATTGGATCATTTTCAGGCTTGCGTAATTCGCCTAAAGGTGGACAACCGCCACGAGCAAACTGGTGGTGGGGGATTGTGAACTTTAAAATAATAATTAAAAGCCTCAACTCCAGTGAATTATGAAACGGCTTGGTACCCTTGTTTGACTGCTAGACAGGGGCTTGCGCGCTAGAAGAAAATCCAGGTTACTAACTATTCCTGAATTCTGTCATTTAAAGTCTTGCTGCGTTGAACTGCATGGTTTATTTGAAATAAGCACATTAGTTGAACAAAGTTAAACGTCATTTTTGGTATTATATTGAATCATTCTCAACATACAAACGATGCTACAGGAACATAAACCAATATCATATCAAATGGTTTAAAAAAGAAAGATTTAGGAAAGGCATATGTACACATACTTACCTGTGTTTGCTACAGTCAGGTTGAAGTAACATAACGTGATATCGATTCAGACGCAAAACAATGAAAAGTGTGCAAGGACAAGAATCAATAGCAGACGCCGACATCTAAATAAATGAATGCTATATATTGGTTTTGCGACCAGTCGTTAAGACTTATTCATATCGTTTTCCGAAACAAACAATCAAATACTTAGGCACATACAACATATAGTGGCGTACCTGCCGATATGCCGGCGATATGCCTAACCTGGTGTATACTCCAAATAAGCCAAGGTACGCCCCTGAGTCATGGCTAGCACGATTTTTCGAGTAAATGACATGTGATTTATTAGCACAAGAGTAGGTACAAGACTAATGTACGGTATAACACAAACTCTTGCTGTACAAGTCACAAAGTTTATATAGATAGTATTTAAATTTCATTACGCGATATAGTGAGATATTCTAAAGCTGAAATATTCTAAAGCGCATGGAAATGAAAAATGAATGTTGTTAAGTTTGAGGATGTGTTGATGACTGACTAATACGCATAAGAATTGTGTGACTTGACACCCGAGTTTTTATGCAGTGTAATTGCATATACGAGGAAACTTGGAGTCAGCAAAGTAAAGAAGTGACGCCATTTTACTTGGTGTAAAGGCTAAGAAACGTACGCCGAGCTATAACTGACGAATGAAGCAGGTGTAGCGGTACTAGAGGTACCTACATGGTACATCTGAAATATACAATGAAATAACTGCCGTTCACTATGGGGTCAAAAATTCGGTAATATTTTGAGATCGTTTTTTCAGGTTCAGAGGCTTTATGTTCTTTGCTTCTACTGGTCAATGCCTATAATGAAGGAATGTAATCAAGTCATGAATGATTTTCCACTAATAAGTCCTCTTTCATGTTTTGCTATGCATAAGCATTGCGATCGCATTTTCGAATCCCGGCGGATTTGCCACACAAAAGAGCCTGTCATAGAACTAAAAGAAAAAAAACCATAGTACTCACAATATAATGCTAGGGACAGCGCTCCTGAAATTCAGCATTATTTGCCTGCGAAAGCATTAATAATTGATAACAAAGACATTCTCCTCTGTCACCAAATAATTACTAAATGTAACAAAATGTTTTCAAAATGATATACAGATATCTGACGGTAAAGTCGGGTATTTTTGTAGGTTATGGTTTGCGTTAGATCTCGATCATATCTGGTGAACAATACAGTACACTAAAGAGCAATTATTTCCCAGAGTAACGAATTGTTTCCGAAAAACATTATGCCTGAAGTAATTAAAACTAGACATTGTTTTTGAGAAAAACATACGTCTTCCCCAAAATGTCATTTAACATGTAAAATATAAAAATCATCCAACGGGAATACGCTGATAATATACATAACTACTCTTAGCCACGATCATTGTTGTGAATTTTCCTCAAAACCCAACCAACGGTTATGAAGATCTGCCCAACTGTTATTAAATTTGGACAAATATAAGGCTGCAACTCTGCTAAAAATCTTCCGACCAGTATAAGCAATAATATGTGTAGAAACACTTGCTAATGATTACTGTTGTGAGGTTTCGTCAAAATCTAACCAGCAGTTATTGATATATGCCCAAGAGTTTTCAAATTTGGACAAGTCAAGAGCCGTAACTTCGTTAAAAATCATCCGATCGAACGACGAAAATAAGCATAATTATTCTCTCTTATAATCATTCCTAAGAAGCTTTCTCAAAATCTGATCAATGGTGGAGTTATGGACATATGCTTAAATGTATTCAAATTTGGACAAATCAAGGACCACAACTCCACTAAAAATCAGCTTATCGGAACACCTCAATAATACGCGTAATTACACTAGCTAACAATCATTCCTGTGAAGTTTTGTCAAAATCCGACAAGCGGTAATGGAGGCGTGCCCATATGTGTTCAAATTTGGACAAATGAAGGCCCATTATTTCGCTGAAAATCACTGAGCCGAAAATGCCGACAATATGTTCAACTAGGCTGAGTACCAATAAATCACAGAAAGTTCAATTGAAATCCAACCAGCGGTCATGGAGAAGAAGCTCAGACAAACTATGTGACATACAGACAGACAAACAGACAGACATACGGACGGAAAGTAACAGCATATATTCCTTTGATTCTCGTGTGTATCAAGAATTTGTTAGATTTGTAATATGGCCAATATGCTCACTGCTTACGACATTGCCTTATCGCGGAAATATGCTGTGAGTCAGCTGGGAAATATGTAATGTTTCATAGAACGTCAAATATTATCAACGGCCCATACGAGATTAATACGAGCACAAAATAGTTCCAATGTCATTCCGTTGCAGCGGCTATAGAACAAAAAACCTGGGTTTTGATGAAACCTTTCAGTCTGCATGTGTATCGGCAAGTATTCAAGCCTTTTAGTTGAATTCAAGGTAAGCTTTTTTCATCTATATAATTAAGTAATATTGTTTTTCACCAGCACTAACTTAATTTCCTTTTAAAGCGTATAGCGATAAATATCGCTAAATTATACCGTTACTAAAATGAACGATGGTATGTTTTTGAAATAATTATTTCAAAGTCTCGTTCCAGTACTTTTTTTGTCAGAAAGCGTGTCAGTTAGTTTCTAGTACTTTTTAGTTTTGGCTTCAAATTTGCCTTTTGGAAATTAAAATAATAGAACGAATTCTATGATTCAGAGTTTGATCAGTTACTTTTTGTTTCTTTCTTCCGTTTACGCTAGAACAATCCAAATTGTAATAAAGACAGACAACAAGAAAAATACCTTCGAGGTTGGATTTTGTATAGATTAATTTTATTTACTGCTTTCATACAAGTGGGAAGTTACAAAAGGAACTGTCGTCACACAAAATCCGTAAGAACAATAATATGAAATGCTTACATTTTATGTGTTTTTCCTCCTATCTTTCAGAATGGCGGGCAGAATACAAATTGAAGTTGGGGGACAAGACTTTATAGTTTCTACAGAAACATTACAAAATGGCGTCACATCTCGGCTGACAAAAATGTGCTTGTCTGAAGGTAATATGTCAAGGTCCAGCTACAGAACTGTTGATAGGCCATCTGAGATGTTTGCCGCCATATTGGCATTATACCAGACTGGAGAACTTCACATTCCGATGACGTCATGTCCGGGGGCATTTTTGAAGGAACTAGATTTCTGGGAAATTTCTCCGGAAATGATTTCGGACTGTTGTCACAACAGGTAGGAGATTTTCAGACAACTGTTTTGCATTCTTGCCAGCAGCTAATTATAGATTTCATTGAACAAGTAAAGATCTCAATAAGACAAGTGAAATTATATATAGTGAATGGCCTAAATAGCAACTGTTGTAATGCTTTTTTAATGAAAACATAGTAAATTCATTTGAATTAGACCTAAGTTGCTTTCAGTTAACTATTTTTTACCTGAATATTTCAGAAACTGATTATTTTGTAACCTGAAATTTTCAACAACAAAAAACAAAAAAAAACCATCAAATCAAGACAAAGTTCCTTGAACTCACTAGGAAAGAAAAGGAAATCGTTTGAAGAAAATGAGAAGGATTCTCAAGTGAAAAATATTTCGTAGCTGCAATTGATTATAAGCAACCACTACATTCTGGGAGTCCATGCTTTGAAATTTCAAGCGTTTTCTATTGCAGTTACGTACCAGAAACTATTCACTGATGACAAAGCTTTTGAAAATGTTTTAGAATAACTTAGTTTGTGCTTTCTTTGACAGGGTGCAAAGTTTTCTGACGGAACAGGCAACGCTTAAAGAATTTAAAAGAAACTTACAACGAGACATGGTAGCGGAAAAATACAAACTGTCCTCTTGTAATTGCCTCGGCGAGTTCCGCTCAAAGTTATGGTCAGTGATAGGTTATGCACAACCTTCGATCGTTGGAAGAGTAAGAATTTATATCTGTAAGCCTTGTTGTTTTTTTAGTAATATTTCTTATAGTTCTGCACTCGAGAATCTTGTTAAAAATGAATTCACTTTATTTTTTTTCGTCTTTTTTATTTCAAGCTAATATTATTATATAGATGGAGGTTGCTTCTTTTCTCTTACCTTCGATCTGAATATTAAAAACTTATGAGACAACCTTTCTTGGCATAGCTTTAACCTTTAAACTGTATCTGATAAACATTTTCAGGTTTACTTCGTTATTTCACTTTTCATGGTTCTGTTGTCGATATTTACTCTGGCGTACAGCACTGATCCAAGCTTCCAGAGAGCAATGACTAACTGCGAGCGCCTAGAATACATGGCGTCTTCCGGTATGGAGGGATATGAACTGGTCAAGAATTCACTTGAACAATACTGTCATGAGGAGGCATTACCTGAACACCATTCCTTGTCACCGACTATTCTGTCTTCAGTGGCACAGCAGGAAGATTTTGATAATGAGTACGAATATCTCTTTACTCAGATCTTCGTCCCGTATGATGATTACAACGACACATATAACAATTACGACATTGAGGCTTTCTCCGACGACGAGAACGACTACATAGGACAACATCCTGCAGGAAATTTAGCAAACGCATCTCCAGAGTTTTCCGCTCCACAGAGTCAGAGTAAAGAAGTGAATTTAAAGAAGAACTCAAAATTAAAACGTGTCAAGCTTCCGAATATGAAAGTAAAGATTTACACACTGGTTGTTTTGGAAGTTATAACAATGGTATATTTCACACTTGACTTTGTCCTTCGTATATTTTCTTGTCCGTCTATCGGTCTCTACTTCCTGTCAATAATAAACACCAGCGATGCTTTAGCTCTAATCGGCAGCTACCTTCATATGCTTATTGTGCACATCTATGAGCACGAACGTTACAAAAGAGGATGGACAGACGTGTTAGAGTTCTCCCAGATGCTGCGTTCATTTCGTCTGTTTCGTATTGTAGCAAATGTAAAGGCAGGCAAGGTTTTAGCTTTCACTGTTAAATCAAATTTAAAAGATTTATCAGTTTTGATTTTATTTCTTGTCGCCGGAATGTGTACATTCGCCAGTTGTTTTTATATCTCCGAAGACAGGAAGAATGTACCAAGCATACCGGCTGGTTGGTACTGGGCGATCGTTACCATGACAACCGTAGGATACGGTGACATTTACCCAAAGACGAGTTTTGGAAGATGTGTTGGATGTCTCTGTGCAATAACTGGAGTAATGCTGTTTGCTTTGACTGTACCAATATTCGCGAACAATTTCCTGGCCCTCTATCAGCTAGCCGACTCAGAACAGGCCAAACAATTAAAAGAGAGAAGTTCGAAACAGACTGTGGTAAACGAAAGTTCAACTACCAGCATGTCTCCTGACAATGACAAAACAGGACATTTGCATGAGAAAAAATCCGAAGATACAGTTTAGCTTCGATGTGTAGAAACAGCTTTATATTCTAATAGTGTTTGATTTTGTTTCTTTTGTTTATTTATCATGCACATATTTTGAGACTTTTTTACTGTTTTACCAGAGGAGTACTGCTTATGACCACTATTTCTTTATACACAAGTTTCAAATTTATAACCCATTTTGTAATGGCGATTTGCTTTTTTGTATTTTTTTTTAAATGTTGTCTATTAACAATTGCTTAGTTGGTCAAAGTACCTTTGTATTTTCAGCATGCATGTATAATTTTGATTTTTAGGTTTTCAGACAGCATTTTCCTGCATTAAGGTATTTGCCATTGTATAAATTCCCTATTTAAAATATGTATTTGTATCTTTTTGAATACATCTGTTCAACTTTTTTCAAGTATTTGTTTTCTTACCATCATTGCCTTTGTACTCATACATAAAAGAACCATTATTTTTAATATTATTATTATTGTTATTATGAATGTATCGCAATTTGAGAATTGGAAGGTTTCATGAATGCACTGTAATTGATGAGAAAGCCCGGTAAGTTCATAGCATCATACTTTTTCACATTTACACATTTCACTTATTCTGCTTGTGTAGTTTTGAAAGTATTTTGGTTATTTTTGTGTCCGTGCGTAAAAGAATTCTTTAAGAACATTCAGCTTATCCATATTAACCCCCATGAAACATGTTTATCTGCCTGTATTTACGCGTCCGCCCTGACATTTGAGCCCTCATCGCAAATTTACACGTTCATTCTATATAATATATTTTTATTTTGTTCTTGAGAAAATTCACTCCAAGCGGTATATTCTTTTGCCATATAAACATAGCAGAAATGCGCATGCGTTGTACGTCGCCATCATAACCACTCATATGAATTGCTTTTGCATTTCGCATAGCATCACTGAGAAGATATATTGGTCTATCACAGTCGTTGCTTTAGTGCGGTGGCGTTCTTTTGTAGCATACCAGCAGTGTAACTGAAAATAAGTTGTGAAAAACAGATTATCGCTTGAATTCTATATGAGCTTCTTGATCCTCCGTCGTTCTACGAATGGTAGCAATGGACCGACGACACAGGAACGTCGGCATTCGGGTATTTGTTTTACTGTTAAAATAAACTGAACTGAAATCAGCAAAAAACGTTACATTCCTCGCCCTCTTCAATTGCAAAGTGAAAGTAAAATATTGATGGCTTGCTTATTGTCTAGTAAAACGCATATTTTGCATAACATTCTTGGTGGCTATTATCATGGAAACAGAAGAGGGGCAGAAGTCGAGGGGTTAGAGCGTCGGACCCCCGATTCAGAGGTTGCTGGTTCGAATGCCACCAGGAGTAAGAGTCTACAGTGACTTTTCGAATTCCTCGCTTTCGGCGCGAGTACTGGTTTGAACCCCGGAAGAAGTCATCGAGAGGGTTTAATATAAGTTGCAGCAACTTGCTTCACAATCGATGCAAAAGTAAATAAGTTTAAAAATGGAAACAGTTTTTGGACAGCGTTCTGTCTACGAAAAAATGTTACCTGAATAAAATGAAACGTTGAATGACAACAATTATAGTAAGTGAAAAAGGTGGAAAACATTGAGAAGGTATATAATTTTATAATTAAATAACTGAAATTCAAATGTATTAAACTGTAATATTAAATCGTTGCAATTAGGAACACAGATATAATCCAGGTCTAATAAGCCTTTGTGACGTCATTTTAAGGAATATCGTTTGTGCGCGTCATGTTCCTTTTCAATGTGACAATATATCGTAATGCAACCTGAAATTTTCAGATATGAATCTTGGGATATCATTTGTTCAGAATAATCAAAAACAAGCGCTACGTTCGAATGAACGCCATCCCCCCGGTTGGGCCTCAAAAAGATAAACGTTTTGTGACAAACAAACAAACGCACACACAGACCAAAACGTTATGAACCACTGTAGTCTATACTATTTGCCTATTTCTAATTTTGTGGACGCTAGGCATTAATGGGTTAAAAATGAAAATAAAAGAAAAGATACAAAACATGTCTTTGCTCATTCCCTTTTGTTTGTTTTGGGGTTTTACGCCGATTTCAACAATTGTTATATCTCGGAGGTCAGTCCACCTTACCGGTTTTTCTGGATAACTAACCAGTAATTGCCAATTTCTCCGCAAGTGACTGACTACTGTTCCCACATGATCTACTCTGAATCAGCGGTGAGAGACAAATGAACATAAGACACAATGTCTGAGAACAATTGTCACGGAGAAATTTTGCCCTGCCAAGGGGTCGAACCAACGACCGATGGATTACTAATCCAGTGCTCTACCTATTGAGCTAAGCGGGCGAGCTCATTCCCTGTTAAAAATAAGGCTGTGCATACACTTGGTTACTGATGATATATGACAGGGGAAATAACTTCGGTTTATAATGTCGCACATACATTGCATGAATGTCAGCAGTAAACTACAGTGAGCATTTCATGACACAGTGGGGTACTCATCATCTGTGTTGTCACGCAGCCAAAGTAATTTAGAAAAGCTTTTAAAATATCTAAAAAAATCATTTGATAAAGAAGCATTCAAACATGCTAGGAATTTACCCCTCACCGCTCAAGAAAATGAAAGAACTAACTCCCATATTCTTATAACAAAAGAAAAAAACACCACGCTGAAATAAACTATGATATTCGCTGCACGCAAGGTATTAACTGCTTGACTGATTTCTTGTGGTATCATTGTCTGCAGAAGCCAGTATTTTTCGGGATGAAAACATGAACAACACAGGTAGGCTCTCTGCAAACAGCACAGACAGACTCTTTGCACAGAACACAGCAAGCTGTATTCGCTGTATTTGATACGGACATTTTTTTATGCCTATAGTTTTTGAACTGTCCGTCAGTCAGTCCGTCAGAAAACTTTAACATTGACCATAACTTCCATACTTGGACACAACACCCCTTTGGGCAAGACCTTCCCACTGACCTCTATTTATTTGACCTTGGTCCCTAAATGACCTTCACCTTGAAGATCCAATTGCCCAAAAACTTTAACGTTGGCCATTACTTCCTTATTAGTAAGTGGATTTACATCATATTTGGCCACAACACGCCTTCGGACAACATTGGCCATAACTGCCATATAAGTTAGTGAATTTACTTCATACGTGGACACAACACCCCTTTGGACAAGACCTTCCCACTGACCTACATTTTGTTAACATTGACGCCTGAATGACCTTCACATTGAAGATCCAGTTGTCCAAAAAAATGGCAATAACTTTCTTATTATTGAGTTGATAAACTTCATGTTTGGATACAACACCCCTTTGGACAAGACCTTTCCATTGAGATATATTTATTTGACCTTGACCCCTAATTGACTGGTCCTTAGATCAAAGGTCAAAGCACCATTTCGGGGGCATTGTCATCTTACAGTGACAATTCTTGTTTGTTAATTTCTAAATGCACGAACTTATACATGTCATTTCTTAGCCCCACATGGTTGGAAACGACAACAATGACGGGTAATATAATTTTGTTTTTATTTTATTCCTATTGCACTATAGTACAAGGAAGCTCGAGTACTCTTAGTCGAGTGTAAGGTGTCTTTAAGAAATGAAAGTATTAAAATAATAGAATAACTACATAAAATATACATTATTTGATAAAATTAGGCAGGAACCTTGTATTATTCCTTAAACAAATTATCGAAATTGTACTCATTTATTCATTCATGCATTCATTCATTCCTTCATCCATGTGTTTGTTCTTGCATTCCTTCCTTCAATCATTTATTCATACAACTGATTCGAGCCATGGTCATTTTCATAAAATTTATCATTGAGCTAAAAGCTAGAATAAGTAATACATACATAGATGTTTAAAAGATTTATACACCATGCCCCGTTTCTAACTGCGAAAATTGTTTATACAACTTATATTACGTTGTGGTTCCTGCATAACATCGATTAAAAAAACAACGTATTTTCGAAACACCATGTAGGATAAGGAACTTGATGATAGAAGGTCTCACATTTAACAATTAACACAATGAACGGCAGGAGGCTTCCTTCCCGCTTAAAGTAATCGATGGCTGCTGTATGCAGAGAGACTACCTGTACTTTCAAAACTGCTGTGGAGACACCTCCCGTGCATCATCAAAAATGAAAGTAGAGGCTGTACTAGGATATCATATAAATATAGGCCAAGTGATCAGTACTTTCTTGAAAAATATTGAAAAATGAATGTTATGTTTGATATCAATGCATTAACTCGTTTCAGTTCTGTAGAAAATGCCGAGCTTGTGTTCCATATCAGTACACCTCTAAACAATTTGTCCGAGTTACGGAGCGCAGTGACTGATAATTGAAAAGGAGACACGCGTATACATAGCAAATATTGTCTATGTTCCGTGCACTTCTTAATTTTAAGCAACTCAGCTGTTTCAACTGGTGTCTTTCCAATGTTTCTATCATTGCAAATTGTGGTTACATCATAGAGAAACCCGTGCCGATACAGAGACCGCCGATAATGCAGATTTCGCAGAGTCAACCGATATGGTTATGTACCGTGTTCCAGGTAATTCGAAATGAAAATGAAAATCAAAGCCCTAAATCATTGAAGGTGGCATAGTTTAAATATGTATACTACTCAAAATTTGATAGGGGTCACTTTTTATTTCTTAAATATCTTTTTTATGATAACCTCAAGATAACTGATTTTTTCTCATACATGTAGTTTATTCATATGGCAAAGCCGACCTGTCCAGCAGAATTTGATTGTTTACCTGTACATAGCTCGAGATGCACGGGAAAAGCGATACCCCTGGAAAAGTGGTGCACCGCGGGCATATACCTTCATGTACACATCCGTTTTATTCAGACTTCGCTTGTGCATGGTAACGTTTATATCGAACCTAGCACTGGTCACCGCAAATCTACGGCAAAGACGGCGTATTGACGATGAGGAGATGAATAGGGGGAAGGGATGCTTGAGGCTGGGCGTTCCCAACGGAACGTGGCAGGTGTCCTTGGGGTGTCCCAGAGCACCGTTGCCAGGATGTGGCGACGGTTTCAGACTTACGGCATGTCAGGCATAGGCATGGCGGAGGGCGTCAGTGGTCTACAACTCCACGTGAGGACCGGTTTATTGTCGTTCAAGCGCGACGTCAGCGCTTTGTTACCGCTACTGCCCTCCAAAATGACTTCCAGAATACCACTCGTGTAAGACTTTCCACTCAAACCACCAGGAACCGTCTTCATACAGCTGGCTTGAGGGCTAGAAGGCCAGCAATCCAAATCCCATTGACGCGAAACCACATCCCGGCATGTCTTCAATGGGCCCGCGATCACGCTAGGTGGACTCTGCATGACTGGACCTCAGTGCTGTTCACTGACGAGTCTAGATTTGGTTTGGACTTCACTGATAGGCGAGTGCGGGTATGGAGATCCGTCAATGAGCGTTTGGCACCCGTATGTGTTGCTACCCATGACCGTCATGGCGGGGGCTCGGTCATGGTGTGGGCGGGCATTAGCATGCAGGGAAGAACGGACCTGCACATTGTTCAAAACGGCACATTGATGGCTGTACGATACGTCAATGAGATCTTAGATGTGTACGTTCGTCCGTACGCTGTTGCTATAGGCCCTGAGTTCATTTTAATGGACGACAACGCCTGGCCTCAGAGGGCAAGGGTCACCGACGAGTACCTGGAGGCAGCAGCCATAGAGAGAATGGACTGACTAGCAAGGTCTACAGACCTCAGTCCAATAGAGCGCGCCCAGTCCAGCCAACCACGCTCCCTGGGCTACAGCAGGCCCTTCTGGACGAGTGGGCTCGACTCCCACAACAAAGCATCCGGAGACTCATTAGCAGCATGAGAAGGCGGTGCAGAGCAGTAATCCAAGCAAACGGACACCACACGCGATATTAAAGCAAAATTCAGGCCATAAATTTGATTTTTCCAAAAAGTTCCATTTCATCTCCTGTCTGTGTTATCCCAAATTCGTGCCCCTCCCACGGCTCAGCCTCTGTCACGCTTGAACGGTTTACAGACTTACTCAATTTTTGGTACCAAACTGTTGTCATATGAACATATTTTCAGAATCACAACAAAAAATGTAACCTTTCAACCTTATGTAGTAAATATACACATTTTTATAAGTGATCCCTATCAAATTTTGAGTAGTATATAACGAGTTCAATGTAACTTGGGAAACTTTCTATACATGTAGTTATATATTTATGTTTTATGTTATCATTTTGTTTGGTATAGATAAAAAAATATTCAAGATTTGCAACAAAGGTAACCATTAAACAAATCTACGATTTCCTGTCAACCGCTCCCATGTCTTGACATATTCGTAGGTTCCATCATCCTTATCGTAACAATGGAATTTTCAGTCCTTTGATTTAATTAGTTGGGCATATATGTACACCCGTACCACTTAAAGAGCGAGATATTTTTGACTGGCTATTAAGTTGGGTCAGAGGTTAGATACTTGAGGTCAATCTCTGCTGCTTCTGTATAGCTAGGCAGGAATTCTTAGCTTACTTAAAAATTAAGTAACATTAGCGTAATTAATTTGGCGTTAACGGTTTGACCCATTTTATAGACATTTTTAGACATCGCCTATCAAAAATTTTCTCGATATCTCTTCAACAAGTCTGGTAAGTCGAACCAAGGTAACATAATTATGTATGTATTCATAAAAAAAGAAAGTATTTAAGATTTTTAACAAACTTTTAATTTTAAAAATTCTATACAATTTTATAATAAATATCTTAATTAGATAATACAATTAACATTATTCACTTACTAACAAACATCACTTTATTAACAAAGTTTACTTGCTATAATGTTCAACAGACAATTCAGAACTGATACATGAAATTTAAGCACAGCTCCAAGTACATCACAATAACCTAGAGACAACATCATAGAACTGAAATCTTTCTCGTGAGGGTCAATTTTCACTGAACATTTTCATAAAAGTCCTGGCCCCATGTAAATAAAATTCTAACGGTAATCTTTAGGTATAATTTGAAAGTACGTCCAAGCCTCTAAGATTTAATTCTGACCATAATACAAAAGGGTATGCAAAAATGAGACCACAATGAAAAATAATGACTCTACAGTAACTTAGAAATGAATGGGCATCACTAAAAGATGTCAGTGCATTATATTCTTATTTTGGAAACCAGAAAAACTTAGGGAAGTAAAACTGTAGTGTTCACGCAGTTAGAAAAGCAACCAAAACTTGTCAATATCTCAACCTGTCTTAGGGGCAAAAAGAGACAAAGATATCTAAAAAAAAATCTTAAAAAATTATTTCTTATATGTTCTTCAGTTTATCATACCCATTCCATGGTTCTTCCATAAGTTTTCTTTCTTTTTTTCCTAGAAGAGGTCAATTTAAGATGTCTAAAATACCCTTTTCTGAAAGTTAGTCTCCTGTGGTTAAAACTCAAGCTAGAGTAAAAATAACAAACTGATATTAAAATCTATGAAGTATGAACAGTGTCTCAACAAAACTTTTCAGTCCTACCAAATAAAAAATTCAAAAAAGTCTCAGCATTTTGAAGGCAGAAATGTTTGGCTTGTCTCAGAGATTTCTGATGGTTTTGGGATGAATCTACCAACAAATAACACAAAGAAATCAAACAAAAAGTACTTCCTATAAATAGATAGTGAGCAAACAATGTGATATGCTGCTACGTTAACTGAACAAACACACATTTTAGGCTGGCTACAAAAATGAAGTATCTTTTTTTTTTCACTGTAGAAATCATAATGACCAGACATTTCAGAAAATTTGTATAACTTTAAATATTTTGCACATTCTAATTATTTTTCTCTTTTATAAATTCTCTCTAAAATGAGAGACCAGATCAGCAAATGCTCAGAATAAATTATTTCATTCCACATTCAAAAGTTGGATCTTCTTATGCCCTAGCACAGTAATTAATCTACACCAGCAGGAAAAATAACAATTCTATATTGACCCTGGAAAGTCCAAAACTCGGACCTAAAATGCCAAACAGAAATCTACACTTCTTACTATCAAAGTAAGAATACACCGATTGACACTTTTGCACTGTTCTATTTTTAGCCACAGATAGCGCCACCTACTTCGAGTAAAAGTCAAGCGCAATACATACAGAGCGTACACAACCAATTTTAAATTGACAAGCAAAGTTTGAAAAAATGTTTTTGAGAGTAAATTATTGATTGAGAAAATACATTCAAATATCAAACTGTATTTTTATGACGTTTTTTCCAAACCTTTAATCTTAAAACCAAAGAAAATTGACATTTTACAGACTTGCTTTCCGATCACAATTTTTTGGCATTTTAAAACTTATTTAAACCGTTGTTTAAAAGTATATAGTTTTTTAATATCAAACGAATTCAATAAAGCAATATTTTCTGAAAAAAAACGAGATATTTTTCAAGAAGATTGCTTGATATTTAGCGAAGAAAAAGCAATTTAAATGAAGCAAGTAACGATGGCGTATCGGCGGTTCCATGTTTTTACTAGAAATTTTTATTGGTGAGGTCACAGGAACTTTCCTAATGGCGTGCGCTGATTGGTTTAACTCCAAAGTGTCAATCGGTGTATTATGTCCTACAGATATAAATCATTTTGACAGCTCTGATAAATAAATAAGCCAAATCAATACATCTTTTAGTTTCAAAATGCTGGTCGAACAAACAGATGTTTAATAAACATCCAAAAAGTACAATAAATCAAAGCTCAACCAAAGAATCGGCTTAGCCAACTAAATGCATGTATGAAGATAAATCATTATTGCATTAATCCCTTAAAACGAGATACTGTTGGGTTATTTTTTTTATATTCCAATATTCAGTGGAATATTACTCCTGTAAATTCTGTAATATCACTGGGTAATATGGAAATAAAGGGAGATAATTCATCACAAATATTACATAGAACAAAACTGTTTATATAAATTGAGACATGAATACCATGACTACTAGTTACAGAATTATGATTTCATCAATGTTAAATATAATTAAGATACAAGGTTTACTGTGGAACTCTAAGACTTAAAAGACATGTCTCTGTAAATCTTCAAAAAGAACTTAATCCTATCAATAAATCAACAATATTAGCTCTGTCATTCTTTGAAAATACCACTGAATCTGCTAAGATTACTCTGTAAATCTACTAAGAAATCTTCCTTTCTATAAATACAACACTGTCAATTTACAAACTTTAAAAAAGTTCTATTATACAAATAACTCTGGCCATCACAATACAAAATGGAATGTTGGTATGACATTGTGCAATATCTCTGCATATTGAATATGTATTGGTTGCATTATTTTTGACATACACAAAAATTACTGTTCTAGCTGACAAAATGTAATGAAACTTACAAAAAGACTATAAACCAATAAAGTAGGTAACCTATTTTAATACTTGTGATTTTTCAGTTAGAAATACAGTTTCAGATATTATAACTTTCGTCTTCACTTGAAAAACATATGGTAAATACAATGTTCACAATCTTGAATCTACAGCTGAAATAAAAGTTATTCCAGGGTATTGCTATATGTGGTAAAGGACTCTTAGTACATAAAGGTATACATTTACCCAAAATACACTGTTTCTTATACGGCTACAGGAGTGTATACCAAATTTTAGTAAAGTTCACCTACCTTAAAAATCACATTAAAACCCCTAGAAAATGTTAGCAGCCGAAGTTATTTAGGGAAGTGTCAGAAAGTATTTATTTCATTGCCAGTACATCAAGCACATGTGATACCATGTTTAAGATAGTTACCATAAAACATATGTAATAAAATCATCAACATTTTGCTTTATGGGAACAATTAAAAGCTTCTAGCTGATGCAGATTTTCATAATAAATGCAACAAAATTTTAACAGTACTTATGTGTCATAAAAATATGACTGAAACATAATCAGCTGTTTATTTATTGAGATTCACTTTAACTAATCTAGATCCATGTCTTTTTTTGATAAAGGAAAATAAAATTCCAACATACTTCCTAAAAGCAACATTTTGAGACTTCTGACCTCAACTTCAAAGATATTAATCTTTTAATTCTTCTCCGAGACCAAAATAAAGGGAGAAAATGTTTCTAAGATAAATAACCTCTTAACCCTTTACTCCATATATACGCATTTTTACGCATGTGCGACCAGTGTAGATCCAGATCAGCCGGCACATCTGTGCCATCTGATCAGGATCTGCACTGGTCGCTTTCTGGTCAGAAATAACCTAATGTATCAAAAGGCAAACAGTGCAGATCCTGATCAGATGGCACAGATGTGCTGGCTGATCTGGATCTACACTGTTCGCCCAAGCCATAAAGGTCTATATAAATTATGGAGGAAAGGGTTAAGTGTCAAAATATAATCTGAAATTCCCCAGCAAAAATTTTGAATGATTTTTAAACATTATTAGAGTACATATCGCAAGCACCTTGAAACTTTTAATACCTTATGCAAATTGTTGGCACCTTAGCAATTATTATCACTATAATTATTATCTTTTATCCATTTTAGATAAAAACGAAAACTTTTTTCCAAAGCAGTGACTGTGAAGAAAACATTAACAACATTTAGTTTGAAGGTTTAACGTAAAACTGTTGTAACCACATTACCAGTACTTAAGCAAGTGTATACAACAGTTTCTGCAGTAAACATTCATTTTATATTATTAAGGTACACTGTCATGGATTAAAGTAGCACTTGTCTCTTGAAATATCTAAATAACTGTTTTAAATGCACTACTGTGGAATGTGGAGCTTATTAATAATCAACAGTTTGTCCATTAGCAAAATCATGGACAAATTCACTCAAAGAGACACCAACACTATATGGACTGGTTTATCCTCTTTTGCTGTAAGTTTGTATTGGTTGAAGGTAAAATTGTATCACAGTCTATAGAAATTCATGGACTGGTTTTCTTCCAAAGTCTGGTCTCTCTTCACACTTCACTGAAAATAAAATAAACAAACACATTACCTATCATGTATCATGTAAGAAAAGTACTACAATTTTCAAATTCTATTCTCACCTGATTTAATTAACAAAGAAATTCTATGCCCTAAATGCTGGATTTCTGAACCTTAACAACTCCCATGGAGAGATTAACAGGCCAAGAACCATACTGCTCAACAGTGGGCCCAATGAAATAAATTTTGGACTGCAAGGTTTGGAAGCTAACTCTCTGTATTGATTTAGTATCAGTAACAGTTTCCCATATGGCTGAAGCTGGCTGAAAAATTTAGTTATTTTATGTCATGAAACAAGGTGCAAGATACAGAATTTAAAAAGCATCCCATTCCAAACACATTTCCAGTTCTGTTCTATGGTCAGTGTACATCACAAATACATGGGACCTCAGTTAATCTCATCCAAAAGGCAACAGCTTGTGTGAGCAGAGCAGCAGGGTATCGATCCCAAAGCCCCTGGATTACCAGTCCAGCATGTTACCATAAGACACCGATTGTCCCAAATTAATTTATACTGAATAAAGCAAATAAATATCTGCATAAGTACTTATTAAACGATAGCGTATGAAAAAAAGGTAAAGCTATGCTTCAATCTTATTTGTTAATGTTGCAGAAAGACATTTGATATCATTCAGCTTCAAAAAACATGGATACAACTTAAATGAATAGTCTCACCTTGCTTCAACGTTAGAGCTGAGCAGCAATTGCTTTTTCATGCGAACCAGTTGTGCA
This sequence comes from Cyclina sinensis, assembly GCA_012932295.1. Classification (NCBI taxonomy): domain Eukaryota; kingdom Metazoa; phylum Mollusca; class Bivalvia; order Venerida; family Veneridae; genus Cyclina; species Cyclina sinensis. Next base: position 14,105,359 of record JAAONU010000005.1, read on the forward strand.
TGTGACAATTTCTGCCTAGGATCATCACAGGCTGGAAGGTCTATAGAACAAATTCCATCTTTCATGTCGTGTGTGTTCAAATCCTGCATGAGACTAACAATATCCGGAGAGGATTTAGACTTATGCGTGGCTTGAATCTCTCTAATATTGTCTTCATTCATATCATGAGGTAAATCTGTTTCGATTTCATTGTCATTGTCATAATCACCAAGATCACTATCTTCTTCACAAATATCACCCTCTGGACTTAAATGTAGAGAACCAGTGGAGGACACACCACTGGAACTGTGAAAACTACGCACAGAGTCTGAGCTCATTGTCTTGTGTTTGAGAACACCCTGTTTATCACCCACTGCTTCGCCATTTGGGAAATTCCAACTAAGACGTTTATAGATACTATTATCACGATCCTGATTTTTGTTCAATTCTTGGATTGCATCAGCAGTGTGGTAACGTTTCTCTGTTCGTGACTGCCGACGTTGATATAACTTTGATTTTATATTTTCATCAACAAATTCTGGTAATGTTGACATGTCACTTTCACTTGTACCAGCAGATATTGACATATGTGGCACTCGTAGCCTATCGTCCCCTGCATACTGGCCAAACACAGTTGGGTCCGAGTTCGAATATTGCACTACTGTATGATTGCTATTACTCTTTGAAATTCGTTCATTATCTATTACACTAGATGATCCTTTATTTACAGGGGGTGACCCTTTACTACTAGTTGGGTCTAAATGTTTATGCATTTCTGCACTGTACGACTGAGTGTCTGAACTATGTGGCATTTCATTCCAGGACCTTGACCTATTTATAGGTGAGCTCACTTCCTCTAACCTTTGACCCTCTGGTTCCTCGCTAGCACATCGAGTCAGTTGCAATAATGGAAGATTACTATCACTTTCAGAATATAACAGTGGCGTGTATCCTATCACTTCCTCCGTGATAATTTCTGACTGTGGGAAAAGAGGTCTCTCACTAGTGGAATTTGTCATTCGTGCCTGTCTATACAAATCCTATAGAGAGAAAAAGAAATTCAATCATTATTTCTGCTACAATCATGCAGTGTTGTTTTCTTACTAAACTTAATTCAGTACTAAAATCTTACTTATTTCAAATTAATGATACCATGTAAATGGTTATAACTTTTCAACGTAGATTTCAGTGGAAAAAAAATATACCATACACTGTACAATATCTTTCCCTGAAGTGCCACTGTCCAAAATCAGAGGCAACTAGTGCTAAAATACGAAGACTACACGCCAGAATATTCAACAGACCTTTAATTTTACAGTAATCTTTACTTCACACAAGTATACAATATGCATGTATTGTAAAATCCAATGTTTACATGTCAGAATTCACTGATTATATAAACAACTTCTATGAAGAATTCACAAACTCAGCATGCATAAATTTTAAAAACATCTTGCTTTTCTCTGCTCCTCTAATAGCAAATCTTTTCAGTGTCACGTGTGTAGTAGGGCTCCGACCAATGATTGTTTCTGTGACTGGAATGGTTTTCATTAATAACCTTACTGCATTCAGCCGCTTCACAGCAGAATAAGAAGAAAATGTACCTTACCTGAGCTTTGCGTATATGTGTAATCCATATTTGTACTGCATTGTGATCTGCGTGAAAGGTGAATGACGAAACTGGAACGTGGTATTCATTCACGTAGATCAGCAGAAAACAACCTGGAATAGTTTGTTGTATAGCTTGTATTGATTACCTCCCTTGCATTATAGGTATTCCAACTATTTTTGAACATTTTAACAGGACTAATGCTTCATAAACTGCATTTTTGATATAATAATCAGATTATCAAATCCAATAAAAAAATCTTACAGTTACAACATATGTAAAAAAAGTGAATTTCTTTCTAAATATTTCAACAAGATGCTTTCTAAGCTTACATTTCACACAATTTAAAATTATTTTAGTTGTAAATCATAACCACAAAAATACTAGGAAAAAGTCTATCAAAACTTGATCTGAAAAATGCAGACAATAAAAGAATAAAAGGAAAACTTGACATTAATTTTCTCCTAACCTTTATCTTTGAGTTCATGAGTGATAATTCTGTCTACTCTCATGGGAGGTTTCACTATTTTGTATTTATCCATCCTCTTGCTGGCTTTACATATCAGCATTAGGTCTGTGAACAGTAGTACCTCTACATCCATCTAGTAAATACACAAATCCACATTTAAGAAATAAAGAAATGTGAGAATCTTCAACTGACTGATTAATATACATGTTATTCATTCATTCATTCACTGAATCAAACAGAATGTACAAACTCATAAAGAATTAACATGTTCTTACTTTCTTAACTTACTGGAATGCTCGAAAAAAATAAAATTTAAAAAAGGTCATTTAAGCACTAATTATAAAAAGTCAACTGAACAAATTCTGTTTAACACCTGACCTTGCACATTAACTTAGCCTGAAATAAAATTTCACATACCCTATTTTGGTATTCTTTCATTTTCAGTGGAGACTGCATGACCAGTGCTCGAGTCTGCGTTGCATCACAACCGGGCATGGGCGCCGTCAGGTTAAAGTTACTATTATAAGGCTGTATTAACTGCAAAAGATGTAAATAATTCTTAACCGAAATACACATAACATGTCATAATTATCAATATAGTAAATGTACAATGGTGGGGTTAAAATTCAAGGGAGGACCAACAAACTCATTAGTCATTCAAATAATACAATACAGTAATAGTTTTCAACACATTGTTAAGAAAGACAGAGTTGTTCATACCTTGAGACATTCATCATTTGGTGCATCGACAGCATCATAGGGTTCTATCTTGTCCACGATAGCTTGTAGCTTCTCTTCCTCATGTTGCTGGTGTAACGTCGAGTTTACATGGTGAACAAAACGGTCAACACAAGCGATCTGTAAAAACAAATGACAATAAACCTCATCCTCACGCTTCAGACATTATCAGTATCTGGTAAAAATATTTCCGTGCAAATTTTTATTTATTTTTCTTTTTGATAGTCTATGGAAGCTTATTACATTACGAGTAACTATAAATCCCTTCAAAGAAGAATAATTCTTGTACCATGATTCCTTTTATTGCAATTCAAATGTTTTTTGAATTTGTACTTTCACAATTAATATCCCTCTGTGTCCCTTTTAAAGTACATACCATTTCTAAAAGGTCCCTGCGTTGATGGTCATCGTCTGTTTTCCTGAGTATAGCTTGAAGGAGTAGTGAATACTTTGTGAGACGTTGCATAGGTTTGACGAGAAGGTCCGTCAGCTTTAGACGGTTACACTGCTTCTGAGCCTCTGCCCACTGTAAATAACAAGACCAGGGCGAGTATTTAAGTATTCGTTTCTCAGTTTATACAAGTTGAATATTCAAAATAGTTTTTAGCTCTTTTTTCTGACAAAATTTGCTTAAGTTATAGCCGTACTTAAAAAATTTGTTGTATAAATTTTTTTATTATATTCATTTCCTGTCAATGATGTAATACTATTGATATATATTGACTGAAATGAAATTGTGTTTGCCCACAGCAAGGACTGCCAACTATTTAACATTGTCAGTTTGCAGCAGGGTACAAATAATTTACTCTCTGTTGGTAACTGTTTCTAAGGTTTCCCTGTCAAAAAGCAGAGGGGCTATCAGACCAAATAAAAGGCAGGAAACGCAAGGTACTCACTATTACAAATGTCTTGAAGAGATCGTTTTCTGTATATTGTGACTTCATGTAGTCTGTACACATTTTCTGCTTTGCACAGTATTGTACATATGGATGGAATATATCGTTGTACTGAAAACAGAAAAATTTATGTCAAAGGAGGCAACTCTTGTTACCATCAGAGATACAATAAGGGAGAAAACTCATGAGTATAACAAAGAAATTAAACAAGGAAGTTTGCTCCAACAAATACATACTTGGTGATGAAATGAAGTGTTTTTCAAAGAAAACTTAGTTTAATAATGAAATAATATCAGAATACTGATGAAAAAGAGCTATCTTCAGCATCTGACTCACCTTGTAAAATCCTTCTTTCATAATGGAGGGATTTAAAGGGGCCCCAGTATTTCTTGACTCTTCCAGAACTTTGCAGAGATGGTTTCGCCAGAAGTCACCATTTGCCTGGGCAATATCTCCGATGTTGTTGAATAATTTCTCTGTTTCAATCTAGCAAAAGGAAAAATAACAATAACAAAATTAAAAACAGTTACTGTCAAGACTATTAAGAAAATGTCAGGGTTCTTAATTACCTTCAGGTTGTAGTAACATACTGCAACACTGCCTTGAAAGGAAAAGCTTGAACGGCCTAGACCAACAAAGCTATGAAAACACTGTCATTTATAACACCCACATAGGTTTTTAATCTTTGCTTTGGTTTTTTATTGGGGTTTAACGCCAGTTTAACAGCTAAGGTCATATCCCGGCAGTCAATCCACCTAACCAGTGTTCCTGGGTATCCAACCAGTTTACTAACCAATTTCTCCGCAAGTGACTGACTACTTCCTCACTTGCTTCAGAGGTGAGGGACAATTTAAATCTTTGCAGCACGGTATCAGTCAAAGCATGATTATCTGTCACACATAATCAGCCAAGGACCTGAAAATTGTTTAGGTAAAATCTTCTTTTACACTGAATTATATCTTTTGTTTCTATCAAAAAGTACTGACAGTTCTTTTTTCTTTTAGATATGTTTGACCTCTGAAGTATACTTAAATGAAAAGTAATAACTACAATAAAGTAACAGAAGCACTGTATCATAAAGTTTTATGAGCACTATGGAATCTACTGGTAGTTCAGAATAACACCATCAATTTACCGTGAAATGTAAACAAGAGGTCACCAAGTGTACAAAACCATATAATTATACACTGACATGCTGAAATGCAGTAAATGTGCAAACTAAATAGCATCTGACTGAAAGTGAAAGCTGTTTCCTCTACCTAAAATGCTTATATTGGCTATTTAGATAAACAAACTGCATTTCCAAGGTCCTGAGTTTCAGATACACATATAAACAATTTACATGACCTGGGAGTTAAGCGATCTGCTTATGGAGCAGGAAGTCAGAGGTTTGAGTCCCGTCACAGTCTTGTTCTAATGATGCTGTTTAGTAAGCCACCAGCTTGTTAAAGAATGGGTACCAAACGCTTGTGTGCCTGGTCCCTGGCATATATGTTAAGGAATGGGGAAGTAAATTCATACATAAGTAAACACTGTGGCTGCCGCTAGTCGCTAGTAGCAAGGGAGTGTCACTAAAGTAAACACTGTGGCTGCCGCTAGTCGCTAGTAGCAAGGGGTATCACTAAAGTAAACACTGTGGCTGCCGCTACTCGCTAGTAGCAAGGGGTGTCACTAAAGTAAACACTGTGGCTGCCGCTAGTCGCTAGTAGCAAGGGGTGTCACTAAAATAAACACTGAGGCTGCCCCTAGTAGCAAGGGGTGACACTAAAGTAAACACTGAACTGCCCCTAGTAGCAATGGGTGACATTAAAGTAAACACTGAGGCGGCCCCTAGTAACAAGGGGTGTCACTAAAGTAAACAAGCTGTTACCTTTTTTGTAAAGATGACCAAAACAAGATACTAAAACTTACCTCATTTAGAATAAGTTCATTCTGCAGATTCAACAAGACACATAGAAATAACTGGAAAAAAAAGAAAAAGAAGGAATGATTGTACATAAATCTTTCAGCTAAGGCATTTGCAGTCTTTTTAGCTGAGATTCAATCTCAAAGGGCTGTAACTCTTGCAAAAACATTTTTTCCTGTACCTCAGTTCTGCTAGTGTTGTTAAATATACAATAACAAAATTTTTAGAAAGAATATGCTGAATCTACTTTCATCTATAAGTGTTTAGAGACTTTGAAAGAAGGGAGGTTTGCCTGCATAATTTGTAACCTCACAACAAAAACAATGGTAAGTGCTGATACAACTCAGTTCTAGAAATATATCTACAAACAAGTTATCATGAAAATTGTTCAAAACCTGATCAAGAACTTCTCCCCACGAACAGACCATCCTACCACACGGGTGTGCAGTTAATAAAATTAATTACACCTGCATAGTCTATCTGTTCAGGTTATATATCATCGGTACTTAAGTCAGGCATGTGACCAATCCCTCCATAACAGTTTAGACTATGGAAGTATTGCTGATAAGATACAGAAAAGACACATCTGGGAAAGGAAAGTCACAAATTCAACTGACACCATAATAAAGTTTGCGCATTTTTTCTTTAGTTTTGAAAATTTTACGAATATTGAAAGAATATTTACTTAGATAAGCTTGGTGTACAGCAAAGATACACCGTGAACTCAAGTTATCATTCAAAAAGACTAACAGTTCTGTTGGTTGTTAACCCTTAACCTGCTGGAACCGAAAGTGATTAGCCTTTGCCACCAGTATAGAGCCAGGCCAGCCTGCACATCCGTGCAGTCTGACCAGGCTCTATACTGTTGGTAGCTCCATTTTTGTATTTTGATATTGAAATCCCTTAAACTTGAATGGACTGTTCCAAATTCAAAGCTGGGCAAATCCATTACAAAATTTCAGCATGTTCAGGGTTAAACTGGGGATCCAACCTGCACAGTAGGCAAAATGTTAAGTAGGAGTGTTAACCTATTATATATACTTCAGTAAATAGCAAGTCAATGCTAACAAGTACCACTGCAGTGTAAGTGGATCTGAAGTGAATTGTTCTTAAGAATATTATATAACATGATTGACTGTCATTTCCATATAAACAACAGAGCAATAAATCTACTGAATACAATTTTATCAAATTTATTAACAGTATTTCATCTTTTTAGTATTTTCTTATATTTGATGTAAATACAAGATACAAGTTCTATTCTTGAATACTTTCATGTATACTCTCTTGTCCCCTTATCTTGAAGTTTGAGAACTATAGATTATGCAAGACTAGATAAGTTAACACAATTTTACAGTATTTCATTTATATCAATCCTAGGAAGTACAAGTGAGCCTATACTAACATACTGTACAAATTCTAAAATTTCGTTCACAGTTTTTCAAATGAGGGTTCAAACCCACAGCACCTCTCATTGACTAAACTCTAGTGGTCTAGTGAGAAACTTTGACCATCAAGACACACCATCGTGTCTTCAGTCACTACAGTTACTGTTTTATTAGAACCTTGTGCTATGAACATAAATTAACACAGAAAATGACTGGTATAAGGTGTTTATACTATACTTTAGCAAGTCAGTACAAGAAGCTTCCTTAAAAAAATCCCAGAGTAAATAAAGCAGTACTTAGAATATAACATGTAAAACTTACATCTGAAATAACCCGTATGGAGCGTATATATTGTAACTCTGTTTGCAACAGTTCCCAAATAGCTTCTTGCTGGTCGTGTTGTCTCTTTGACAAATGCTGAAAACATAAAACATATCTGTATGTTACTACAGGACAAGAAGCATTTTTTCCTATAAGATAAAAGATTACTAGAAAGAAAGGGGATGCTTATAATGTAAGCCTATGGAAAACCATTTAGTAGTCTCACTGACCTAAGATTCTAAAATGTGCTGCAGGATTACTTCCCCTTATCAGTAATAACACTGTCAAGAGAATTTTCAACAGTGATCATTTTAACCTCTCAGAGATTGTACTTTATATGATACTCAACTATTCCTGTGAAATATTATTGTTTCATGTTGTTTCTTTTGTCTCAGAAATAAACAGTTTGTCTATACGCTTGCCTTAGAAAATATTGCTTCAGAAAAAATATAGAAAAAAAAAGTTAAACATGCCAAATCTAGAACAATATGCATTGGTTATGAAAACCTGATTTTCGAGACTCAAATTATAACACCCAAGCATGACAAAGGTGTCAGTTTTTTATTTCAACATTTAGGATTTATCAGAAAGTAACATAGTTATGTAACCTTGTTGTTCATGAAATCAAAGATTTTTGAGGTTCACTATATTTCCTAAACATGTATGACCTTTTTTTGGCGAAATCTCTACCAAAGTTCATCTGGAACAACTGCTTATAAGGATAAGCCAAAACCATTAGCAAACGCTGGTTTACAAATCCATTTCCAAACTTTCATTTTTTTCTCTTTCTCATCAACAAAGATCAAAAAATAAAAGTCTACAGGATATGGTTGCTGAAATCTAACATTACATGACTAAACTAGCCTTGAAGTCTCGTAAACAAATCACATCTATCCATAAAATATTAGGCACGTTTATTATGATACCCTCAAGGCAGTTAGCACATTTAGTGCAGTAAAACCTAACTGTAAAACTACCCTGATATAGACAACCGACTGCATGCAGACACATATATGTGCCAATGGCAGTCTACGTTTTTGTGTACATAAGCAGACAGCTTATTTTGAGATGTGTATCTTCTCGATCTGTCTAATAAGGTGATAAACACTTAATTAAAACAAACAATTTGTTAATGTTTTCATAACTTCTGTCTGCGTTACAAGGCTTACCTCACTGATTAGAAATGGAGCATAACAGACAGCAGGAAGAAAATTTTACCTTAACAAGGAAAATACGCAAACATAAATAAATGCTCGGTTATCAAGTTTCTTGCCAGTTAAGCATATTAATAGCATGGATGTTCAAAGATTATCCCCCCCCCCCCCCCACCTCCGATTATTACAACAGGTATGAAATATAATTAATTTCATTTTGGTGAGACTGAAATGATTGCAATCTTTCACCTGTTGTTCGCCTGAAAGTCAAATGAAAACAATATATTTTATGTTTTGTTGACCATTTATACTGATATGCTAGTTAGTCCTAGCATTATCAAAATAGTTATGTTCATATTAAAAGTCACTGTAGAAACTGACACCTGCTGAAAAAAACTTTGGTCTGGTTAAAAATGATACTTTCAAGTTGTAACAGATGAGAATAAAGTTTTAATAACACATGTAATGTAATAGCTTGGTTTTCAGTGATTCACCTTTGAGAAATTGCATTAATTTTGAACATGACAAGTTTTTAACAATAAGATAACAGAAGACCTCGTATAAATTAATTAGTACTTAAAAACATGCGGTAAGTGTAACTGTTGTACGCCATTCAGTAATTATGCAAGACCTTGTGTGTAACCTAATAATGTCTTGCATGTTCCATTTTATAGTCACAGATTATTAGTGTGTCAGCATATTAGACATAACCTGTCAATCAAACTATTTCCTACTTAGTGCCCTAGTCACATTTCACAAAACTGGGACACACAAGCGAGCAAATAATACAGTAAACTGGTCATAATGTATAACTTTTAAGACAATGAAAAATAATAAATTCAAGAAAACAAAAAAGTCATACAAATTAAACTGTTCAGAGGAATGGTACTAATTGAATGATTCACCAAGAAACTTTATTTTTTGATAAAAAAAAAATGTACATGCATGAACCAACCAGTGAAAATTATGATCTACTGAAAGTAGGCAAAAAACATTGATAGGCAGAGAAATGGTATCAGTAGAGAAATGGTTCTTGCTCAAATAATGTTCAAATCTGACACGAATTGATGCTTTGTAGACAAGAAAATATACCATATTCGCCCCATATAACACCAAGGATGCTTAGAAAATTCGAGAGAATATGGGGCTTAAAGAAGTCTAATATAAAGCCTACATACTGTCTAGTTCCAGACACAAGAAAAGTTCGTAAAACTGAAACCCGAATTTTATTTTGCAAGAAGGTAGGAGAGACTGTATGTGCCGTTACAGAATGGAAAAGAAACAATGATGCAAAAACAGTTTATTTACGAAATTCGTACTGCAAAAAAAGGGGCACCTATTCATTCGCTTGTGAAAAGACATGAGAGGCAGTTATAGGGACATGGGCGCTAGATGGGGCGAATACAGTGAAGTACATCTAGATAGCATGCCGTAATCACTGACAAGCTTGCTGGTCACAATTAATGACAGGAACAAGTGTCTTCTTTTTAGTTTCATTCAGATTATTTCCCTTTAAGATCTTCTAAGCAGCGTTATCAGACAGTTCTTGGTGCATGAAAACTATGTAGATATAAATAACTCAAGAATGTAAGTGACCTCAAAGAACTGAAATGTCTTACTTATATTCTAATCAAAATTTATAGGTTTTCATCTTTGCCTGGCAATCAATTTCTGCTTGTCACCATGTGCAAAACATTTTTGAAGATATAAAAATATTGAAACAAACCTGTGAGTTTTCAACAATAGCCCTCCAGTCAGCTTCGATACTGAATACTGCTTCCTCAAACTGTGACTGTCCAATCTGGACTAGAGATGGAAATGGTGGCAAGCCATTACTACTGAAGTGGTTTAACGACTCATTCAGCTGGTCCTGCTTTTCTTTGTCCTTGAAAAGAAAAGTGTAATATTGTTTTTAGGCTGACTGAAATATTTACAAAGGAAATCAACAGTTAAAAATGTTCTAATTTTAATATCTCAGAAGGTATGAATGAAATTGAACATGAAGTGGAGTAGGCTGGGGTTGTACAGGCCATGTTCACTGTAATACTGAAAATTCTACTCTTTGCAAGAGATGAGTCTAAAATTGCATTAAGAACTTAGCATTAAGCCAAATACAGGGCCATCCTCTACCAATTAACCTAGTCAATCAACATTTGGATTTCAAAATGATCAGTATGCCCTATTTATGCTCAGATCTTCTTAACAAGGAAATTCACAGTTATCCCCCTTGTTTGCATTTATGATGTGTAAACAACAAAACACGCCCACGCTCTTGCCATCTTTCATGACAAAAAATGCTGCATATGTCAAAAACAACATTCACATCAATGAACATGTTTAACTCAAATCCACCATGCCATTTTCAATCAATTACATTACAAATGTAAAACTGCAATGCTAACGTTATGAAAATTAGGACAAAGGCTGCGTTTCCTCTCACAAGTTCATATTACTATCTCACTTATCATCTTGAATAACTATATGGTTTTTTAGTCATATAAGATAATTCATGACACAGTTAGTTTAAATTATATCAGCAATTATCTGTCAGTCAACTTTGGCCCACTCATCCGTCTTTGAACGGCGAATTAAAATGATACGTTAATTATAATTTGTGACATACCGCTATGTTAAAGGACAATTATTCTGGCAACATTTCATTGAATATTAAGATGAACACACAGAACCGATGATACATAATAACATTTAATAGGTCATTAAATGGGAGGTGTATAATCTTTAAAGCGAAGTAAAATTTGTCCACTTAAAGTAAATAAAATTCTTCATATATCTACTAAATAACATGACACTGGAATTTAATACCTATAAACAACAGAGGTAAACTTTCCACTTGTGCTTGGATCAATAGCTCTCAGTATCTTGTAAAATACCGTACTAAACAATTTCTAAAATGTTTAAACCTTTTAGTTGTTAAAAATGCATTTGAATGTATACACTTTTTTCTAACATGAATTCATACTGAATCAAAATAATTCAGATCAACTTCTCCAAACAATTTACTGGGAAAACTGTCTCAAAAACTCCAGGAGTTTCCTTGAACCAGGAGATTCCATGAAAATCTAGGCCATGGTCAATAACTTCCTACATAAAATTTATGGTTGTCTGTTCCCACCTGGACTTTGAATGTTTTTTTAAACAAACACAATGTACATGAAACTGAATGTAGCTCAGGTACCAAAATCTATTTTCTCTTCGCTTCAGTATAACATGTTCTGTAGCAATACCAACAATTAAGCATTAGGGGATGTAGCCAGGCAACTGAGTTTCAATTGTACTACATTAAATTCCAACAAATCGACTGAAGATGATATTTCTTCTTGCTGGCTGCAACTCTTTTTGCCCCTTGTGCAGCCCACAATCTGTCTACATCAAGTCTGATCATGGTCTGCACTAGATTAACTTATCTATTGTTCTGCCTCAACTGATATGTCGGCTGAACTAATACGTACAATGGGGAATAATCTAAAATAAAATACAAGAAATGATCCTTTTTAATATTTCCAGCTTTAATTAAACTTTATTTTAACAAACGGCAGAGTGATACTGCCCACTGGAAAAAGGATCTTTTTAAGTGTCCCTCTCGCTGGCCATTGGTCACTGGTCCTGGACCAATCCCTGAATATCTTTTCCTCAAAATTTGATAAGGGTGGAGCTGTGAAGTGCTGGCCTGAGGGTTCTCAAAACTGTGAAATACTTTTTAAATTCTTTCCTGGTTAAGCCAGACATTTTATCACCTAAGTTTTTATACCTATTCAGCTGAACATCTGTTAAAACAACAAGCCACTGCTATTTCCTTTGTAAGTGTTAAAAGATAATTGCTTCTAATCACCAATGTCACTTTTTGAGAAAACATGCCAAATATTTTAAATTTCAGAGAAGTTTCAGAAATGGCATTTGAAAGAAATTTAACTTTTTAACTTATATTTATTATTATTTTTAAATAAATTCAAAATTATTAAATTCAAAATTCTAAATTTCAGATATAACAAATTCACCAAAAATAACCAGCATAACGCTATCTATCTCAGTTTTATTTATTGTTGGTACCAGTTGCCCATATGACTGATGCCCCTGTAGAGATTAGTTATGTTAAGTTGTAGGGGATAGTGCAAGATACAGAAAGCATCCCATTCCAGAAACACCCCTGGTTCAGAGTACAGCAGTGATACATGGAATCTCCGTTTAACTTTCTTTAAAAGACAATTAAGTAAGGTACGTGGAGGAACGAGGGATCGATCTCGTGACCCCTGGGTTACCAGTCCAGCGCTTTGATCTGCTCCGTTCCAGTCCTGATTAACTTTTCAATTAATACCCTCTTTGAATAATAAATGGAATAGTCCAAATTTAATGGACAAGTGCAGTTCACAAATTTAACAGGGTTAGGGTATAAAATGCGCAGACAGAGCAAGTTTAATTGTAAACTTCTCGAAGTAACACCTGCAATGTATATCGCCACACCTGGTGAGTAAACGATAGCTTATCATTGATTTTTATCAGCATGATCATTGATATAACTACTGTTCCATGCTTTTAATGTAACTTGTCTAATGACGGCATGAACTAATTCTAAAGAATGGAATGAAAAATGCTATGGGAACAGAGAATGATTTCGCATAAAGGAATAAACACATCCATAGCTCAAAATTTGTCCCATCATTCGAAGTAACGTAAGAGATCTACTTGTTTTGATGATCAATAAATCTTCAAGAAGCAGTAATACTTTAATCAGATTGTAAACGATTAAAATTTATTATGGTTTAACATTACCAAACAAGGTGATTTGTAAGAAATCTGACTCAGTGTTGATATTAGGGTATTCTAATGTGGTAAGCTGTTCCGTCTTCTGATGCGTACTTTATAAATGACCTCTATCACACCCTCTCTACTTAAACTTGTACTGTAAATTGGCATTAAACATAATATAAATTTTACTTGAATACTTAAAAACGAAAACATTATTGCAGCATTTAATACAGGAGAAATCTGACATGACCCATCAGTTCTAAAAACGAGTAAAAGTAAAAATCGTATCAAATGTCTACTGCATGACAATCAATTTCAACTAATAAGCGAAAAATTAGCATTTTCGAACCCAATTGGCAATAAATGAACACAAAGCTATTTACGCAAGTATTTTTGCAGAAAGGTGAAAATGTTTGAATACATGAGTAATCAAACGCAATTATAAACTTATTTGTACAAACACTGGTGTATTTTTTTGAAGAAAGAAAAATACTGTGTCATTTTAGACGAAATGACCCAATGAGTAAGGAAGTTTTGACATTTATGCAAATCTGAAGAAATATTAAATGTATACAGTGGCTTAATTTCAAATAAACATCCTTTGAGAATTTAACCATTTTTGCTCATTTGGCAAGACTTGAAGATACAGGATATAACTTTCTTGTTTCACAAGTTTTGTTTAAATGAAATCTTAATTCTGCTTCACTCTGACTAAATTTGCTGTATCATAAAACCAGATGGACGAAGAAATGTAAAAATAAAGCTAATTGCAAACATTAATCTGTCTGTCCAAAAAATGCAGAAACAATGGTCTAAAGAATATTTGGAGGCACAGTGGGTTCAGGAATGGAGTGCAGAGAATGCTAGAACCCCCGCCCCACCACCCCACCCCATCAGCATTCCACGCTTTCTGGGTGAGAACTAGCCGATTTAAACCCTTTGAAAGAAGTCATGAAGTGAGATTAATGGTAGCCGCAAGACCTGGTTCCCCAATCCATTTAAAAACGTTTCGCAATCAGAATGTAAAATTACTAAACTCAAACTAAATAAATCTGTCTAGTATGGTCTATAACATACCTTTACTATCCATGTTGGATGGGGATTATACATTTCCAGTAGTGAATATAAATCCTTGGAATATTTATACATGTTTCCATGAACTCTTTGTATTCCCATGTCAGTTTAACTTACTTTATCTTAAATTAGCATCAAAAAGATTTAAAAGAATCATTCACAGCATCTTTTCATTAAAATCTTGATCTACTTATCCTGTTAATAAGAGTTCTGAAGTACTTTTCATCACTTTCTTTTGTGAAATGTTTCATTTTTTCCCCAAAAAAACATGTTTATGATAATTAGTAAATATAGAGCAAAGTAATGTGATAATGACAAAGGCGAAAAAACACAGGCTTTTTATTGGCTGTTACCTTATGATTCCTTTTGATGTGTAATACATCTGACGTATTTTTCCAGCAATAAACTAGATAGATAATTTATCATTGAGTTGTATTGTGTGTTTAATCATGTAGAAATATCATGCATGACCAACTATCACTCCCCCTCATCAGCAACTGTATTCTATTTTTAGATTATCTGATTTATTGTCCATTAAGTAAATTCCTGTTGTTGTTTACATTTATAACATTCTGAAACTTAATGAACTTTCTTTTTATGGTCAGGTTCAGAAATACACTGAAAATATTGCAAATCCAGGCCTAAAATAACACCTTGCTCTAAATATTATAAAATGAAATATTTAATTGCAATTAATGAAGTTGTGTTTCTTGACAGCATAAAAAGAAAATATACGAGGATAAACTAGTGTTAAACCAACATGAACATTTTTTTCTTGGTTTTGTTTTGTTTTTTTGCTTTTTTTTTCACTTTATATTTGAAGTATGCCAAGCAAGTATCAACTATATAGCCAGCCATGAATTAAATAGAAATTGGCATCTACTTGCTAAATTCTACAACAGACAAACTACTTGATAAAATGCATAGAGCAATTTTTTCTGGGCACTTGGGCCTTATTAAATTATGGCCCTAATATGGGGGACATAAATCTCGAACAGTTTTTGAGAAATCATGCTGACAAGGATCCTCTGAAGGATTTTTACCAGTATTCTATGTACTAAATAAACTATAAACATTTCAAGAGGCATACACTTAAACTTAGAGTATTCCAATTCTCCTTCAAAATAACATAAATATGAATAGTATCATAATGTCAAGGTTACAGTTAGTGAAAAATTTTTAAGTACAACAAGTTAACCGAATTCATATGTTTAAGTGTTAAATCTCATATGCGACCAGTGCAGATCCAGATCAGCCTGTACATCCGTGCAGTCTGATCAGGATCTCCACTGTTCGCTTTTCAGTCAGAAATTCTTTTATGGATAATATTATAAAAGCGAACAGTGGAGATCCTGATCAGACTGCACGGATGTACAGGCTGATCTGGATCTGCACTGGTCGCATATGCGTTAAAACACGTATCTATGGAGTAAAGGGTTAACCGAATTCATTTGATATTTAGTATTTTTATCCCAAGTTGTTGTTGTTGTACCAAAGATAGATAGATAGAGTACTTTGTTGCTTCTTTTGAACATAATTATGGTTTTCTTTAAATTATCATTGATTTTTTCATCTGGAAGGCAGTGCACAGAAAAATTAGACATACAGTATATCACTGGTAAATTTTAGGGTATGTTGCTTTTAAAGATTTATGGCTGTAACGTTTGTTAAAATTTTGTTTTTCTATGTACATTAAATCATTCAGAGGTCTTTATATTTATTTTAGGGCCATTTTGAACAGTAATAATTTCAACTACTCCCTATATAAATCAAATGTGGAGGATTAAAAATACAAAAAGGGAAAATGGCTTAGGCTCTGTTGACATTATACATACGTTTAAGTTTAATTCCAATGCATTAGGTCGTTTAAGTTTAATTATAACTACCTTATGGTGACCTGTTAGTTCAAATGTTACATCAAATGTTACAGTACATTTAGAGTTTCAACCTCATCACTGCATGCAATCTAGGTGACCCCTATAGCACCCCTTAGGTCACCCCTACAGCACCCCTTTTTTCTACTCCCACAGAAAATTTAATTATAAGTAAAAAATATAACATGTTTTATGCTGACAAAAGCATTTGAAGAAATCTTTTGTTATTGGTTAAAAATGTCAACAGATGTGAACTTTTCACCATTTTCAAACTAATTCTGAAATACAAGCACCCTTTAAACATTTCGTGAAGATTAACAATATCTCCACTTAACCCGTTTACAAAACTGAATAACATCAGTTTTAATAGAATTATCTTCAATTCATTTCAGAAATTAACAATTTTTATTTCAAGCAAAATGGGAAAAATCTCAAGTATGTCAACATAAAATGAAACATAAATTACTTCTACCATGAATAAGCTGAATTTTTAATGAAACTTTTAACTTTGTCACTCTGTCAAATTTCTACAGGGCATTTTCCTATCTTTTCTCTTCCCATCCTCAAATTCAAAACAGTACTTAAAAGTACAAAGCAGTATTCAGAACGAGTACTGTAACAAAGAAAGACCCAGATAACTTAATGCTCATGTTACTATGGTAACTGTATTAAGGTCAAGGTCACCGATTCTGTAATACCTGTACAGGCCAGAAAGAAGTTCTCCAAATTACATTCATCATTTGGTGAAATTGTGTACTCTTAAGAACTCAATCATAACTCTTTACCATACTATTCCTTTCCTGTGGCCCATCAAAAAAATACAAAAAAATATTGTTAAAAAGTTTCAACCATACTGTACTTTTATCCTTAAAGACGGTCCTCGGTAACTATAAGTTATTAGTACAGTGTCATCCATGCCTTATTTAGACACAAATATTCAAAAATATTTAAAACAAAATGCAGAACAGTATCCCCACCAAGATTGGTTAAAATCCACCCAAAGTATATCAGGACTTTTTATGTGAAAGAAAGCTAAAAAGGTCAAAGGGTAATGGAATGTAGGGGTAATCTCAGGGTGAAAAGATTATAAAGGAAAAGTTTCATGCCGAAAAAGGGAAAAACAACCTTTTCTAAAGTTAACAATTATTAAATAGTAACCTTCAGAAACCGACCTAAAAACAGTTTTCTTTTACTGCTAAAGGAAGTGCTTTGTATCTTTTCATGACAATTTCAGGCTATTAACTAAAACTTGTTTTTTATATACAATTTTTCAACGACAAACATTTTCATTATGACTGCTTTTAAAGTTTCTGTTTTTTTTGTCCTGACTAAGATAAAAAGTGGTTTGAAACAATTATCTTTCGCTTAGTAAAACCATTAAAGCTGACAAGATAATGCATGTTTTTGCTTTAAACCAATGAATGAATTTTTGTAAAATGCACTTATTAAGACTTCTTAAGATCTCTTCAACTTTTATTTAGAAATTTAAGCATAGACACTACAGATGACTGTTCTACCTGAGTATTTAATGATTAGATGATGAATGACCAAAGTGGCTATATGATAATCTGCTAAATATAGAAGAATGGACACAAAAAATATGCTCAGGACTGCAAATGATACTGCAGAAAGATTACTAATTCTTTTGAGTTCTCAAATAACAAATTATTTTGGAATTACCGATCACATATTAATCTTTTAGTTCTCCAAATAATAAGTTTTGATTTCAATAGAAAAAAAAGGGGCAAACATGTTACATGCTCTAAACTTAACAAAAATAACCACCAAAAATTTTCTGTTTTAAAACACACTATGATATATCACAATGTTCACTGTGAGGCAAAAGTATTGTCAATAACTGTCAATACTAGTATTTATATCTTTTTGACAAAGTGATTGGAGAAAAAAATAACTTTGTCACCCAGGGGTGTTAAATTTCACCCAAAAATGTGGCCAGCTCTGCATCAGTGAAAAAATATTTCAGTTCAACACTGACCCTTATTTATCATACCTTGTTTGAACAAAGAACTCTCATACAATACATATACTGTCAATTTCTGACAGCTGGCAACAGTCATTTATTGTTTATTTATACTAAGCTGTCATTTTGTTTTCTTATAAAAATGGAAAACACTAGTTTTGATAATGTCTTCAATGTCATTCTCTATTTCTTTGTGGTCTTAGATATCAGAAATACAAATATCTGTCACACTTACAGGTCGAAGGAGATTTACAGTTTAAATGATGGAACTTGTAAGTTCATGATTGTGACCTCATAATTATGAGTATGTCCAAATCAAACAATTTATAATATAAATAAAATATCTTTCATTGATCAACATTACAATTCACTCATTTCAGAAGTATTTCATAGTTGCATATTTTCTCACATGACAAAAGGACCATAAACCTGTTAATATGCCATGAGTAACATCCCCTGTTCATAGCAAAATAGGCTCATTGCCATGTTTTTTCATTTTTTTTATATCTATTTATAATACAGTGACATGGGAAACAAGATCTTTCATCTTAATCCTGAACGATGACTGCTTCCTGAGATCAAACCAGTTTTTGTGCCCAAAGTGTAGAATTGAGGAGATAACACCAGTGACTGGCTTAAGCCTTGCTGGAGTTCAAACCATAGTGACCTTCCTAGAGGTTCAGGACTGTACATCCTGTTATACTTCCTCTCCCAGTTACCATGTTCTCTTAAATGATGATGCTTTAAGCAATTTTTGAATGAGGATGCTTAAAGTAATTGTGTTTGTGGTCAATATCAAGCAGGGAGAAATCAATTAGACTTATCATTCCAATCTTTTAATGTAACCAGCAAGCCTCTATTACAATAACAGGCTTATATATATTACAGCTAGACACAATCAATACGTTCCCTATGATCATCGGCCACAATAATGGCAGTCATTCTGAAAGTAACATTCCAGAAATAATGGCAATGAATGCAGCGTTGCTCTTCCATTTGCCTGCGGGAATGTAAACAAAAGGTCAAGGTCACCCTGACATCAAGGAAAACAATGATAAAATATACCTACCAAGCAGATTTACTTCTCTATATACAAGTACAGGGTTTAAAATTGGAAGTTAAAAGTTCTGCGGTTTCAAATCACAAAATGTTCTCAGGGAAACAAATTACTCACGTTTGTGAACAAATGTTAAACAAAAGACCTACAGAAATATGTCAATGTCACCAATGTCTTTGGCACTCCGATTATTTGAAAGTTGCTAGTCTGTATTGTTAAAGTGTGAAATATTTTCTCCAAGAAATAGTTGGAACTATTTTCTTTCTTTCACTATGCAAAAAGTTTGTGTTTTCAAGTGCAGTTTTGCTTTTTAGTTGGTAATTCTAAAAGATCATTTTAATAAATCCAAATAAAATCAGCTTTATAATAAATTATAGTACATTTTTTTTAAGATTTACAAATTACATTAAGTGTTCTTACCTTGAGTCGCAAGGGTGAAGCAGGTGCCATTGGCCAGGACCTGCGATACACAGGGTTTATGTGCAACTGTCGGTTAGGTCGCCGTTTCACCTCACTTCGACTTCCTTCAAGGTGACTTGGTAACATTTTCATTTACAGTGCTACTAAAGTCTCTTACACAATGTTGGGTTTTATCATTTCAATTTTCTTGACTAATGTGACAGTTTCCTGCATCAAGTTTTATTTGTCACACTCATATGATCCATAATAACATACACACATTTTTTTGCTTTTCTCTCATTTATCCACATTCAGTTGTATTTAAATATTCACCTCAATTTTAACATTATTTTCTGTCCCAACAAGTTCATAAAATTAATTATTCCATTAAATATACAGACAATATGTGTCCACTTTATCAACTTTGTATTTTAATATTTAGTTTCTTGTATTTCACTTCCACCTATAAAATAAATTTTGTTTCGAATAATTTTCACGCCCTTATGCCTATGATCTGATAACACTACTTCCACTGGTTTGTCATATATATTCTATCTGACTATCGAATCTTGTTGCATACGTAGGCATTTAAAACATAAAATGACTCAAAATATACTAATTTTAGAAAAAATTCTGCTTTGAGTGTAAACAAAACATAACAAACACATCAAATACAGTAGTACTGATTCGTCATACACTACTTTATTAATAAAACCTTAAATCCTTGTTCGTGAGGATTAACTAAAATGTTTTTAAAATCCTGAACCAATCAGACAAGCATAGAAATGTAACCTCTGCCAATATTAAATGAAATAATTACTACATTTAATCCCATATCATTAAACCTTACGAATCGTCAATACATTTGAAAAGTTTGTTCACATAAAATTTGTATTTTCTTCACTTTGTCATAATATAATCAAAATGCAAACCAAATTATTTCTATTTGTTTTAGATTTTTGCCATTCCTACCGTCATTTGCTCCAGTGGCTCTAATGCTATGAATTTATTCGTAGGTGTCACAAAAACTGGACGTTCTTATCAACAATACAACACCACTTTTGTCACTTTAAACGTAAACTTCCCATTCAAGTCAATTTTCTTCAAAGGTTAATGTAAACTCATTCAGTGCAAACTTTAAAACATCCTACTATAAACAAAGAAGCCATTGAAATTCTCCCAAATAACACAAAACAAGAGAATTCTTCAATGAGATTTTATTGGTAAAAATTGCACCCATTCCATTTGCTAGTTTTTGGGGATGCAACTTGCTAGGTATATTTTATCAAACCATATGAAAATAATAGCTTTTGTTGAGTTTATATCCAAATTAGCACTTCCAAGCGATAAAACTATTCAGTAATTGTGAATTTGTGGATATTTTCCGAACTTGAATATTGACTTGAATTTCAACTTAAAATGAAACATTCTTTGTCCTTTTCAAGAAGCACAGGTAGAACGTTTTCCATTGTATGAATGTTACATTTATTGTCAAATGTTTTCCAATTCAGAAGTTATGTAAAGGTTCATTTCTTTCACAAGCCGATTAACGATATATTGCATTCAACCTGGTTTTAACAATAAAATTTTTACTGTAAAATTTCAGAAGTGAAAATTGAAAATTCATGTCAATCTGAAGTAAATATACTACTTCACTCCATCCACTTTCGCTTAAACTTAAACTTAGAAATAACCAACCACTAATTATACTGCTTGACCACAAAAAAATCAATTAAAACCTAATAAATCTTTAATAAGTCCATTCCTATGTTTGTCATTAGTGTTTGTCAACCCGAACTGAAGTCTCTTGAATATTGTTTTCCTATAAAATAAATCAGACTGTGTCCAGGTGTTTCTGCATAAAATCCTTTTCTCTTAAATGTCTCAGGTAACCAGTTTACAACTTCAAGATGGAGGACACAGTTGGACACATGTTCTCATTCAAATGTCAACATCAATTATTGAACACTTCCAATAATGCTGATGAATACAATCTTAGGCCACCAGCCTGACAGCTATAGAAAACATATCCAATCTGTTACTTTGGAGCTGTAAATATGGATAAGTTTTACAGAAAAGCAGCAGTAAATCCAGTGAAATTTTACAGGAAAGCCATTATAAACATTCATAAGCAATAGAAGGAAGAATCAATAGGTCAAGTCTATACTTAAATCAGGTACATACATAAACATGGCAACCCATATTTTATCAAGAAGACAGACAAAATTATATGAAATCAAATACTAAGTCAGAATGTGAAAGCAAACCAGGTCCACAAACAAGAGAATGGAAGTAATCTAACAGATCAGTGCAATTAACATTATGGTATTTCCATCTTTTGTAAGTATATAGTTACAACAGTTTTGCAATGAACCCTTGATTCATCCTTGCCAGGAACAATATATTGGTGTTCCTTAACTGACAGTGTATTGGTACACTTATTCTTTATTTATAGCATGGCTATATGCTGAATGGGCTTTTCTCTAAACCAACTCGACCATTAATAGATTATTAATGTCATGCACTCAATGCAATCAGGAATAGTTACTGCTCGCTTATATAACTATATATATTCTTATACCCCACTATTGCTATTGTCTGCCTCATTTATACCTTACTTATTGCAAGAATCTTTTGAATAAGCTGTAGGGAAATATTTTCAAGTAAAACTCACAATCAAGACAGCACAAAATAAATCAGATTCTATCAATTAAATTCTTTACTTTCATCAGAATAATCATTTTTATGAACTCAAGTTCATGGTATAAACAAAATCAGTTAATGTCCTATTCATTCTCCTTACAGACAGATCTTAATAAAATCCCCTTTGAATTAGAAAAGTACCCAGCCGAGAATTGTCCCTTAGATGTTCCCCTTAATAAAACAAATCATGCAATATCTGTTAAAGATGTACTGGTACTTCTTTCAGTTGACATCTGTGACCTTCAATGTTTGGGTCTCATACTGTTTGAACCTAAGTGCAAAATTTTGAAGTATTACACAGGCTTAGACAATCAATTTTCTGCCATTTTATATTAAAGTAAGTGCACACTGTCAAACTTTTATTATACTTAGAAGCCTTCAGTTGTGAAAAAAATCTGTTGTCAGTTTCATAGTATTTAATCTATTTTCTTAGAATTTTTCATTTTGGTCTCTAAAATTAATAGATGTTTATTATTTAAATCATACATGACAAACACTATGCATCATTCTTTATATCTCACACAGTCATCATCTTGTATTACTATCAGCTGGTCAACTTCAAAAGAAGAGAAATCTTTGTATTATATTAAGCTTATCTTTTAAACGTATTTCTACATAAATGTAAATTATCTCAAACATAGCATTACCAGTTCTTTTTCTTTCTATGTAAAAGTTGAAACAGAATCAAATGCACATGTCAAATCCACAAAAGCAAATTAAAACTCCACACTAGTGAATTAAAGTACACAGGTAAACTACTAGTTCCAAATCCTGTATTTGTTAAAAGAGCACCTGTTTCCTGTCCCCAGTCATTCCTCGAAGGACGGCATGTCAACAAGTTTCACTTCAATTACTTGTCAGATTTTCTCCAACACTGCTCTTGTCATTTGTATTACAATAATCTTGTCCAGGTATGAGGATGTCTGGCGGGGTAAACTTGTTATTTATTGCTATAACCAGCCCTTGGGCTAATATTTCATTATCGAAACTATTATCAGTGGTATTTACTGCGAATATTCATTTTTTATATGACAATTATCATCCTAGAACTGTCATGTTACCATGTTAAAAAGCTCAACTTTTAGTTTTTACTAATGAATCATTTTATCGCAGCTCATCCCTTACAGAAAATTTGTTATGGAATTTATCACAAAATGAACTGACAAGAATGACTGTATATGAATATACAGTACCATTTGGTGATCTTACATTGTGATGAGGTTCAATATTAACACACTCTTGACACTAAACTGAATAAAACTTGGTCAAATAACCCACATAAAGTTAAATCTAATTAATGACCTTGACCTTCTAAGGGATAAAACAAGATAAGCACTTTAAGATCATCTTCCTTTTAAGTGTAACAGAAAAGACTAGAACAACTCAGAAGTTTGGAAGAGATAGGCAGAACAATAAGGTATATGTTTACTGTTTTCAATGGAATAATTATATCTATGAAAAGCAACCCTTCTGTTCTATTGTTGCTTGAGTCTTCCTCTAGCAGAATGCTTCAAGAGATCCTCAAACAATCTAAATGGACTCTTTACTGAGAAAGACAGCTTTGGAAAGGGGCTCGAGTATTACAGAAATTTTAATATCAGATAGTGATAGTATTCATCCCCTCTCTGATCACTATTAAATACTGAACACTATACACCATAACCAAGTGCACATCTTTGCATATATGAAAGTGAAGGTCCACTTTGAAGCAGGGGATGTTCCCCTGGAACACTGTTAAAATAGTGTTTCTCTTTTCCAGACATCTGAAGTGCAAAAAAACCCTCTCCAAATATAAAAGTACAGTTTACTCACCCCCCTCCAAGTTTTCATTGCTTTTCAAATGAGCTATAGACTTGCCCTGTCTTTGCCAAACAGGAGCAATGCCAGTGACAATCAACAACATACTAATTATTTTTGGCTGCTATACTGACCCAGTCTATTTTGATGCCAAATTATGATAATTAATAGGACACAGTCTGGTACCTTTGTATATAGCGAAATTTTTTTCTGCAATTTTCACAGACATATTTTTGTTACCCTGTTTTTTGTATTGGCAGCATTTGGTTGGTATTAAAATAACATATGTAACTTTATAAATAATTGTTTTGCTTAAAAAAAAAGCTTCAGCTTTTCTGTTAAATGTACCCTATGCACGTGCATTCAGTCTTCTAGGTTCATTACAGATTATCAACATAAATGAATCATGTGAAGTCCTAAATATCATAAGCTTCGGAACAGCAGCCTCACATTTTGGATGCAAATGTGCATCTGTTATCCCATAACTTCAGATAATATTAAATCTAACCGTAAGTCCAGACAAACTTATTCATCCTAGATCTGAAAGCAAAGTGTATTGGTAATGGACTTCTTTTTTTTCTTTTTCAGAAGAATCTCACTTTTCATTTTAACAAAATGACTGAAGAGACTCGGAATGATTTCATTAAATTTGCAGTCAAGATTTTAATCTCAACTGTATTAAGATTAAACAAGAGCCATGTTGACATGGCCATCCCACAACTGTGTTCACTTAGTTATTGTTCTTGTGCACAGCAACCCTCTCCAATGAGATCTATCAACCTATGAAGTTTCAAGCAGATATCCCAAATACTTTTCAAGTTAGGCTCCCAACAAAAATTATGCCTGAATAATAACAAAGGGCAACAACTCAAAAACTATGAAGGGCACAGTTATCATTCTTGTGCAACTCAACAACTATGGAAGACAGAGTTGTTATTCTTGTGCATTGCGTTTCTCCTCAATGAGATCTATTTAACTATGAAGCTTCAAGTTGATATCTCAAATACTTTTCGAGTTATGCTCCGGACAAAAATTATGCCTGAAAAATAACAAAGGGCAACAACTCAAAAACTATGAAGGGCACAGTTATCATTTTTGTGGAATGCACTCCTCCTCAATGAGATTTAACAACCAATGAAGCTTCAAGTTTTTTTCCGGACAAAATTGTGGGATGGAAGGAGGGACAGACGGAAAGACAGAGAGTATTACCATATCACCCGCCACCTTTTCGGCGGGGGAAAATAACTTGAATAAAAGAGTTTACAAGAACACCTTTACAGACAACAAAATAAATGAAAAACAAAAATGTTAAGACTGAAAGTAACTTTGCAAAATTAAATTCAGAACAAGATCACTGTCATGATGGTAACATGATTATTATTAATCCTGCTTGTCAATGAAAGTATTATAGACAAACAGTCTGAGGCAAATATTGATGGGAATTTAGTTTTCTGATTGTTTTTTAATGCTGTTTAAAGCATAACTGGCTGAAAGCCTAACACAGCACCTTCCCAGAATATTATTCTCAAGGTTGCCTGTTTGGCATGTTCGTAACATTTGCAGGCTGAGGCAACTGATTGAACAATTTATCTGGGTAATGTCCATCCTTAATCTGCCCCTAGAGAAAGGAACAGAATTTAGTAAATGTTTAAATTTAGGAAATATGCTTGAATTTGAATGCATTTTAGTAAAAGATACAGTTCTACTGATCAATTCATTATTTTTTATTATTAGTAAATTACCTAGAAGATAATTCCCTAGTTTCAGTTTTATGTTTACAGTCATTTTTCTTTCCAGTTAGCTCTGTATTAGATACCATCTGTCAAAAGCACAAACTCATACACTAATAGGTAACAGCTTTTTGTAAGCCAGCCACAGATGACCATTAGTGTAGACATAAGAGCTTTTCTTGTATGACATAACATGCCATTATAATTAAGCATGTCAACATTAAATACTCAGTACTCAAAACTCAGAGTATTCAAATGGAAAAAGATGAATAAAAATCCAGTCTAGTAGATTTAAGTTTGAGAACATTTAGTTACTTGTCCTGTTTCAGTAATGCAATCTATGATCCGAAACTATTAATATATGCGAAATAAAATCAAAGTCTATATCTCTGTAAATTTCAAATCTGTATATATCCAATATGGTAATAAATACTACAGGCTTTGATTGGTAAAACACAATCTGCTTTAAGTTTCAGATTAAATCAAATACACCAATTACAAAAGAAATCAATTAACAAAAGCCCTAGCTTTTCAGGCTGTCAGTAATTAAAGGGCATTTTAAGGCTAAGATTTTATCGAATTAATAGAGCCAAAAGGCACTAGCAAGGTGGTTGCATTTTTCACCTGAATGCATTTTCCTCGTATTATTTTACTTCTGACACGGAGTGTTTCAAAAATGTTTTGTGCTATGTTCTTTATTTAGTTTACTATTTAAACTTCCATGCCATGCCATGTTTTGCTGGTGACACAGATATCTTTAGTGCAACCAGAAACAGAATGTCATCCACTATTCAAACATCCACAGCTGAAAATGGAGTTTTTTCTGACAATCATGTCACAACACCTGACATCATGGGTATATCCTTATCTTGATTTCTATTTTTTGTGCCATGATAAGACAATGAATGAACTACTTTTTTATTTTCTCTTCTAAAACCAACACAGGTGACTATTTCTATCTTATGCATGTTCATATGTAAGTATTTAAACCTATCTTTTTAATACAAAACAAAAACTTCTTGTGACAATATTTTTAGGTCTCTTTTCCTTTACATTTCTTGAAGTAGAAGAATCAAAATATTTACTGCCATTTTCTTTGAAACTTGTCACATATCCAATACAATGTTTTCATTAAAGATCTGAAATTTTTAATCTACCACATAATATTAAGCCAAAATAAATTAATCCATATAATAATACCAAAAGGCATGATTTACAGTTATACATTTGTTATTCTAAAGATCATGTAAGCCTTAAAAATGTCACATGATCAATGTGTTCAAAAAGTCACATGATTGTATTTGAACTTTGAACTTCGATCTTTTACATCAGTGACCTTTGGATCTAGAGTCTGGCAATCTAACCTCTCAACCATGGTCTTGTCCAATGCCTGGATAATGTAAAGCATTAACTGCTACATTTCTTAAATGGGCCAGTCTATATTATTCATTGGGCCACCATTTATCATTTATAGGGTTACAAACAGAACAGGGTTAAGTGCAGATCATAAAAGCAGATCTGTGGTCACTGGCAGTGGTAACGCTCTGGACTGGTTACCCAGAGTCCCAAGATTGATCCCCCACTCCTCCACTAACATTACTAATTGTCTTTCAGATGAGATGTTATACCAAGGTTCCCATGTATCAAAGCTGTACACTGAACATGCAAATGAACTAGGGGTGTCTCTGGAATGGGATGCTTTCTGTATCTGCACTATCCCCCACAACATAAAATAACTAGTCTCTGCAGGAGGTGTCGGTCATTATGGGCAACTAGTATGGACGATAAACTCAAATAGAGAGAGAGCAGATCATGTTCTCAGAGGTT
The DNA here is from genome assembly GCA_012932295.1 of Cyclina sinensis. Classification (NCBI taxonomy): domain Eukaryota; kingdom Metazoa; phylum Mollusca; class Bivalvia; order Venerida; family Veneridae; genus Cyclina; species Cyclina sinensis. Next base: position 14,133,025 of record JAAONU010000005.1, read on the forward strand.
TGGGGGTTTTACAGTGTTAAGATAAGCTATCAATCCTGAATGAAAGAAGATTGACACCTCAGCAAAATGCAGAAAAGCAAAGAACAAACAAGTCAGAGTTCACCATCAGGTATAGTCTACCTGTCAACAAAAAAACAACAACAACATACATAGATCACTTCAAATCTACTGATCTTTTTTTACAGTTTAAAATTTGTTTAAAACAGTTTTATTTTACATTGATTGGAAAACAAGTTCTTACAGCATATGTTACAAACTCTACAGCCTCCCATGTTCAAACATGAACTCATGCTATAAAGGTGGAATCCAGCAAGCATGGGTGACTTTCACCTCTGGATCAGGGGTCTGCCCAAGCTTAACATAAATGTCTAAACACACACTTTACTGAAGGGACTTCAATGTCAGAAAATGAAGATATATTTGAACTTACAAAGCTGACCCTTCATATAACTATTCATCAGTAGATAAATAATGCACATAACACTTATTGCCAGGAATGCCCATATATGTCCAGGACTGGTGTAAATGTTAGAAACATGTAACAATATCGGGACATAGTACATCTTTTACTTATACATCAAGGCTTACAAACTAAATAATGGACAAACCAAACACAACTGACTTACTGACTTATAAAACAACTGTTGTGTTTTGTAGCTTAGTAAAAAGAACTGGGCTTAACGTTAATTTATTCATGGGACTTTCATTAAGATATAAATTGATTTACTGTCTCAGAATGGCTGTACATTGCAATATGTTCTAACCCACATCTGTTGCTTGTCTCAAAGCTACAAAATCTCAAGAAAAAAAAAAAACCTAGAAACTGTCAACAGCTACATTGATCTCAGATCTGTTTTCGTAGGACAATACTCTTTGCAGATGTGGGGCCTAAATATCAATTTTAGCAAAATGAAGCTTCCATTAAGAAAAACACTGTTCCCTTTATTTTAAGTGATTTAAAAAACTTAAGTCAAAACAATACAGCCGCTCAATAAAAGTTTTTTTTATTATTATTCAAGCAGCTGAGAGTCTGGTTGGGCTTATCTTGCATCTTGAGCCCCCCCCCTCCCCCACCCCCCTTATTTTCTCTCTCAAATTTTGTAAGTGCCCTGGGTGCTAGTGGGGGGAATGTGGTATCAATTTATTCACAGTTCAAAGTTTTGCCATTTTGGGAGTCTCTAAATTTATTTTATGCAGTGTGTAATATTACCTGTGCTTCTCACTTTTTTTGTTATAATAATAGCATGTTAAAATTTTATTCTTTTTATGATACATAGCTCATTAAATTTTCGCACAGACTGTAACAGTATACTTTTATTCACAGTCATAAACCATTTTACTGAGAATTAAATGCAATGCCTTTTTTTTTAATTTATGCATTGTCATCACATATAATTATCTTTAAAGTTATTTTTGTTATACTCTTTTTTTATTTTTTATTTGAATCTATACTTATTTTTAACATCTTTGATAGGGCTATCATTGATAGAAAATCTTGTATCAATATATCGAAAAGTAAATATTGATGATATATCGATATCTCGAGTCAAATAGTTAATATATTAAAATGTTTGATGAAAACTGTCATCAAAATGTTGGTTGTACTTGTTTATATTAATTATTTTATGTTGTCATAGATGCATTCAGACTTCAAGTATTGCTAGATGTAAAAAAATGATGGCAGTACAGCCTTGTTGCTATTAACTTTACGATAAATTCCTGTGGAAAACATTATGCAGAGATGTCAACTAAGAATTAGCATTTATTTCATTTGTTATTTTGTGACATTCTAGATTGTATCGATATTCTAATTACAAATCAATATTGGATCGACTGCTGAAAATCGGTGATATATTTATATTGCTATTTTCAATGACAGCCCTAACTATTAATTTTTTTTAAAGAAATCCTGGTTCACTAGTTACTGTTGTATAAGAACATTTCACAGGCTTGTGTGAAGTCTTTGTTGACCTATTTTTGTACCATTAAAACTATTTGCTTTCAAACTGTAAAGGAATAAATAAAGTGTTTATACCACATTGTTAGATTTTCCCATAAAGAATACATTTTATATGGTATTTGAATTTCTACATTTGACCAATTCAGTTTTTAATATCACACTTTAACAAATAAATGGACTTTTATGTTGGTCATAAAAATTATACCTTGCAAATGAAGGCAATTTGCGAGGTATTTCACCAATTCAGTTCTACCCTGGTAACTGACCCTGAAGAAAACCTCTTTTATCCACCATCTCAATGAATGAAAGAATGAAATGTTTCATGATTGAACATCTATTACTGAGGGGTTAAGGATATTTGAATTTTCAAGCAAGTTTTTTTGAAAAACATTGTAAAGACACAGATAAATACAAAAATTATAAACTATAAATACAAAAGAATTGAGCTGACAAATGAAACTGAGCTCTAAGGAGCTTTAGGCTCTAATGTGCTAAATGATATATCAAATGTAAACGAAATATGTCAAGAAGCTGAAAAAGAGTTTAAGGAGCTTTAAGCTCAGATGTGTCAATATCATAATGAAGTGCAATCCTTATGACCTGTAGAGGTAGAAGATAGCCAGGGTGGGGGAAGGGATGGGGTCCTTACCTATTTTATCCTATTAAGGCAAACAAAAATATCCTGATATAATTCTTGGACAATTTTAAGAAAATTACAATATCTACAAATAAAGACCAAAAGCAAATTTAAGCCAAAGCGCAATGAAGATAAAAAATATTTACAACTTAGTTTCCTTTGTGTGCAAAACAGTGTTGTATGGTCACCATGTGTTTCTGGCTTTTTAGATGGACAGCTTATACAACAGCATACCTTAATATTAAACTTACCTTATTCAGTGGACTAAACAACGTCGTCAGCTTGCTGGGCTGTTTTTGTTTTCTTGTGTCCACTTCTCGTAAAGTTCCTTGTGGACTTACTGATGTTGTCAAGGCCATTGGGAAGGCGGAGTCGTCAATTGAAAGGTTAATCCCTCTGCGACTTCTCAAACTTCCCTAAAAATATCCAACAAAATGTCAATCTAAAATGTAAAAAATGTCCTCCATTTTGTACAATATTCTCGCTTCTACAATAAGATAGATTAAGAAACGCCTTTCCGTAATTCTAAACTTTAATTGTACCACTTACTCTTTACATAAAACTTCCTTGAAAAAGAGACGAAAATTAGGCAGAGAGTGATGACCAGCCAGAAAGCGGTCTTGTAAATTAATAAAAGTGATATGCGTTTACATGGAAATTTTAACAGAGCATAGGGGCACAAGGTGTTAAATGTGTTAGATATCATTGGATTATAATCTAGCGCTGACATAACATAACATAAAAGAAGGTTAACTATGTACTACTGCTATATAATATTGCATGTTGGGGTTACCCCCCTTTATAAGCAAAAAAAGGAAATAAAAAAAAATCTGAAAGGAAAAAGAACCTCATGGTGCAATTTTTCAATGTCAATTAATGGAGATAAACTTGACTACAATGATTTGCTCTCATTCAGACTGGGTGAGAAATGTTTATTAGAATATAAGTCATGATAAACCGTCCACTGACAACACTTCCCAGAAAGGGCAAAATCTTAGATTTATTTAACCTGGTGTATACTGTAGATTAAATTCCCCTTTAAGAAGTCATAGTAACTGATATTTACTGACCTCCACATTGTTCACTTATGCAAAAACAGAAAATGTATATCAGTATATTCCAACTGTATTTATGAAGTAACATCAAAACTTTCTTAGTTTTTGTTACCGAAACAGATCAGAACAGTTTTTCATATTTTTATCAGAAAAGGTTTTACCTCATTATTCACTGGTTGTTCCCACGGGACAGTAGGTTAGCTTGTCAATCATTGTTTTACGCAATAAAAGGTCACAGGTTCGAACCCTGCTACTTTTATGGTGCTTTTTCTTTTATTTTTAAGGCGTACAGAGGCATAAAATTTTGGTTGTGAAATGTTATTTTGACTAATTGCTAATTTTGAGGGAAAATATATTAGAATCTGGAGGTCAGTAACATAATATTACCCTTCTGTGTTTATAAATAAGTGATTTCAATGTCACAGTTTTCTTCAAAAGGATTTAACACAAACATGGCTTGGATAAAAAAACATCTTCATGAACTTAAAAAGTCTCATTATGGAAATCAGAAATCCTACAACTGTGTATCTAGCGGAAGCTTTTAAACTATAGAGGAAAGTTATCTTTTCAATTCTACATTTATCTCCCTTGCTGAAACTCTTCAGTAATAAGATAATCTTTCCTGATGGTAACTCCATACAATGCTTAAGTTATTTTTCTCTTTAACAGCAATCAGAACTAAAATAATCTGAAACCAAACATACCTATAACTAAAAGTGAGCATCATCCAAAAAGTTACTCCTGTGAACAGTTTTATATATCTACTTGTAAAGAAAACTTCAGTTTGGAGACAAAAAAAGAAGAAAGACACTGGGACAAAAGGTGACAAAGACACTAAGATGAAAAGAAAAATGCCTGAATGGACAGAAAAAAAACAAGAGGGTACTATATACAAAATGAAATCACATTTACAACAAATGCTGTCAATTTATTTCTAAAAGTAGTTGAAAGGCATGATGAAATTTTTGGATACAGACAGAGAGGAAGTATAGAAGGAAGAACACTTAAAAACAGGAGAATTTTTTTGTTGTACAGTCTGGAGCATCTTATTAATGGAAAAAAGTCAAAATCTCACGATTGAAATTGAGTAATAAAAGGAGGCAAAGAGATGAACTTGAAAGATTTCACAATACTTCAGAATGTCACAGGTTTTGGCCAGGAAAAGGGTCATTACAGAAAGAGATAGTGAATGAAAGAAAAGGTAATTTGACACTAACATCCAAAGCTCTTTCTAATGAATACACAAACATGACATAACAGCATAAACAACTTATTTTCTAGCTTTCACATAATGCAAATACACAGATTTCTCTGGGGGGTGGGGGCAACATTGCACTGTTGTCTAAACCAGCAGTTTCAGTTAACTTTCATACTACAAGCTGTGAGTGTTTCAAGGGTTTATTAACTTTAAGGAACTGGTGGTGGCATATTTTACACAATATCATCTGTTCACAATTTTATCTATTTATTATAAAGTATAAAAGCATTTCATTGGTGCCCAAAGAAAAATTTCAACCAATGAAACAAAGCCTTTCATTAACAGAAAGACTTGAATTTAATTTCATTGGACAATTAGTTTACACAACTGTTTTGTTTGATAAATGATATTGGGAATCATTTTTCCTTTAGGAAAATGCAGATTTAAAAAAATAATATTGTTTTCAAAGTATGAGACTATGCAACATATACAGGAGTATAAAACTACTGGTTTAGTTTACTTTGGTACATAAGGGTCTTCATGCTCTGTGAAAGGGCAACCATTGCATACAGTGGAATTAAGTACTTAAACAGACAAAATTAATGTTAATATATCCATAATTATGATATTATTCTATTAGAAAGAATCATTAATGACCTACTGAGACTTGATGTCCAGACCAGATGATGTGTGTGAATTCTAAAATATTTTGAGCAACCCACTTAACAGGCAAAAGCATCTTAGACTTATTATCAAAGGACCTTAAGTTTTTTAATTAAGTACTTTGTTGACTTCGAAATAACACAAAAATGGATTTGACAATTCCATTAATCATTTAATATAAGCTTATCCCATGCTGGTAAAAGGTCTAATTCTCGAAAGTTTATAAAACTTAATATATTATGCTGAATTCTGTCTCTGACAACTCCTTCAGTTATATTTTTAAAAGTAAATTTATCCTTGGAACAACATCAGCATTTGGATTGAAACTACCTCTAGACTATATTTACAATAGTTCTGTACTGTTCTTGTCAATTTGCTATTATAAAATCTGCACCTTAAATAAGCTTATTTCCAAAATAAAATCTCGACAGAACACTAAGTTAATAAAGAATGGTTTGAAGAAAAAACAATCACAAGATTTCTCTTTGTAGAAAATAAATAAAATATTCCATATATAGCGTATTCATCATTGCTCTTAAGACCTTGCTTTTGACATTCTGCTAAATGTGGAACAAATGAAAGCCTAGCTGAGACGATCTAAAATCAATAGAGATATGAGGTTAAAAAGAACACTTGAAACGAAATGAGCTAAGTTTGTTAAATGTCAAGTCATATTCTGTAGAATTCCTGTTCCAGAAACTCTGACAAACATCACAAACAGCTGACATTATTGCTCTTGCTATCCTGTTATTTCAACTGACATGGTAACAATTTGATGGCATGGTCTTTTTTTTTTCAGAAATGAAGTAAAATAATGATTTAATTACACACAAAATAACGTAAGCTGTGAACTGTACCACATCTCCAAGAAAATATTAATTGCAGTTCTGAAGTGAGCAGTAATGTCCCCCCCTCCCCCATGCTTTGTCAGTTTTTTTGCTGAGCCATCAAAATGTATCTATTTACATAAAACACTGATTAATACAATTTTCTTTTCTTGATTTCAGAAAAAAAAATCTACTTTTTTCAGCAATTACTTGAAATTTATGTGAAAAATTAAAAATTAAAAAAAAAAAACATTATTCTGCTAGTGATATGGTGTCCAGTGACTAAGGGATATTTTATTGTGAATCAAAAGCATACATTTCTATATATTAAAGGGGAGATAAAAATACTTTATATAGGTGATTTATTAATATCTTTGCAGAATTGATTAGCTTTTTTACATGCCCAATTTACACTATGTCACATATGTTGAAAACAATTAACAATTTCCTCTAATTTTCTAGTGATAGCAACCCAAAATTATGATTTTCGCACTGAAATTAGGTGAAAAACGGGGACCTAATAACTTAAAGCACATATTTTCCTTATGAGATTTTGGTTGCTGCTTTGTCTACGACATCTCAATATCTTCATATTTTTGTTTTGGATAACAATTTTCATCAATCTGAACTTGGAACATAAATATGTAGGAAAGAGTGAAGTAAGTATAATCTATTATCATTCACATCTAACAGTTCAGTAAACTGAAATTAATCATATTCCCAATCATTCATTTTTTTTTGTATTATAAATTTACAATACTTGGATAAATTCATTGCCTTTATTCAAAAAGCAAACAAAAAACCAAAACTAAACTATTTATATCAATGACCAAAATTTTCCATTGAAGGGAAGTAACTTTTTCAAAAAATAAAGGGAGGCAAGTTATTTTTTTTTACAGTACTGTGAGTTTGTTTTAGTGATATTTCTATATACTGTTTTATATGCAATGGTTGCAGTTAGCAGAACTTACTGCCGAGTCATCACTGTTACGTGACCCTTCGCCAAGTTTTGGGGAGGGGAAAAACCCTTGGAAAGGGAGCTGAAGTGAACTCCGTCGTTGTTTACTGACTGGTGCCTCGAGCATGGACTGTGCTCGACCAATCACAGACTCTCTCCTTGACATCTGGACGCAGAGCAGAAACAAAAGGCAAACATGTAACAATTGCAAAACATCTCATAAACATAGATATATAAATATCGATAATAATGTATAAAACTCTTCACACAGAAACAGAGGTATCTGTAAACCAATAACATTGTGACATAAATTATACATTTTACAATCTAAACTTATTATTTTCTTGCCCACTTCTCCTAAACCCTGCAATCTTAACATCTTGTCCCATAATCCAGCAAGGATCTTCAACCATATTTCATGCATTTCTCCAACCTACTTTATTTCAAAATGTTCCAGTGTTGAAAAAAAAAAAAAGCCAGATGTTGCAAACATACAGTAATATCAAAATAGAACTAGGAAATGGCAATTATTATGAACCTAATGGCATGGTTTTGTCACTTCTGTACAGTCTGTATTGACAAAGCTGTGTGTGCTTAAACTGCTGCAATGTACCGTAGTAAGTACTGAATCATTACACTATAAAGTTTATATGATAAAATGAATGCAAGTTCATAATCTCTGTACACACTAAGTTCCTTAACCTTTTCTCTTTGTAAATGTATGGCTCTATTCCTTGACAAACAGTATCTTTGCAGCCAATGAACAATTAACTGTATAAAATAAACAGAATGGCACACATTTCAGAGCAATTTAGCTCAAGAGATTGATAGGAATAATGTGAACCAGTCAACAGTTTACAACAACCAGACTAGACTATAGTCAGACAATGACAGAGGAGGCTTTTATTTTTGGGCTTCCTGTCTGTTTAATGTTTTTATATATCAATACAATGAATCCCCTTGTACTTTATGACCTACACCAGACTGTCTTTATTGTCAAGAAATGCTGGCCAGTTCATGGTAAGCCAGTCCTAAATTGGAGAAAAAAGTCTCTTACAAAAAATCGGAAAAAGTGAGTCATCTATCTTTGAGAAATTTCATGTAAAGAAAAAACAGGAAAGAAGTGCATTAAAGCTTTGAATGTAATGCTTCTGATTTCGTCACTGAATTTTTTTTTCAACATGTAAGTATTGAGCAACAGCAACAATAACAACAAGAAACTCGAAGCAATTTGGTGTATCACAGAAAGGGTATGTTCAGTCTTCAGACATAAAAATAAAATTGTTATATGCTACCGAAAGACACTAAGTCTATTAAGGAAAGTGTTAACAAAGTAAGTTTTCTATTAAGAACTATTATACTGAAAAAGAAAATGAAGTTGTTACAATAAAAAAGAAAAATTAATGATGACCAGACTTAAACGTTTTTACTTGCACCTCATAGTTATAGCATTTTTTCTTATCTTTAACCTTGACATTTTAATATTAGTTTCTGCAATTTACTTCTCAGAGTTTCTGTGATTTACTTGAAGCTTTTTTCTTTTTGACTGAGTAGAAGGAAACCAAAAAATGCTATGGAATTAATGACATCTGAACAAAGACACTGTCATGATTTTAAATATAATACCTATACTACCTAATGAAATTTCTACAAATTAACCCTTTACTCCATAGATACGTGTTTTAACACATATGCGACCAGTGCAGATCCAGATCAGCCTGCACATCCGTGCAGTCTGATCAGGATCTCCACTGTTCGCTTTTATATCCATAAGAGAATTTCTGACTTAAAAGATGTGCACGGATGTGCAGGCTGATCTGGATCTGCACTGGTCGCATATGAGATTTAACACTTAAAAATGTGGTAAAGGGTTAACATGTAATTCAGGTTAACCTAATCACCAGAAGCATTTTGTCGTTAACAGGGATGCCATTTCAAAATCCTGATGCTTCCCAAAGTGTACCATGTTGATTTAAGAGAGACATTTAAAGTACATATAACTATTTTATTTAAGGAAGAAAATTCTCAAAAATTAACTTTGAAAAAAGTAAATGAAGAGTTATTGTTCTTGTGAACTGAACTTCTCATTCAAGAAATCTAAAGATGGTAGCTTTAAGGATCTTAATATAATGGCCCAAAAATAAAATCAAGAATGAAAATTATTACATAAAGGGCATTAACTCAAAAATAAGTAATAAAAAGTTATAGTTCTTGTGCAATTCACTTCTCTTTCATGAGTTCTACCAATATCTCAAGATTCAAGTTTGCACCTTCAAGGATCTCGGAGAAATGACTCAGACAAAAATCAAAAATGAAATTCAATGCAGGGCAATAGCTAAAAAAATACAGAATGGGGAGTAACTGTTCTTGTGCACTGCATTCCTTTTTAAAAATTTCTACAAATGAAGTTTCAAGCATGTATCTTCAAGGGTCTTAGAGAAATGGTTCAGACATAAATCGTAATTAAAGTACGAACATAAATAAAGGGCAATAACTACAAAAACTTATGGTTCTTGCGCACACACTCTTCTTTAATGAGGTAACCACACACATCAAGTTTCAAGGCTGTACCTATAAAGGTGTTGGAGTAATTATCTGGACAAAGCATTATTTGACAGACAGATGAACAGACAATGTGGCAAGATCTAAAATGTGTGTTTTATAATAAAAGGTTTGTGATGAAAAATTCATGTTCTATTTCTTTAAAAATATGGCTTTTGTCATGAAGAATTCAATTCCAAGAAGGACTTTTGAGATGAATTTGTATCTAATTTTTAAAAAAAGTGCAGCTTTTGCCATAAACAATTCATATTCCATCCGTAACAGTATGGCTTTTGCCATGAAAAAGTCATAATCCATTCCAAAAAGTAAGGTTTTTGCCAAGAACAATTCATATTCCATTCAAAACATAAGGGTTTTGCCGTGAACAAAAAAATCTACAGATAACAGTTAAGGTTTTTGCCATGAAAAATTCTATTCAATTTTTACCATTCTCCAGAAATCAGTATTTTGCAACTCTACACCTACAATCTGGTTGCATAAAAGGCTGTTATGTAAAGTTCGGTGACATCATTTTTGACCAAGGTCTTCATTAAAGGATGCATTATGTCTAGCTTGATATTTTCTTTTGGTACTTTTTCTGTAAACAGATATTAAACCAAGTCTAATGAGATTTCCATTTTGCTATAATTTATAGATTACTGTAGGGGAAGTTCAGTTTTAAATCTAACAGCAACTGCACAAAAATCTACGAGAACCTGAAATTTCAAAATGGTCGGGTTATGTTGTAATGATTTAATAATTTTTGTTTAATTATGGTACAGGTTTGATACCAGTCTGCAGAATTTGGGAAGATGTGCATTAAAATTCGATCTTCATATAAGGCAGAAATGCTGCATGATGACAACTTTAAAACTGTAACATAAATCATGATTAAATAAAGATGGCAATGTAACAGTTTCATGCTCAACTTTCTTAATGTCCATGTTCTAGAATTAAGCTTAAAATGTGCAACAGTCTCACATTTCAAAACAGAAAACGAAAAACAATCACTGTCTTGTAAATGATACAACACTTTGCTCCTGAAAGTTACCATTTTACTTTAAAATTTCTGACACGTGAAATAACAATGAAATCTTCATTATGACTCTATAAGTCATGACCTTGACCTCAAGAACAGAAATGGAGAATTGCATGTGAATCATACTTAACATAATGTTCTGCAATTATGTGCAGTGATTCTTAAAATTTCCCATTCCAAAAACTGTAATGAAACACAGAAACTAAAAATACCAACTGCATCCATTAAAAATCCATTAATTTCTTATAGAAATAATTCAACATTTGGCGACATGAACAGTTACTGTAAAAGGAAGCTGTGAAGAAGAACCCTGTTAAAGAACATGTATAACACAATACATTACACACCACCCTATATACATTTAGCCACTTCAATACCAACAACCCTTCACGTTCATTAAAAAGCTCAAAAAGCAACACTAGAAAACAATCCTGCCAGTAACTAAAATATATTTAAACTTTACAAGAGAGGATGGAAAATATCAAGGATGTTTATCCTAATGTACTGAGTTAAAATCTACTAGAGTGGAATATATCAAGGATGTTTATCCTTATGTACTGAGTTAAACTTTACAAGAGAGGATGTAAAATATCAAGGATGTTTATCCTTATGTACTGAGTTAAACTTTACAAGAGAGGATGTAAAATATCAAGGATGTTTATCCTTATGTACTGAGTTAAACTTTAGAAGAGAGGATGTAAAATATCAAGGATGTTTATCCTAATGTACCGAGTTAAACTTTACAAGAGAGGATGGAAAATATCAAGGATGTTTATCCTTATGTACTGACTTTTACTCTACTAGAGTGGAAAATATCAAGGATGTTTATCCTAATGTACTAAGTTAAACTTTACAAGAGAGGATGGAAAATATCAAGGATGTTTATCCTTATGTACTGACTTTTACTCTACTAGAGTGGAAAATATCAAGGATGTTTATCCTTATGTACTGATTTAAAATTTACAAGAGAGGATGGAAAATATCAAGGATGTTTATCCTTATGTACTGAGTTAAACTTTACTAGAGTGGAAAATATCAAGGATGTTTATCCTTATGTACTGAGTGAAACTTTACAAGAGAGGATGAAAATATCAAGGATGTTTATCCATATGAACTGAGTTAAACTTTACAAGAGGGGATGGAAAATATCAAGGATGTTTATCCTTATGTACTGAGTGAAACTTTACAAGAGAGGATGAAAATATCAAGGATGTTTATCCTTATGTACTGAGTGAAACTTTACAAGAGGGGATGAAAATATCAAGGATGTTTATCCTTATGTACTGAGTGAAACTTTACAAGAGAGGATGGAAAATATCAAGGATGTTTATCCTTATGTACTGAGTGAAACTTTACAAGAGAGGATGAAAATATCAAGGATGTTTATCCTTATGTACTGAGTGAAACTTTACAAGAGAGGATGAAAATATCAAGGATGTTTATCCTTATGTACTGAGTGAAACTTTACAAGAGAGGATGGAAAATATCAAGGATGTTTATCCTTATGTACTGAGTGAAACTTTACAAGAGAGGATGAAAATATCAAGGATGTTTATTAGGGGTGTGCAATATACCGCAATATACCGGTTATTGCAATATATTTTCTGACGATATAATATCGCGATATGATTTTCAAATACCGGTATTTCAATTGCATTGTTTAGATCAATAAATACTGTCCAAAAAACTTTAATTTGTTGAAGAGTAAAACAATCTAGCGAACGAATTTGTTTACTCTTGCTCATTTCCGGTCTGGATATGGAGTTACAAAGCAGACGCTAAAAATGAAATGCGGATCTAAATACGAAAATCAGTTTTTTACTTGTCTTATCTAATAAAGTTTTACACTTAACAAAACATTTTAAATTTATATGTGTCCCTTTTATCAAGTGTTCTATCCTGCTAACAGTAGCGACTTCACGAACAAATTTTCGTGACTATGTGGATTTAAATTTGTATTCGTCGTTGTTTTAGTCGGTCTACTTTCACTTTGATACTTCCGTTATAAAATGGATTTCGAGGTAATTCCAAATAGAAAAGCTAAATCGGCAATATGGAAGAACTTTGGATTAAAAAAGAAGGACAACAAAGTAGAGGAAAATGTTGCCGTTTGTAATTTATGTATGAAACAAGTCAAGTATAGCGGTGGAACCTCCAATTTGAGTTCTCACATGAAGGCTCATCACCCGTCTTTGGCTTCTGTCACGACATCAGTATTAAGTAATGTTGACATTAACAATAACATAGCAGTCAAACGTGAAAATTCTGTCAGTCATTCTATTTCATTAAGCAAGCCAGTTATAAAGGGACAACCATCTATACAAAGTGTTTTGGCTTCAAAAACCAAGTATCAATTTGCTTTATATTTTACTTAAACACAGCATAGAAGTACAGGTTAGAACATAGCCATATATGGAGACACAAATATAAAACATGAATAGCTTTATTCAGTGTTCAAACATTTTATTTCTAGGATTTCTGTATGGTCACAATATATTGCAATATATTGCAATATTGAGTAAAATATCGCAATATATCGCAATACCATTTTTCCTGGCAATACTCAGGCCTAATGTTTATCCTTATGTACTGAGTGAAACTTTACAAGAGAGGATGGAAAATATCAAGGATGTTTATCCTTATGTACTGAGTGAAACTTTACAAGAGAGGATGAAAATATCAAGGATGTTTATCCTTATGAACTGAGTGAAACTTTACAAGAGGGGATGGAAAATATCAAGGATGTTTATCCTTATGAACTGAGTTAAACTTTACAAGGGAGGATGAAAATATCAAGGATGTTTATCCTTATGTACTGAGTGAAACTTTACAAGAGAGGATGAAAATATCAAGGATGTTTATCCTTATGTACTGAGTGAAACTTTACAAGAGAGGATGAAAATATCAAGGATGTTTATCCTTATGTACTGATTTAAACTTTACAAGAGGGGATGGAAAATATTAAGGATGTTTATCCTTATGTACTGAGTTAAACTTTACTAGAGTGGAAAATATCAAGGATGTTTATCCTTATGTACTGAGTGAAACTTTACAAGAGAGGATGAAAATATCAAGGATGTTTATCCTTATGTACTGAGTAAACTTTACAAGAGAGGAGGGAAATATTAAGGATGTTTATCCTTATGTACTGAGGTAAACTCTACTTACATAGAGAGGATGGAATTTTTTTAATATCAGATGGAAAATATCAAGGATGTTTACCCTTATGTACAAACTTTACTGAAGTGAAAGAAAATCAAGGACTTTTATTCTAGTGAACTGATTTAAACTTAACTTACGAGAAAGAAAATCAAGGAAATTAATGCTTATGAAAATTTTGTTTGTTCTGCTACTTGTGCTGTGCTCAGGACTGTTTCTAAACTTAGTCTCAGCCTGAATTATAGTAAGGATGTTAAATCACAGGTAAATCAATATATGTTTTCAAGGCCTTTAACTGACAGTTTTTAATTAGTTTTAAAATCATTTATGTGTAAAACTCTGTTACTGGCTTGATTGTGGACAGATAATCTTCTGTTTAAAACTGTTACAAAACGCACTACTTACCCCTGATTTTGACTTAGAACTGGTGCCCTTTCCTCCCCCAGTGGCAAACCTGGAACCAGTGGCTTTACTCAATGACTGGGAACCAGATGGCAAGTTTGGCTCTCCATCTTTCTCTAAAAAATACCAAACATTTTCTTTTATTATTTCTTTTGTCTTGAGTTAATTCAAATTTATTTGATTTCACCTCTTCTACAATGCAAAATATTACAACTTTAATATTGCTAAATAAACAAACATTTGCTAAAACGGACTGGGAGACCATGCCTGAAAAGAAAATAGAATCATTCTATCCTCTATCATATACCAGATAGGAATAGGTCTTGTGGATTCATTCTATCACAAATCATAATATATTCAATTACCATACAAAACTACACCCTATGAAAACAAAATAGGCCTATCCTCTCAAATTTGACAAATTTCAGATATCATAAATCACAAAATGATGACTTTTGATCACATGTCATAATCCAAGATATACAGCAGAAAGTACAAAGGTATTTGATCATAATCATAGCAAAATGTCAGATATCATAAAGCATTAAGTTCAGGCAACCCATTTGATAACATATCATAATTTCAAGTATGATTAGAAGTCCCATTCTACCATGTAATTATAATACCAGATGTCATAAACATGAACACCAAGGATCTATTCTATAATATTCTCATAATACCAGATATAATAAGCATGGACACCAAGGATCTATTATCACATAATCATAATACCAGACATCATAAGCATGAAGATAAATGACCCCTTCCATCATATGTTCATTATACCAGATATCATACACATGAACATGAATGACCTTTTCCATCATATATTCATAATACCAGATATCATACGCATGAACATGAATGACCCCTTCCATCATATATTCATAATGCCAGATTTCATAAGCATGAAGATAAATGGAGGCCAGATATCTTTTTTACTCAGATATCACAACTGGGTTGAGCAAAATTTTTCAAGCTGATGCAATGAAAACAGTTTGCAGATACTGTTCAGTAAAAACACAGTGAGTTAATTCTACATAATATCACAGTTTGCTGATTCTATATAACAACACAGTTTGCTGATTCTATATAACAGCACAGTTTGCTGATTCTATATAACAGCACAGTTTACTGATTCTACATAATTGCAAAGTTCGCTCATTCTATGAAATAGGACAGTTCATTTTATTTAAGTATATATGATTTTGTTTGATTTGACAGCATTTTTGAAATTGCATTTATTAAAACTTTAGAAAATTCATGTTTGTACTTCACTTAGTTGCATTATTATAAGTAATGTTAGTACACAAGAAATAGATGGTGTGTTTATTACATCATAAGAGTTTATAAAATCTAACAGTAAGTCACAATTGGCTGTGCCACACAGGACAAATCTGACACTTATGAATCTGTATGTTACAAAAGAAGGAAAAAAGACAAGTATCAAAAATCTGTTCTTCCAAAAAGTCTCAGATATGATATCCAAGCCAACATCAGTCAATTAAAGCCCTCTTCTTAACAAAAGATAGACACCATTCTTACTGGTTATACAAACATTTTTTATTGGTGTTAACACTTGAAAAATATAATTGGCTCTAAAGCTGCTATTTCTGTAAAGGAGGAACTAATATCTTGTAAATGATATTAAACCAATATAAATTATTACTTTTTTTAGAGCAATTTATTCTCTGTATATTTTATTGCCTATTTTATTTTCAAGAACTATTTTTTTGGCAGCTGCAGCAACAGTTAAAGGGTTTTAGTGCAAATGCATGGCATCAATTGTAATAAGATTGCAGATAATATATTCAGTATAATTATAACAGGTTCAAAATCTGTGTTTGTTACATATTGATATTATGACAACGGTTCAGCGGTGATGATTTGAATATCGTGAACGAAGTGTAAATTTATTGTCCTACCTGAGCCTTACCTACTCATTCAACTTCTGCAGCAAAAATGTTTCCTGTTATTTATGGAGTTTGAAATCTTACAGGGAATTTATCTTAAAAGAAAACAATAACTACTAATGTAAGCTTGGTGCCAAACTTTTGCTTCACAGCTAAAACTCAACATGGACAAATCAAACATCAATCAAGTAACAGATCTTAAGCTTACTGTTGTATCAACATTTAGATGTCTCAAATTAGCCTTTATGTCACACTGCAAAGAATATTTTCACTGTTTGTGATTATGGACGATGCGTTATTAGTCATATAGTACATGACTATAAGAAGACTGTCACTTCCGTTTCAGATCTCTCTTTCTCTGTTTGATTCTCAGTGAAGGACTTAAACAAATTACCTCATAACTGGCAGTAAAGAAAGCAGCTAACTTTTACATTTCAACCAAACTAGCTTTAATTTGGTGGGAATGTCTACATAAAACAACCATTTATGAAAGTTTTTATGACGAAAGTGTACACTATTGTGAAAGCAGCCACTGTTGATCAAACAGTCCACTACTGACAGGGCAGCCACTGTTGATCAAACAGTACACTACTGACAGGGCAGCCACTGTTTATCAAGGTGTACACTTTTGACAAGGCAGCCACTGTTAAAGTTTCTTCCTCTGACCAAGTAACAACCACTATTCATCACTGAAAAGTAACCAAGATGATGTTTTTCCCTTCATCAAGGTGTTATTTTGAAAGATTTTTAGATAAACTAATCTTTATCAAAGTGTCTACATTTTATAAGGTAACTTCCTGTTCTTCATTCACTTCTATCTCTGATACTAACTATCCTTAATAATTTTTTCGAAACTAAAACAGGTAACTACTTATTCTTTCTTCGTTAATTTGTTACCGTTGTCCATAATCATTATATTAAACGTAAGGGGCCAAACCTTCAACAAGGTTACTGTTACAGAATTCTTACCTTCATTTACAACATCACTGTTATCCAAGTCTTCTATGCGAAACTCTATCCGGATCATTTTGCACACTTTTCTCCACTTTGACATTACAGATCCGTTTAGGTTACCAGTATATGTTTTCAAATCAATTATAAATTAAATTTCCATTACTCTTTATTTCCCCTTTTAGCATTTCTCTATTACAATGCATGACTTTTGGTATTTATAATTTTTCACAATATATAAAAAGCACTTCTATACTTCATGACTTTGACAAAACCTCCAGACTCTTCAAAAATCTTTCACATACATAAACGTTTAAAAGTTAAAATCCAACATATATCAGAGGAATCAACTTAAAACCATTTTGTACAAACACTGGCATTTCAAAGAAACAGGCTTTTATTTCTAGAAAGACAATTTTACCACCTCTAATCTGCCAGTACTTGTTAGAGCTATTACCAACTGTGACTTTCTTATTGTATTCCAATAGTTTTCTTTTTTCTTCGTAATCAGCTGTTTTCCCAGGTAAAGGTGAATGTTACTTTAACATAATTCCTGATCTACCCAGCCATCAGAAATTTTTCTTTTATTGTAATTTCTGATGTATTGTGCTATGGATTTACCTATTGTTTCTACTTTTATAATTTTTCCAAAATCAGATACAAATTTCCACTGAAAATTCCTTCCCTGGTTACATACTGGAATCAAACATTTTACTTCGATTTCAATTTTCTTATCCAAAGTCCATTAGCAATTTCTCTCCCATTTCCCAGTCTTTGATTTTTATTTCAATTTCTAATCCATCGTGTAATGAATTAACTGACTGAAAATTGCTACATTTTTTTGTGTGTGTGAAATAAACATCGAACTAGCTACTGTATGATATCAATCTTGTAAAATTTCGTTCTACTTTACCACTCTTGAAAAATTAAACTCAAGGGAAATAAATCAGTATTAAGTCAGATTCTTAAATCAAAATTATAAACTTTGTTCTTATTTTAGTTCATTGAGTCTAACAGCGTGGCAAACTAAACACTTCAGTGATTCCACTACAGACCTGTTAATTACAGTTAATAAAATTCTATACTAATTACATCCAATTACCTCCCTGTATGCATTGTGTAAGTTTTATTGTTTTCAACTAGAATTAGATCTTAATTCCTAATAAAACTCCATCTTACTGTGAAGAGAAAAATATATATCTATTTATATACCACACCGACTGCACCTCCTAGGAAATAATTTCATAGTATTTGTTGTAATTGCATAGATATTAAGTTTTCCATCAAGAATTATAATTATTATTGACAGCATGAAGATAACCTGCAGAGCTAGTGAAAATCACTAGCATTACAAAAAAATGCTGTTTTCTGGAATAAAAGCCCTGATAGTATTCATGTATTAATAATAAACCTGTTAAGAAAACCTGAGCTTACCATTCTAATAGAAATCGTGCTCCGTTTTGATCTACAAATAGGTTTAATATCATCTTACCAAGACATTTGACATTTACAGACAAGCAATTTTACAAAGCAACCTGTAATGTCTGGTAGCCTACAGTATACAGAACAACTTGTAGCCTACAGTATACAGAACAACTTGTAGCCTAACGTATACCTAATACAGAACAACCTGTACAGTCTGTTAGCCTTAGATTTTATTAAACAAAATGTTCAGTCTGGTTACAAAGTATAGCAACCTGTATAAATCTGCCAGAGTACAGTTTATGTTACACAGTGCAGCCTGTATAGGTCTGGTAGCTTTTACCTTTCAAAAAAGACCAAAACTGGTATATTCTAGAAGCCTATATTGCCTTAACAAAACAGGCAGCATTTAACATTCTGGAAGCCTAAGGTCTTAATAAAAACAGTGCAACCTGTATAGCCTGGTAGCTTACTGTCTTAACAAAACAGTATAATCTAGTAGTCTACTGGCCTTTGTAAAGCAGTTGAACCTGTATAGTCTGGTAGCCTAACACCTTTGTAAAAGTGTCCATTTTGTACAGTCTGTTAGCCTATGGCCTTTGTAAAAAAGTGCAACCTGTATAGTCTGGTAGCCTAAAGCCTTTGTAAAAAAGTGCAACCTTTATAGTCTGGTAGCCTAAAGCCTTTGTAAAACAGTGCAACCTTTATAGTCTGGTAGCCTAAAGCCTTTGTAAAACAGTGCAACCTTTATAGTCTGGTAGCCTAAAGCCTTTGTAAAACAGTGCAACCTTTATAGTCTGGTAGCCTAAAAGTTTTGTATATTCTTGTAGACTATGGCCTTTGTAAAACAGTCACTCCTGTATAGTCTGGTAGCCTAAAGACTTTGTAAAACAGTGCAACCTTTATAGTCTGGTAGCCTAAAAGTTTTGTATATTCTTGTAGACTATGGCCTTTGTAACACACTGCCACTTGCATAGTCTTGAAACCTTTGTAAAACAGTGCAACTTGATATAGTTTGGTAGCCTAAAGAATTTGTAAAACAATGTAACTTGTATAGTCTTGTAACCTTTATATCACCTATGTAAATCAGTTTTGTTTTATATTTTGTTAATAATACAATCGCGAACTTTATAGTCTTTACAGTTGAGTTACTTAGGATACAAAATAAATTTTAAATGATTAATGATTATTGTTTATTTAATCATTTTTAAGTGATGTCTTAGTAAGAACTAAGAACTTCTTAGTAAGACAACACAAAGATTGGTCAGTTTAAAGAAACAGTGTTCTCTCTCCCTAGTTGGGTTTATCTATCATTGGTACTGCAGGCTGCCCACATGACTGATGCCCCCTGCAGTGATAAATTATTTTATGTTGTGGGGGATAGAGCAATATAAAGAAATCATCTGATTCCAGAGACATCCCTATTTTTTTCCATGCTCAATGCATAAAGCACTGATATATGGGACCTCAGTTTAGCATCTTACATGAAAGAAAGTAATGTTAGCAAAGGAGCAAGGGACTGAACTTTAACTACTTGATTAGTAACAAGTTATCAAGTTTTACTATGGAGTATGAACAGCTAGTTTCAGTATTACTTCTCAACATCCATTTAAAAGATTTCTGAACATATTTTTGTCTTGTTTGTTACATTTTTCATTGCTACATGAGTATAAGACCAAAATAACATGTGGATGCATTGTAATTCAATTATCATTCATTCTTGCACCTATGATAACTTATCATTATGTCTATAAATTAAACCGGATGTTTTCTGATTGGAAAGCTTCAAACTTGCAAGCTCTTAATGACATAAAAATGATAAGAAATGGGGAGATCTTTTAAAGCAATAAATTTGGAGACTTTTCCCTCTTGAAATTGTGTTTGTTTTATCTTTTAGCCACTAATGTTTCTTAATTTATTTTCTATACTCTAGATCACCAGGGTAATGGTTTTTTTGTTATGGCTCTAATATTTTGTTTTATAGTTTTGAACATTTGGTATAAGAATTACAATTAATTTTTCAATTACTTCTTCAAGTAATCCACAATAGATAACTAATATGTTCCTATGTTTAATCAGTGAATAAAACATTGAGGAGGGCTCCAATGTATAGGAATACCACATAGAGTGAGTGTCAATTAAGCTCTATTTCAGGTCTGGGAAAAATATTACCAGTTCAAAGAGATTTTTGCAAGAGCTAATATAAGTTGGATTATGTACTGATATGAGAGAAAAAAAAAATTTCATCTGCTTCCTTAATTACTAAATGCTATAAAGAACCTCTTTGCTGTCACCCTTTCATTTAGTTTAACCCTAAGCAAGCTAGATTTCTAAATGGACTTGTCTATCTTTCAATTTGGGCAGTACTGATTACCATTTATAGGGGTATTAAGTGTTAAAATACTAACTGAACAGTGCAGATTATGATCAAACTGCATGGATGTACAGGCTGATCATGGTCTGCACTGGTAATAAAGACAAAATAACTGCCAGCAGAATAAATGTTTAAGGAACCTCTCCACAGGCTTTGTGACTTGTAGGTCACCAAGTTGGAAATTAATAGTGCAAATGTAAAACTGATTAGCGGTCAGAATTTTCCTCTGCTAAAATGACATAATTTCTTGACACGGAAAGGAAAAAAATAATGATTTTAATTATGCTGAATTTGCAGAATAAAATTTCTTGTAACTGTTTTTACTGTAATAGTTCTATCACTGAAAAAAAAAATCCTTTTTTTATTAGATTTGTTTGGGATTTTTTCTGCTTCTTCCTTCTAGGCAAAGGTTTTAACCATATACAAAATGAGAGATAACAGTTTGCATTAAATGAACCAAACAGAGACATTTCCATTCGCCTTGCAAAGAATAATTGGGCCGTGTCATGAGATTTATCAACAATATGGTCAAATTTTACATTCTGAGGTTATTTTCAATTTCAGATAAAAAACTATTTCGAAATTACTTTTGTATACTTTTGATTGCATTTTGACTACCAGAAGGTACACTAATAATGGAATAAACAATGCATATATAAAATTTCTATTCATCGTTTTCACATTAGGGGCATGTAGCAACATGTAATATAGCTGCTAGGTTAATGTGTGATCAATATCCATCTTTCTGTAGCCTTCAATGTAACTAACTCTTATCCTATACTTGACTCTGCCTTTGCGACTAGTGCAGACCAAAATCAGCCTGCACATCCATGCAGTCTGATCATGGTCTGCACTATTAACCATTCAGTCAGTAAATTTTCAATAAACACCCACATAAACAATTAATGGATCTGTCCAAATTGAAGGACTGATAAGTTCATTTTAGATATTTAGCATTGTAAAGGGTTGACTTGCAATTTTTGAAGATAGCACTTTATGATAATTCAGAGACAAATTGTTTATTAGTTTACAATGTCAAAGTTTTGCCGTTTTTTTTTCCCGAAAACGTCAAATTAATTTGATTGTTGATTTCTATCACATCATCTAAAGGCTCAACATTTTTTAATAAATTACACATACCGTAAACGCTCGAATATTATATGCACTTTTTATTCAAGAATTTTCAGTGTCCACACAGGGGTGCGAAAAACAAGGACAAATGGTAACTCTATTTCCAGACGAAATTTGTGTGCGTATTATATTCCAATGCAAGCTTTTTTTCGCAGGTCTTGAGGCCAGACCAGGTGTGCGTTTTATAAACGCTAGCGTACAATATTTGAGCGTTTACAGTAAATGCAATTATGAGTTTACATGGAAAATAACAGAACTATTATCTTTTTTCTCTGAATCTCTTGTTTCAAGCTTCCAAAGTATGTAACTCACAGGTCTACTTATATCTCACACTTCTACCCCCTGCACAAAACATAAATGAACATTGCAGACCCAAGCTTGTCTGAGTATGTAAGCAAAAGAATGGTATTCTCATTTAGTTTATTTCTATTCTTGCGTAATGTTCAAAAACTTAAGATTTCATTGCAGCACTATCTTGCTTTGCCAGAAAAATATTTGTTTTTTCTCGGTAAGATGTGCCATCAAATAATCCATTTTCTTTCTGGGTTTTTTATTTGCTGTTGTAAAATTGCAAGATGCATGTTTATTTTTGTAATTAACTGAAGTTAAATGCATACTTCTTTGCAGTTAATTGCTCAACAAACACACATACAAATTTAACTGTTTTTTTTTATTCAATATTTTACAAAAAGTATTTAAGAAGTAAATCAGTAATAAATACTTAACTGTGGGTCTTTTTCAAAAGAAATTAAAGAATTAAACTGAAGTACTATCAACTGCAATTTATAATGCTTGGTCTTGATTTTTTGGTGCCATCTTAAATCTCAAAGTGCTGATTCTTTGGTACCCGCTAACACAGAAGCTTGTTTTATTGGTACCATCTCTTAATGCTGAGGTATGGACTGCTTTGTTCTTTCTCATTCTGAAGTCTTGACTGCTTGGTACCATCTTATGGTACACTCTTGATAACTTGATTCCATTTAATGTAAAGGTACTGACCATCTGGTACCATCTTATCTGAAAGCAGAGGTCTGCTTGGTACCAACTTAAAATGAAGTCTATCATTTCAAATCTAAAATACTTGGTACCATCTACTTTTACCCTTGATGTTAGTAACTAAATTAAAATGGTACATAACATTTCTGCAGGCAGAAAAAAGTAAAAACTTAAACCAGTCTAATGAGCAAAAAGCTGATAATAAATCAACCCAAAGAAATAACTGAAAGAATCCACTCACATATGAATGAAAGACTTGTATAAAGTATTCAACAGATAATGAGAACCCATCAGTGCAGACTTGATTAGCTAGCAAACTTTTCTATTTCTTCCTCTGAATAACTGTGGCCATCCAAGCCATGCGATGAAAAAATAAATCGACATCTTTCATCCCAAACGCATGTAAAAACCAGCAGAATTACATGTAAAAGCCATGCATTAACGCCACAAATGTCAACACATATTCTGCGATTCTTTAACGTTTTTCAACCTTGATTAACCAGCAAGCTTTTCTTTGATGAAGATGGTGCCAAAATCTTGTGCTGACTACAGATCATATACTGCGATAGTACAGATTTGGTAACTGGTGACCTTTATTATTAGGGTAGATGTACTTTGGAAATGAATGAGAATTCAAGGCCTGCAAATATTGAAATGAGCCGTAACTTCTGTTTTCAAGCTATACAACAGTTAGAAACTCATAAATATATTTTGTTCAGAAAATTCAGTATCAATCAGAAAATTAAATTTTAAATGACAACCATCAGTTACTGATTTATATACATGAATTTTCATAAAAAAAGTTTTATGTTATGAAGTTATAACACTTTCTTTAAAATTGCAGAAGCTGTGTATCAGACTCATGGCACAAGCTGACTGAACAGATTGACTCTGGTAAATCATGTATAAGATACTAACCAGCTATTGTTGGTAAATTCCCGAGTAACTCCAAGTCGTCCCAATTTGCGTTAAATTTCATTTTCATTAAGGTTTCAATTGTTGATTCCCGCACAGTCATTGGAAATGTTTTTATTCTAACATAACACTATAGGATAGCTGAACTGGTTAAAAGAATCTAAGTAAATCCATGAAAACCAAATTCACCCGATGTTGAATTTTAAATACGAATGAAAATTACATCACAAAATATGAACGTCTGTCGTCATCTTGGCCACTTTTGTTTGTAATATTGTCGACACTTAATATAATTTCTTTTAAACTTTAATCCACT
Organism: Cyclina sinensis; assembly: GCA_012932295.1. Classification (NCBI taxonomy): domain Eukaryota; kingdom Metazoa; phylum Mollusca; class Bivalvia; order Venerida; family Veneridae; genus Cyclina; species Cyclina sinensis. The sequence continues at coordinate 14,157,482 of JAAONU010000005.1, forward strand.
TGACAGCAGAGGAAGTGACTTCAGTTATAAAATGACCTAAAACAGGGTTCAATTTTATCGAACCTGTCTTAAACCTGACAGGTTAAACATTAGTATCAAATAAATCTGTGAAGAAATGTGGGCACCTCGTAATACAAAGAGCATCAAGTGCCAATAAACACTGGCCCATAAAGTTTCAAGGGCCAAACTGATAAGAACAAAGTACTAAAAGGCGTTCACTGAAAGTCTGGATGTTTCTTTAACCCTTACCCTTATGAATATATAAAAATTGACTTATTCACCTTTCAATTTTGACAGATCCATTGACTGTTTATGTGGCTGTCTTTCAAAAATTTACTTAATGAATGGTTAATAGTGCAGACCATGACCAGACTGCATGGATGTGCACGCTGATCTTTGTCTGCACTGGTTGCAAAGGCAGAGTGAAGTAAAAACCAAACAAGATTATTTTTATATACCAACAATATAGTTGTTGACAATCCTCTAAAAGATGGTTTCTTAAACTGCAGGAGTAAAAAAAGCAACAGTTATACTGATTTATGAATTATGAAATATGAAATTCACACTAAATTCCACCATTTTATATACTCTAGCAGTTATCACAAGGTAGTAAATTAAACAAGTTGTGTAAAACTCTTTTTCCCTATCATTAGAAGAGATCGATAAGTTTAAAATTTTTCATGACTGAAATAAAATTCCATATTAGAAAATTTGTTACCATTCAAATGAGTTTTTTTATTTTTCATTCTGAATAATTTTTCTTAAGTTCAGTTAAATTTTATTCCTTGGAAAAGCGACAGAAGTCTCAAGTTGATATTGATTTTAAAAATATAAATTTTCATTTCAATTTTTTCGTAGTTCTTTTTAACCCAAACCACAAATTTCTATCAATTTAAGATGTACCTCATAACTTTCTACTACATTATCACAATTGAAGTGAATTAAATTTCTGAAATAAAGTTAAGGCCAGTTTAACATAAAAGACAAGGTCATTTGTATCAAAAAGATGCACTCAGGGGAAACTAATAAAAAGAATGTTTATAATAAATTGATGCATATATGTCACAGAGACAGGTAACTCCAAACTGCTTAGATTTAAATTATGCTCAAGGTCACATAAAGGTCAAGGTCATTTGTAACAAAACAGATGCACTAAGTATTAATGAAAATAATATTTATACAGAAATGATACATATATGACACAGAGATGGATAACTCCAAATCTGCTCTCTTACATTTAAATTATGATCCAGGTTACAATTTTAGGTCAGAAATAAAATCATGAGATTTAGTTCAAGACTGATATTTTTTGATATCAAGGAGAGGATGTGAAAAAGTGCTTAGCTGTCTGCATGCTTCTTAATTCTAATATATTCAGATTTCCTCTTCAATATATCCTATATTTACAACACTGTATTAGGGATCCAAGGCAGTCAACCAATGAACTAAACAGGGCTGAGACATTAACAACTCAGGTCCTGATATGCAGAATATTAAAAGCATCTTGTCTTTGTACCACTCCACCTATGTATCTAAAGTTTTTTATTCAATGGGAAATAATATGAGAACCTACAAAATTCATACTTTATTAATTATTCTGATTTCGGCAATTTTAATAATGAATTTTCGCTTGTGTTTTTTACTCAATTCATCCGTGTTTGCTATGTCTTTAACATTAATGTTATACTTTGATACCTGATTGATTATTCTTAAACATTAATCATTAGAACTGCACAAACATGCAACTGAAGTGCCACAGTACAGCGCATGCTTTTCACACCTTTCCCCGATGAACATTTATGACATGCAAGCAAAAGTTAAGACCAGCAAACAGCTAATTAACGCTGCACTATTTCCTAAATACATTGTTTGTTGTTCATACATGGCATAGTAATAAGTGCCAATAAGAATACCGTACACATTATATGAGATTTTTTTTTCACTCTTGTAAAGTACCTCAAGCCTAAAGCATAATATACTATGTTCACCTCTATAATGGAATTCAATTTAACAGGGTTCTAGTTAATTAGTTATGCAAGCATACCAAAAATTTGCTTACAATACCTGAATATGAATTTTGACCGACATGATAGAAATGAGAAATGTTTGTAAAACATACATGCCCGGCTGGTGCCTTATCACTAGAGGCAGCCATTAAGAAAGGTAGAAGGACAGTGACTTGTGTCAGTACATTAAGTGGAGGATGTGAGGAGCTTCTGATATCCAAAGCTACTGGTCATGTCAAGTACATGAACGAGAGGAACTGTAGATTATGTCAATGAAACTTTGGTTAATAAATGTATAAAGTTCAATTACTCCAGAAGACGTAAGAGTACAGGAACTGCATGGTTAGGCAAGTAGGTAGGAAGGTGGGAGGGTGAGTGGGTAAGTAGGAAGTTTTGAGGCAGCAAGGCCCAAGGGTTCTCTAATTATCAATCAGAATCTGTTTTCCTCTTTATGGTTTATGGCAACCTTTAACCTAGTTACCTAAAAAACAATAGGAGTCATCTCCCGAACAGACTAACCTGCACAGCTGGAAGTGTGAGGAGCCAAATGTCAAAGGGTTGTCTATTTATTGACTGTAAACCATTGTTCTGTTAATGGTCACTCTGACCTTGAACTTTGACCAAGTGACCCAAAAGCAATATCAGTCATCTATCTGGCCCAAGGATTCTCTAGGTATCTATTGGGAAAGGTTTTGCTTTTCAAGGTCACTGTGGCCTTGACCTAATGACCCCAAAAACTATAGGGGTCATCTACTGTCATGACCAATCTACCTTCCAAGTTTGAGGAAAGTGGGTCCAAGGGCTCTCTTGGTGTTGATAAGAAACCAAGTGTTGACTAACCGACCAACAGACAGACATTTGCAAAACAACATACCCTCTCATCTTTGATGGGGGCATAAAAATCATTCCCTTTAAAACCACTTCTAATGTTCCCTTCTGATAACATGTTGGATAGGATATAAAAATGCTTTGATTTATTTTATCAATCAATGGTGACTGCCTTGTAGCCCAAAATAGATTTCTGCTGGTTAACTGGTACTAATACAGTACAAAAACTCTTGAGATTCCTAAAATGCCCAGAAGCTATGTGTATGGGTAACTTATCTGATAGGGAGGGGAAGGCAGTTGACAAGTCAAAACACCTCTTTAACTTGATGACTAAAAGTAACATTTATAACTAAGAATAACCGGTCAATGTAGAGTTATAGTTCTTGTCAACTTGAACTACTTCAGCAAGCGCTAGCTGCCCAACAAGGTATTAAAGAGGTAAAAGTCAAAGACTTCAAACTGTTGTAACCCTATTACAGTAAAGTTTTGCTACTAAAACCTGAGAGTCACAGAAGTAGTCTTAATAATGAACCAGTCTTAATGCAGACCTACATTTATGTTCTGAATGTTTTTTTTTAAAAACTGCCCATGTAAATCATGTAAAGTTAAACATGCCCTTTATTTTCTTTGATCTGGTGCACATTTGGCACACTTCAAAATGACAGAGGTGCTTTTACAACATTTTTTTATCTTTTATTCATTCCGTGTTCCAGTATTACTGGAAATAAAAGTACCTCCAGACAGTGAAGAGAATTCCAAGTCAGTGTAAAAGAAGCACACCAATGATATTCAATCACAATTAGCCATTTGTACTGACAATGATTACTGGAGGTTTATTGGTCGCAGACTCCTAGAAAAATTGATGAGAATTCTGTAACAAAAAAGGCCCCATACTTGAAAACCCAATTACTGTCGTGTGTAATGAAATAGTCCCATCTCAGCAGGCAGCTTCAATTTCAAGAGATTTTGTTATGAATAAAAGAGCCCCATATGGTTATTCTGGAAATACCAAAGCAACACAGGAAAACCTCATTGTGCTAGACTTCCAAGGTGAAGGTCACCTATTTCTGTTAACTGCAAAGCCAGCTAAATTAACAGATTGCGTAATAACAACAGTTTAAAAAGAGACAAAATGGTAAAAATCAATGTACTTTCTCTTATACTCAAAAAGGCTGCAGATATTAAATACTTAAACAAAACAGTGTGTGTTGTTTGTTTTTTTTCTTGAAAAGATCTCACTGTATTTATTCTGATACATAATTAAAGCAGCAAGTGGGTTAGAATGAAAGGGCAACCACAGAGAACAAAAGACAGCTAAATAGCTTGACACAGTGTCAGCTGAACAAAAGAAAAGTGTAGTGATGAAGTTCAACTATAATTATGATCAGGTAATTGGTTCGAACACCGTGAGTTCTGAACTCAAAACCCTGCTCTGCCACTAACATTAAAATTATCTCCTGAAGAGACGAGGTTTGGTATATTACAATCTACAGACTGAGAATGCTTATGGACTAGAATTGTCTTTGTAACTATTAGATACCATTTTTTATCTTGCACTTTCAGTCTTCAGATCTAACCCACACTTAATTGATTTTTCTAGGGGTTGGGGGTAAACAGACAGATCTGAGCTCTGTCAAAGCCAAAAGGTGATTAACAATGAAAACATTTCTAAAAATAGCACAAAATTACGCCCACTTATACCGGCTTCTAAAATAATCAGAAATTAATGTAACAGTTTTTTCTTTGTTATTACAGCTGACTTACTGACCTGGTTTCTTTATTAATTTAATTATCTTAGATTCTCTTCAAAAAGAAAAATGGTCCACTTAAATTCAAATAATCCAGTTTTAACAAATTTGAGCAATTTTTAAAAAAAAGAAAATCTGAAAAATTAATAATTTAAGGAAATTAATGAAATATTATCTCCAGCAATAATATTGTTTTACTAGTCTGTTTACACAAAACGAAGTCAAACGAAAAGTGTACTTAAATATACTGTACTTCCTATAACTCAATAAAACGAACAACAATGATGACAGGAATTGTTCTAACATAGTGCCAAACTACTGTAATCAAGAATGCCAATATGCAAATGATCTCTTATATTCTTTTACGGGTCAATTGATTTTTCTCCTGATGTCAAAGTAGCATTTAATCTTTTATTATGCCACCTAGGTGCAAATATTTTGTTAATTATTCAGAAGAATTTTGATCCAAGATTTCTCTGAGGAATAGAAAAGTATACCATTCCAATGCTAATGGTTCTAACATAATAAGTATTTTACCTTATGGTAAATTCTGAAACCAATATTTTCAGTTATATGCTGTAAAATTCCACAAAGAAAAGAAGTCAAAAGAGATCTTGATAACAAACCAGTGTTTACAAAAGGACCTGTTTTGGTTCCAAATTTTAGAACGTTTTCTAAAATGTTTTTTTCCTTTTCTTTTCTTTTTTTCCCATCACAATATCTGATTGTTGCATGATTTTGAAATATTTAAAGTGGTATTAATGGTGAAACTTAACTGTATTTAAACTTGTTTGTTTGTTTGTTTTTTTTTCAAACAATCTATGAAGATTTTTTTAGGATAATTTAACAACAGCAGGTGCTACCTAAGCACCTGTGATAAAACATTCAACAAACCATTCTGCTTCTCTTATTTATTTTTTAACAGTCAACACATTTAAAGCGACACTGAGTAACAACCCATTCTGAAAAAGTTGACTTGTGCCTGGTAAGTTCTTTATATCTGTTCTTCACTACTTCAGAATCTTCACTTTTTCACTCCAGAATGTTCTAGACTACATTCACTCAGCCACTTAAGTAGACTACCCATTTTAAGTAGTAAAATTAATGATTTCCATGGAAATTCTTCATAAACTGTGGAAATACTTTGCGTAACATGACTGTGTACACTTAAGTTAATAGCTGGCCTGGCTAGCTCAGTTGGTAGAGCATCAGATTGTCAATCTTGATTATCCCGGTTCAATCCCCATCAGGGCCGTCACAATTTCTCCATGATAACTGATCTCAGACAAATTGCGTCTATAGGTCATTTGTCCCTCACCTCTGAAGCAAGTGAGGAAGTAGTCAGTCGCTTGCAGAGAAAGTGGTTAGTAAACTGGTTGGATACCCAGGAACACTGGTTAGGTGGACTGACCACCAGGATATGACCTTACCTGTTCAAACTGGCGATAGACCCCAATAAAACCAAAAAACACTTAAGTTAATCACAAGCAAGATTCATTAAAACAGGTCTGGATATGATTGTTATTTTGATTTATGTCAGACCTGAATGTTATAAACATAAGCCTTAAATCTAATATCACAAGCAGAATAATATAAAACAATAAACTGAAATTGAAATTAAAACTTGCACGGCAAAAAAAAGAGAACTGCATTACCCCTAATGGCACATCCAGAATCCAATGAGTGACCCCTCATCTGGCAAATTGTTGTGTGGCGTCGGGATTTCCCCATCATACTCGGCATATTTAGTTGTTTTAGAATTTCACTGTTTACCAATCGATTGCTTACTTCATCAAGATTTAAGACAGGCAAATTACTAAGTCATGCTGACACAGAGAAATTCGAACTGAATGCAAAGCATCTTAGTAGATGATGATTTCTGTTATTTATTAATTAAACACGACAGTTCACTCCCTTTTACAGACACTGTGCCTAATAACAAAAGCTACCATTGTTGTAAAAGTATTAACTTGTATGCTTTATAAAATGTGTCCATCATCTTTTTCATCACTGTCTTACATGCATAAATTCATCAGCACAAATATATGTTACCGTATTCGTATCATCTTATAAAAAAATCTTTACAATTCAACACAGTAATCCATTTTCGAAGTGCCAAGAGCAGACACACAAACATAAAAGACGTAAAAGGAATAGTTAATCCTGGTGTTGTCTCGACAACTTCTGTAGCAGTCAGTACGTTTGTTTCCAACAACAGAAGTAAATGAATGATTCCAATAACGACTCTTTCCTCACAGAGACTATTCTTATAATTATTTAATTATCATTTTGCCAGCTTCTGTTTTTTCCTTTAACTTGTGCGCAAGTAAATTATTTACGTGTTTGCCGACTTGCTATGTTAAAGCACTCTTGTCACATCTGATCGAAGCATTCAAGCTAAATTCTAATGAGATATAAAAATATTTTACATGTGAGAAAATGTTACTTTAAGAGAACAATATTAAAACACGCTGTTGCTTGTTGGAATGATGGTACCATATTGCTTCTCTGTAAGCAACATTTCACTTAAACTGCTTCAAAAAAAAAAAAAAAAAATTTTGGTAGCACATTCAATAGTAAAATTATTACCTTTTCCATAAAACAGTACGGTCAATTTAAAAAAAATTTTAATAACACAATTTTCTGAACAAATCGTATTGCACAAAATTTATTTAAATGTCTGTAAAGTTACAAAACTTCTTAATTTCAATTTGACCTTGAACTGACCTTGCTTCATTTTGTTTGAGAGCGATTGTAACAAATTTGTTGATGTTGTGCAGTATGCAAAGGTTTCATTGAAAATCTAAGTAAAGCCTCACAAAAGATATAGCCTTGGCATACACTGACCATGATTTAATCAAGTATTCATGTTCAAATTCTCAATATTTAACCATTAAGTTTCATGAAAATGATGAGTGATAAAAGTGTATCACACTGCACACGCACGACCTGAAGTTTCTCGTCAAAGTAAAATATAAGATTCACATTCTGTGAAGCAGGCAGCCAGGATCAAACCAAATGACCTGAAAGGACTGTCATACCCAGCTTATCCTATTTTTGCTAGCAGTCCTTTACCCAGCATTCAGACTGATCCAACAGACATTCTGCTTTAGACTGCCTCATTATTCTTAACTTATAGTCATACCTTCAAAAGAATATATTACTGCACATCCTCGCTTAATAAACAAAGGCAATACTGGCTCACAATACAGTGAAAATTTACATATAAATCCATTTAAACTTATATGTCATCCATGATTTGCAGAAAAGCTTTTCTGTTAACACAACAACAGCATTATATAGTGTACTGAAATAGTAAGAATTTGGCCACCAAAAAAACTGTTAAGTTACACAAATGCAACAAAAGAACTCCTGGGCATTTCAATTAAACCTTTTTGTAATAACTGTGAAAAACGAATAGTACAATACAAATAATGGGCAATTCTGCCTACTGCCTTGGGCTCATTGTGCATTGTGTAATTAAACAATCTTCAGATAAGAGGGCTTAAAGTTTATCCAGTAATCCAATGTAAAAAGCAAGATTAATTACTTTTATTAAATCAAAATACAATGGTAAAGTTAAAAAATACACATAAATGCTCTCTCATTGCAGTTGTAAAAAAATACAATTCATCTTCCAGTATGCCCCTTTTTCCTTAATATACTCTACTGTTTTGACTTTTTTAAAGCAACAATAACCCCCAATATAACCCCCCAATCTTGGTTTTCAAGAAACTTTATTACATTGAAATTAACACTGATCATATACACTGTGCAAGTTTCAAGTCCAGTAACTGTTTAAACATTTTTGTAAAAAAAAACCCCGAAAATAAGTATCCTGTACATCCAAAGCATTAAAACAGGTTTAATTGTACACAATTATGCATTTACAACTGCAGTCATTAGATTTGCACCCTTTTTACAGGTGTTAACGTCACTGACATGTGTATATAATCACAAAATAAATCTGTAACACAAATGTCAATAAATTTACCTCCGGGCAAAATATTGTGATTTTCGGACATGGTACAAATTTATATTCAAAATAGCCTTAGACTTACAGTTTTCCCCCCTCTTCTGTAGAATTTTAGCTGATTTGAATCACAGCTTATCAGACAACAGATTTATATTATTGCATGTATATATACTGGGGAACAACTGCAATATAAATTTTATGTCATGATATAACTAAAGAATTAAGAAGCTACAGCTATTTGCTTAAGATTCAGACAATTTTCACAGGAAAAACATTCCCATTAGAAATATAGCAATTTTTCAAATGTAAGGGACTAACCTGCATACTTGGGTCTACAACCCTTGTTCTCATGCAGTTATAAGATAATGCCATATAGATACAATGTATGTTTTGAGGAGTGAATGCAAGGACGTTTTAAGTGTTATGAAATAATGAAGCAGATAGCATCTTCTTTAATGCAATCACCACTCAAATTATGTAAATACTATCACTTATTAAGTATGTATTTTAATAATCATTAGAAAGAGTGGGTGGTTTCACCAAATGTAAATATACGCTTTATGTAAAAAATAATGTAAAATATTGTACAGTCCACACTCGGTATGTTGAAATTGCTTAAGTTAAATTTCCAGCTGAGTCGAATTAATTTTCAGGTCCGGTCAATAAACCTTCTTTATTTATATTATTTAACTCCTGTTATGCTGAATTTGCTTTGTGCGGACTACGGCTATGTCGACTGTATTTTTTGGTCCCCTACTTCTGTATTTTACCACTCTGTAAGTCAAAATGTGAAAAAATATTTATTACCAATTATTTCAGGGGACATCAACGTGAGAACTGATCCGACTTATTACGTGTGTCAATGATTATTTGTTGATTGCAGCTTTACAAATCACACTTTAATAAGGATGTTAATTGTCACTCATAGGTATTCAAGTGAGAACTAATCGGACAGATTACGCATGCCACAGATTGTTTGTTGGTTGCAACTTTCCAAAGTGTGCTCTTAAATCAGTATCTTAAATGTCAGTAGTAGGTACGTTATTGGTAAGAAATTCATGTTGATAAAGTGGAATCATCAGACTTGATTGAAATTGCACTTTAGTGATTTTGTCACTAAGCCAGTAAACTATCGGCATGATAGATTCTTTAATTTTAACAAATAAGAGTGAATAAAAAATTCAGTATTGAAATGTGCTTTCCATGTTTCGATATAAGCTGCAAGTATTTCATGTCTTTGCATTGAAAAATGTTATGTTAAGCCTACACTTGAAGAGAAAATGAGCCGATTTAAAACCATGGTAAGTAATGGGAATATATCAAGTACTTGAGTCATATTAAGAAAAGCAGTTTTATTTCCCTTAAAGTACATGCACACTCGAAGAATATAATGTAGGGCACTGCTCTACATTCCCGACTTGAATTTGACTGTCATGAGAATGTTTCTGATCACTTGAGTCACATTTCATTAGCGTTTCTGCTAAAAACGTTTGTACGGGATTATAAATGTTTAACTGACCCAAAACATTGTTATGTATACAAGCATCAGACATGTCGAGTTCTGGCTAAGTCGAAGCAATTTACTCAGTCCGCCTGAATTCAAGATATCGAGAGTGGACTGTATATGGAGTGGGGTGATTCCAAGCACAGTGGTTGATGTTAATGCTGACCTCAGCTGATTCGTCACCATTCTACTTGACACCAACTACCCTAAACTTGTAAGCAATCACCAACTAACTTCATTTATTTCATTCAGAATTATGTAAGCAAGATAAAAAAAAATCAAGCTGGCTTTGTACCCCTACACAAAAGAATCTTGATAAGACTGGATAAAACTTGTGAGCTTTAAATAAGACAGTTTAAGTAAGCAGTGAAGAATTACACTCTATTTTAACAATTGCTTTGAAATAATGTTAAGAGTCTAATAAACAAGGATTGATGGAATGCATTCTTCTTGGAGACACAATTCTTTAACATCTTAAACAAATCCAAGACATACAGTGAAAGAAAGAAAACACTTGATAATATATCTATGAACTATTCTAGTAATCCTGTTGCTTTTGTTTCGTCACTCCAATCAAGAAAATTAGAACCATTTCCTGTAGTGCAATATTTCACATCTTCACAGACTTCTAGAAACATTAATTTCACGTTATCTTTCATCTTCCATGAAAAAAAATCCTATGAACATTTTCAAAATTTAATCCAAGCTAGTCACAATAAACTTGATCAGAATTTTGTTCAACAAAATGATTCAACAGAAATGTTGAATAGCCTACATCAAGTAATATTAAGCGTTCCCAGAAAGCACAAGAAGAATCTATTATTGGCTGCCTCTAATGCACATCTAGTTCGGTCTATCCCAATCTTTTGACAATTTTAAGATAATGCGTCTTTACGCTAAAGGTCATATGGAAATCAAAGATGTACAAAGAAAGAATGAAGTATATTTATGGATATATGATTTGTCCAACCATGTTACAAAGGCATTTATAGAATGTCATCTAACCATGTTATCTATAACTGTAATAATTCACCGAGATGTTTTTGAACTCGAGCATATTCAGTGCAACAAATACGTGCAATCATGTCTCTTTGTTAAAATATAAAACAGTTGTTATTGGGAGTACGTACAATGTATTATGGAACTAAATGGGCTCAAACCTGTTACATAGCCAATTAAACAGTTCTACTGGTGACACATGTTTGCAGTCAGTCTCACCAAAGAACTGATAAAATCAGGTCAGTCTACCTAGTTTATGATAATGGCTTCAGGAAGTTTTTCACTCATTTTAAAAAGTGTTATAATAATACTGGGTCTCATATCTTAAAGCAAAACTGTGTCAGAGCCACATCCTTGTCAAATGTGGTAAAGTAGCCTATTCCTTTTTGTCCATGGCTTAGTATGAGGAAAAGCTGCTACTTATAATAATAAGACAACAATGACATGCAGGCTGACTGTGGTCTACAATGGTCACACAAAGGCCAAAATGATTGCTGCCAGCACGATAAAGCTGTAAAACAGGTATGTATCTACATAAGGAGAGCCCCAACTATAACTGATATTGTCCAAGTTACAGCTAAAGTTGCCGACTATTGTTACAGATGATTATGTGTTTTCACTGAATAAAAAATCCATACTGAAAATTAACCAAAACATTCAATCAGTTAATATTAATAAAGTCTGAGGCAGATGTTCAAGCTGGCAAGAGCTAAAAGCGAAGGGCCTGTAATCAAATGGTTGTTTTGGATGAGATATAAACTCAGATCCCTCAATCTGCTGCTTATACAGAAGCATGTAAAAGAATTAGGAGTCTGGAATGAGAAGCATTTTAAAATAACTATACTCTCCAAGGAGTGTTGAATATATATAGGTTCCTGAGAGTGTGCAGAAAGGTCAGTTACCTATTTAAGTACTTGTGGGATAGTACAATGACTAAGCCTAAGTGACAAAACAGTTTCATGTGACACATAATATCAGATATTAAATCCAGAATGATACTGAAGCCAAGGTCTTTTTTTTTTCTCTAAAAATTTACTCTAAAACAGGGTGTAGCCATCACCTACCCAGAGAAAAAACCTACTTGGAATGATAGAAGAATCTACTATAACACTATAAAAACTTCAATTTTAATTTAAAGATTATTCAAATGCTTTACTACACAGACAGAGGACAATATTATAAGAATTTTGGCAAATGGGAAGTGTCACTTACCACTGATAAGGAACAAATCTTTTATATAGTCTAAATCCAGGACACGTTTCACTTCTGCCATAACCGTCTTTATATTTCAGTCTTGGCATGCATAGGTATCCTTAATCCAACAAAATTCCATTACAATCATTATTTAATCATTATTCATTTTATTATAATTAAAATATCTTAAACAAATGAGTATTCTTATACTGCGCAGTCTTTGTCCATCATCTTCAAGTACCGTAACTATAAATAGCTTGTGCCGAGAAAAATATATCCTAATCAAGGTAGTGTCCCAATCAATAACTAGTCAGGTTAATTAAAGATCTTCTTGACTGAACCTCTTTGCCTTATGTACAAGATTGTCATCACCCTAGGTCTGTATCGACAGAAGCTTGTGTAATATCAGAACAGATATTAATCAAGGTATCAATAAACCTGCATGGATAATACCATTTTCATTTTCTTTTTTTTTTTCACATTTAAAAAAAATGTCTATAGTAATCAGAATATGATATATTCCACATACTTCTTTTTTCTTTCTTTTTTTTGGGCTTGAACTGACAATTCAGCACACGTAATTACATTATAAGTCATAAACCATAACTTGTTAAGAGCAACATGACATCCTTAAATCAATAGTTTCCTTGGAAAATATGTTTCACTGAATAAATGAATATTGATAATTCTTCTTTTTTTTTTTCATCATATATAAACTCCCTCCGAAATCAAGAAAAAAAAGTTGTTTCGTTGTACAATTTTAAGTTCTTGGTAGGTATCATGTCAACATTTATTCAGCATCTGTGTCTTAATGAAGTCTTTTAATAACTGCACAGTAATATAATCTTACTAGATTAGAAATGTTGAAATATTTCCATATTTTGCCAATATTTAATCAATATAGTAGTTACACTACAAGAAACAAAAGGACCATGATGGACCTTAATTGCTCACCTGAATCCCACTGCTAAGGGGCAATAACTCTGGAACTCATGATGGGATGAGGCAGGTATAGGAAACAAGATGACCCATATTCAAATTTGACCTAAATATAAACAAGACAAGCACTCTGACATGTTATCATGCCATTTGGACAAAAAAAATGGCCTCTAGGGTGTTAACAAGGTAAATTTGTGTTTTAACTTGAAGACCTATTTTTGAACCCTAGATATTAATAAACTCATATTCATTCAAACTTGAGCTAGATATTATCAAGATAAAGACTATGATAAATTTTGATCACATTAAGAAAGAAAATGTAGCCTCTAGATTGTTAACAAGGTTTTTCTATCTTTTGACCCTGTGACCTAGTTTTAGATGTATTGACATGTATTTAAAGACATCCTAGACTTCATAAAAAACAAGAGGGCCATGATGGCCCTGTATCGCTCACCTGAGTATGACTGCTTTTAACAAAGTTGCTATGGACCTTTTTAATTGACCCCAGATAACCCATATTCGAACTTGACCTAGAAATTATTGAAACAATCTCTTTGACAAATTTGCAGGATATTTGGACTGAAAAAGTAGCATCTAGAGTGTTAACAAGGTTTCTCGATATTTAGACTCTGTGACCTAGTTTTTGACCCCAGATAACCCATATCCAAACTTGAGCTACAAATCATCAAAACAACCTATCTGACAGATTTCCAGGATATTTGGACTTAAAATGTAGCCTCTAGAGTGTTTACAAAGTTTTTCCATATTTGGGCTCTGTGACCTAGTTTTTGACCCAAGATGACCCATACTCCAACTTGAGCTAGAAATCATCAAAAAAACCTGTCTGACAAATTTCTAGGGTATTTGGACTGAAAATGTAACCTCTGGAGTGTTAAAAAGTTTTTTACATATTTGCACCATGTGACCTAGTTTTTAATCCCAGATGACCCATATCCAAATTTGAGCTAGAAATCATTGAAACAACCTTTCTGACAAATTTCAAGGACATTTGGACTAAAAATGTAACCTCTAGAGCTTTTACAAGGTTTTTCTACTTTCGGGCTCTGTGACCTAGTTTTTGACCCCAGAAAACCTATATTCAAAACTGAGCTAGAAATCATCCATAGAATCTTTCTGACAAATTTCCAGGTTATTTGGACTGAAAATGCTACCTTTAGAATATTAACAAGGTTTTTCCATATTTGGACTCTGTGACCTAGTTTGTGACCCCAGACGACCCATACTCAAACTTGATCTAGAAATCCTTAAGGCAATTTTTCTGACAAATTTCCAGATTATTTGGGCTGAAAATGTAACCTCTAGAGTTTTAACAGATTTTCTATTTTTGGGCTCTGTGACTTAGTTTTTAAACCCAGATGACCCATATTTGAACTTATGCTAGAAATCTTTGAAGCAACCTTTCTGACAAATTTCCAGATTATTTGGGCTGAAAATGTAATCTCTAGAGTGTTAACAAGATGTTTCTATTTTTGGGCTCTGTGACCTAGTTTTTGACCCCAGATGACCTATATTTAAACTTGACCTAGAAATCATCAAAGCAACCTTTCTGACAAATTTCAGATTAATGTACCTCTAGATGTAAAAGGTTTTTCTATTTTTGGGCTCTGTGACCTAGTTTTTGAACCCAGATGACCCATATTCGAACTGAGCTAGAAATCATAGAAACAACCTGTCTGACAAAATTCCAGATTATTTGGACTGAAAATGTTACTTCTCCTTCTACAAGAAGATTTTCAAAGTTTTCACTATATAAGCCTATGTAAAACTAATGACCCCGGGCTGGGGCCAAATTTGACTCCAGGGGTATAATTGGAACAAACTTGGTAGAGGTCCACTAGACAATGCTATATACTAAGTCTAAAGGCTCAGGGCCTTGTGGGTCAGACAAGAAGATTTTTCGAAGTTTTTCCTATACAAGCTTATGTAAAACCAATGACCCCAGGGTGGGGCCAAATTTGACCCCAGATGTATAATTTGAACAAACTTGGTAGAGGTCCACTAGACAATGCTACGTACCAAATATCTAAGCTCTATGCCTTACGGTTTCTGATAAGAAGATTTTTAAAGTTTTTCCTATATAACTCTATGTAAAACAAGTTACCCCTGGGGCGGGGCCAAATTTAACCCCAGATGTATAATTTGAATAAACTTGGTAGAGGTCCACTAGACAATGCTACGTACCAAATATCTAAGCTCTATGCCTTACGGTTTCTGATAAGAAGATTTTTAAAGTTTTTCCTATATAACTCTATGTAAAACAAGTTACCCCTGGGGCGGGGCCATTTTTGACCCAGAGGCCATGATTTGAACAAACTTGGTAGAGGTCCACTAGACAATGCTGCACACCAAATATCTTAGCTCTATGCCTTACGGTTTCTGACAAGAAGATTTTTAAAGTTTTTCCTATATAACTCTATGTAAAACAAGTTACCCCTGGGGTGGGGCCATTTTTGACCCCAGGATCATAATTTGAACAAACTTGCTAGAAGTCCACTAGACAATGCTACATACCAAATATCTTAGCTCTATGCCTTACGGTTTCTGACAAGAAGATTTTTAAAGTTTTTCCTATATAACTCTATGTAAAACAAGTTACCCCTGGGGCGGGGCCATTTTTGACCCAGAGGCCATGATTTGAACAAACTTGGTAGAGGTCTACTAGACAATGGTACACACCAAATATCTTAGCTCTATGCCTTACGGTTTCTGACAAGAAGATTTTTAAAGTTTTTCCTATATAACTCTATGTAAAACAAGTTACCCCTGGGGCGGGGCCATTTTTGACCCCAGGATCATAATTTGAACAAACTTGGTAGAGGTCCAC
The DNA here is from genome assembly GCA_012932295.1 of Cyclina sinensis. Taxonomy (NCBI): domain Eukaryota; kingdom Metazoa; phylum Mollusca; class Bivalvia; order Venerida; family Veneridae; genus Cyclina; species Cyclina sinensis. The sequence goes on from JAAONU010000005.1 coordinate 14,173,521, forward strand.
TAGATGATGCTTTATACCAAATATCAAAGCTCCAGGCCTTGTGGTTTCTGACAAGAAGATTTTTAAAGATCCAACTTTTAAAATCTGTTTTTAGCTCCTGTGACCCAGAAATGCAATGAACCGGAACCATTTGAACAAACTTGGTAGAGCTTCATGCAAGGAACATTCTAGGCAAGTTTCATTAAATTTTGCCTGGTGGTTTCAGAGGAGATGTCGTTTGTATGAATTGTGGACGACGGACGGACGGACGCCGGACAATCAATGATCCTAAAAGCTCACATGAGCATGCTCAGGTGAGCTAAAAAAACATGATAAGTTTTCATCCCATTTGACAAATAAAATGACCTCTAGGGTGTTAACAAAGTAAATCAGTGTTTTGACCCTAATAATTGACCTAGTTTTAGATCCAAGATAACCCATATTCAAACTTAAAATAGAAATCATCAAGACAAACATTCTGACATTTCTTCACATCATTTGAACAAAAAATGAGGCCTCTAGTGTGTTAACAAGGTTTCTTTTTGATTTAGCCTTGTGACCTAGTTTTCAGTCCAACATGACCCATATTCAAATGTGTCCAAGACCGTATTATGACAATCATTTTGATCAAGTTTCATGATAATCAGGGCAAAAAACATAACCTCTAGAGTGTTTATGAATGGACGACAGACGTCAGAAATCCAAGGATCCTAAAAGCTCACCATGAGCTATACTCTGGTAAGCTAAACAGAAACAAGGCATTCATTTATCTTCATTTTAACAAAAGTTTCATGAAATTTTATTTTACAATGAGTCACAAAAATTAAACATCTCAAAAAGATTTCACTTTTTTTTTCTGTTCTTGTGATGATCAACACTGATGTTTTGAAACTGAAGTTAAATTGATAATGTAATTTAATGTCAAGGCCATGTTTACTTATTCCTGATGTCATTTTAAAATTCCACTTTTCTCTTTTGTCAACGAGTATGTCGTATCATCTGAAAACATGTAACTTAGTGTCACAGATTCAACAACTTTTAAATACTCTCGTTTTTAAATTGAAAATTCATTTCATAACAGTCATGTAACATGTGTTGTACATGACAATGTCTCACTGTGTGTTTTTTAAATGAAACACACATGCATATGCATACATATAATGATATCAGTACTTAATTTATATATGAAAGTCTTGTATAATATCAAAATTTAATTTGACTGAAGAGTAAATGTTTATCATCACAAGTTCTTGGGATATGATTTTTTTTTCATAGTTATATGAAGGCTAATTGTTTAAAGGGAAAAATTCCATAAGCTGTGAAGGGAAATGAAATAGCCAAAATGTTTCTGTTAAAATCAGAACTGCAAATACGAATAAAATAAGGTAAAGCAAGCATCAAAGGTTCCTGTATTCTATTACTTTCTTCAAGCACTTACAGCAAAACAATTGTAACTCCATTACAAAAGAAGATAAAATTATAGTTTTGCTCTGAACCGTTGTGACACGTAAACATGCCATTTCAGAGAGAGTTGCACATTATATTTTTCTTACTTTATTCAAACAGTATTGTTCCAAAGGGTAAGGGAGTTTCATGTCAGCTTACAAAGAGATAACAATCTGAATATGCTTTCCTTTTAAGGCATGAGTTTTTATGAGAAAGATATCTATGACCTTTCTCGAGATTTGACGGGTCTTTTGACCTGCTGATTTCACAATCATAGGTGTAAAACATGACTGTCTTACTTCCAAACTGGCCCACACATGAAAGTGAACTATTTCATTCTAAGAATAGCTTCGCTTGCACTGTCTGTCTTTCCAAAGATATTGTTAGATAAGTGATTCCCCTCTTGGGCTATTGTACACATTGATTTCTTGCCAGAAATAGACAAATATGGTTTAAAATACATTGGACAGACATTGTAATCTGCACCAACTATGCCAAGAGATGCCATGTAAATACTGGAAAGAAAGATTCAGTTCTTGAAATATTCAAGATACTGGTATTTGAGCATCTTGACTCTAAAAATGCATCCCTCCATTGTCTAGTAATTTAAGTACAGTCGAAATGCAACTGAATGATGAGTATTAGACTAAAGTGTATTATAGTTTAAACTTGCATGAATACCATTTTACATCAATTAGGAAGCAAGACTTAGTTCTTGCAACTTATACTATTCCCTCTCAATTACTGCTTCCTGAGTTCAAACCAGTACTCGTGTCAAACGTGAGGAATGAGTAAAGTCACTGTAGACTTACACTCCTCGGACTCGAACCAGCCACCTCTGGATCAGGAGTCTGGTGCTCTAACCCCTCAACCACAGCTCCTCACAGTGAATTACAAAAATGTTATTTGGACCTGTTGGTATTTTTTGCTAGGAATGTACGATGTTAGAGAGTGAAAAAAGCAATTCTACAGGGGCAAAAAAAAAGATCAGGTTTGTTGGCAATTTGAATGGTTACTTATATGACTTGAAATTGATTCTGGGTCAACGGTGTGACCCCTACCATCAATCTGATTCTTCAGGTGAGTGACTATCAGCAGATTTTTTGAACATCTAAAGTGAGAATAAAGGTATGCCTTCTTAAGGAATAAGACTGACCATAAAACTAATGTACTATTCAAATGTTTTACGTTACGTAAGAACAAACCAACTTAAACATTTATAGTATTTTATCATAACTGGGCTGCGATAATTTTTTAAGGCAGTCTATCTTATGAAACTTTAAAATGTCATAACCAGTGCAACAGGAGTCCTTGCAAGTCATAACTAGAATGCCCATGGGCAGCATGTCGAGCCCACCAATGGAAAGCCGCCTATGGGGATGGGGCAGTGAAACTACCAAATTTGAAGTCAACAAGATATGTTTGTAAAACATGTATGCCCCCTATCGGCAGCCAATTAGTCATGTGGCCAGATTATTGTGACTGACTTTTGACCTAGTGACCAAATATACATGTTATCTAAAATGTAAGTCTCACAGTCCACAAAACCCGATGCCATTTGGTGGCCAAGTTATTGGTCTGAATTGTTTTGACATACATGTGACCTTGACCTTTGACCCCAAAATCAATAGGGGTCATCTACTGGCCAAGACAAATGCAGATATGAAGTTTGAGGGTCAACGGCGCATGGGTTGTCAAGTTATTGATTGGAAACCGTTTTTTACCTACAAGGTCAATGTGACCTTGACCTTTGACCCCTTGACCCCAAAATCAATAGGGGTCATCTGCAGGTGATGGACAATCATCCTACAAAGTTTGAAGTTTCTAGGCCTAAGCGTTCTCTAGTTATTGATCGGAAACCGTTTTTAAGATGAAAGTCTCTGTGATCTAGACCTTTGACCTAATGACCTCAAAGTCAATAGGGATCATCTACTGGTGATGACCAACTAGTATACCAAGTTTGGTGAACCTAGGTCAAAGTGTTCTCTAGTTATTGATCGGAAACCTCTAGTTATTGATCGGAAACCGTTTTTAGGATGGAAGTCCCTGTGAGCTTGACCTTTGACCTAATGACCTCAAAATCAATAGGGGTCATCTACTGGTGATGATCAACCAGCATACCAAGTTTGGTGAACCTAGGTCAAAGCGTTCTCTAGTTATTGATCGGAAACCGTTTTAAGGATGAAAGTCTCTGTGATCTTGACCTTTGACCTAATGACCTCAAAGTCAATAGGGATCATCTACTAGTGATGACCAACCAGCATACCAAGTTTGGTGAACCTAGGTCAAAGTGTTCTCTAGTTATTGATCGGAAACCGTTTTTAGGATGAAGGTCCCTGTGAGCTTGACCTTTGACCTAATGACCTCAAAATCAATAGTGGTCATCTACTGGTGATGACCAACCAGCACACCAAGTTTGGTGAACCTAGGTCAAAGCGTTCTCTAGTTATTGATCGGAAACCGTTTTTAGGATGAAGGTCCCTGTGAGCTTGACCCCTTGACCCCAAAATCAATAGGGGTCATCTACTAGTGATGGAAAATCATCCTACCAAGTTTGAAGTTTCTAGGCCTAAGCGTTCTTTAGTTATTGGTCAGAAACGGTTTCTACCTACAAGGTTAATGTGACCTTGACCTTTGACCCCAAAATCAATAGGGGTCATCTACTGGTGATGGACAATCATCCTACCACGTTTGAAGTTCCTAGGCCTAAGCATTCTTTAGTTATTGGTCGGAAACCATTTGGTCTACGGACCGACCGACAGACAGACAATTGCAAAGCAATATACCCCCTCTTCTTTGAAGTGGGGGCATAATAACTATTTTAGTCATGGAGTTCTTCCCCACACTAGACAGAATGACATAATGATGGAAGGATAAGGCAGGCCTATATGATGTCTCTTTCAGGGAGCATAACAAATGTATCACAGTATTTTCAAATTCTTCCACGCATGGAGAAGTAATGGCCCAGAAAAGGTCTATTATCAACATACTGGACCTTTGAGCTGTCACTGTGACCTTGACCTCTGAGCCAGAAATCTGGGTCTTGCACGCAACACACCACCTCATCAAGGTGAACAAATGTGCCACATTATTTTAAAATCCTTCCATACAGGGAGAAGTTATGGCCTGGAAAACTAAGGTCTATCATCAAAATTTTGACATTTGACCTGGCACTGTGACCTTGACCTTTGAGCTGGGAACCTGGGTCTTGCATGCAACAAATTGGCTCATTAAGGTGAACAAATGTGCCAAGGTATTTCAAAATCCTTCCATGCATAGAGAAGTTATGGCCCGGACAAGGCAATCATTACCTATTTTAGTTACGGAGTTCTTCACCACACTAGACAGAATGACATAATGATGGAAGGACAAGGCAGGCCTATATGATGTCTCTTTCAGGGAGCATAACAAATGTATCACGGTATTTTCAAATTCTTCCATGCATGGAGAAGGTCTATCATTAAAACTTTTGACCTGGCACTGTGACCTTGACCTTGAACTAGTGTGTCTTGCACACAACACACTGTCTCATCAAGGAGAACAAATGTGCCAAAATATTTCAAAATCCTTCAATGCAAGGAGAAGTTATGGCCCGGACAAGGCAATCTGGACAGATGGACGCACGCATGCACATACATAAACCAAACTGCGGTACCAAATGTGATGACTGTGTCGAGCTATCTGCAAGCGGGCTCGACAAAAAAATGGAAGAACAGCTTTGCTACACTTCAAATGTATCCCATGTGAACAATTTGGGATTTATTTTGTTAAGAAAATGAACACTGTGTATGTAAGATATGCTCAGTATTGAAACTGTTTGAACTAAATGAACTAGGAAATAAACAAGATGATACATTACAGTGTCTAAAGTTTATTTCGATTGATATAGCAGAACTCCTTGGGGTATTCTAAAGTCAACAGTTGAATGAACTGCTGAAATACCAATAAATATCACAATTTGCAAAAGCACCGGAAGGCTGTCCATGTGTGAATGGCATTGTAAGGAAATTAAAAACTGTCTTGGTTGATGAAATTTTAAAATGATTTTTGTATCTCAATGGCTTTTAATTGTAGTTTATTTATTGTCTGTAACTTGTTTACCATATGACCAACACCCCAAGAAGAATTACTTTCAGGTTATGTGGGATATTGCAAGAAAACAGAAAGCATCTAATTTCAGAGACATTCCTGTATTTTTTTTTACCTCCATGGTACATTAGACAATCAGTAGCACCGTATTTGCCCCATCTACTGCCCATGCCCCTATAAGCCCACCTATTGCAAAAGAATAGGTGCCATTTTTGCAGTAGGAAATTTGAACATGTTCTTACATTCTTGTTTCTTTTTCCGTTTTGTAATGGCATGTACAGATTTTCCTGCCGCTTGCAAAATAAACTTCTGGTCTGAATTTTACGAACTTTTCTTGCATCTTGATCTAGACAGAAGGCTTTAAATTAGTACCCTTTTAAGCACCCCTATCTCTTCTCGCAAATTTTCTAAGCGTCCTCAGGGCACTAGATGGGGTGAATATTCTGTACAACATGTAAGCTTGCTCTTTATTATATTTTATCATCAGTTCATTATGTCTAACTGCTCATCTTATAACCATGTATAAAACACAAATACAGCTGTGACCAATCAATGTTCAATGTTGAACTTAATGTTCAACGCTAAATTGTTAATACATTAATCTATATTTTCTTATCTAAACACCACCTGTTTCCACTAGACCATTGCATAGTGAGTTACCTTACCAGAGATAACATATATAAGTTATACTGGTATGAATTATACACATAATATGTATATCAAATGTCACTGAGGACATTTCAAGTCAATATCACTTTGACAAGAGCTTAACAGATTAGGCTAGTGCTATCTTTATTACTGAACAAATTATGTATATAACTATAGAATGCTTATTTCTGTGAAAATGTTCCGACTTATTCATTTCAAAGGTTGCCAAACCTTGTACTTCTAAGTGAAGTAATTTTGAGGTTCGAACTGTTTTCGAGTTCAAAAGCCTTTCAGAAAATATAAAGAACAAACGTTTATTACAATCCATCTTAGTGGAAAAATTGTCCCAGATTACTGTGCAGAGAACTGCAATTTCCAGCAAGAAAATTTTATTAACACTCCTGAATTACTGCCCTTGATCTGCTGAAATTTTGTTACAACTGAAGCACTGAGTTCCATAAGTGTAAGTGCTGTGCATGCTCCTCATCTTGAAGCAAGTTTATCAGTTTTCAAAAACACTTGCCACAACACTAAAAAAAATTTGACTTCAGTAAAATGTACCTACCAGGAGCCTTTTATAACCAACAACAACAAGCTTTCTAATTTCACAAAGTGAAGAGATTCAGATGAAATACAACAAGTTTTCTAATTTCACAAAGTTAAGAGATTTTATATTTGATTGATTAACTAAATGATCATGTTTCATCTTTTGGTAATCAATCTTAAAAGATTTTTTATATGCATCCAAGGGCTGTAACTCAAGCAACATACTCCTAGTTTGTCCCTGTAATATATTTATCTGTTAGAAAAAAATCTTCACCTTACCTTTGCTTGACCTGAATGTGGTTTGCACAAAACTTGAGCCCGCAAAGTCAACAAACATTTTAGCCTAATCCAATGATCTCACAAAGTTATTTCGGAATTACAAACGTCAATCCATACACGCATTTTTTTCCGGATTTTCTTTTTTTTCCCTATGTACGCTGTTCCTCAGTATTTGTTTGTTGCTGCTTCTGGTGTGTTTAATTTTTATTTCAAATGACTATGTGCAATATATCACACTACACAGTAAATTATAATCAACGGTCTTTCATAAAATGATCCCTTTTTTTTTTCATCCAAACCCTTAAAAAATATCAAACAGAATTTAAATTTATTCATTTATCAATAGCTCAAATAGAAAATTTAAAAACAAATATCTTGAAAATGGAGACACAACCACAGAAATAAGACCATCCAGTGTATTTACCGAATACAAATTTCCAAATATTCAAATCTCGCTAACGATCTAAATATAAACAAGTTCTTTGATAACTCCATTAAATCATTAAGTAATTTGTAATCTATCTATGAACATCAAATCTCAAATACTTCATTAATTGGTTTGAATTACTTATGTTTCAAAATTTTTGTGATTTTATCTTGCTAGAACAACCAAACTTGGTTTTGATGTTTGGTTTTGATTAAATCAAACCAAACCATTAATTAATGTAGGATTAATTTGCTGCTTTGTATTCATAGCATTGTTGACTGCTATTAAATATAGTAAAAATAGAAACATTTTTTTAAGGGGAGTATTAACAGGACATATCTTGAAATAAAAAGTTAATATACTATTTTCCAATTCATTGTTGACTTGTATAAATCTTCCATGTACTCACTGTCTTTGTTCTTAATTGTTTTCTTGCTATAAACATTGTAATAATAAACTTACTTGTATTGTATTTGTTAATTATTTGTTAAATAGTGTCTGTGTTAACAGGTGTGAATATAGGATATCCACTAGGTTTTAGCATTATTTTATCTTTCTTTTCAGTTAAGCATTAAGTATTAAAGTAATCATTATCATGTTATGCCTTTTGTGGTGTTTCATTTTCAGTTAAACAAAGAAACTGGCATGCAATTATGCCAAAGTTTTTTTTTTAAATCTTTTTCTTATATTCATAATATTACTATTTCTGTATTAGATATTGTACTTACTGATAACAATCAAGGCTGTAAAATACAAAAAAAAAGTTCTTTTCACTTTTTGATAAATATTTTCGTGATAATACAAAATATGTTGCTGCCACTATTATTTCAGCTGCACTTTTGTTAAGAAACATTATGTTCGGTGTTAAGATAACTTTAAGTTTTTCAGTGTCTGACTTCAATAAAATGCACATTCAAGTTACATTATTTCTAATGTTACATTATAACTAATGTGTTTTCATTTCCTTCTTATCAATCACATAGAAAATATGTTTTTATATGTCCTGAATCTTTATAAAATCACGATAAAATCTATTTTAATAATTCAATTTGTAAAATTGTTTGATATAATAATGTCTAGTATTCATTTTGGAGTCAACAACTTCCATTTAAACATTCACGACTATAATACATGTGTTTCAGATATTATGCAATCCCAGAGAAGTCATTTAATCTTTCAGAAAATTGACATTTTATTGAAATGTTCATGATAAACAGTCATCAATGTTTATAGCGTCTAAATTCTTCTGCAACACAAGTCAATTTGATATCAAACTTTACAGGCCATATCATTTTAATACAAAGTTGTGAATAAATGTGGAATTTCATGTAACACCTTACGCCTGTATACATTATATTTAGCATAACAAGTAGCAATGATTTCTGTTTTCGTAAGACCTAATTTGAATTAAATTCTTTTTCATTTTAACACTCCTGTTCTTTTATGCACCAATAATTTTATTGAATAAAATAGGAATATATATTAATTATTGAATAAACAGAAAGAACAAAGACAAGATTATATATTACGATAAAGAAGAGACAAAACTACAACAGTACTTCCATGATGTGCACGCAGACTTTGAATCAATCTTTAAATGTTTATTAACCTTTTTACTGAAATAAATGTAGTTCTAAAATTTACCCATTTCGTGGGAGAAAAAAAAAATACAAATTTGGCACCTGCAAAATAACGTTACTATTTTTTGACAATTATTAATCCAGTATTGAGAAATCCTGTTTCTTTTTAAAGGATCACTAAGGCACCTTGTATGAATATTTAACAGCAGAACAGCATGATCATAAGTGACATCCGAGCAAAGTTTTTGATCATTATGCAACTTTCAAAGAAATATGAACATTTTGACTTCAACTTTTCATTCCCTTGCTCAGGACAAGAGAAAAACTTTTACCCTGAGCAAATATTTTTAAGCTCTCTTGCAAAAATTTAAATATTTTCAGTGTACTCAAGGCTTAAGTCTAAAGTTTTGAACAAACATTTTACAACAAGGTTTTGTTAAATGTTTACATTGCAACATTCTGACATTTTTCTGGTGTAAGCCCATAAAATTATGAAATAAAGAGAACAAATACTCTGGCATTACTGAAAAGAATCATATCTTAACAGTACCTAACAGAATTTTCAATTCATTCAAATTAAATGGAGCTAAAGGAATTTGATTGGACAGAATACTTTAACCCCTACTGTTTGGCACAAAGGCAATTGTCTTTTAATATGAACACATGAAACTAAGGGCCACAGTTACATACCACCCTTTAAAATGTTGTACAAGTCAGAGAGCATTTATCTGATTGGATATGAAATGCTTTGATTTAAAATCTGACCAATCAGAAACCAGATATCTGAGATTGCACAGATGAAAAAGTTTTAGCATTGCTGGATAGGAAGCCAATTATTTGTCCAGAGTTAAGAAACAAAACCTGCAATCTAGGTGTTGTGAGTTTGATCCCCACCAGGGCTCCTAAAATTTTGAAATCTGAATCGGTCCGAGACCAACAAAAAAAAGAAACGATTTAAGGGCAAAGAACAATTTGAGTTATGATAGTGTTGACGTCGCGAAAATACGTGTTTTTCAAAGCGAAAGTAGAATTAGAGCTAATTTTACAACGTCAAACTAGTCACTGATATTTTAAAGTGTGCTTTGTGCAGCAGCTAGCCACTACAATTACTAATAAGCCCTTAATGAAATTAAGCAGACGACAGTTATCGCCTATTTCGATGCACACTCCTCGCACCGGTTACGTCACGCTTTTCTACTTACCTGTTTTCTGTACTGATCAGGGGAAGTAACCGCTACGGGGAGTATGATTTCGATGAAATTATATTTCACAGTTTGAGCTGGTCAACTTTAAATGATTGGCGGCTGCAAATCAAGCACACTTTTACTTGTTTACAAGTTAATTGGCGATAATTGCCGCGGGCAACAGTGACAGTTTTATGGTTTTATGATAGGTGTGAAGTACCGGATTAGCGATCAATTGAGGTTTTGGTGTGAGATTTTGACTGTTTTTTGAAAAGTTAGACAGATTTTTTTTTTTTTGGAAATTATCTGGACCGATTTTTTGAGGACTTTTGGACATCGAAATCGGTCCATAGAGATAAAATTCGGTCAAAACCGGCAAATTTTCGGTTTTCGGGAGCCCTGATCCCCACCACAACTAAAAGCCATTCTGATGTGACATTAAACCATTTTCCAATTTATCAGTGCTGTACACTATTTGTAGGGAACCAGGCATGTCTCTTGAATAGGAAGTTTTCTGTATTCTAGCAGTTAGTACCTCCAAAACCTTAAGTAAGTTTACTCATCTTCAGGTCTTGGACGTAATTTTTATGGGCTAACAAAGCCAATGATGAACAAACTATAAATAGAAATTAGGGTTCCCCAAAAACAAGTACATGAGGAATTTTAAGTAACAAAGTTTTGTGGAAGAAATATGGGGTTCAACATTACTGCACAAGATGTGTAACCTAAAGGTCTCCGATCTGACCCAAAGTTTCTCTATTAACCCTTGTTCTTTATCTTTATGGAGAGATGTTAAACTCATGCCCCATTATGTATGCTAAAGACTCTTGTGCATGGAAAAAATATAAAAATGAAAGTTAAATTCTCAGGGGCCATCTGTCACAAATGAAAACCATTACCAATGATATATTAACAGCTTTTGTCAAAAAAATTTTTTTTCCCCAAAATCAATCTGATCAGACCACATCAACATAAGCTCTAAAAATATGTAAAGATAAGTACACCAAAAAAATCTGTAGTAACTCTTAAGAAACTAAGTCAATTTTCAAAAGGCTTTTCGAGATCAATAGGGGTCAAAGCAAAGCTGTCTTTTAAGTTTTCATTTTTACTAAGTAAAAGGGATTGCTCTTCACTGGGGCTTTAAAAGATGCTGATTACTCAAGCTCCAACCAGTAAGCACTAAATGATTTTATATAAATATCATAGTAAGGGGGAAAAAGATGTCTTAAAACAAGATTAAAGTGACCACCAGTCCCATCTTTATGCAATCTAAAATCTTACAAATCTTGGACCGCTTCATCATATCAAGGCAGAATGTCTGTAAAACAAAAAATAAACTGCCGCAAACCTTGTAAACAATCTGTTTTCCAACAAACCTCCCCATGTGTTTCATCTGAAACTTCATTAACAAATGTGTTGTAAGATTCCAAAATCAGAATTCTTAAATACCTCAGTAAAGTTTCTAGACACATTGTGTAAAAACTTTGACGCTAAAGGTAAGACATAACTAAATGTATAAAATAACTAAATATGTACAAAAAGAGATCATTTCTTATGATCAATGTTTATTAATGTCCCTGTCAAGTCACTTTGCTAATTGCATTACTTAATTGAATCGGAGAAATCTATAAAACAAATGACTGCTTGTAGAAACAAAGGGTAATTTTCTGGTATAATAAAAGTGCAGCAGAATTTACAGAAAAATGAATATCAATCTTTCGCTGTATAAACCCTTACCCAGCTGGAGGCAATTTGGCTCTGCCTTTGTGACCAGTGCAGACCAAGATCAGCCTTCACATCCATGCAGTCTGATCATGGTCTTCCTTATTCTTCATTCAGTCAGTAAATTTTCAATAAGCTCACTAAAAACAATGGGTTTGTCCAAACTGAAGATGGGCTAGTCTATTTTAGATGTTAAGCATGGTAACGATTAAGAAATATACTTTTTCAGAGTGGATCAGTGGTCCAGTGCACTGGGCTGGTAACCCAGAGGTCCTGAGATCGATCCCCCTTTCTTCCACTAACATTACTAATTGTCTTTTGGATGAGACTTTGAACTGAGGTCCTATGTATCAGTGCTGTACACTGAGCATGCAAAAGAACCAAGGATCTTCCTGGAATGCTTTCTGTATCTTGCACTATATCCCACAACATACATGTATTTAACAAGAGGACCAGATGATCATGATCCTGGGTGGAGCTGGCATCTAAGGGATGTGTCAAGTGGCAGACAGTTCCAATACCACATTAGTTATTAAAAAATATTTTTAAACCAAAAAAAGAAGGTCAATAGCTCAATGTGTGTGTTGATGGGGGCAGGGGGTCGACATGAGGTGAGTAGGTGGATACCCTGGGGAGGGCCAACATCTTCCAAAGCCCATCTTATTTATTAGGCAATGATGAACCATATGCTGAACCAAGGCCTTTCACTTCCTTTAAAACTTCTTCATAAATAACTCAATGTAAAACCAAGTGACCACTTTGGCGGGGCCAATTTTGATCCAGGAGCCATTATTTGTATAAACTTGGCAGAGTTCCACTACACAATGGTACAAAACATATCTAAATCCTAGGCCTAATACTTTCTTCCTATATAACAGTATGTAAGATAAAGTGAACCCTGGGACTGGGCTAATTTGATCCAGGGACCATGATTTGTAAAAACTTGGTAGAGGTTCACTAGACAAACATACACATCAAACATTTAAACTGTAGGTTAAGATGGTTTATGACAAGAAGATTTTTTTAAGTTCTTCCTATATAAGTCTATGTAAAATCAAGTGACCCCTGAGCTTAGGTCAATTCTGACCCCACAGCCATGATTTATTTAACTTTGGCAGAGGTCCACTAGATGATGTAATCAACCAAATAAGTAAACTCTAGGCCTTATGTATTCAGACAAGAGGATTTTTTTAAACTTTTTTCCTCTATAATTCTGTATAAGATAAAGTGGCCCATGGGGTGGGACAAATTTTGATCCAGGGACCATGCTTTGTATAAACTTGGTAGAGGTCCACTAGACAATCATACACACCAAACATCTTAACTCTAGGCCTTATGGTTTCTGACAAAAAGATTTTTTAAGTTCTTCCTATATAAGTCTATGTAAAATCAAATGACCCCTGGGGTTGGGCCAAATTTGACCCCAGGTCCATGATTTATAAAATTTTGGTAGAGATCCACTAGATGATGTTATCAACAAAATATCTTAGCTCTAGGTCTTGTGGTTTCATATAAAGAGATTTTTAAAGTTTTTCTTTTCAGTTGCCATGGCAACCAGAGTTCTATATGGAATTTCAATTTTTATAAAACTTTGAAACAGCTAGGACCACACAGGAATCATTTCTGTAAAGTTAAACTGCAACTGTCAGAGTTGTATAGGAGGAGATGTTGTTTAAAGTCAATTGTGGACGACAGACAGACGATGGCTAAAATAGCATACTAAAAGCTACACCAGACCTTCAAGCAGGTAAGCTAATATCTAATCTCTGCAGGGAATGTTGGTCATACGGGCATCCAGTACCGATGATAAATAAACTCAAATACATGTAGATATAGATAGAGTTCAAAACCCTTACGTCCATTTATGCTACAAACGGTCACTACTTTTTCTCTATTGTGGTATTCTGATTCATTAAGTTTATTTTCAATTTAACTTCTTACATTATTTTCTTCTGAACAGACAAAAGCAAAATGGTTAGAAAATCAGACTTTCTAAAATAAACATGAAAAAAAAAAACTCACCATCTCTTGTCAACCTAATCCTTACTTTATATACATATTAAGATTTCCTTTTTCTCAAAAACTAACAAAAAAGTGACCTAGAAACTACTCATGTAATTTTTAAACAGTCAATCTAATAAATGCCAAAACTACATTCTCTAAGATTTGTTTTGAATTCAAACCTAGGAAAATATTTATAGTCTTCATTAAAAATTAATCTACATTCCTGAAAGAATTTCAGACTGCATCTCGAGCAGAGAGAGGATATTGCAGATTTTATCTATTTTAGGGAGAAACAGTTTCCAAAATTGGAGCTTGATTATTTTCTATCAGGCATGATTGATACTTTACAATGTTTTCTCCCTGGTTGCCAGTACCAAAAAAGGGTAGATAACCCATGTGGTATAATGCAGAGTCAATCAAGAACTGCTTGAATAAATGCAGTACTTTGAATCAATTTATGTATGGATAGGATTTTTAATACTCACGTAAGGGAGCTAAATGTGCTTCTCAAATCCTGTCAGGAATCAAGAGTTATCTACATTTATTTCTCAACAGAAGGTAACTGTAACAAGTATGATTAATTTTTCATATTCATCAACAAGAGAATAAAATTTGATATTAATACCATGATAAAACAGTTTACTGGTTTACATAATGTGTACACAGAGTTAAAAAAAAAATAACAGAAGGTAAAGAATATTCTATTTCCTTTTTCAATATCATATACATGTATACCAGTTTCACACAAAAATATGTTTTTTTTTCAACATCACATTGACCCTTGATACTAGTTGTTTATATTTATTCTTCACAAAGGCAAAAATGACCTCAGTACATCTCCTCACACGGGTGAAAAAGAAGTTAGTATGGTTCTTCACATGGGTGAAAAATACATTAGAACTGTTGCAACTTTCTTTCAGACAGGGTTTCCATTTGACCCTTGTAGAGGGGTTTTGATCGCTGAAATTTTATATAGACCCCATTTTGACCCTCAGGTATTTTGACTGAAGAGTCAAATGTCTTAAAATAAGGTATATTTCAGCTTAAATTCAGGTATTTTTGACTCCCAATTTTGCAAATTTAGTTGCATCGCATGACCCTTCAGTTTTTGGAACTAGTGGAACCCCTTTTCAGATTTTGAGATTCTGTGAAGATTTACAGGCATATTCTCTTTTCTCCAAACAAATACTTCTTACTTTCATCATATACCAATATCATATACCAAGTATGTAATCTCCTAACCTAAGTTTCACAGCATCTTACACTTTCCACTGAAGCTTAAAATTAGTGAAGTTCCCTTGAGATAGTGGAGATAACTCAGGTGTGTCTATGACTTCTTACACCAATTATCATGAATTCAACCAATCAAAATCATGTCTTTAAAACAAAACCCCTACTTGTCTTTATAATAATGTTTAATAACATTGATTTTTGGAAATGGCAAAGGACCTGATCAATTTTTGAAAATCACTTTTTTGTTGTTGTCTTGCATCTTTTAAAACTTGGAAACTTTGCAGAAACAAAATAACGCTTTCTTAATACATAATAACAGCTTTCTAATCAAGAACGCTTTGATCACACCTCAAATGCGGTACCCAGTTATTATTATAAACTTTACTGTCTCAATTGAAAAGGTCTGTTCCTTGTATAGTACACTACATATACTGATCAGCCACATATTTAAACAAGCACAAATTATCAAGTAACTTTCACTGTTCAGGGGAAATAAGATGGATACATAGTTTTTCTTGAAATTCTGAGTATGAGTTTATGGGACAGAATCAAAAATGCTGTCTAATGTCAAATCCAACCTATTGAACTCAGGCTGCAATCTATCAAAGGTTACACTGTGCATAATGACCTACCTTTTATATACATGGTGGTACCACCAAGGAGGAAGGTTTCACAGTTAAGAGGTAGTGGCGTGTTTGAAGCCTCCACAAATACGTTGATATTGTCAAGGCTTATTTGTCGGCGTTCTAAAATTGGCTGCAGTGCTTCTCTGTAATAACACATAAATGCTCAGTTAAAAATAGTTCTCCTTTTTTGTCCTACAATGTTTCCACTATTCTGGGCAAATGTTTCATGTTTATATCGATTGTATGTCTGTAAACCTTCAACTTTATGAAAATCAATAATAAACACTCACTGACTGTATTCACTTATTTCACTATACTGATGTTTACAGAAATTACATGAAATTTTTAATTGTAAAATAAAAGTATCTATTTACTATTTAAATAAAATACAAGAGCACCGCTGGATGACGCATTATATGCCCAAAGGTTTTTTTTTTTTTTTTTTTTTCTAAGTATGATGCATTTGTGATATAAGGGAGGAAACCTTAGGCTTTGGAATTAAATGATTTGCTTTAAAATTTGATTTTTTTGTTTTTGATTTATATTTTGACTTTAACATTTTATAATATTAATTTTACAGTTTTATAGATCATTATCATATCTGAATTTTAGGTTTTATAATTTGTATAAATGTAGGCATATAATAACAAGCAAAACTAGAGAACAGGTAGGCCATGATTTCCACTGTTCGCTCACCTGAATACAAATGCAAAAAAAACAAAAAAAAAACAAAGGCAACTTTTGTCACATTTCAAAACAAAACAAACAACTAAACAATGCTATAATTATGCAAGAAAACCCCCCTGTATATTCTGTAGATAAAGCGTATCAACCTATCAAAGCAAAAGGAATGGAATATTTTCAAAGAGTTCGATCCACATGATACTTTATTAAGTAACAAGAAGCGCCGCAATGCGACGAAAACCAGGTTTTCAACGACCAAGTATTGATGTGACAGGAATTAGGAAGAAATATGGCAGTGAAGTAAAAATGGTGCTGTTATTTTGGTACCAACACAGAAAGTTGGTTTCAATAGTTCAAAATAAAATTTTCAAGTTACAAAGTAGACATGAAATAATATATCATATCTTTTTTAAATTACCTCCAAAGATGATATGACCTTTGACTGCCAAATCAAGTTAAAATCATGTAAACAGGATTTTCAATGTTAATGTCACTGTGACCTTGACCTTGGAGCCAGCCATGCGGAACATGCGTTCTGCACGTCATCTTGATGTGGTAAACATTTGTCTGAAGTTTCATCAAAATTCTTCAAAGGGTTGAAGAGTTACAGAGCGGACAGGATTTTCAATGTTAATGTCACTGTGACCTTGACCTTGGAGCCAGCCATGCGGAACATGCGTTCTGCACGTCATCTTGATGTGGTAAACATTTGTCTGAAGTTTCATCAAAATTCTTCAAAGGGTTGAAGAGTTACAGAGCGGACAGGATTTTCAATGTTAATGTCACTGTGACCTTGACCTTGGAGCCAGCCATGCGGAACATGCGTTCTGCACGTCATCTTGATGTGGTAAACATTTGTCTGAAGTTTCATCAAAATTCTTCAAAGGGTTGAAGAGTTACAGAGCGGACAGGATTTTCAATGTTAATGTCACTGTGACCTTGACCTTGGAGCCAGCCATGCGGAACATGCGTTCTGCACGTCATCTTGATGTGGTAAACATTTGTCTGAAGTTTCATCAAAATTCTTCAAAGGGTTGAAGAGTTACAGAGCGGACACAATTTCGTTTGACGCCCGCCCGCCCATCCGCCCATCCGCCCGCCATACCCCAATCTAATAACCAGGATTTTCAAAATTGAAAACCTGGTTAAAAATAATGACCCCTTTTGGTTGGGGGAGTTTTTATCTTGGTCACACTGGGGCAAACAATGTAAAGATCCACAAGGAAATGCTTCTAGCTAATGGAATAATTATGAGTTAGTTCTGTTTTTTTCCTAGTTCTAGCTCTGTAGCTCCAAATGTGCATTGAACCAGAAACAGTGCAGCAAATCTGAGACAGACTACCAGTCTTAACAAAATATAATTATGTAGCCAAATCTGAGCCAAAGCAAAGGTTTCAGACAAATGTCACTGAGAGTAATTTCATATAGTGGCCAGACCACTGACTATTATCCTTAAATGCTCATCAATACAAAGTAGAAAAGAAAAAAAAACTGAAAATCACTAAATAGTTTATACATTGAAGACAAGATCCTTCTGACAGTGACAAGTAGTTTCTGCCTGGTGATAAGTACAGATCAGATCCAGCCTGTATATCCATACAACCTGTACATCCATACAACCTGTATATCCATACAACCTGTACCTCCATACAACCTGTACATCCATACAGCCTGTACCTCCTTATGACCTGTACATCCATACAACCTGTACATCCATACAACCTGTATATCCATACAGCCTGTACCTCCATATCACCTGTACATCCATACAGCCTGTACCTCCTTATGACCTGTACATCCATACAACCTGTATATCCATACAGCCTGTACCTCCATATGACCTGTACATCCATACAGCCTGTACCTCCATATGACATGTACATCCACACAGCCTGTACCTCCATATGACCTGTACATCCATACAGCCTGTACATTCATACAGCCTGTACCTCCATATGACCTGTACATCCATACAGCCTGTACCTCCATACAGCCTGTACATTCATACAAACTGTACATTCATACAAACTGTACATCCATATGACCTGTATATCTATACAACTTATTTAGGATCTGTATCAATAAAATTGAAGTAAACTCCTCTGAACCATAAACCGAACTGTTCAGACAAGTCCATTTTACAGATTTAGTGGAAGAAGGGTCAGTATGATACCTGAGTGATATATTTTTCTCAGCCGCAACTATTTCTATATCTTCCTCCTCTTCATTGTCAATGTTCCGGATTTTCATTGTGAATGTTTCATGGTTGATTGTACCCTAAAAGAAAACACATGGAATTATTATAAAACACTACCAGAGATAGACGAAAATCTGCTGTAACTTTCCTAGCTGTCATATTATTATCAATTTGGGCTGAATGGAGTTATATCAGAGTCTTTCTACTGATTCAATTTGTCAGGAAATGCACCATATTCAGTATGTTTTACAACCCTGTTGTATAGTACATTTATAAGCTGGAATATCTGGTGAGACAATCACCATACAGAGAAAAAGTTGGCTACATAATAATACCACATGATTAAAGCTTTTTCCTCAGCTTCGGTAAAAAAAAGAGCTTCCTTAAAAATGGTAGAACTAACAGAACTTAAATAAAAACAAAAAACGTCTAATTAAAACCTAAAAAGAGTATGAAATTAAAGAAGTATTTGTATAGCTCAACACTGTAACAAGGGGTCAAGGAAAAACTATTGCATCTCATTATTTTATAGTTACAATAATCTTGCACTAGTGCTGTACCTTGACAAATTCTTCAGAAACTTCTGCAGAGCAATATATTCTAAATACAGATTTAACAGGTATCAATGGTACAGGTTTCTGTGATAAACAAGCTTCTGATGTAATGTTTCTCATTTCATGTGATGTAATATAGATGGCAGAAAATCGAACATGTCTATGCACAGCCAAATTCTCGGCAGCCAAGAAGTCATGATTTTTACAGTTTTGAGCATCATTTAAATATTTACACAAACAATCTTCTCTTTATCTTTTTAACTTTAGACTTGGGACAGAATGCAAGCTTTTGTTTCACCCAAAACTGTATGAGGGAACCTTTCAACAAGATTTATGTACACAAATTATGCACAAAATGCACATCTTATTTGTAATTAAATTGTTAGAGTGTTTAGTCTAAAAGAAAGTGCAAATATCATTGTTATTTAAAGGTGATTTACATAAAATATTATCAGCTACACAAAATTACACAAGACATCAAAGTTTAACATAGATGTAATTGAAACTAAATCTAAGAACTAGGCAATTTTTCTGTCTCCATTTGAAATGCTTCGGCAAACTGCATAACGAGGTCTCTATTACTTGACTAAATTTAGCATTATTATGCCTGGATGACTGATTCCAACAGTTTGCAAAATTCACATTAACACCAGGTAAATGAAGTAATTGGTTGGTACCACAACATGCAGCCTACAAAACTTAAATATATTTACCAAACATCAAGTAAGCAGGTAGGAACAGGAAAAACAAAAAAAGCACCACCTTCTGAAAACATTTCCATCTAGCAGTGGAACTGAATAAATACTTTTCTTTTCAAAAGCAGCAGTCACTGCCAATTCTAAACAAATAATGTCAAATGTCATGACACTAACAAGCAAAATTCTATATCTATTATAAAATATGCATGTTGTTTGCAACCACTTGCATGCAAAAGCTAAAAGAATATTGCTACAACACCATCCTCTGTCAGTTAAAAAATCCAGATGGCTAAAAATAAGTTAACACCACAATATTAGGCATACAATATACTGCAAACCAAACGTATATAACTAAAAACTGCATTAGCATGGATCAAAGTCAACACCACAATCATGCCTACACAAAAATACAGAATAACAGAGAATTAGCAATTTTCTATGTGTAACCATGCAAACATAATCTAGGTGTTTACTGCCCAATGGGCAACTTTGTTGAGCCCGCAATTTGTGTGATAGCTTAATGATATCTCAGTGGACATACACCTTTGAGCAACAAACCTGGCTTATTTACAACATGCCATCTCCTTTAGGCAAACTTTTGTTCAGAAGTAGAAAGTTTGCTAAGTGAATCTACTGTTTACATGTGAACTAATTTGACCTTGATCTTTGAGCCACAGATCTGGTTCTTCTACACAATACTCCCAAGAATACAGTTATATGAAGAAAAAAAACGAAATCACTATTATGACTGAGTAACAGCCAAAGCAAGCTAAACTTCACTTTTTGATTACTTTTGCCCTCTTAGGGTGATCCTGACCTCCAAGCACAACAAATTTACAGTATACTGAGATGAACCTATTTTTTTCCTTAAGCACATCAGTTTGACCTTCACCAGTGAGCAACAGACATAGTTTTTATTCGCAATACTGATTTCTGCCTAAGCACACAACTGTGCAAAGTCATATCAAATTCTCTAATAACATAACGAAGTCATACAATGGATAAGCCAAACTGCATTTGTTATAACCTATAAGATCTGCGTGTGACCTTGAACTTGAAGCACAGTCCTAATATTTAAATGAGACATTCTGTCATGACAAGTTATTCTAATATCCCTACACACATGATAAAGTCACAGCACAAACAATATCAGACATAAGAACACAGTTACAGATACACTTTGATGCACATGCATTGAGCCGCCCATTGTAGCAACTATGTCAAGCTCACCGCAAGCAGGCTCAACAAAAGAACTAAGTGAGATCTATTCCCAATACAACTGAAGCAAAACCATACAGGACATATATTAAACACCTTCCGTTGAGATGATATTGAGGAACGGCGATTATAGCCTCCAGGTAAAAGTGCATTTTCGTCAATGCTGCCATGGTAACTAAAGCGCTCTTCCTTAATTTCTTCTTCATCAGAATGCATCATGTTCCCTTGAAATATGTCACTGGCACTGTGACTGCGAGTCCCCTGGATAGTGATGAGGCGAAAGTTAAAGCAACAGCAACACTGCCATTGTTAATATATAATTATTCATATATTAAAACATGGCGAATTCCTATCCCCTTTTTACAGTAAGCATTTAGTTAATAACATTGAAAAGCTGAAGACTAGAGTCACTGTTAAAACATAGCTAAGTACTGACACATAATATGAAAAAGAATATTGACGGGGACCGGCTTACGACCAGTTGTTTTTAAGGAAATCTTTTCTATAAGAATGGATCTTCTATTGAGTCTTGATTTTCTGGGTGGGATATATTATAGGTGTTATTGATTAAGGTTTGATTGCATGAAATGTTACACCTTAGAATAAAAGGTTCGCTTTATTGCTATATTCAACTGTAGTGCACATAATGATTGTGATGGTGATGAAAATACTTGCGGTGGTGATGATGATGACTGGTGGTGGTGATGGTTGTGGTGGCTTTGGTGAAGATGCTAATGGTAATGATGATGGTAATGATTTGAATGATGATGGTGGTGGCGATAACAATGAGAATTATAAGTGCATGGTACATGCAAAGTATGTTTACTTAGAAGAGTGCAAGAGGATTTCAGAAGCACACCAGATATAGAAATATATATAGAGAGATGGCGATTACTTTCCTTCACTTCTCTCACAGCTTGGTACTATTTACACAGCTCTCTAAATATGCAGGGAATCTAAGCATTTGAAATTAGTTGGACTTAGCCGCAAACAAAAGATACAACACCTGCTTGCTTAAACAAAAGGCAGCATTTTTGCTTTTTGTCCTTTATACTGTCAAAAATTTTTCCTACTTTTCAGTGGTATGTTATTCTTTGTGATACGTGCTTTGTTCAGTAAAATGTTGAAGGGACATAACCTTAAATTTCACTGGACTCAAACCTTCAACCTACAATCACTGCCTGGTTACAGTGCATTACAAGGCACTGACAACTATCCCTAAATGACTGGGGTGGGCATATATTCTATACTCAGAAATTTACCGTGGTGTGTCGACGTTTTGCTTTAACTACTTTTTTCCTCTTCAATTTCTTCTCAACCTCACCCATATCTGGGGCCTCTCTACTGCAAAAAGTAAAAAAGAGAAAATATAACAGCATACTGACAAATGACGATTTATCAACTGCAAGACAGTACGATCACTTTCATATGAAGATGTGAAATTCTTATACATACTACTTTCCTTCTGTTACAAATAAAACTTAACCAATACTGAATTTCCTGTAATTATGAGCATTCATTTTTTTTACAGACCTATTTACAATTTACAGAGAAAATTCATAACCCAATAGGGAATAGTGCAGACCATGATCTGACCACATCATTGTCTACACTGGTATTAAAGACAATATTATAATATATAATTGCTGCATTAAGGATAAAACTTAAGCTCAATCTTTTTTTTACTGAGCCACAATAGTTCACAACATTATACCTTCCTTCTTAATATAGGCAAATTAAAGTGGTCTATAAATCAGTGTGGTGTGATGGCTTTGGTTCAGCTACTATGTCTATGATTGGTATATGACTGGTATAAGGCAGAGTTACGGTTCATAATTATGCACTGCACTTCTACTCAATGAGATCTATCTACCTACAAAGTTTCTTGTTGATATTTCTTGTAGTTGTAGAGTTATGTCCCGGACAAAGTTCAAAGTGTAAAAATGAAAAAAGGGCAATAACTCAAAAATTAGGCAATGCAGAGTTATGGTTCTTATACACTGCACTTCTACTCAATAAGATCTATCTACCTACAAAGTTTCTAGTCGATACTTCTTGTAGTTTCAGAGTTTTGTCATGGACAAGAAATTGCGGACGGCTGGACGCACAGACGGACAAAGCGGCGACTATATGCTCTTCCTTCGGGAAGCATTATAAATTAATTGAATTTGACTAGAATCATTATACAAACAAATAATGCATTTTGGTCACCTCATACTGATTTTCTCAGGAGCTTTGCATCCCTTGGTCCCCCTATCAGGGTGTTGCCCTGGACCCCCAGCTAAAATTATCAGGATTTTCAGATTTCTCAAGTTTCAAACATGTACACATCTCTGAACAGTATTATATGAACTATTTTGCTGTATAAGGTATAAGAAAAAGTGATGTCTATGTGAATTTGATCTACCATAACCGATTATAAGTCATTTTTCATGTTTGACTGAGCGTTTCAAATAAACTTTTTTGAAAATCATAAAAAAGTATTTAATGCTACAATGGAAACATTTTTTGCTCATAAAAGTTTTGACAGCTTCTAATAATTTCAAACAAATCACCTGAGAAAAATACTATTATATGAAAAGAAAATATGTCAGAATTAACAATACCAAAGTTCTGAAAAAGGATTATGTCAAAACATCTCATTCTGACCCAAGTATGTTACACAAAAGCAGCTAAATTATAGTAATTTTCATATCACATTATTTCACAGTTTGAGCTTCAACTGTGCCAATATTAACACAATTTATTCATAATTTTTGCCCCAGTAAAAATGATACTTTATGCATACCATTTTCCAAATCAATGAATACATATAGAAATTAAAAGTCCACCAACAGTGTTGCCTTATTGAGTAATCCATTGAAGGCGAAGAAATTGAAAACCATAAATATCATAGCCAATATTTCACACATTCAGAAATGTACCGAATGGTTAAAATTTTGTCATAATCTATTTACTGAGATGTCACAAAAGCTACAAAGAAAACAGATCCACCCATACTCATCTTTCACAACATTCTCCCTGACATCTTTTTGGCTACTGGTAAAATGTCACAGTGAAACTAAGGTGAGTCTGACTTACGACTTTATAAAATAAGCATCTGTCATTTCTGAAAGATCTTTTTTTCCTTTTGGTTCTGTACAATTTTTTTTTTCTGCAACAGTTGTCTGAGCTAACTTTTGACCAACTTATTAGACAAGACTGTTACTGAAAAGTGACTGAAAGTCTCGTACTAATTACTGCATTCAATTTCATTGGTTAAAAATATTGTGAAATAACTAGATTGGTTTTCCGTTGAACACTTGTATCGCCCTTGGATACTTTGTTAGAATAACTAAAAAGGTAAACAAGAGCCTGCTGGAAAAGACAGCATGCTAGTCCAAGTAAAAGAAGGGGCATAACTCCACTAAATGTGATCTTGACCTAAAGTTTTTTGCATCGTAAGTAATATAATTTGAAAGTTTGATGAAGAAATGTTAAGAAAATGCAAAGTTATAGCAAACATTAATTTTCGTGACAGACAGACTGAGGGACAGACAGACAAAGCAATCCATATGTCATAAGAGATCTCATCATATCTCATCATGATAAATGTCAATGCAAAGTTATCTGAAAATCCTGCTTCCCATAGTGAAGCTAGAGCCTGGAAATGTTTCAGGACAGACATACTGCCTGCTCGATCAACAGACAGACTGACAAAGTGGTTCCAGTATAGTCCCTCTATACCATAAGTAGTTGGGGTGTAATTAGGTGCCTTAGCAAGGCAGACAGATGCTATGTTTTCATTAACCACTGTCACTAAATGAGTAATATATTATTAGTTTTAATCAACAAGATACCCTGTGACCTCAAAATTACAAGTCACTACCCCTGTACAACACCCGTTTGCAGTAAAGTAATACCTGACACTTGTCTTCTGCTCTGTATCCATAGCAACACCTTCCTCAATTCCCTCATCATTTTCTATCTCCTCAATATCCATACTGGACATAGACATCTGGTTTGGGAATGCTGGTGTGGAGTTAGCGTGTGTGAATCTTGCAGTCTTCTCATGATCTGTGAAGCATATGGTGACATTAACATAGAAATTGACAGAATTAATACTGTGTAAGTGATGATTTTCATGAGATGATTATATCTGCATTTTCTTGAAAATTTCCTTTCTTCTCCAATTACATAGATAATGTGCAACCATTTACTTGATGACTGTGTTAAAAACTGAGACACCAAGTTTCAATGATAGGACTAATTCTTAAACTGAGACACTAACCATTATGTTGAAGATCATGTCAAAAATTGAGAGATTAAGATTCACTTTTGAGGACTAACTTCAAAATCTTAGATTCCAACCATTATGACTTGTTGAGGACCATGTCAAAAACTTCATCACCAACTTTTGATATAAGGACTATTTCTTAAACCAAGATACCAGCTATCAAGATTAGGTCCATATCAAAATCTGAGACTGTCCTGACTGGAACATCAGTCAAGGGCATCAACACAAGTCATATGGCCAAGAAAGATAGAAAATACTTTAAGAAATAATAAAAATACTGAAATTTTCAAGGACTGAACGATTATAAGACTGATAATTTTAGAATGAAGGCTTGAGAGCAAATATGATCAATGATCCACTTATGTTTTGTATGAAGTGCTCTGTACAAACACAAATTTGATCTTTCTCAAACATCAGGTTGGTTTTTAAAATAATTTAACATGCACTAAATTTACCCAACAGTTGAAGAGTTTCAGGGTTTAAAAACACAACTTGCTTAACATGTGTCACACAATTATTGCTGAATCTGATGTTACAATGTACTGATATTCTGATCTTCTAACAATAAATTCAGACACTGGTATCAAACATCATACTGAGACAGTCAGAAAATAGTTTCTCAAGTGAAAAATCCTGACCCCAGCCACCACTTGAATTCCTCTATAAGAACAGGCTTGGTTCGTAAAGTGGTGTCATACACCAATTATGAAACCAATGTAAACAAGAGATGTTTGTAAAACATATATGCCCTTATCCCTAAGAAGCAGCCATGAAGTTTTGAGGAGCTGGGACCAAGCATTCTATAGTTATTGTTCGGAAACTATTTTGTTATTCAAGGACACTGTGACCATGGCATTTGAACTGGTGACCTGAAAAACTAAAGGGCTCATCTACAAGTCATGAACTACTTATATACAAAGTTTGAGGAACATGGACCCAACCATTCTACACTTATTCATCAGAAACCATTTTGCTTTTCAAGGTCACAGTGACCCTTGACCGTTGACCCAATGACCAGAAAAACAATAGTTGTCATCTACTGATCATGACAAACCTACATACTAAGTCTGACAAACGTGGGCCCAAGGAATCCCTACATATTCAGCAGTAACTGTTTTGCTTTTCAAGGTTACTGTGTCCTTGACCTTTGACCTAACAATGCTAAAAACTGTATGAGTCATCTAATTGTCATGACCAACCTATCTATGAAGTTTTAAGGAGCTCGGCCAAAGCATTCTATAGTAATTGATCGGACACTATTTTGCTATTGCGACCTTGACATTTGACCTGAAAAGCTATAGGGGTCATCTACTGGACATGGCCAGCCTATATACCAAGTTTTAGGAAACCTGGGCCCAAGCACTCTAGAGTTATTAACTGGAAATCATTTTGTTTTTCAAGGTTACTGTGACCTTGGCCTTTGAACTGGTGACCTGAAAAAATACAGGGGTCATCTACTAGTCATGACCAACCTACATACTAAGTTAAAGAAGCTGGGACCAAGGGTTCTATAGTTGATCAGAAACCAAAGTGTCTGACCGGCATTTGCAAAACTATGTGCCCCTCATCTTCAATGGGGGGGCATAAATATAACCATACTCTTAACTGTATTAACATTTTCTCTCTGTGTAAGCTATAGTATATTACCACAAAAAAACACATCTTCAATTAAATTGATTATCTAATTTATACCTTGTAAAATATTCATTATAACATGCTTATTGGTCATTATTGAAAAGTAGGGAAGATTTGTTATTCTTTTTTTTTTGAATTCAAAGAATTCCTATTTACGCCAAGGAATTACAATTTATTAACACTTCTCCTGCTGGTGGCAACTATTTGCCTTT
This sequence comes from Cyclina sinensis, assembly GCA_012932295.1. Lineage (NCBI taxonomy): Eukaryota > Metazoa > Mollusca > Bivalvia > Venerida > Veneridae > Cyclina > Cyclina sinensis. The sequence continues at coordinate 14,200,758 of JAAONU010000005.1, forward strand.
GCACTTTCTGTGCAGTCTGATCTTGTTCTACTCTATTTGCCATTCAGTTGGTAAATTTTCAATAAGCACCCCTGTAAACACTTAATAGATCTGTCGAAATTGAAAGGTGGACAAGTCCATTTAAGATACTTAGAGTAGAAGGCTTAAATGCCATTTACATCATTCTAATTACTAATTCATTGAAGGAGACAGGATGTACAGTACTGAAATTTAAATCTTACGTGATTTTCTTTTCGGAAGGTCAAGGACAAGATGTCCAGAATATTCTGGTTTCTGGTGTATGTTGCTGTCGCATTCCTTACAAAGCAGCATTGGCCTATTCTCATTATTCTTTGTACAGCCAGGGTGGTGACAGATCTGAAACAGCCAAAATTATAGTTTCATAATACTTCATTAAGGTAACTTAAAATGCAACAATGATTTTGGTTATGTTCATTCACAGACTTTTATATACATGTATACAGTGCACACCTAAAAAAAAGTGGGCCATAATGACCTTGGATCACTCACCCAAGTCCTTTGACTGTTGGTCTGCTGTTGTTCATGTTCTGAATTGAAGATTATCAAAGACCTTATATTTTATTCAAATAGGAACCATAAAGTGGGGCCAATTTTGACCCTATGGACGTAATTTGAACTAGCAGTTTATGAAGAGGATATGTCATTTGAATTAAAATGTACACAAAAATGATATTTTTAGTTCTTCTGGCTGTCATTTTGTGCTATAAAATGAAACCACTGGAGCAAGTTTAAAAGGTGGATATATAACGAACACTCCTTTAAAATTTGATGCAAAAAAAAATTGTAGTTAAAGATAAAATTTTATTTGTATGTTTTTCCATTTATAGCTCTGATGGCCCCTGAAATAAAGTGGAAATTTTCATGCAATTTTTAGAAAAGGGAAATGAAAGGAAAATATTTTTTTGAAACTTGGTACAAAAAAAAATTTAAGAGTTATGAGTTAAATTTGCTATTTCTAGCTCTTGTGGCCCTTAAATGCAATGGAGTGGAATTGTTTAAGAAATTTTAGAAAAGCACAGTACAAGGAAAATGGTTTGTGAGATGTTATCTGAAGCCAAATGTTGACAAAAATCTATTTTTAGCTCAGGTAGCCAATTAGTGCAAACGAACTGACCCATTAGGAGCAATTTTGATAAATGTCTATAATTAAGAAACATTTCTGTGAAATTTTGTGTAAAAAGCTCATGCAATTAAAATACAGATTTTGTTTTGTTTTTTTTCTATTTTTAGCACTTGTGGCCCTTATGTGCATTGGAGCAGAACCTGATTTTATGCTCAGGTGAGATAATAATGGATGAAGCATTACCTTATCTTCCAATTAAGGAACCAGAGTGGATGAAAAAAATACGATTATAACTTTACATGTTTTTGACATTTGGTGAAAATTCCTTTCTTGTGAGTCTGCATATATGGCATAAGAAATGTGTGTAGGAATAATTTCTAGTAATGACACAAAGTTTGGAGCACAAGATAGTCAACCTTGAGATAATTAAGTCATATCTTTCTATTCAAACCATAGTACTACCACTGCCCACAATTCCTTAATGGGTTCTGGCTGTGGCCAATAATATCTGGTTTTCTATGCTGTCATTTGACAGAAGTCAGAATTTTATAAATCAATTTGCATCTTTATTGCTTTTCATACAACATACATATTTATATTCTTTCGTATCTAGTGAACTGGGATACTTAAGTAAAAACAGTAATTAGAAAAAGACTTACACTTTCACTAAGATTAAATTCAGGATTATAACAAAAGGTATAAAAGCCCAGGTGAACTGGTAAATTCATTGTATTACAGAAGTATTTATCAGTTTATTAAGATTTTTAAATACTGACCCAGTAAACTGTATTTTTGATATTTTCATAAAGTATTACACTGAGCGGTCAACAAACTATACATTCAAGCTTGGGTGTGCTTTAGAGTGTATTCTGACTTAGCTGGAGATAAATAGCCAATCAAAATTTCTAACAAGAATGACTATTGCTGGAAAGGACATAGAACTATACCCACTATCCTATAATAAACTTACCAACTTTCTCATAAAAAGCTCTTGTTTCTTTATATGAAGTTCACCCCAACTGGAGAGTTCAGCTTACTGGGCGTATCAAAAATCTATACTCATTTACTTCACAAATTCCCTGTGCTACATGCCAGGCAATTGGAAACTATTCTTTGACTCAAAAACCTCATCCGAAAAAGGGAAGCCCCCTGATGGGAATCTGCTATAAAACCTCCTGAACTTGGGCAACTAGGAAGAGTCAAGAAGGAGCTGGGCTTGAACCCAAGTTCTTTAATCATAGTATCATATTGTACATACTCACCTGATCAGTACATAATTATTTATGAAGTCTAACTATTTAAGTACAAAGCTGATAATTCCGAAGGACAGCTAGTTTAGTCTTTTCTAATGTAAAATGTGTAATGTACAAAGAAACCAAAGAACCTACCATAGGATTGTTCAACTTTCTCCGTTTTTTAAATATAAACATAATCCACTATATTAATAAATCATCCATACAGGCAAACAACTGTTGCTGCATTATTTACTAATATGTAAACTTGATTTTCAAACAAACATTTTCTTCATCATACCCAGTAAAACACAATTATTATCGAAAATTCCAGACTCTGTTTTCAAGTTAACACTGTCACTAATCCTTCTGAAATGTGTCAAAATATGAATAATATGTCAAAACCTGAAAACACAGTTTACTTTGCCTCAATTCACAAGTATTTTCAAAACTTTCAATGTAAGAAGTAAAATTCAGATGAATATCTCAAATCTATCAACCTAAAATACTATATATCAAAAGCACTTGCAAAGTCACCATTCTACAACATTTCTCACAATTTTTTGCTAGTATTTTTTTTTCTTACAATATTCCTCATTTTATGTCTTACCTCTAAAAAGGCTCAATGATACACGAGTTTGGCTATAAAGAAAATTTAGCATGTAAAGTTTCATAAAAGGATGAAGATACGTACTTTTGAAACATTTTTGTCAATAATGTAGGAGTGGCTTTATACTGAGCTATTTTGTTCACCCACCCACTGTGCAGTTTGCAAATGAAAAAGACATTAAACCACAAGTAAAAAAAAATGTTTTTTTATAAATATTACAACAGCAGGATAATAATAGGAAGATCACTACTGCACATTTTTTACCAACATAAGTGCTTACTTAGAGCAGAAAGTACAAATTAATTTTCAATCTCAATATGTTTCTTTTATCATTATTGTAAGTGTTAAAAGTACAGAGTATTGTTATACTACATACACTTTTATAAAGCAACCCACCCCCCTCCACCACCACCAAAAAAAAACCCCAAAAAACTGCAGAATGAAATAAAATGGATTCCATCAAATTGTCTGTCTGCCTTTTAATTGTCCAAAAGAAGGCAAGCAGCATTGAAATAATATGGATTCTGTGTTATCTCACTGGACTTACGGGTAGTGCATAATGTCCCCAAACCACTTAAGTTAGTGTTTTCTAAATGTATTATAATTTTGAAAAAAAAGATGAAAAAAAAACCTTATTTCACAAAATTTCTACATAGACTTGTTTAATACTTAATTTGGGATGACTGTGGCTGAATAGTTAACAGTGCAGACAAGTATCAGACTGCATGGATCGAGGGAGAGGCTTAGCTCGGAGTCACACGGCAAAAGCAACACAGTGCCTGTAATCAGACTCATAATTATAGTGACCCAATCAAATCTTGTATACCACTGGGGTTCAGGCCCTAAATATTCACATGACACATCCATGTAAGATTTATTTATTTTAGTACTTCATTCTTCAAATATTTGTCTATTTGGGGGGATTAAACACATGTGGAAAGTTAAATGCTTTTGACAAAAAATGCAGCACAAAAACTGATAATGTCAATACATTATTTTGCAAACTATAAAAAAATAATAAAATAAAAATAATAAATAGATACATCACCCTGTTTTTATACATCTTGAGACATTTTTGACATTTTGAATTTAACATCTCTTCCTCATTCATAATAATCCAAGCAACTTTTAAACAAACACTTCAGATAACTTTAATGTTTCAACAATTATCAAAGATATCCATGATTGTGGGCGAATCAAGATTTAAGCCACAACTAAAAAAAAAAATCCCCACATACCAGTACCAATGTTATCCAACTTGAAAAATTGTTCTATCCCACATAAACTATAAACATAAAACTGAATAAATATTGCCAATTTTTTTCAACAGAGATAGTGCTGTTGAGGTATTGTTAAACCCAAATGTTGAAAATTTTGAGGTTATGAAAATATTGTATTATCTACTTAAGAAAAACATTTTTATACATACACACTTCATCGTCATACACTAAAATAGCCTTTCATCATATCTGGATTACGGTTTATCATAACCACAGTTAAATGTACTAAAAACTTAATGTACTAAAAACTTACAGAAATAAAAAAAAGAAGATATTGTTTTCATCTGTTCAACATGGCAACTTCAACTGGTTTTGTTCTGTTTTTGTCACAGAATTCAGAAGAAGTCACACACTTTTGGTTTCCCCTACTTCTCTAGCCAGTCAGAATGCAAAGACATTTAAACTTCCTATAGATTTATCCATGAAGAATTGCAATTTCTCTTCTTATTCAAGAAGACCACTGATCTTTCTTTTAACCTGCCAAAACACATTGTCTGCACAGGTGTGTCAGCATACAAGTGGGGTTTGCTTGCTTACGGATAGGTACGTTCCAAATAAGGCAGCCAAGTGTAAGGTCAAAATGGAAGGGGCAAACACTAAGTCGGATGGAGGGTATGAAGTGAAGTCTTCAGCATTAAGAGCTACGCTACCTCCCTTTTGCTTCTTGATGCTAAAGATTTCACATCATTGCCAATCTAACCTTTACGTAGCTAACGTTAGGTGAGCAATAGCAATTAATCGCAAGAAACTATATATCATCTAAGTATTCATTCTTAATTTAACAGTAATATGCAGTAACTGTTGTGAAGCTGGGCAGTAAGTTATATGTATCTCAAAACTGTAACATGAATAATAAAATACGTCATACAGATATGTTTGTTTTTAGTCAAAGGACCTATTTTTTGTTTATTCAGTGTAACTTAATATCAATCTTGATTCGTTGTTTATCTACATTTAGGCAAACATTCAAGCTTTTCCTTTCTGTTCATGGCCTAGTTTCTGACCCTTCATGACAGTTTCAATCTCTCCAAAAAGATCATCTTGCAAAACTAGAGCTATCACTACTCTGCAAATAGTGAAAATGGAGTTATGGCTCTTGTACACTGCTTTTCCTGTCATTGTGCTTGACCATTGTATGAAGCTGCATTGAATTCCAACCAGTAGTTTTCAAATTATCCTCCAGACAATGAAAACAAACAAAGGGCAATAACTCTGCAAATAGTGAAAATGGAGTTATAATTCTAGAACTCTGCACTTTCTCTCATTGTGCTTAACCATCGTATGAAGTTGCACTGAATTCTAATCAGTAGTTTTCAAGTTATTCTCTGGACAAGGAAAACCAACAAAGAGCAATAACTCTGCAAATAATGAAGATGGAGTTATGATTCTTGAACACGGCACTTCCTCTCATTGTGCTTGACAACTGTATGAAGTTGCACTGAATTCAAACAAGTAGTTTTCAAGTTATACTAAGGACAAGGAAATTGCAACAGACCACCAGACCAACCCCCCCGACCGACGGCCCGACCGACCAACCACCAGGTGACTCCTATATACCTCCCAAACTTCGTTTATGGGGTTTAATAATAATTTAAGGTTATATCTTTGACCTCTAAGGTGTTTACATGTTTTTGCTGGTGACTGTAAGTTTTTGACCACACATGACAGTTTCAAAACAGTCCTACAGAGATCAACAAAATATACATTTTATTCTAGTTCATTTCACACTGTATCATGTACAGTTTTCACAAAGGTCTTCCTTTGATTTAATGTGGTGACCCAATTATTTAACCCACATGATCAAGTTTAAAACTCATCCAACAGATTATCAAGACCAACATTTTTAGTAATTTCCATAAATATTAGGTAAGACTGTGCTCTCTGAAATGTCACAATGTTTTTCCACTGATCTGCGCTACTGACCTACTTAGGTGACCCGGTTTCAAAGTCATGATAAGGATCATTAAATTCATTCTGACCTAGTTACAAAACTATGACCTAAAGAGTGTTTATAAGACTTAAGTTTTCTTCTCATCAGAGCTAGTGATCTTACTTTTCAATGCACATGACCCAGTTTCAAACTCATACGAAAGATCATGCAGCGATAGGACTCTTTGCAAGTTTCAGTTTAGTTCTGTTGTATGTACATCATTCAAGTACTTAAACTTTGTAGAACTCATTATCTCGTCCTGGAAGTGCCAATGATTAGATTACCTAGACCTTGTACAAAAAATCTGCTGACTTCCACAAATTAAAGTTCACCTTGGAAAAGTCTTAACTATTTAGCAATACAAGAGTATGTCATTATTGACAACCTATTATTTCACGTAGCAGCAGCTGCTGACATTAGTCCAATGGTACTGGAATAACAACTGAGTAAACCAATCCAGTGCATGGAATGATCTGTACTTATCTTCAGTGAAATTAGTACAACAAAGAAATGAGATCGTGGCATTCACAGAACAGCAAAACCTTAAATCATCCATCAAAATGATGACCTCATAAAAGGTGGCTTTTGACAAAAATTAATCAGAAATGTACCAAAATTATAAGAAACATAAGGGCAATAATTGTAGAAAAAAAGAATTACAATGGAAATTCACCATCTGCAGATCATCTGCTCATTAAGGTTATTTAATGTGCTTGATCTTGATATAATATTTTTTCTATTTTTTCCATGCCTCTAAAATGTAAATGACATCTTGATTCTAATGACATTGCAGTACTGGTGTGCTCAAATCTGACACAGCAAAATATTCACGCAAGCTCAAGCCAGAAAATGGAATTTATGTTCTGATAATTTCATTGCAAGCAGTGAGTTTATCAGAATCAAACCTACTGTTGTATTACAATAAACTACTGAAAAACAAGAACAAATTTTTGCAACACTTGAGGTATGATTATTAGCAACAAAATTAACTTGCCTGCTGTGGTTCATATCTGTTCTCTGGTAGGCTAAAACTTCGGCTTCGCATTTTTAGCAATGGTGCCCGCTTGTGGCGGGGGAAACCAAGTGCTCCTAATATGTCCATGCTTTGACTAGGCTACTTCAAAATGCACCTATCGCAATTGTGTAATAACGCCTTGACATGAACTGTTACCATTCTGGTTTGTATTTTAAACTGTATTTTAAACTATCTTTAATCAGAAGCACTTCATATTTCCATGCATTATATTTCCAAGAATAACTAAACAGTGAAGCAATTTTCACTTTTAATTTATAACTTCCAGTTTCCACAGCAAGAATGAAATAATCCACTCTTAATATACAAATAACCTTTACCAAAGGTTGACTTTTTACCCAGTTTTAAACCCTTTTTTTGTTATAACACAGAAAAATCAAATTTTTTTAAAAAGATGATTGATTTTGATGACATAGTTTGATATTCTATTGTCCATTGTCAACAAAATGTTTTTTCATGCTGACCTGACTCTATTCCAACTGTTTGATTTTTTTTCTTTGGAGCTACTAAAAAGATTCTTTACCCCGTAGCACAATTTAATTCTCTATTTGGATATTCTGAACCACAGTGATGTCAATACCTATTTTCATATCTTGTTTGTTCTGGCACACAAATGTCAATCAATTACCTCTTATCTATTCATATAACAATATCACACTGTTTTAACAGCCCATTTTACTGATAAAATTATGTTTTAATTGAAAAAAGCAGTGAGATATTTCAGTCCTACATTCATATTAATGGTCACATCAAAAAGCATTCCATATTTAGATAGAAATATGCCCCAATAAAATCCTAAGTGAATCAGGAGAGATGTATATGCAAAATAATGTAAAAAAAAAAAAAAAGTATTCCACACTATTTTATTTTATTAAATCACACCATTAAACTACCTTTTAAGACTGAAAAGTGTTCTGCATAGGAAATAAATGTACTAATCACTATTCCAATCTTATAATGTGAAAATTATTCAAAAACACTTTTAAATACTTTATAGGATTTTAACTTCCAACATCATGCCAAAATCTCATTCACTTGATTTCCTCGGCAGAATAGACCTTCGATTTTGCGGCATTAGTGCACAGTGTATGTATAGCAGTCCTTTCACTGAAGGCTGTAAATATATGTTTTATACAATCTTTTTAAATCTTATTTTATCCGTTTTCAATTCGGATGTGAAATTTTGAACTTGCTCCCAATTTGACCGTTGAATGCTGTCTTTATTCCACACAGCATGCTTGTTTATGAGAGATTTATTTTCAAGGTAACACTCTGACCATTAGCGTTACTGTCTTTGTATCGCAAAAAAAAATCCTCACCCAAATTTTGTACCTTCCAGAATGAATACAAATGATTTTATCACTTTTCCATAAAGAACACTATTTTGACAATATATTAAAAAGACAATATGTGAAATATTACAATTTTTTCCTTTTTTTCCTAATTTTTCCATCGAAATCACAAAACTGTCTGTCATGTTCTGATCAGCTGTGTATTCATCTTGTACAGAGGTTAAATATAATATGAACAAGGTTTTTACAATATTTTATTACAAAATAAATGGTGATAAACTATGAGAATTTATTGGTTCAATTATTGTTCAAATAATATATATCAGCCAGTATGCATATACTTCAGAATATTGTAAAAATGTATATTACATGCATATATAATTTCTCAACAAGACTCAATTTTATTGTAGGCAATCACCCATGTTAGCGAAGATGTCTACAAAAATATTATATAATAATGTTTTTCCATTGCAAAGGCAATTTGTTCCTAAGATATGGGGTTTTAAGTCATGAGTTAATAGTATTAAGTCATGAGTCAATAGTATTAAGTCATGAGTTAATAGTTTTAAGTCATGAGTTAATAGTATTAAGTCATGAGTTAATAGTATTAAGTCATGAGTTAATAGTATAACGATTCCTTTATAAACTTCACTAACTAATTTATGCTTAATTGTCGTCGTTGTTTTGATTCAGAAATCTAATTTCAATCTCTATTGCATCTTATACACCATAATCAGAAATTCTCTTTGATTTTTGTTCTGTTTGCACCTCAAAAGAATAAAAATATCTGGATTTTGGTTTGTTTGTTTGTTTTTTTAACGCTAATTACCCTGCTAGAGGCAACTGACTGCTTTTGCAAGCAGTGCAGACCAAGATCAACCAGCACACCTGTGCGATCTGATCATAGTCTGCACTATTCACCATTTAGTAAGTAGATTTTCAATAAAGCACCCCCATAAACAAATGGATCTGTCTAAATTGAAAGATGGACAAGTCCATTTTAGATATTTAGCATGGTACCGGTTAAAAGGCAAAAAAAAGAAATGTTGAACATCAGCAAAACAATTCTTTCTCTTAACTTTCCACCTTAATTTAAATATTATCCAAAGATTAAGGATCTAAAATGTCCAAAATATTGATGATGTCATCATTCAGAAACAAGAGAAAAATGATTTCCCTAAAAAGCTCCCCTGAGTATAACTCAGCTAAAAATGACAAGACTTTTGAGTGCGATGCATTGATTTATTATTGGAAAGAACTAGAAAATGCTGCATGCCAATATCTAGTTGACTTATGAAAAAGAGACTTTAACAGGTTTCCATATAACTTGTAATTTCTTTTAAGTTCTTAGTTGAAAATGTAACAGCATGTTGGGGCAAAAATGATCCCAGACCCATAATTTGAACAATCTTATAAGATTCTCAAGACAATACTTTCATAACAAATTTCAAAAGTCTAAATCTTTCAGTTTCTGGAAAGGAGATTTTTTTTTTAAGTTTGTCTATATACGTCTATGAAAACATCTGAACCTGAGGTAGCAAAGTTGGAATAGTTATGGAAAGTGATCCACTGGAAATGTGCCTCTGCAAAATTTCAGAACTCCTGGCCTTGTAGTTTCAAAAATGAACAGTTTTGAAGATTCTGATTAAATTATTTCTACTATTAAAAAAAAGAAAAAAAAAGACAAGCAGAATCGTAGCCAAATTTGTGACGTCTTTGACCTTTGGGCTTCTAACCTGGTTGGAGTGTACAACACCCCGTTTCACTGTGGTGAACAATTTTGCCAAGTAATTTTGAAATTCCTCCAATCAGGGCTCTGGAAATTTTCAAATCTCCATCGGTCAGAAGTTTTTCCAAACCAGTTAAAATAATCAAATGACTAGCTGCTTATCAGGCACACTTATTGACAAGATAATCAGTTAATTGGTGGTAATTGCCTCTGGCCATTGGTCACAGTGGCAACTTGATAGGTTTGTGATAATAGGTATGAAGGACCCCGTTAGACACGGACTGGGATTTAGGTGTGAAATTTTGGCATTTTATTTATAAGTTATACTTAAATTTGATTCTTTTTTTTAATGTACAGACCAATTTTTCATGGAGTTTTGGACATAAAATTCTCTTCAGGAAGCTGAAATTCGGTAAAAAAAATTGAAAAATTTTCAGTTTTCCAGAGCCTTGTCTTCAACAAAGGACAAGTTACAGTCCGGACAAACAATTTCAGTGTGATGGAAAGACAGAATGACAGGTTAAAAAGAGGCAACTATATGCCCTGAATTTTTTTCTTTTAATTTCAGTATTTTGACAGACACCTTGAAATTGGGTAATAATTCGTTCGTTCATTCATATGTTCGTTTGTTCATTCGTTCGATGTCATTCACAATATATGGTTTTGAAGAAAACTGAGAGATCAAAATTTTAGGGTTATCGGCTTCTTTAACAATAAGAAGAAATGATTTGTATTTTTAATCAAGAATCAAGCACTCTGTAAATAGCTTATCTAATATAAGGCCTTTTTTTATTTTTATTTTGGTTTACTGATTTTTTTCAAAATAAGGTAGGGTAGGAGGAGGGAAAAAAAAAAAAATCTTGAAAAAAAAAAAAAAAAAACATCGGAAAGTCTTCTTATTTCTATTTATTCCTGAATACTGTATATATGAATATTTTAATAATGTATTCAGTCTTTACTGTGAAGAAACCAAGGAAAATGAGCCGTTCATATGGTACATTTTCCGTAAAATCGGCGTTCAGAATTTTTTTTTTTCCTGAAAAAATTTTTTTTTTTTTTTTCATTTTCCAAAATACAGGGTCGGCGGGTCAGTAAACCGAAAAATATAAAAATAATGGCCTAAGATTTGGAAAATAATCATATATTTGCAAGGCTTGTAAATAAGTCTTTTCCCTTCTGACAAAGTACTTGCAAGATTCCATCATTTAATCATTTCCAGATTAAACATTTCTCTGGAATGGGATGCTTCCTGTATCATGTACTATCGCCCACAACCTTATATAATAAACTCTTCAGTGGGAGTCAGTGGAACAACAATAAATAGATTCAAAATAGTAAAAGTTTTTTTTTAATTCACTATGGTGCATTCTGCCAAGGGAGAAAAGTCATTCATGGCTAATTTTAAGTGCTGACAGAATTTTCTCCCTTTACATATGATTCAGGCAAGTGAAATGATTTTACAGAAGGCAATATTTTCACTGTAGCAAGTGACATGACCTCTGACAATATCTACATTCCTGTGCTTATGTTTCCATTTTGATTATTTCAGTGAAGAACATGCCTATGTTTAGCTAAAATGCATTTACCCTTAAAGGGATACACAGGCAAATGAATGACCTAAAAATAAAACCATTCAAGAAAAATATGCAAATCAGCTGTGTTTATCATTTCATGCAAATAAACACCCTGACAGTTGCAATAAATATCTTTGGTTGACTAAGCCTAATATAGGAACTATAATGCTGTTGAAACCTTGAACTCACATTTTACAGGTTTGTGGGAAAAGTGTAAATTATCATTAAATCTTTATTCATGCCCCAGCTCACCCAGCTGTAGATTGGATATCAGTAAAGAATGGTACTCTTTACTCAAGGGGATGGGTGGTGCCCCTGTGTGCATATAAATCACATATACTGGAAAACTCATGCTATGACTATAACTTCTAATTTTTTAAAAAGACTTTCCTCTTGTTTTAAAATCTACTGAAAATTTTTTAAAAATAAATATAAAATTCAATAGAATACGACGTAAAAGGAGTTGTATTTAGGGATTGGAGCTGCTCCGTGCCATCTTAAATAGACATACCCTCAATTTCTATAAAATTGTTTTAATGTTAATGATATTGAATAAATTATTTCTCCATGTCAAGGTGTCGATCAAAAATTCTCAGCACAAAAAGCTTAATGCATTAAGTCTTCATACAAACAGTTGTTGTTGTACTCTGTTTTGGCTAGATAGCAGCTTATATCAAATGAACACTTTTCAGTCAAAAGGAAAAATATCTGAATATATATCCTTTAAATTATCTGTCATTTTTCATTTATAGTGAATGAGCCAATAATATGGTTTGTTGTAGGGCACGTCCCTTTAACTGTCATCCTGCTGGTGCCAATTGAGTTTTAACTTTGTGATCAGTGCAGACCAACATCAGCCTGCACATCCATGCAGTGTGAACATGGTCTGCACTATTTGCCATTCATTCAGTAAATTTTCAACAAGCACCCCCATAAACAATTAATGGATCTGTCCAAAGTGAAAGAAGGACAAGTCTATTTTAGATATTTAGCATGATCAGGGTTAAATGTTAAAGAAAAAGAATCTTGTAAAGTAAGCTTGGTTACATAACTGCTGAAGGATCAGTTACGATTAACTTAATCACAAAATCTGCTTAGGATATTTCAAGGATGCATTTTTATTAAAGATTAAAGATTTAAAATTAATACAATGTTCATAGAACTTTTGAACATTTCATTACTGAAATATTTTGAGTTACTCCCAGGCAAATCTTTTACATTTTTATGTTTCTATAACAAATATGAATATTGTAATATATCATGCTGTAAGGTGACCTTCAACTTTGACCTTAGACAAGTGGAGACCTTGACAAGGGGTCTTTAAGGAAGTGTAAAACCTTAACAGTTCGTAAGGTAATGCAGGTATATACAATAACAGTTACTGTTAGCCTGGACGAGGTTTGACTTGCAACAATGAGAAAAGAAATGTAATTATGTATAACAAACAAAAGTCAAGCAAATTATTCAGGACCAGAAAATTAAAATATTTCAGGAGAAGCACAGCACAAGGACTAGAAGCCAGATGTGCAGGCTAATCTTGTTCTCCACTGGTCACAAAGGCAGACCAGGTTTTCATAGATTCACTTTAATTATCATTGTAATGTTTCTTTTACTCTTAAGCTATACATACTTAAAAGACAAAAGAAAGTTTTCAAATTACATCAGAATTGTTCTGTCACAATTGATTGACTGTGATTCAACTGTATTCGGTAAATGATTGTTTTTCTCATGCGCGCAATCACACATATTCTATATGCTACAGAACTGTCAATTTGGATGGCTACTGTAACTTATTTAACAAATTTCATGAGAAAACTTCAGACCTATACAATATTAAAGAAGATTCTCACTATCAAATCTAATGTAAGGGCAAACAGAGGGCATTACGATTATAAAAGATAGTAAAAGATATAAAGTTGTTTATGTCAACAAAGTCTTCTGTACAAAGCAAAGTAAGCTTTCTTAGTTTAAAATAAAACACTCAGAAGTTCAAGCCAGTTCATCCATAAAATAATCTAGACTAGAAAAACAGCTTCTAGTCCTGTTAAACATCCTTGATTTAAACCTGCTGGCTGAATGAATGCTTATATTTTATCAATCTAAAACTGCACTAAGAATTATGAATACTAGTAACGTCTTTATTTAATGAGGCTTACGCATTCGGTTTCCCGATATTCTATACGGGCCTCAACATAATATAGTTTTATACAGTCAACATATATATACAGTATATACAGTATCTCTGTTGCAAATTAATAACATTTGATAGATACTGTTTTAGAATTGCTTCTGCAAATCAACTTACAGTCACTTTATACCCAGGACCATGCATAATGAACTCGGGGTCAAGATGAACAACATAAAATACATTTTGAGCCTCTTTCTCACAGAACACGGTTTTATAACCAATTTAGGGGTCTTAGTGCAATACATCTGTGTCATATTGTTGCAATACTTTTTCACTGACTCCTCTCTGCAGCACATAAATGTTTATAATGCCTGAAGAGGTTAACTAGGAGCGGATGTGGTCCAGTGGTAACGCGCTGGACTGGTAAACCAGGGATCCCCGAGTTCGATCCCCCACTCCTCCACTAACATTACTAATAGTCTTTAGGATGAAAAATTAAACCGAGGTCCCATGTATCAGTACTATACACTGCGCATGCAAAAGAACCAGGGGTGTCTCTGGTATGGGATGCTTTCTGTATCTTGCACTACCCCCACAACATAAAATAACTAATCTCTTCAGGGGGCATCAGTCATATGGGCAACCAGTACCGACAATAAATAAGCTCAAACAGATCGAGGTTATCCGACATATGAATGTTATCATTGCCTGTGGAGGCATGCTGGCAGGGGAAGGGGACATGGAGTAAATAGTAAAACAGAGGGGAAAGAGTTAGGGGTACTGGATTTAAATCAAAATTAAAGACTTGGTTTTCAAATTTTAAAGTTATCACTTTATCCATTTTGTGACTCACAGGTGCTGTGTTTTTCAAGCCTGGATGTCAACTGGTCCTAAATATGTTTGAACTTTTAACAAAAATCTCGAGAAAATTTCCACAGCATGAGCCTGACCGATTGCAAATATTTGAAAAACTAATGTATACAAATAAAAAAGAAAGCTGGCTTTAATCCCTATACCATTTTAAATCTCCTGTCAGGACTTAGTCACACCTGAAAAATTTCCATACCTACAACGATTTCAAACTTCAAAACATTAAATGGACTGGAACAATACTAAAACTAGTGTAACAATAACATTTATGTAACTTTTTTCTTTGATTCTAGTTTCATACCCTAATTTTAACATCAGCTGAAAATGGAGCAAACTTGAATAGTGCAGACTGCAAGATATTTAGGGTGGGAGGGGTACTGTGATGAACAGCAGTTAATAGCCCTTTTTAACCCTTACCATGCTAAATATCTTAAATGGATTAGTTCATCTTTCCATTTGGACAAATCCATTAACTGTTTATGGGGGTGCTTACTGAAAATTTACTGATTGAATGGCAAACAGTGCAGACCATGATCAGACTGCACGGTGGTCTGCAGTGGTTGCAAAGGCGAAGTCTCACCAGAAAGGTTTAGCGTTAAACTACACTGAATTACTTATTATTCGTACCTCAATTTTATTGTGTTTGTGAAGAGGTATGAGGGACATGCCTTGCATGGATAGTGAATGATTTAAAGAGGCTGTACTCCAGATTTGACATAACAATTTTTTTTCCATAAATTATATATTTAGATGCCGTGAGATTATAACAACATAATATTTTACTTCAAAACTGATTATAAAAGTCAAAATAGAATAAAAAAAATATTTTCGCTCCAGCCTGATTTCAACTCTGGACCCTCATGTTAACAAAATATTTCCAACGCTTTTACTGTCATCACCATCGCCGCATGTGATATTACAGATATTTACTTTAAATCTTATACGATATAGTTATACCATCGCGTTACGGTATAGCACTCTGAAAGGGAAAAAAATCAATTTATAATGTAATTATTTGACTTATTTTTTGTCAGTAAGTTATTTTTTAAGCATTAGTCATAAATATTACAAGAAATTTATAATACAAGAAAACTTTCTTTTTTTGTCATCTGGAGCACAGCCCCTTTAAAGACTGCAGTTAAATAATAGTACAGTCCTATATTTTACACATGTACATGTGAAAATTTCAGTGACCTTAATTAAATTAAATCTGTACATAGCATTTTGGCCCCTTTTCTGGCCATTTTCAAAAAAATCCTTTCATAATTAACAAAATCATATAATCTGATGATGATTTTGCATACTTTAATTAACAATCACCAGACACACATTATTCAATTGTTGTTGTTGTTGTTGATATAAACAGGAAAAATAACTGACAGGTGTTTGACAGTTGTCCCAAACCTTGTTAATAACCCAGACATTCATATGCCTGTATAATCATTATACAACACAAGATTTAATGACTTAATTGTATGAGCTGTTAGTATTTCAACAATAAAACCGACATTAACTGCAATTAAAATAACAGCTAATATGACCAATGTAATGCATTTGTGCAATATTCATAACAACAATGTTAACATTAATATTGTTGCAAATCTAGTTAATTACAAGTACATTACCAATTTTCTTAGTACAATTAGGTCTATGCCAGCTTGTTTTATAATTGTAACAATATTTAATTAAATGCTTGAATTTATATTATCTAATCCTCAGTATTTGAAATTCATACTACAGACTGCGATGCAAACATGTTAAGATTATCGGGTGTCAAAGGACAAAAGGATAAAAGAAAATGTGGAATAGCCTTGCAGAGTTATGCCCCTTGTACAGTGCACTTCAGTATAATGTTCCTTATCACTCTGTTCCAACTAGGTCATTCTAAAAAAAGGTATTAAAAATATGCAAGAAAATGAAAAAAATAAAGTAAATTAATTCAAAATCTACATGTAAGCCAGGCAGAGTTATAGGTCTCGTATTCTGCACTACCTCTAATTGTCCTCTATCTCTGTGTGAAGGTTGACAACGAAGTCCCTTTTATAGTTTCTGAGTTTTACTCCTGACAAAAAAAATAAAAAAAAATAAAGGGAAATAGTTATTCAAGTTAACAAGGTAGAGTAATGATTCTTGCAAAATGCATTCAATCTCACCAAGATCTACCTACTGACAAAGTTTTAAGTCTTTGTTTTTCATACTTTATATACATGTTACTGTTACCTTGACCTTCAAGCTACTAGGAAGTGGTCTTGCATGTAACACACCATCTCATCATGATGAACTGAAGTGCCATGGAATTTAAAAATTCTTCCATGCATTGAAAAGTTATGCATCAGACAAGCAAGTATCACCATATTATTTAACATTTAAGCTGTCACTGTGACATTGACCTTTGATCTAAGAACCTCAGTCTTGCACGCAACATGCTCTCTCACCAAGGTAAACAGAAGTGCCAAGGTATTTAAAAATTCTTCAATGCATGGAAAAGTTACGGCCTGAACAAGCAAATCAGTCCACATTTTTAACCTTTAACTTTAAGCTATCTCTGTGGCCTTGCCTTTGAGCTATAAGCCTGGGTCTTTTCAGCAACATATACCATCTTATCAAGGTGAACAAAAGTTCCAAGGTATTTAAACATTCTTCCATGCATGGAGGAGTTATAGTCCAGACAAGCTAATCTGTGCTTATTTTTTTTTTTACCAGTGACCTTGACCTTTGAGCTATGAACCTGGGTCTTGCCCTCTCATAAAGTTGAGTGAAAGTGCCAAAGTATTTAAAAATTCTTTCATGCACAGAGAAGTTATGGTAAGACAAGCAAGTCCAGACAGACACACTAACACATAAATGCCACATGGAACTGCCACTGTGACAGCTATGTCGAGCTAATCGCAAGCAGGCTTGACAAAGAAGTATATAAGATTATAAATATTCCATTTGATGTGAAAAAAAAAAATATATTATGCATGGCACTAAATGGCTTCTGATCAGCATTGGTTGAAGATCTTGAGGTTATAATAAGTGAACGTCTTTTTTGACATAATTATATCAAGATGCAGTCACTATTTGAGACAGCAAACTCAAAGCAGAAACTTAAGATTTAAAATTACTTCTTTGGGCTGAAATTAAATTATTTTATCATTATTTTTGTTGTAACATGAGACAGAGTGTTAGATAATCATAATTATATATGTATATATATCCTAAAGTACCAAATTCATTAATATTTCCCAGTTCTTTCGATAAAGAAAAACATTCACACCATTCTTTTAACCGGTGACAGATCTGACAAATATTTTGAATTACTTGATTTTTTATCTTATTAAATCTTTGGTTTCTAGCCCTTATTACTGAAGGGAATACAAAATGATTTTGATTTCAATCCATGACCAATTATTTGATCACATAATTTGCACATAGTTTTTTTTCTTTTTTTTTCTTTTTTCTTTTTTAAACTCATGCTATCAGAAACTTTGAATCTCAATTTTAAGTTATGCAGATAAGATCTTAATGCCTTCTTCCTTTAAATAGAACTTCTAGATTCAATTTAAGACGATATAGTAAAGTTCCACTTATTATTTCAAAATCATGTGAAAATCCAGAACTTGATAAGAAATATAGAGCAAATTAGATAAGCTTCTCAGACTTAACAACTTTTTGGATCAACTTTTTCACAATCACTGGAACATTAATACAAGACATGCCCACGGGCAGGATGTTGAGCCCGCTTGTCTTAATTCAAACCTGAACCTATAAGCTTCAGATCAAGGAGAAAGATGTATACATAGGTGAGATGTGCACAGCACATCCTCTTTATACCCAAGGCAAAATCTTGACATTTCATCATCTTAGGTGACCTTGACCTCTGACCTGGTGACCTGGTTCATGAGCATGACAAGAAGTCTCATGATGAACATTTGTGCCTAAAAAACTCAATTCATGTTATCTGAACATTTTGATATTTTTATTTGATCTTTGACCTCTTGTGACCTTGACTTTCATTTTGCACAAGACAACTCAACTCACTATGGAGAACATTAAATTTTGTTATAACTTATATAAAAATCCATCCATGTATAAAGAAATATACTCACAAATTAATGTTTTAATTTTCTATTTGACCTTTGACCCTGAAGTAAGACCTTGACCTTTATCACAGACACCTGAATTTTTCGCGCATCACTCTGCCTAACTATGGAGAACATTTGTCGCAAGTTATATTAAAGTCCAGCCACGCATGTAGAAGTTACCCTCCGAACACGGGTATTGAGCTGACCCTCCAAGTGTGACCTTGACCTTTGAGCAGCGAACTTGGGTTTTACCTGTGACACACCATCCAATCATGGTGAACATTTGTATCAAACTATTTTGTAATCCTTCAAAGAATGAGCAAGATCTAGACTGGACAAATCTAGACAGACACAAGGACTGACAGACGCACAAACACCAAACCACAAAAAGTGAAAAGCAGCGACTAAGTCAACCTCGCCACAACGGGGCTCAACAATTTCAAAATCCTCTGACCACTAAGCATAATACTTTAAAGCATAAGCAAGATACAGCGCCAACAAACAAATTTTAATATTTTTTTGACCTTTGACCCTTGTGACCTTGACCTTCATTTTGCATGTGACAACTCAACTCAACATGGAGAACATTTGTGCTAAGTTATATTAAAATCCATCCATGTATATAGAAGTTACACTCTCAAATGAATGTTTTATTTTGTTATTTGACCTTTAACCCCTAAATGTGACATTGACCTTTGCCACAGACACTTCAATTTTTCAAATCATCTAACCACTAAGCATAATACTTCAAAGCATAAGCAAGATACAGTGACAACAAACAAATTATAGTATTTTTATTTGACCTTTGACCTGTTGTGACCTTGATCTTCATTTTGCATGAGACAACTCAACTCAACATGGAGAAAATTTGTGCTAAGTTATATTAAAATCCATCCATGTATATAGAAGTTAAACTCACAAATGAATGTTTTATTTTGTTATATGAATTTTGACCCCTGTGACCTTGACCTTTGCCACAGACACCTGAATTTTTCGCGCAACACTCCGCCTCACTATGGAAAATATTTGTCAAAATTAAAATATTTGTTATATTAAAATCCCTCAATGCATGTAGAAGTTACACTCCGGACATGGGTTTTGCACTGACCCCCAAGTGTGACCTTGACCTTTGAGTGGTGGACCTGAGTTTTGTGTGCGACACATAACCCCATCATGGTGAACATTTTTACCAAACTATTTTGTAATCCTTCAAAGAATGAGCAAGATATAGACCGGACAAATCCAGACAGGACACACATACACCGAACTATACGCCAAAAGTGGCGACTAAGTCGAGCTCACCGCAAGCGGGCTCGACAATCATGAAGTCAACTAGCCTTATGTCCAACATCTTAACAGAAACCCTAGATTGCTCTACCTACACTCAGAAAAAATAGTTCTATATACGAAATTATACACTGGTTTTTCTCAGAACTAAGAACAATCTGAAATTTTTTACTCGCACAAAAGTACGGATAGGATGTTTTCAACAGGAAGTTATCCACTGTATATGAACTGTCAATTTTTCATGAACTTTTGCTGAAATATATCATTTTCTTTCAAATGTTAAAACATGTAACCGAGAATGCCCATTGGCAGCATGTCGAGCCCTGGATCGCCAATGGAAAGCCACCTATGGGGATGGGACAGTGAAATGGAAACTGTGGGAACATGATGATAGAAGGACAAGGCAGGCCTATGTGATGTCTCTTTCAGGGAGCATAACAAATGTATCACAGTATTTTTAAATTCTTCCATGGAGAAGTAATGGCCCAAACAAGGTCTATCACCAAACTTTTGGACATTTGAGCTGTCACTGTGACCTTGACCTCTGAGCTAGGAATCCTGGTCTTGCACGCAGCACACAATCTGATCAAGATAAACAAATGTGCCAAGGTAGTTTAAAATCCTTCAATGCAGGGAGATGTTATGGCCCGGACAAGGTCTATCATCAAAATTTCTGACCTTTGACCTGGCACTGTGACCTTGACCTTTGAGCTGGGAACTTGGGTCTTGCACGCAACACACCATCTCACCAAGGAGAACAAATGTGCCAGGGTATTTCAAAATCCTTCCATGCAGAAGTTATGGACCGGACAAGGCAATCTGGATGGACCGACGGAGGCAAGCACGCACATACATACACCAAACTGCGGTACCAAATGTGACGACTATGTCGAGCTATCTGTAAGCAGGCTCCATAAAAATATATGATGACACGTCCTTTTAACCAATCATTTCATTTTAAATATTTGAAAGAATAAGTGGCTTAACTAAATGGAAAAAGTAACTTATCAAAAATTTCCTAATTTAATAGCCATTGAAACAGTGTGATCTGGTATTTTGAAAATAATAAATTTTGCCTTATTAAGTATTCACCTATCTAATGCATTAAATGAGTATCCTTTGCAATAAAATTTCAATTAAAATGAAACACAGAACTGCTCAACTGAAAAATATGTAACTCCTTTTTAAGTTTATCCACAATAATTATTTTGACTTTTCCAAACAAAGATAAACTTCCTGTAAACAAGCAGTCTAAGTTTCAGCAAATAATATCCAAGACCTCTGTGACATCCAGCTATTTTGTAGATTCTTGTCATATTTGTCCTAATAAGCACAAGTCACAGGGGTTATCTTATGAAGGGGAAATCACTGTGAAGGAGACTGCTATGTCGCAGGAGGCTGAAAACCAATACAGAATTGTGGGGATTTTTCAAATTACAGTTAAGTTTACTAACTTGACCCTTTTTCAACCTTTTCATTTTATTTGGGTCATCATAATAACTGAATGATGTGTCTTGCCCTCTTGCATGTGCCAGTTAAATCACTGAAATATTTCTTTAACTAGTAAACACCAGAGATTATTCTAGAAAAAGTAGTAAACACCAGAGATTATTCTAGAAAGAGTTTTAGAATATTTACTCCTCTACTTCTTTTCACCAAGATAATTGTCGTTCCTTAATATAATCTAACAACATAGGGAATACTGCGAATTATTCCCGTGATCATTTGCTAATCATTTTACATGATCGAGACTGTGGAAAATGACTAGTAAACATCTTTATAAAGTTTATACTTCAGCGTTAATTACAGACTATAGTCAGTCATCACATCAGTCCCTGCAGTCTGATCATTGTCTACACTGTTTCCTCTGCCATCAACAGGTTTTCCATTAAACACCCCTATGAATAATGAATAGGTAGGTCCAAACTGAAAAAGGGACAAGTCCATTTCGGTCATAGAGCAAACTGAGTTCCAGCCTAACGGTGCCGTTAGTGGACATACAGTGGTAGTTGTCTTACAGAAATTGTTGTAAATATGCTAATGAGTTCTGATACTGTATCATTTAAGTAAGAAATATAACAAAGCAACTCCAAGCAGTCCATTAACAAGGAGATCAGTGGACATTCAGACAGAGGCATTAACAACTTCTGAGGAATATAATGACTTCATTCATTGTTTCTAAGAACTACAGTCATACAAAGAAAAGACTGTTTGTCCCACTGCATAATTGACCTAAATTTTTATCTTTGTTATGATGCCTAGTCTAAGACAGTATCCTAAACAGAACGATATTCTGCGTATAACAATAGTTCTTGGAGAAACTAAAATATATAAAATATTTTACAGGCAGAATAATGCTAACACCAACTTTACGCTTTGTAACCTGTAACAAAGTTTAAATATACAGTAGTAATGTGATTCTTTCAAGCTGCAATCGACTTGGATTAATAATATTTTTTATCAAATGTTTTTTTTGTATTATTGCATCTTCAAAGGCAAAAAGATACAGAAGGAACCAATAAATATCTGCAAGGACTAGTTTACTGTGATATAATACTATCGCTATTTTGACAACACTAGCAGAATTGTTTTCTCCACATTGCTTGAGAGATATGTATATGTGATTCTGTTGAAAATAATTACCAGGGGCCTTACATCATCTGACATGTTTCAAAGATCTCCTTGAACATGAGTTTCTTAATTATAATTTTGTGCAAAAACTCCAAATCATAAAACTGAGTGCTTCACTGAACAGTACTCCAAATCACTGTATTAGTAACACTTTTACTTTGAAGCTCTGAATAAAGAATGATTATCTCTTTGATAGATCACATGCATCAACCAAGTATGACAGATCACTTTCTTTTTAAATCAAATTAAACAATTTTGAACAAACTATGATCTGTTCACATCAACTGAGGCCTTTGATTTTATAGCCTGCACACATTTACTATCTGTTTTAAAAAAAAACAGTCATAAACAGTCATAAACAGTGCATCATTTTGCAACAATCAACAGACAGAAAAATGTTTTAAGCATTAACGATGCAATAGGGACTAAATAAAACTTTTAGCCTTATTATTTTTAAGGTCTTTTTACAATTATAAAAGTGGTAACAATATGATGGTTTCAGCAAATGTTTAACTATGGTCATAAGGACTTTTAAATACCCAGCAAATCAAATGTTTATATAATTAAAAATCTGTCAAATGGGCAGGGGAATGATATACACGTATACTGAGTACACATAAGAAAACTAAAGCTATAAAACTTCCACACAAGAAAACTTTTCACATTATATAACAGAAAGTTTCATTAAGAAAACTCAAAACTTTCATCCCCAGCAAATAGGCCTAAATTGATAAAATACTTTAACTTGAAGATGTCAAATATTTACCCCTTCAAGTAGACATATTGATAAAGTGATCCATAACTTATGGTACATCCTAAATGTCATTAATTGAGGAAGTTAGGTAAAAATTAGAGAAAAAAGCTAACTGTTTACCTAGGTTACCTTTTACTTACACATCATATATACATACTGCTGAAACCATTAATTAACCCTGAACATGCTGAAATTTTTTAATGCATTAGCCCAGCTTTGAATTTGGAACAGTCCATTCAAAGTTTAAGGGATTTCAATATCAAAATACAAAAACTGAGCTACCAACAGTTATAGAGCCTGGTCAGACTGCACGGATGTGCAGGCTGGCCTGGGTCTATACTGGTGGCAAAGGCTAATCACTTTCGGTTCCAGCAGGTTAAGGGTTAAACAAGAGATAAGATCAACTTTAAAAGTGCACATTGGTTCACAGTAGTAAACTTAATCTATCTTCCAATTTCAATCATTATTACATTCGATCTCATCCATCAATTCATAAAGAAATGCATTACTTACCATAACATTAAATGTATCCATTAATGTACAAGTGTAACCCACATCATCAGTTTGACCTTCACCTTTGTCTGAAGGTTGAATATCAATGACCTTGACCTCAACTTCAAACTGACACACTTCATCACATGAACAAAATTTGTCATTTTCAGTTTCAAATTTTTCACTGTCTGAACAAGAACTGTCAGTATCATGTACTGGAATCAACTCCTCACATGAAACACTTCTTGTCATTATGTCGTCTGCTGTCATTTTATCAGCAATGTCTTCAAAAGAAACACTTTTCTTAAAAGATTTGTTGCATTCATTTATTGTATCTTTTTTCCATTTAAGGTTTTCTATATCACCAAACGAGATGTTTTTCTTCATTGGTTTGAAGTCCTCACAGATGTCATTATCCGATGAATCACTAGTGAAATTTTTCACTTCAGCCAGTTCACCGAAAGAGACAGATTTCTTGACAGATTTCTGGACAGCCTCTTGATCAATCACATCATCTAAAAAATCTAAAGCATTTTCAATACTATCATCACATAATGGAGACATAGGTCTCTGGAAAGGGGACATAGGTCTTTCACAGTTTGGTGCAGATGTTGTCATAGTACCATTTAAGGCTGGTGAGGATGTATATAACCGATTGTCTGTGGAGTTCGGCTTGAACAGCGGAGAATTACAACGTGAATCTGGGGATGAGGACCTTTTCTTTTTAAGTATACCTTTAGCAGGAGCTATACAAGCAGGTGAACTGCGATCCCCACCACTAGGTGGGGACATATACCCACTGTCAGCACTTGAACATTTTTCCCGCTGAGGAATATCTAGTCCAAGAGGTGATTGTTCAGATCTTAAAAACTTTTCAATTTCTGGTGAAAGGAACACACTCTCTGACAATGCTGTCCTGTCAGGTAAAAACATGTCATCAAAACCACTGAAAAGTCCCAGATCCTCCTTGCTCACACTTGATACTGTCTTTTCAGGCTCACTTTGGCTTGAGTTCTTACTCTTTTTGTTTGAAGCAAGAAATGGCTGAGACAACTGTTTAATTAGTCCTGGCCGCTTCTTTGGCTTCACCTTCAACGAGCTCATTCCAATGTTTTTCTGTTTATTTTTTGGCATGATTGCAGAGTTACAAATCACCAGACAGAGATTTAAATTGTTCACAGAAACTATATTCCACAACTTTATATTCCTATGGACAGTTCATTACAATAAGGAGTCTGTTTCATTTTGTTCATAGACAGTACACCTTTTTTCTTAACAGAATAAACAATGTTTACATTCCAGATTTGAAGCATTATTTGATGACTTCTTAAAAACTCTTCCTTCTGTAATTCCATTATGTCATAAAGTTTTTAATCCCTGTACAAATCCATTTCCTTTTCTTCAAAAACACCTGTATTTTTGTATCTGTCATTAACTTCTTTTACAGATTATCTGGCTGCAAAGTCATATACGTCAGTGCAAGGCAGAAAATGAGCTTAAGAAGGGCTTAGAAATTAGAAATTTGTAACAGAATAAGAAACAAGTAGATTAAATTTAACCATATGCTTGATTTTCCCTTCTCTGTTTTTTTCTATATATTAGGCATATCAAGTGGATGTGAAAACACAGATTTTGAATTCATATATTAAAAGCAAGGATAGGAAAATTAAATACCCAAGTGTTTTATCATTAAACATGGATACTGAGCTTTTACTGTTGTAAACCAATCAATGACCGGGCTAAAAGAAAGTATTTCGCTTTAAATCAACAAAGAAACTTGTTCATCTGGACGCTTTGTAAATAAAACTGTATTAAATCAACACTTCAAATGTTTCAGTTGAAAGAAATAATAAGCATGCATTTGAAACATTTTCAAATTTCAAAGTTTAAAGATTTTATTTTACAGTTTCAAGTTTATATTTGCAATACTAGTATGTTTTTATCACCTCTGTCACAGCTGTTTGAAGTATACAAAATATTCACAAGACTTGCAAAGTAACACTGAATTCATGATAAAGCAGAGTTGTAAAGTGACATTGAATTCACAATACAGCAAATGTACAGAGTAACATTTGAATCCATGATAAAGCAGAGTTGCTAAGTAACACTGAATTAACAAAAAAGCCTAGTAACATTGAATTCACAATAAACCAAAGGTACAAAGTAACACTGAATTCATAGTTCCATTGAATTGTAAGTTTAAAAAAATCAAACAATTGTAAAGTTTCGTGTGAACAATAATCTCTACCTGAAAAGTTGTTACACCTTTTTTTACCATATTAGTTTTACCATTTATTGCGAAAAAATTACATCTTTAATAACAATGAAGATTCTCATTTAAATGCAAATGAGGGAACGTGGCTCAAGATACTATTATATTAGAATAATAAATTCAGTAATATATTTACAAATGTATGAATATTAAGATTTTTAATTTGATAACCGTCTACTGGTTTGCATGCTGTTTAATTAATAACCATATTATTTCAGTTAAGTGAAACTTTTAATTTATTTTGATAGTCAAAGTGGCGTCAAAGCTTGAAAATTCGTTCATGTTTAAAGTGACTTTTATTTGGTATGAAATCATTATGTTTGAACTCAACTTCTGTTATGTAAAATATCTATTTTTATATTCATTAAAATAATTTTATACTAAAAAATGAAAACTTGTATAATGATATTAACAATATATCAACTTGATATTACATTAAAAAGTTTTACTTTATTAGTTTTTTTCTCTCTTTTTTTAAATAATATACATATTTGCCTACTTATTGTAATCTTAAATCTTCCTTTCAAAAGCCTTTTCTTATGTAATGTTAGAAGCATGAAATATCTGGTTAGCAGTCATCATTTTCCCTAATCCAGCACAATGTATTTTTTTTTGTATTTTTTAATTCAAGTCTATGCTAAATATAACACTATATGTAATTCATACATTCTTGTTATTCTCCATGCAAAGAACAGCAGGATGTTTTCCCTGAATGTAAGAAAATTTGACACCATTGTATTTATAAATTATATGGGAGTCAAAGGGAAAAAACAACATGAAACCTTAATGTAGAACATTAATAGAATACATGGCTTCCTAATTAAATGTATTTATATACAATGTTCCATCCTTTTAACTCAAAAACTTTTTATTCATTGCAAGTATTATAACTTTCAACTTTATACACATCTTTCAATCTAAATCTATAGCCAGAATGTATCCACTGAAATTCACAAAGAAATTATCTGACAAAATCTTTATAAATGTTGCTATGTATATAAAGCCACATAATTATTTTTTTTTTCTGCAGCACTGACAGAAATATTTAAGTAAAATTCCATTAATACAATTGTTTTGCAGACAGATATCCTTGTAAGAACAGCTGATACGAAATATTTTAGCGAAATGTACGTGACAAGTATTTAATTTCCCCTAACACAGAACCACTAATGAAGAAATTGTCGATAATTTAACAAAACTGATGAATGAATGCGATGACAGCCAAATGGTTGTGGTCTACTGAACATTATAAAGAATTACTACCATACAGAACAGGTAAGGTTATACACTGACAAAATACATAAACTACTATCGTTTAACTTAAATTGACATCACACGGTTTATAATGAGTCAATCAAGTTTGTCAGCCTATCTGATCAAGAGGCTAATTTATGACATGTTTGGTATCCCAGTGAATAATTTTCTTACATAATAAATATGTAATTAAATAACTGATACTCATGTCAAGCAAATGAATATATACAAGTTGGCTTCCTTTAAAAAGTAAGCCAAAGAGAGGTCAGCAGCTGTCGTCACTGAAAGAATGAATCTTCTTGTTTCCAACCCAGCAAACATACCCATATCGGACCGATATCGGGTAAATGATGGAATATCGGCGTCGCTTTTTGATATCGTACCGACATCGGCCCGATATTGACTTTATTCAGGGTCTTTCAAATTTCTATATGAAAGACCCTGCTTTATTCTTTAAAACTCGATTTTTGTCATGTGGACTTTAATGAAAAAAGTGCCGCGTAAATTGCGAAATTTTTAGGGCTACGGCCTATTTCTGACTTGTAGAAATACTACTAGAATCATTTTACGTGTCTTAATTCTACATGTACACCGGCTACATCCGGAGACTTGAATTTAGAAACTTTCGAAACTTTTAGAAACAAGTAAGCAAGTTTTAAAAACATCGATTTGTGTAATTAATTTGATCAGTTATAGATTCATATCAAAGTCTATTTTATTTTGTATTAGTACTGACATGTTTGTATTTTGCTTTGCAGTCGATGCAGGAATACTGTTAAAGTAATGTAATTTCGCGACTGTTTTGGTTTTGTCAGGTTTAAATGGGTTGCATGAAATTATTCTTTAAATACTGCTCTAGTCTAGAAGAGATTGTGTCAAATTTAATGTTGTTTTTGTATAAATTGGTTAATATGAATTATTACAACTAGATTTCTTTCTATCCAATAAGATGTTGTATATGTGTCTTTTTCAGATGCTTAAATGAAAAGCAAAAAATGCACAGTTTCAGTTCTGGGAGTGGTTTCGTCTTGCCACCGACCAAGATGGTAACTTCAAGACACGTCAAAAGGCTTTTCCATTAGAAACAAGCGGGAATGACGTTTCTAACATTCAGTCGGAGTTGTAAATTTCTACTTAGGTTGGCCGTTTTATTGGACAATCAGTTTAGAATGTGTTAGGAACTTGATAAATTCTTGCCAGGATGGGACCCTCAGTGAAACTACAGTTTGTTGAAACAACTTGCTACTAATTGAATTACTGAATTTACTTTTGTTACTCTGATTGTTATTTTGAAGTGTGCAAAATACACATTTTTTTACACTGTCATTTGTTTATATATACATGCATTTAACTTTTGCTTATTACTGAATCTTTTATACTAATAAGAATTTGTTCATTTCAAGGTTTTGTTAATTTTCTGTTCCACTTTGTTTTAAAAATAAGTGTTATACAGAGATGTTTACTGCATTTTATGGTAAAAGTTTGAGGAATTTTAACATTCTCTTTTGTACTTTTTATTGCATTTGTTTTCTTCATTTTTATATAATAATATGCATGTATGTGATTTTTAAACTTATCCAGCATCTAGTCACAAGAAGTCATCTCTCTCTGTACTCAGACTGAATTTCATTGTGATGAATCTTGAGAATTAAAGAAACAATGATAAATTTAAAATAGTTTTGTTGTTTATATATTTAAGGGTAAACCATCTCTAATTAAATACTGTATAAAAGCAATGTAGGAATTACATCGGCTCATGATCTGTTGCCAGATATACAGCCAATATCGGACCGATATCGAGCCGGGTTGCACATCCGATATCGGGCCGATGTACATGCCGACATCGGACCGACATTGCAAACTATATCGGGCCGATGTCGGACCGATATGTAATGTTTGCTGGGCAAGATCATTTTGAATTTTTTAAACGTTCTGTGACTTAAAAAATTATAAAAACTAGTAACCTAACTACTATTAATAGTTATAGCTTAACGAAACTGACTATAACTTAGTTATTTCAAATGTTTTTATAGTGGCGTACCTATTATCTAAATAAATGAAACAAATAAATAAACCTCATGTATTTCATACCTTGTAGAATCTTGGGTATCTTCTTATAAGCCCCTAAGGCTTTACTCCCCCCTCTTTTACAACAATGCATGTAGTTGTTGAAGCCAGAACTCCCATGTTAAGCTGCTGCTTTTTAAGGCTCATTAAGTTTTGTTTTCCCTTTCAAGCTTTTATTACACCTTTCTTAGTCCAAATGTTTTACAAAATAATCAGCGATAGTATCTGTTAAGCTGGACTAAATATTAAGAGGGCGTAAATTTGATCCAAATCGAGGAAATGGACTTATCAAAAATGCTCTGAAATTCGTAAAAAATATTTACAATTTTTTCATGACCGTGGCTAAATATTAATAATTTGTTCAACAGGCTGATGAGTTTCTGAGAAAAAAATGCATTTTAGAATTTTTAGTTTTTAAAAAGTAGCTATAATTGTATTTTTGTGTGTTTAGTTCAGGGAATACAAAATTATTCTGTACGTTCTGTTCATAATGGGCCGTTTTAATAATGGGCCGTTTTAACTATGAGCCGTTTTAACCATGGGCCGTTTTGACCCGATGTTAAATTTTGGTTTCGTTTAAATGAATTCGTATTTTGATTCGGAGCATGCGCATAACTATCTTTGTAGACTGGTTTTCATGATTTTAGGCTTAATATGAGATCATTAACTAAAATTTGATACGCAAAAATGGTTGCCGCCAGCAATTAAAGCCAACAATGTGGAGAGGTCTGATGACCTCTCCAATTACTCATGAAAAAATCTACTTTCAAATTTATAAAATTTGGTGTCATTTAGTTATATTTACTTGAAAATTTCAGAAGAACATTTCCAATCAGACTGCCATTTTTGACTGTCCCTAAAAGGCATCAATTTATTACCTTACCATAATCTACTCAAAACTGAACTTTAGCTAATACATATTTTCTTAATATGCTTTGGATAGAAAGGAAGGTAAGGGGGTAAGGGGGTTCTCATGCAAGAAAATTTTTTTTGAGAGGTTGGGGTCTGATGGTGGGGAAAGTCAAGTGCCTATATATTAAAAAATATAATGAAAAAAAAAAAATTGAAAGATGGTGAGGGGATACAAACACAACCTCACAAACACAACCTCACTGTGAGAACTTCTTACATATACAACACTGTACAACTAATTTCCTTATACAAACACAACCTCATTGTTAGATGACTTATTTCCATATGCATATACAACATTTTTGTAAGACTTAGCTTTATAAATTTCCTTACAGAAACAAAACCACATTGTGAAATGACTTATTTCCCTATCCTTTAAACGACGATAATGTAATAAAACGTAACCGCGAAGATGGCACCTTTAGGCCTCCGTAGATTCATTAACTTCCCAAATATGGATGCGACCCCAACATTGAAAAGAATGTATATGGCAAAATACGGGATGTCACGTGATCAAGGTCAAGGATGA
This sequence comes from Cyclina sinensis, assembly GCA_012932295.1. Classification (NCBI taxonomy): domain Eukaryota; kingdom Metazoa; phylum Mollusca; class Bivalvia; order Venerida; family Veneridae; genus Cyclina; species Cyclina sinensis. The sequence continues at coordinate 14,231,785 of JAAONU010000005.1, forward strand.
ATTTTGGACACCGCTGTATCCATTTAAAAACGTATGTCCGTGCAAATTCAACAAAATGGAAAATTTGACTTCTACCTCCAACACATGTTTCTGAGCAGGTGCGTGTCACGTGACCTTTCCTGCCAAAATGTTGTATTTTTCGAAAAGATGAACATTCAAGGTAGAGGAGAGAGACAAAGCTATGCAGGCTGGATTCACTGAAACTGGAACATTCCTTCCATTTTTTTTATGTTGGCCGAGCATATATTGCCATGACGCCCTGCGCATGACGTCACTTCCTAGAATCACAAGCTCTTATGCGCGAATTTATGTCACACACCATTAAATCACATTTTCATAAGGTTAAAATATCCCAGTTTAGTGCCCAATCGGACTGAGAGACTAAACTTGGAGGTAGGGGGTCTCTAGGAAAATACTTGCAAAAGTGTCAGTCGTCTGAAGGATATATGCTTATAATAACTTCACTGAAGACTTAACTAATTTCCTTTTACAAACAAAACCTTACTGTAAGACTATTCATTTCCTTATTCAAATAAAACCTCACTGTGAGACTATTCATTTCCTAAAGAAAACAAAACCTTATTGTCAGACTATTCATTTCCTTAAGAAAACAAAACAATATTGTTGGACTATTAATTTCTATATATTCAAACAAACTTTGCTGCGAGACTATTTATTTCATTATACAAACAAAAGCCCTTCTATGAGATTATTCATTTGCTTATTCAAAACAAAACCTTACTCTCAGACTATTCATTTCCTTACACAAACAAAAATTTACTGTGAGACTATTTCATGTCCTTATTCAAACAAAACCTTATTGTGAAATTTCTTATTTCTAAAAGAAAAAACACTAGATGGGTGTTCGGTGGAACACTTGTGTCGCCCTTGGGTACTCTGTTAGAATAACTAAAAAGGTAAACAAGAGCCTGCTGGAAAAGACAGCATGCTAGTCAAAGTACAACAATACCTGTCCACAGACAGCATGCTCCACTTTTCTCAGTGCTGGATAATTATTTATAAGCCAAGTTAAACAAGAGGCCCAAGTGAAAAAAATTTGACTGGGGCAGGGCAAGTACCTAGTCATACAAGATGAAAAAAAAATTTGGGTCAAGTAGTTATGTATTTAAAAAAAAAAAAAAATTTTGGGCCCCGATAGTGGGGTGTGTGTGTGTGTGTGTGTGTGGGGTTGGGGGTTGGGGGGGGGGTGTGATGGGAAGTGAAGTACCTATGTATTAAAAAAAAAAAAAAAAAAAAAAAAATTGGGTCGGGTGGGCAGGTTGAGGGTGGATGGGGAGTCAAGTACCTATGTACAAAAATTTAAAAAAAAAAAAAAAAAAAAAAAAAACGGCGAGGGGGCGAGTACCTATGTATTATAACAAAACAAAACAAAAAATTGGGCCCGGGGGTTGAGGGTGGATGGGGTGTCAAGAACTTATGTTTAAAAAAAAAAAAAAAAAAAAAAAAAAAAAAAAGGCCCGGGGGGGGGGGGGGGTCGGGTTAAAAAAATGAGAGGGGGGGTTGACTGGTTGGGGGGGGGGGGGGGGGGTTGAGGGTGGATGGGGAGTCAAGTACCTATGTTTTTAAAAAAAAAAAAAAAAAATTGGCCCAGGGGGGGGGGGGGGGGGTTTAAAAAAAAATGGGGTGGGGGGGGGTAGTGGTTGGGGGGGGGGGGGGAGTACTTACCCATCTCATGTCAGTTAATATTTTATTTCTAGGCTTAAGAATTTTTTTTCCTATATATAAGTATAAGCGCAATCAAGTGACCCCTGGGGGTGGGGCTAACTGTGACCCCAGGGACATGGGTACCAACAATCTTTGCAGGGGTCTTGCTGGTGATCAAGTATTCCAAGTTTGAATGGAATATCCTTGACACTTTTTGAGACATGGACATAAAAAAAAAGGTTAACAAAGAAATTTTAACAATAAAAAGGGGCATAACATTGCAAAAATAAATTTGAGGGTTATCTGCCCTTGAGAAATGTTGTTGTCTTAAGTGATACAATTGTAAGCATTACAACTGGAAAGTTTGATAAAGAAACATTAAGAAATGGCATAGTTATAGCCAATGTTAAGTTTTCATGACAAAATCCAAGTACAAAAAGGGGCATAACTCTGTCAATTGTGACCTTGACCTACAAATTTTGGCATCATCATGACCCTGTTGTCGTAAGCAATATAATTTGAAAGTTTGATGTTGAAATGTTAAGAAATGGCAAAGTTATTCCCAACGTTAAATTTTCATGACAAATCCATGTTTAAAAGGGGCATAACTCTGTCAAATGTGACCTTGACCTAGAAATTTGGCATCAACCCGACCCTGTTGTCATAAGCAATACAATTTGAAAGTTTGATAAGATAATGTTTAGAAATGGCAAAGTTATTGCCAACGTTAAGTTTTCGTGACGGACTGACGGACCGTCGGACCGACGGACAAAGCGGTCCCTATGTATCGCCTTTTCTTCGAAAGGGCGACACAAAAACCATACTGTCAGTTTATTCATTTCCTATAGAAAACGTAACCTTACTGTGAGGCTATCCATTTCCTTATAATACAAACAAAGCCTTACTGTGTGGCAATTCATTTCCTTATAATACGAACAAAGCCTTACTGTGAGGCAATTCATTTCCTTATAATACAAACAAAGCCTTTCTGTGAGGCAATTCATTTCCTTATAATACAAACAAAGCCTTACTGTGAGGCAATTCATTTCCTTATAATACAAACAAAGCCTTACTGTGAGGCAATTCATTTCCTTAGGAAAACAAAACCCTCCAGTGAGACTTTTCATGTCCTTATACATACAAAACCTTACTGTTTGGCTATTTATTTCCTTAGGAAAACAAAACCCTCCAGTGAGACTATGTCCTTATACATACAAAACCTTACTGTAAGACTACGGTATTTATTTCCTTAGGGAAACAAAACCTCAGTGTGCTCAGTGTGAGGAAGAAGTGCAAGAATAGTGATGTATCACTTAGAGATAAACACTTTACTATTTCTTTTCTTGTACATAGTCTATGTCACAGCACAGCATAATAATACTGGCAGAAATGCTGATTCTACTCAAATGATTGAAAATAAATCACTTTAACCATTCTATAATTCCTGACAAGGATGATTTATTGAGTAATAATTACGCCTTCATCAAAATGTAGTACTTGTGACCTGTTTCAGTATATATTGAAAAATCATTGAGTAATATATCTGATTGGAATGCATAAGCTGATAGAAATAACTGGGAGGCTTTTAGAGTGTTTGGGTTGATAGCATGCTTGTATTTTCTTCTTAACATGTAGTCAAAGACCCTAGCAAAAATCATATATTTTTAGTTGTAAAGATAGAACTATATATCTTATTGGACTAGATTTCTACAAATCTGCAGGCTAAGCTAGCTATTAAGCAATTTGTTTTACATACATTTTTTCTCACTTTTCAAGAATATCAAAGAGCCCACAGTGACTGAGATGAACGGAGGTCAAGATGGAAAAAAAAAATGAGACTTTAAAGTAAATTTGTGTTTTGTTCTTATATGGTCTGATATGATTATTCAAAACATTATGTTAATTTCAACCATACTGGTAAAAACACTTCGGTTCATTATGACATTTTCTTGACAGTTAATGAAACTTCAATACAAATTTTCACCAGAAAATTTCAACTTACAAAAACTTCATTGTTTTAGCACATGTAATGTTTTAATGGGTTTTTCGTCAAAGAATGATTCACAGCTACTTTGCATAATAATGATGAGTAACACTAAAAATGCAGACAAACAATATAACAGCTGACTTCTCATTAACTCTGCTTAAAACTCATTTATTTTACTGCGGAATGTTGTTAAATTTTGTTGTAACAAAACGTCTTTCACCACTCTGGATGTCACTTTTCTGGAGTTCTATAGCCGCTGATCAGTCTTCTGAGGGTCACTTAGTGTTCAAAGAGAGAGGCTGAGGAGAATACAGCCTTCACCTATATAGTGGCATGTTTCAGTTAAGAAGTTATTACTTAAAAGTTAATTATAATATGTTTTAATTGATTTCTTAACAAGAATACCACTGAAAGTGAAACCATGCTCCCCCTGCCATGGTTGTGCTATTGTATATTGCACATAGCATAATCCAAGGGCCCATAACTCTGTGATAAACAACTGAGTTGAATCATCTTTGCAAAATCACTATCTCCTCTTAACATTTAGTTTTGCTGAATGTTACGGTCTTCTGTTGTTGAAAAATTACCAAGACAAGGAATCCTGTGACAGACTGAGAGGCATGGTTGGGATTATATGCTATGCCCACTTAAGTACCTGTTGACAGAACTTGAAATATTGAAGTATGCAAAGTATTTATTAACAGGGAGCTTGATAAAGAAGCTATTAGGTAAGTTAATACATACAAAGAGAAAAACAATGGTAAAATAAAGGAAAGGCATTTTATCTCATGAGACATCTAATCTTAGCAATATAAATACCACAAATTCTCATACAACCTTGGCTCTTCATTTATTGTTCCTTGTAAACTAAAATATGATTGTACATCTTTTCTTATCCAAGTCTTCTTTGTATATTTTGTTTGTTGACAAAGAAAATCAAATAGGGCATCAAGAAAATCTTCAGCTTAGCTTTGTTTTGTTTGTAAAAGGACTGTTGTAGTTATGTTTAAGACAGAAACAGACATTCATAAACGTTATAACCATCCGTCGCAATGGAAATGTTTGTTTTACCTCCTGGTTTAATTTCAATACTTTGGTTTTAATTGGTTTAATTGAGGTTTAATGCCAGTTTTAACTGTCAAGGTCATATCCCGGCAGCCAGTTGACCTAACCAGTGTTCCTGGATTTCCAGCCAGTTTACTAATCAATTTCCCCGCAAGTGACTGACTACTTCCACACTTGCTTCAGAGGTGAGGGACAAATGACCTATAGATGCATTGTCTGAGATCATTTATCATGGAGAAATTTGTCGGCTTCAATACTCTGGTACTGAATTTTCGAAGAGTGACAGACAGTGTCGAAAAGAGCCATCAATACCACATGATCATGATAGGCATCTTTATAGATATGGTTCCTTATATATGTCACTTTCTTTCTAAAAATAACTTTTACGTGCAAATTAGCAATGGTGGTGAAGTTACAGAGAATGGAATATGGCATATAAATATCTGCAGCATCTGCAAAACCAATCATGATATCACTGAAATTAAACAAAAAACCCCTTTGTCTAAAAATGACTTAGTGTTCAAGGAAAAGCAGTACCTAAATACTAAACTAATTAAAGTTCAAGGGATTGGCAATGACTCTAAGAGTTAATCTAATGACCATTTATGGCAGAGCAAGGACTTTACAGTTATCCTAAATATTGTTCAAATAAAGGATTTACATGCAGTTAACCTGACCCAAGGACTTTTAGATAAGAAAACAATCACTGACTGTTTACGGGAAGGACTTTACCTCATTAGAAGCTGGCAAATGTTTTCTATAAAAGAGGCAATCTAACAGATTGAGCTTAACAGTAAGTCAAAGTTGAAAAAACAGCTTGCAATTTTAAACCTATAAAACAAGGTCAGATGATAAGACAACTATGACTCAAACAACAAGATTATTAAACACCACAAATGGTGTGATCACTGTAATGAATGTTACCTAGGAATAGGAATTAGAATTTATGACATCATTATTATACAGTTACCTGTTTAAGATGTACTTTGCCCAACAACCATGGCAATTTATCACAAATAATGGCAATTTATGCTTAAGCACTTGAAAGAGTAATAACAATGACCTGACCTCAACTGGAACAATGGCTTTAAGGTGAATCACAAATGCAAAATTTGTGAATGCACTTTCCTTCAGAATGAAGAGTTAAAGTAAAGACAGATAATTCAGTGATCTTTTTTTACACTATTAAGCAAATGAGCAGACTTTTCCTTGCATATTGCATCAAAACACTTGATTTAAAAGTATGATCATAAGAAAGTCATGCATATATTCAGGGACAGTCAATCCACCAGTTTCTTCTTAACTTTGATTTTCTATTTTAGACAAACAAGAAAACACTGCTGTGGAACAGAATTTAGAAGCTATAGAAGCATTGACCTTTTAAGTAAGGGCAATAACTCTTGGTCTCATTTTGATAAAATAGTATATCCTTAGTTTTCGCTGTAAGGGCACATCAATCTAAAATATACCACTCTTCTATAATATCAAAATACAGAACAAAATTTTGTAGGAAAAAAATGATTAAAAACCACAAAATTCACAAAAAATTAAACAAGTTGCTCTCAGTGAATTATGGGTAGTAGTAGTGAAGAAAGATCCATTATGCAGACACTGCAAAAAATCTGAATAATGCCGTCTCTGTTTTCCCCTTACAAAATGACAAATAAGAGTTTACATGTGATTTATACCACAAGATGATAGCTTCATCAAAGATGCAGGGTTGACACTCAATCATTATCAATAACCCTTCATATCAGGGTAATATCAGATAATAACGACCTGTGTATTCAACAGCTTGCTTTGAAGTTCTTTCTCTAACTACCTCTATAAATAACCAAAAATGAGATATGTTTAAATTTCCTTGTATTTTAATACATGCATATTAATATATTAATTAAAACTAAAATTTATGTTTTTTTTGGAGGGTTTTTGCAAATATCATATCACATTTTACCCTCTTATGACACGTTACTGTTCTGCCTTTGCAACCAGAATCTGTTTCAACAGAAAATATCAAATTTAGCAAGGGAGACAACTTCTGAAATAATAAATGTAGGATCATTCCGGTAAGCTTGTTGCCCGAATGACTTGCCCTTGCAAATATTAAGCAAAGACATATAGCCAGTGAGAGTATCTTGTTGGTATTTATCAAAAAGAGAAAAGCCTTTAAAGCATATAATTAAACATACTAACATTAAATATTGTTTAAAGATGATTTATTTGTATTGCGTGTGGGGAGTGGGGTTGGGTGGAGAGGTGTCTCAGTCCCATTGAGGTTTGAAAATTTCTGAAGCCCTGGGCTAAGTTACAAAACTAAATCTATAAAAGACTTTAAATTCGATATCTGTAACTGAAAAATGAATTAAACTAGAACAGTTGTAAATGTGAACAAAAATCATGGCAATAAAATTTCTTACAATTTATATGTTATTCAATAATTTATATTTTTTATTAAATATCTCAAGCTGAGTATGTCATATGTACAATCTAGGATGAAAAAGTTGAAAGTGAGGGTTTCATCAACTGACAAAAACTTTGTTTAACATATTTTTTAATAAGACAGATATCAGATTTTTAGCTTTCATCTTTAAGAACATAGACATTAAATACCAGCGACTGGTACAACCACACAACAAATGGGTGGGGTAAGGAATCTGGGTCTTGCACACGACACACCATCTAATGTGCCAAGGTATTTTAAAATCCTTCCATGCAGGGAGAAGTTATGGCCCGGACAATGTCTATCATCAAAATTTTGGACCTTTGACCTGGCACTGTGACCTTGACCTTTGAGCTGGGAACTTGGGTCTTGCATGCTACACACCATCTCATCAAGGAGAACAAATGTGAATGAATTTCAAAATCCTTCCATGCACAGAGATGTTATGGCCCAGCCAAGGCAATCTGGATGGACGCATGCATGCATGCACGTACATACACTGAACTGCAGTACCAAATCTGACGACTATGTCGAGCTATCCGCAAGCAGGCTCAACAAAAAATATGTAAAATTTTTATCTTAGCCATTACTTTAAAATAATTTTCTTGTATCGCACACTTGAACATACAACCCTGAGAAAACAAGAACAAACAAAATGCTTTTTCAAACAGACTCAGAACAGGTTCACATCAAAACTTAAAATTTACAGATCGTAAACAAACAATTTAAAACTGGTATTTTTTTACTGGAACATCTGTGTAAGTTAGTGATAATACTTAAAACTTCATAATGAGTAAGATGGGACAGATTAAGATGCAAAATGGGAGGCAGAATTAAGCTGTTTAATTCAAAACTGCTTCGGTAAATATGTATTTATATACTGTTCACAAAAAGTTGGGGATATTATGTTATTTTGTTCTTTATAGTGTATAATCATAGACAGTTATACAATGGTCGTGCAGATAGCATGGTCAATAAAGTATTGAAATCTCATTCAAATTTGTGCTCCATGTGCAACTTTAAGACATGAGGGGTAGCACATGGATTTTAACATTGACCAAAATCATGGTAATTGTGACTTTAGTTGAGCAAAACTTTCAGAATATTGTGTTGTGTAGATGTTGAACACAAATTCACAATCAAATTTGTAATTGGAATTATGAGATGTCTAACGGAATGTCAACGTTGGCGGGCTATTTGTATGCTTCAGACCAGAAGTACACAGGCCCAGACTGCAGCTGACTTGAATGTTTCGGTGGTCTGTCAGTTGTGGTCACGCTATCAAACAACTGGTGATGTGATTGATATCCAAAGAGACCTTCAACAATGTCTTCGAAATGTCAGAGGAGTCAAAGTCTTGAAACAGACAATCAGAAATCACCTTCACTCTGACAGTCTTAATGCTAGGCGTCCTCAAGTGGTCTTGCCGTTGTCAGCAAGGCATTGTCATGAACGCTTGGCATGGTGTAAAGAGCAGTGTCGGTTTAATATTCAGTAACGATTCCAGATTCAACCTAGACGTTGGTGATGGTCGAAGAAAAGTTTGGCATCACCCAGGTGAACATTTTACTGGTGCTGCTAGGGATGCCCACCACCAATATGAGGGTGGGTCCATTATGGTATGGGATGGCATTACTATGACTGCCAACATCATGACCAAGAATTCATCTTCCAGGATGACAACGCTAGGGCCCATAGGGCAAGACTTGTAAGTGACTTCCTGGAAGTGTATCATATCCATATTTTACCATGGCCAGCAATGAGCCCAGACTTATCAACTATGTCTGGGACATTTATGGAAAATGTGTCCTGAAAGCGGTGATCCTCCACCCAGAATATTACACGAGCTCGATGCAGTGCTGCAGGAAGAATGGGACAGAATTATTTTGCACAACATCAGTCATCTTACTGGGAGTATGAGATGTCGTTGCATAGCTTGCTGCAACTAAAGAGGTGGTCCCACATGTTATTGAGTGTGTGTGAAAGTGATATGTCAACATAATGAATTTGGACACTGTTTAAAGTACCTAAAGATGTCATGAAGAAGGTAATTTTTCAATAAAAATGTGTGAATGAATTTATTTAATTGATTAAATAAACATTGAAAGGTAAGGGTTTTCTTAATTACTTTAAGTAACAATATTACCTACAATATCCCCTACTTTTTGTGAACAATATATATACACCCGGGTTCTCCATATCCTATCTGTTATCCATCTAGCTATGAAAATGTTCAAAAGATAAATGACTCTCTTTAAAAAGTTATAACTCCATTAAAGATAATATTTCAATGTTCACCTTTTCAATATGTATAATGCGTAGGTGATAGCAAACTGAATATTAAATATAATAGTTCATTATAGCATCAACTCCTCCCATTATGAATTTCCGTAATTTATTGTTTTCAGAAGCCAATATTACAGCAAAGGCTTCATAAAAAGGTAGGTGATGACTCTGCTATGAAGTGAAAGATCAACCAATGTTAAAAGGTAACTAGCTGTTGCAATTTTTTTTTTTTTTTTTTTTTTAAATAAAAAATTCTTGCTTTACAAACTTCTAATTTTGGGTTATCAGTAAGAAGCCTAATCTTGAAAGATTTTTTTAATCAAAGTTTTAATCCTTCTGAAATTTCCTTTGTGAGTAAAAACAAAAACCTGCATGTTAAAAAAGTTTGCTTTAAATGCAACCAATGCATCTCTCTGGCATACAGGTTTAATTCATCTATGTTCCACTGGGTATCTCCAGAACTACTAGAATCTATAAGTATAATCCAATTTCTTATTTTTCATGCCTTGCACTGATTCATTTCTGACTTTACAAACCTTGCAATTGTTTCAAAAGCACACAGCCTATGATCTATATAATATGTTCTCTTTAAATCCATCCTTATACACAGTTATCATATTTTCATTTTTTTATATTTTTATACACATGCAGTTATCAAGTTTTCTTTTTATCTTTAAAATTGTACTTATATGACTCATGAGGAAAGAAAAGTACCTTCAAAAAGAAGATAACTAGAATGTTTCCTCCAACATTGAAGAACTTGTACATATTAAATTCTCCTCCATTGTAAAGACCAAGGTATTAGTAAGCAATTAGCACACAATGTTTTACAGATAGTTCAGGACCACAACAAAGAAATGTAAGGGCACCCTGTTGATAGGACGGATTACATTCTAATACCCAGTCTGGGTTTGTCGACAGTCTGTTACATTGCCTTGAGAAGTTGCTCGTCAAGTATAAAACGAAACATAATCTGTACCATTATTATGTTCTTATACCCTGATTCATGTTACAACAAATGAATACAAAATTTTGATCAAGGATAAAAAAAAATTTCATGGCCGAAATGTGTAAACATTATATGTTATCTTGTTCCAGTATCATTGCGTAAATCAGCTCACAAATACTTTTCAATGACAGTGTTTGGCTGAAGACTAATTTATTGTCATATATATTACTTAAAATGACATACAAGCTCAAACGTTTTTTTTTAAATCATTACAAAGGCAGATAAGCTGAACGGCCATAAACCTGTCTATTCAAATGATATACTGTCAGTATTTATTCCTGTTTAAAAAGATGATAACAAATATTCTTTTGATGAGATAAAGATCTTCCTTCTTTGAAGTAAACCTGAATAGGGATGTTTACCCTACACAATTTGATACAGTCCCCTCAGTATCTTTTTTATTACATTATATACATTATAGTTATATATTTTGCTTCTCATATACAGACAGACAGACAGACACAGTGTGTGAAATAAGCCATAGGCCCATTTCTGATCAGGCTTTCAAACTTTGTAAGGCCATAGGCCCAATAAATCTGTAAAAATTTAGCTTTCAGACCTTAAAAATATTCAGATGTACAGAATTTGATTGGGCGTGTGGAATTTCTAGATCTATCAGTGCCACTGGCCTTAAAATTTACATGTCTTTGAAAATTTTGCAGTCTGCAGATAGAAATTTTTAACGTCTACCACATTTTTTCTAGAAACCTGTCTGCAATTAACTACTTTTCAAGCTTTTAATTTTTAAGTCTTAATTTCAACTTTAATTTAGTTGTAAGCCATGGAAATTAATTTGTTAATGTATTTCCTTCAGGTGTAATTTCTTCACTGCTATGAATTTTGTGAGACTGTCTTAGTCATGCATTTCATGTAATAGTTAAAATCTTTCTGTCAGTTATGTTAATATCTTAGTAAACATTATATTTTGCTGCACTTTCCATGATCATAACCAAAACTATAAAGAAACTGTAATGATTTTTAATCACACACATTTTCAGTTTGGTGATAATTTTATTAGCATTTAAACTTGGGAAAAATATTGAATAACAACATTTCTTTATTTTTTCTACTAATTTAAGTACTAATTTATGCAGAATAACTGTTGCATGAAAATTACAGGGTCAAAACATTCAACAAATTTCAGTATCATGAAATTTGAACTTTCAAACAAATCTTGTCGAAGCATTACCATTTAATTTTCAACCAAAGAGGAGGCCATATTAGTGAAAACCCCCGCAAGCAATATAGTTATCTCCACTTGAACTTTTTTGAACTTTTTTTAAAAAGGAATACAAAACTAAAACCACCCAACTGTCCTAAGCAATCAAAATCTGGTTGTTAAATGTACGCAGTTGGATTATGAGATCTGTTTACATTTAAGCTGCCTCTCAATTTGTTTAATCATTTTTTCATTTTCTGCAAAACTTAAAGACAATAAAGTCTCAATTTCAGCAAACTTCCCCTAATAACCTATAAAATAAACTTAGATTCTTAGAGTTGCTAATGTACTCAAGCAATAAACAAGAGGCCCATGATGGCTCTAAATTGTGCTCACATTGGTTATAATAACTCCTAACTTAAGAAATACAAGTGCTGTGTAGTGAATTTATCATCAAAATTAGTGAGCTTAGTATAATGCTCGTACCTGAAAATTTGACCAAGACATTACCAAGACAAACAATTTCATCATTAAATCATGACTGACTGCTAAATCTGGCACCTGTAGTGTTAACAAAGTTTCCTTCAACTTAACATGGTGATTTATTTTTTGACACCAGACAGCCCTATATAAAAATTGATCATGAACATTTTGATATAAAAATCATGAGGGATGAGTTCAAAATGTGGCCTGTAGAGTGCGAACAAGGTTTTCTGCTGAACAATTAAACAAGTGACCTAGTTTTTGACGCTAAGTGACCTATATTCGAACTTTCCCTAGAAATCATCAACAGAATCATTTTGACCAAAAACATAAGACAAATAAATTCAAAATTCTTATGTTTTAAAAATTTTATGCAATTTCTTCTGCACTATTTTAGTTTCTGTGTAATTATTTCATAAGTAATATAACTCTTCCATATAAATATTGACTTTTAAAACAAAATTTAACCCTCATAAACAACAAACTGCTCTAACCAAGCACTCAATGCAAATCTATCATATCTCTTAAAACAGACATCAGTTTCCAGATCGACTGACCCACATGACAGACTGATGGACAGTGATTTCAGTATAGCCCTTGCTACCAGTAGGTAGTAGGGGTATAAAAAATTGCCTAAATGTATATTAAGTAACAAAAGTTCTCCACTGATCTTATATACAGACGGAAAGGCACACATGCTATACCATTTTGTTAAAAAGAGGGTAATACCGACCAGTTATTCAATCAATAAAGTAACTAAAATTAATCCTTCAAAAGATAAAAATGGTAACAGAATAAAGGAAGTATTCAAACTGTATATGTTAGTTCTTGTTGAAAAAATATTGAAACAAATATTCATCAAAGAATATCTACATCTTTCTGGCATCATGGGCTTTGGTAATCACTTCATTAAAAAAAAATTATTTTAAACAAGAGCTATGTACGAATGAACACCATGTGGCCGGCAAGGCCTCAAAAAGGTCAAACTTTTGTGACAAACAAACAAACCCAGACAGACAAAAACCAATATGCTCCCTCTCCGACCATACAAACAAGTGAAAAGCAAGATTTTCTACAAAGCACATTGCAAAATGTCAGTGTGAGTGGTACAAATTATTCTTATACTCTGATTCCTGTCCTCGACAAAAATAAAGGGAAATAACTCTAGAGACATCTCTCTACATGGACATATGAAGTTACTTCCCTTGGCAACATATTTATAATCCTTCCTGCATCATTAGCTCTTAACAATATTCCTTGAGGCAAAGGTTTAATGTGTATCATTATTAAGGAGATAAAATCTCAACAAATGAAAGTATAAGTGTGATGAATTACTAATTCAAATCATCAAACACTTAGAAAAAAAGGTTTTGCTCAACTAAACAAAATATATAAATCATGTCTAACAAGATACTTAGCAAGTTTTGATTGTCCATAGTTAAGATGGGAAAACAAACTATATTCTTTTCCTGCCATGATTTAACTCCCTGCAATTCTTATAAAAACTCTAAAAAGAAGAAAAAATAATTTTTCAAGCAAACAGCCGAAAATGAGCAAAAGCTTACGTGTGGTGGCAGAGATTTGAGCTGAAGTATGAAGGGGAAACACTGCGATGAAGACAAAAAATATGCTTTGACAATCTAGGAATGGTTTAAACAAAATTCTTAAACTGAATAGTTATAACTACAAATCATATTAAAATCTGTCACTGACCTTGACTGCTTCTGGAGCTGCTGAAATGCATCCTGGACTTTTACACATCAGCGGTGTGTCCATGCTGGCAGCTCGGGCTCCATCTGAAAACACAAAACACAGTCACCTCAGATGTGATGGACCCTCAAAAAGCAATACCTAGCAAAAGTAGTAGTAAGAAAAGGCACAATTTTACTGTATCAGGGAGAAGAAGTATATCTGAAGAGTAACAGGAACTTACATTCTAGTGACCATAATGTGTAGGGTAACCCCTTCGGCCTGCAAAGTCCAAGACAATAAAAACAGTCAAGACTGGTGAAAAGTGTTAACAAGATTTGCTCCGGTTACTGTTGGAGAAGTTCTTTCATTTCCCAAAATAACCTCTTTCTCACCACAGTGGGCTTGGCTTTGAATATTTTACCACCAAATAAATTTCAATTAGAAGATTATTGTTCTTGTTTCATTAAGTTACATAATTATATAAAAATTTGTCAGTATGATGCAAAAAATAATAATAACCATAGTTTCGGTTAAATCAGCCTTTTTTTTCTTTTTCTTTTTTTATAACATTTCATTTTGCCCACCAGAATGAACCAACAAAGAACCAAAACTGGCAATTTATACCATAGAAGACAGATCATAATACTATCAGAAAATGTCAGAAATATAAACTGAACAAATAACTAGCGATTGTTTTTGAGAAAAATATATGTATCATCCTACATGTCATTTACCATGAAGAATACTAGTTATAACTCTATTCAAATCTGAGTTAACTAGAAATGATTTTTGATTGAACAAAAACATATGTCTCCCCCCAGCCAGTTGCTGCAGGCAGTATTGAATCAGACGATTGTAAAATTTGACATTTAACCTCCAAGTGTGACCTTGAGACACCACACCCGCAAAGTGGGTTTTGCATGTCGCCTTGATGAGATGAACATCTGACCCAAGTTTCATAAAAATCCTTCAAGGGCTTTGGTAGATACAGAGCGGACACGATTTTGTGACGGACAGATGGACGGACGGACAGACAACCGGGGGAAAAACAATATGTCTCCCCCATTTTTGGGGGGAGACATAATTTCTCCCACCCCACTATATGGGCAGAGACAAATTACATAAATATCCCAAGCACTAGCAACACATAGTCTGTGTTACAAGTTAGTAAATTCGAGTTTTAAGATCCTGTTTTTCTTGTTTCCCTAACAGTCAGTTTAAGTGAAACAGAAGTTCTTGTATCTCAGTTGAACCTTTATTCATAAGATAGAATCTGCTGTCGCCAGTAATTTTCATTATTGCTAAAGATTCAAAAACAAGTGACAAATTTACTATGATAATTTTTTTATGTGTATTCTTTGAATATCAACTTACCTCGAAAACTAAATAAGTTTCCACGCACTATCGGGCTAGGGCTATTCTGACCCCTGCCCCCTTGCCTGAACCACATCACAAGTGGGTCAGAGAAGAACATGATTTATACTATACTTTCCCTAACATCCATCATCACCACTGTTATCCTAGGTACCAAGTCATGACATAGACATCTTAAATTTATGTTTAGAGTTATTCCTTTTATATAGATTCCATCCAAACTATTTCATTTTTACTTAGCATTCAGGGTTGACATCTCCTGTACTATTCAGTGAATTGACTTACATGTCATGTTATGTCCCAACCATTCCATGATTGCTTACGTATACCATTTCTTCTGCATTCCTTCATATCACATGTAAAACTATGCGACTAATTAATAACTTTCTGGAATACTTTCATTCAATAGTAATTACATATATACATTGTACATAAAAATTGTGAAAATTTCCACATGTCATACTGCTTAACATATTTTTCTCATTCCATGTTTAATTAACGTCATCTGTAAAGTGCATTTTTCTTTTTTTTCAATTACCTCCAAATTCATATATTCTCCTGTATATTGCAAAAGACATATAAATGCAGACAGAATATAGGCAGGTATTCATGCATGTCAGTCATGCATATGACAGATCTGTATTTCTATATATGTATTATAAAGAAATGTAACAACTAACAAACAGGTCATATTAGTCCTGTATCACGCATCTAAGTACAGCTTTTGTAACCAAAAAATAATAACACTCCAATGGAACCAGTCAACTTCAGCAGTGATAACTAGAACTGCCACTGTCCTTGCAAAAATACATGCCCGCCCCACCCTTTCCACTTTGTTGGTTGGGTATTAATTGATATATGGGAACATGTTACTTTATGCCCCGGACTAAAATTAAGTAAGAAAAATTTCAAAGGGCAATAATTCCAAAATTATGCAAAAAAGAGTTATGGTTCCTGGGCATTGCACTTCTCTTTAATGAGATCTATTTATCTATGAAGTTTCAAGTTGATAGCTCCAATAGTGTTTGAGTTATGCCCTGGGCAAAAATCAAGTATGAAAAATTTCATTGAGCAGTAATTCCAAAATTGTGCAAAAGAGAGTTATGGTTCCTGGGCACTGCACTTTTCTTTAATGAGATCTATTTATCTATGAGTTCGATACTTCCAATAGTTTTTTAGTTATGCCCTGGACAAACAAAACCTGATGGCCATAGGTCTGGACAGACAGACGGACAAGCTGATTCCAGTATACCCCAACTTTGTTGTGCAACGGGTATAAAAAGTTGTTCCTTTATTTTAACTGAACTATCTAGTTTCAGCCCTATCAGAATGTCTGGATGAAACAAAAGCGGTTACAAGATTTTCCTTTGATCTAAGTGGGTGACTTAGGCGACTTATAATGTCACCTTAATATTTTCCATTGCTAGAACCTTAAGCTGTATTTTACAGAATGTCAAGACTTGTGTTCTTATATCAAGACATTCTGTTTCTCACAGCAACCTACCAGCATCAATCAGCCCATGAAGTCAGGCGTATCTATCACATACAACAGTAATAGGTCCCAGGGTAACCGTAACAACTGAATTACGATATGAACAGAACTTTTCCATTCACTGTTTGAAACCATCCTAACTACCATCAGTTTAGTGTACTAAAAGTTCAGAACTCAAAAATATGGAAAAAATGTGAGGAAATCAAAATCCAACAAGATAACTGAAAAAATTTGTTTTCAAAAATCTTTCATAAGCAACGAAATACAGTGAACTCTGCTAGTTAATACAATAATCAGGGGACCGCCAAATTTATATTGTTATATCAGGATATCTTTACATCCAAGAAGCAACAATACCGTTAGTTGGAAAAAGGAAAATAAAGGCTAATCCTATTATACAGAATAGGTTCCGAATCAGATTAATTCGATATATAAATGTTAAGTACAGAAAATTTTCACTAGAAGTTAATAAATTAATAACTACAGATGAAAATAAGTTCTGTTTTAATCAACAATAATCACTTTCAAACTCATCAACGACAGTAACTTTCATTATACATTGTTAAATTACATGTATGTATTATTACCTAACACTTAATAGAAGGAAAATCTTATAATAATCTTAATCTGTTTCAATGACAGATGTGTTGCTACTACAAAGTTTTCAAGTTCTTTATCTGTTTCAATGACAGATGTGTGGCTACTAAAAAGTTTTCGAGTTCTTTATCTGTTTCAATGACAGATGTGTGGCTTCTACAAAGTTTTCGAGTTCACTCATATGCTTTAACAATAGCATCCCAATCATATGCTTTAACAGTTTCTTTCAAAATTGTAAATATTGTTTTAATAACCAAGTTTGCAGCAATATCTATCTTTTTTCTTTGGACCCCCATTCTTCACACTATACAGCCAACCTTCTCTCATAAATAATAACAGTCTGTTTGATGGATCGAACCCATGACCACTAATCGGTGACAGGTTAAATCCCTTGAAGTCAGTGACATTTTACTGCACTGGGCCACAGAGACAGATCATGTAAATATGTTTCTTGACTTAATTATTATCATGATTTTACTATAGCGTAACAAGTATAGAACGATCTTTGTTACTTTGCAGTATGAGGTATGTACTTGTATACTGAATAAGGGGATATTTTCGCATGTCAAAAAGTTTCAATTTCAATTTCAGAGTTTTCGGAAGTTTCAAGGGCAGAAGCTTTCGTCAATCATGAATAATGGATTGCGTAAAATCTGCAAGGAATAAAAATTACTTGTCCTAACAGAAAGGCATATAAAAAAATAATTAAATAATTAAATAAATGTTCTGGATTCTAATATCTTCAACACAATAACACTTTGTAAATGAACTGTTAACAATTATAGGCTAAACAGTCAAAATTGTTTTGTTTACTTTTCTTCAATATGTGATAAATTCACAGACAAACTCAAACTCGCACTCGGAGGATGATTGCTCTCTTGCTTTGTTGTATAACCCGGTTGAATGACACTTTGTGAACTTTACCACTTTTACAGTATTTCTTTATGTTGTAATACACAATATTATGATCTTGTAAGCACTCCATCTAGACATGAAAAGACAGCAAATTTTCAACAGGCAGAGATGAATAAAACTGGGTATCTAAAATGTTTAGCTGTCTCAAAATCGGCAAAAAACATAAACCTTTATACCTTATATTCTAGTATCATTTATGTGACAGAGCTTAACCTAAATTTTTATGCTGAAGGTGTTAAACCGCTTTTATAGATCTAATAGATTTTACTTGTTCAACCTAAGCCTAATTCTAAACTGCATATAACTGAGTGGAAATCTCCGACAAGGAACACCTTGGATAATTTCCTCTGCAGCAATCATATCAAACCTTCATCACCGAGGAATTCAGAATATCAAACTTTATATAAAACGGCAGATAAACAGATACCAAACAAGTGTTAAATTTGTTAAAAGTGTAAACTCTGCTAAATATGGGACAAACAAGTCATAATATGTGCCTAACCGCATACGATTGGGCGAATATGCTTGATCAGCTGCAGATCAAAGTGAGACGTAGAAGGTGAATAACTATTAAATGTCAACCTACAAAATCGGTTCACCAGTGAGACTAGACTGAGCTATGATCGAGACCAAGGATGACTACACTTTGGTGGGAACAAGGCGCTTCAAGAAGCCCAAACATTAACTGTACATCAACTAGATATGCTTGATACAGAGAGGGTTTAAACCAGCTTCAGTCACCAGATTTGTCTATTTATCAACCAGTAATAATAACTTTTACTTGAACATGAAGTGAGACTGAGTTACTATTCTTTCCTGAAAATATGTCATGTAATGTACTTGAACTTCCAATAAATATTATATTCAGTTGCAGAAAAATATTATTTCTTAATCTATTTAAAGATAAAAATTATTTTGCAATAGCCATATGTGTGGGGGGAGGGGTCACAAAGAAACTTCCCTTAACAGACTATTAATTGTGATAAAAAGCTCTTCTACAGGGTGACTTTGAATCTAACCAACACTGACTTAGTAGAATGAATAGTATAGATTTTCTTTCTATGGTAGGAAGTTTTGTTTTGTCTCACAATGTGGCCTTGAGACATCTCTACTGTGAGGTAACTTGGTTTTGAAACAGCATGGTGAGAACTGCTGTGAATATTTTATATCTTTACTAATTACTGTGCAAGAAAAGTAATTTCATTTACAGTTCGTTATCTTACATAGACATTCAAAAGTAAGGATTGGAAAAACTTGGCTGGGTAAGAATGTTGGAGTGTTGACCACACCACAAGGCTAAATTGTTTTATTTACTTTTCTTCAATATGTGAAAATTCACATTCAGTTAAGTTTCTTTCTTTTCATACCTGACAAACTCAAACTTGCACTCGGATGATTTTCTTGCTTTGTTGTATAACCCGGTTGAATGACACTTTGTGAACTTTACCACTTTCACAGTATTTCTTTATGTTGTAATTAGGGATGGCAACGAATACCAAAATCAATACTCGAGTACTCGGTCATTTTTCCGATCGAGTACTCGGTTACTCGGATGATTTCCAATGATCTTCAAAATTTTATCACAATATATTAACACCGTCTGCATGCTACTTTCGTCACAGATGTGTAACTATAAACAGGACTGCAAGGGAGGTAACTTAGAATAACCATCAAACAAATTAAATCAACATTATATTTTATAACGTTTTAATTAATGCAATATCAAGTTTAAAACATGTATAACAGTTCATATATCTTTTTTTCTTCTAGAAATTATATAGACTGGTCTGTTTTCTAAGTATGCTTGTAGCGTAATTGATTTTACATGTTTGTAGTTTCACCAGTATACGTTATTTCACAGCTACATAATGTACATTTAATAGTCTTGCTATCAGCACAGCGTTTGAATATTTCCAAGCATTAGATTTTGCAGGCGGCACTCTGACTCTTGAAATTTTAATATCTTACCTAAACAAAAACTTTATCAATATATAAAAAGTTAATGATATTTCTGGATTTATATGCGTAAAGAAGAAATTGGAGTTACTCTCCTTTATTGAGTAAAGAGAAACAAACGCTTAATCAGGTCTAATTACTACCTTTAATCTAACATTCATAATAGCAATCCTGCCATTTGCTGTTTTCAAAACTTATACCTTTAAACAAGTTTCGGCTACAAACTCTTACACAATTAAAGGTAATTAAATATTATAAGAGGCCGAATGACTTAAACGACACAGGTGTTCAATCCCATGTGCGTGTCAAACTGTTGATCGCCTCGTATCATTCTCGCACCTCTGCAAGGATGTTTTGATTGCATTTAAGAGGTATTTATGAAGATACATGTACATCTCCAAATTTCTGAACTGATTGGATACAACAACCTTTCTAAATCGCAAAAAAATAGAAATTATATATTTTTGCCGAGTAATCGAATATCAATTTTGTTAACCGATATTCGGACATTCGATCGAGTACTCGGTTAACCGGTTACTCGTTGCCATCTCTAGTTGTAATACACAATATTATGATCTTGTAAGCACTCCATCTAGACATGAAAAGACAGCAAATTTTCAACAGGCAGATATGGATAAAACTGGGTATCTAAAATGTTTAACTGTCTCAAAATCGGCAAAAAACATAAACCTTTATACCTTATATTCTAGTATCATTTATGTGACAGAGCTTAACCTGATTTATCATGCTGAAGGTGTTGAACCGCTTTTATAGATCAAATAAATATTACTTGTTCAACCTAAGCCTAATTCTAAACTGCACATAACCGAGTGGAAATCTTGCACAAGGAACACCTTGGATAAATTCCTCTGCAGCAATCACATCAAACTTTCATCACCAAGGAATTAAGAATACCAAACTTTATATAAAATGGCAGATAAACAGATACAAAACAAGTGTTTCAGTTTATACTTATGTCATCTGTTTTTTCTTGGGTGAAAGGGACTGGTACGGTTAAAGTTATCATATTTTATCTTAACTTAATCATTTTTGTTTTAAACACTGCGAAATATGGGACAAACAAGCCATAATATGTGCCTAACCGCATACAATTGGGCGAATATGCTTGATCAGCTGCAGATCAAAGTGAGACGTAGAAGGTGAATAACTATTAAATGTCCACCTACAAAATCGGTTCACCTTCGGAGGCGAAACAGTGAGACTAGACTGAGCTATGATCGAGACCAAGGATGACTACACTTTGGTGGGAACAAGGCGCTTCAAGAAGCCCAAACAAACTGTGCATCAACTAGATATGCTTGATACAGCTGCAAATTTGGCATCTTTCAGAGAGTGTTTAAACCAGCTTCAGTCACCAGATTTGTTTTCTTTACCAACCAGTAATAATAACTCTTACTTGAACATGAAGTGAGACTGAGTCAATTACTATTCTTTCCTGAAAATATGTCATGTAATGTACTTGAACTTCCATTAAATATTATATTCAGTTGCAGAAAAATATTATTTCTTAATCTATTTAAAGATAAAAATTATTTTGCAATAGCCATATGTGTGGGGGGAGGGGTCACAAAGAAACTTCCCTTAACAGACTATTAATTGTGATAAAAAGCTCTTCTACAGGGTGACTTTGAATCTAACCAACACTGACTTAGTAGAATGAATAGTATAGATTTTCTTTCTATGGTAGGAAGTTTTGTTTTGTCTCACAATGTGGCCTTGAGACATCTCTACTGTGAGGTAACTTGGTTTTGAAACAGCATGGTGAGAACTGCTGTGAATATTTTATATCTTTACAAATTACTGTGCAAGAAAAGTAATTTCATTTACAGTTCGTTATCTTACATAGACATTCAAAAGTAAGGATTGGAAAAACTTGGCTGGTTAAGAATGTTGGAGTGTTGACCACACCACAAGGCTAAATTGGCTTGGTTTTACAATGCTTATTGTACATTTAATTTTCATTTGTATATTCAATTGAGGCCAAGTTACATGAAAACATAAAGGAAGCCTGGATATGCGTTGATGATATAACCTTGAGCTTTCTCTTTGGGAGATGACTTCAGCCAACTGCATTCATATGCCAATAATGGTGACCTTGGACACTGGAAACTTGCGATGATAGGGTATTGAATCACTTATGTCTTTCAATAAGTCAATTACACCAAAAAGGTTTGAAAAACTGAGATAACAAGTGCAACCAGAGGCATAAGTTGGACCATGGTCGGTGACCCCCAGTACATATTCCGCACAACTACATTATGTACCGTGGGATAATTGACTGCAGATTATTTGTTTTCATGAATATTTATTAGCAAAGGGATGTAACTCTTCGTCGAATGAAATGCCGCATTACAAATAGACACTCTTCAGTGTGGAGAGTAGGCATAAATGACAAGTTACTTAAAATAGACGTATTTCCCAGGATTTAAACATAGGCGCAGAAGGCATATTGTAACAAGTAATTTCATTGGCTGAGATTCCACAAGGGTAATCTTACGGAAACCAATGAAAGTAGGTAATGAATTATTCATGAGTAAGAAATTTTACCAGCCAATTGTCCCACGGTAGATAAATAGAGTGAAACGGAATAGATCAAACGTGGGTTTCCGACAATGAAGTTGGACAAACTTTATCTGTAGGTGAAGGTCATTGAAAACATACATTCTTCATGATGGGGCAATACCTTTTCTTTTCTTCATTAGAATAACAGGAATTTAGAGGGAAAATTGAGTCAATTGGAATCAATGCCGAACATTTGGAATTGCTGAAATCATGTCAGGTTATCACATGTATGTTAATTCAAGGATGTATCTGGCTTTTGCTCACACCTTTAAAGAGGTTGACAAGGTCACAATCAAATGACCTTTACAAACCATATCAAAATTACTGGTTTCAAGGCCTAAATTGACAAATCTGAATTTCTAGACCTTCTAGTAAAAGCTTTATAAATCCTACTGGGATTGAGATTAGCCTGAGTGCCTTAGATTTGACACATTTGGTGCAAAGTACTCAGGTTTGAATACAGGCCGAGCAGTCATCAAGCAGGATTAACAGATCTTGCACGAACTTGATTCCAAATCAATGTTAATTAAACAAACTAAAACTTACAAAATGTAGGTTGCTATTTTGTCTCTTTATAATCCCAATTGTTTAACATGCAGAATTACACATAATTATGTGAATTATCACGCATAATTTTTTCATATAAAATCATTTAATTTACCATGAGCCCAATGCGACAAAAATAACAATTATTTATTAATTGCAACATGTACCTCTGCATTAAGTGATTTCAAGGATCAATCAATTCTGATTTTCGTTTTAATGTTGACAAATATTCATTTCCCTCCATCCATTCTTGCTTGACAAAGCCTACATCTTGATAAATATCAAAATCCTGTTGTCTGCATAGCTGATTTTTCAGTCAACTTTTCCAAGACCAATCAGATCTGTCATTAAAAAAGACGAATTATGATCCCAAATAAATAAAAACTACTGTTTCATTGGTTTAAAATTATAAAACTGACAAAATTGATGTGGCTATTCTGAAGAGCTTGTATAATTATGATGTATTATTGGCCACTATAAAATAATTCATATCAAAAATACAACTTTTAGATCATGTTCACTGCTGTTTATAAGACATGATGATCTAATACAAGATGACAGAAAAACCATCATAGAAACTGTGGCAAAACTATGTTCAAAGTATAAGTTCTCTCAACCGGTTATTTTCAAAAAGTAGTCAGTTAAGGACCAGCAAACAAAACTGTAATGTCTTACTTTACAAGTCCAGTATATAAACATGATGATGACATGATGTTGTCAATAACCCATCATAATTTATGGATTTCTTGCTTCATATCTGGTGCCGTTTTCCTGTTCCATCCTAGCTCTCTCAGCAGTAAGTCATATATACTGAATCCCCTGTTCCTATATTCTGACAGTTTTTTGTTACCCAGGGTGTAGTACACATTAAGGGTCCCTTTATTTTGTAAGGGAATTGTCCTGGGTGACTAAATGATGGGAGGGGCATTTTTGGGGCATGAAAAATCTGTCAAAATAAAGGACAGGGAAATTGTCTAGATACCAATTAGTTAAGCTCATATTTAAAGCACTGGTTGGAATTCAAAATTATATATTTACACTCCAAGCTTGACCAGTAATCACAAAAGCACAATTTAAAGCATAACTAACTTACGTCTGACATCAACTTCAAAACCACTGAAATATTATCCTTCGGCATTACAAGAAAGCTGCAGTTTCTGTAAGTTGACAGCAAAATGACATGCTTCTCATTTACTCGATACAAACTTCGATAACTTAAATATCTGTATATGTTATATGTTACATGGTACTTTCACATGATTAGCACATAATTATCAACACATCAAGGATAAATTTTTACCATCAAGCTCTGAGTAAAGACGCAAGTAAAAAACAAAAACAAATTTTTATACTATTATCCTATATAGAGAAAAAGCATCTTTTTTTACCAAATGTCAATTTTGTGTTTGCCTAACGTTCATCAATTTGATAATTGCCAAATGAAAATTTTGTATGCTTAACTGACATTTTTGTATGCCTGTGGAAACTAAAACCTCTGTATTTGTGATGAAAACTTCTGTTTGCTTGGAGAAAATTTTATACACCTAAACATTGCCTTTATTTAATGTGATGTTTGCCAAAATATTAACTGTATCTGTTCTTTATCCCCCATAAATCAAATTTCATCCACACGTCAGGCCTTGCAAAGTTAGTTTGGCTTCTATAAGTTTAGTATCACTTTTTCAAGCCCCACTTAAAGCAAACCTTTAAACTCCAGAAAGGCTGGACACTGAGGCGCTTGCTTACATTTAGCAGCATTCATATGTACCATCAAAGTAAAAATACAGATTTTTAACCAAGCAAATATCTAGAAAAATATTGACAGACACTGAAGCAGGCAAATTAATGGTTGGATAGATATGAAAGACATTACGAAAGACATACTACAGTAAAATTATCCTCACTAAAATACTGCTTAGAAATGTTAAAGTTCCTAAGTATTTTTAAATTCCACAAAGTCAGTATAGATAAACATCTGCATTTGCAAAACAAATATCAGAAAAATGAAGAACCTTCTAAGATATTGTTAGAAATTGTTGCTCTCCGAAGCACATGCTGGCAGGCTACAACAACTGCCTATTTCACTAGATAAAGGACATAATAATTGTGCATGCCTTTTAAAGCTTCTTTCAAGTTTTATCGAAATCCCTTTGTAGCATGACCTTGACCTCAAATCAAGCTGGTAATTATACCAGTCCACTCCAGGAACTGAAGCTTCCCGTAAACCATGCTGAATCCTGCTGAAAATACCTATAAGGTTTTATTAAATTCCTAGAACGAGTTTGTTGTTGCTGAGAAATACCAAAATCTAATACTGCTATAATATACTCAATGTAGCAAATTAAATGAAACTTTTAACTCTGTGAAAAATAATGAATAAAAATCATTTCATTTAATTTCATCCGGTGATTGTTGTAAAACAGCCTGGACAAACTGAGTGGCAATTGGAAGAATGTACATGTGGACAGACAGATGGACAGACAAAGCAGCAACTACTTGAAGTTTTGTTTGGGAAACACATTAAACAAACATGTTAGTAAAATACAATAAGAGCTACCTCTTACACTTTCTACACAAACATACATCGTATATTACAGATTATACTGGCTTCAGTCCCTAGTTGCATACAATTTTAAATGCAGATCATTAGACTTTTATATCTTTGAATTAGGCTTAATTGCACATTTCAAACTCTGAATTCTGCTATCTTGTTATCTTTATCATTCTAATGTAATTTCTATCTTGTAATTTCTATAATCATCTTTCTATTCTGCAATTTCTGTAATTTCCATATACTTCCATAACTTTTGCAATTCCTTCTTTGTAACGTTAATATTCATCCTACTGGCTAATTCCATCTTCTTATATTTTGTTTATCTATGAAAATTAAGCATAATCCATACATTGAGAAATGAATATCATTCAATGCTGTCAACTTTTTACAGCAACTTAACAATCTAAAATGTTGACAAAAATTCTCAAAACAATTCATTCCATATTCAGTCAAGCTTGCAACTGTTGTATAATTTATTAATAAGTAATCCCAAGAAAATTTCATCAAAAATGGTTACTGGAGAAAAAAAAACAATGTTGAAACTAGCAAAATTATATGAATGAACTACAAGAATAAGTTCTTTTTGTATTGTTCATACACTATATTTTGTATTTATATCCAAATAGAATGACTGAAACAGCTTGTATAAATTCCACAGAACAATTAAATCCAATAATCCAGAGGAAATTTCATCACAAAAATTTACGGCAATGGAAGAGCAGAGGAAATAAGGCAATCCATACGTTAATTACACACATCCAATTTTTCAATATGGCCACTTTGTTCATTTTTCCCTCACAGTCAATACACTGACAATAATCCCTATTAGAACATTGATTAGATAACCAGTTATTGCTACAATTCCATCACACAATCCCAGAGACATTTCAGCTCAACATTGTTCGTCTTTTTTCATACGACCTACCATTCACAGTTGTTTTTTTCCAAGGTTGATCGACAAAAAATTATCAATAACCAATTTTCAAAAAGCCAATTTAGTTTTATTACCCATGCATGACATGTTTCACTTAAATTTTGAAAAGCCTGAATGTTGTAATAATTTCTATTCATCCATCTGATTGAGTTTATTTATCAGTGCAATCAGGTTTTTCCAGCTAACCCGTTCTACTGTAAGATTCAACTTCCTTATGATTTTACTTTGAGGACACATACTGGAGAAGAGCCAACGTTATTATTATCTTTTATTCCTGTTGGCACAAGATCTTACAAAGAGAGCTTAAAAATTTCTTTTCAGTTATGAGGTAAGTTACTGAGACACGTTGAATGTAATCTATCTCTTGGAGTTCATACACCATTCCTACTGATTTTCCATATAAATGACAGTCTCCTTGAAGAGTATTTGGTTATTTTAAGTTGTCGGGGATTGAACAAGATACAGGAGACCTAGTGACAGAAACTTAAATTAAGAGTGGAAAATGATCGGCCTACATATCCAATTATCTGATCTACACATGTGAATGCTATAGAGTCAGTAAATATAGATTTCAATCAACTTTTAACCCCACTTTTTACGATGAAAAATTCTGTGCAAAATGGAGGACAGACTTAAGTGTAAAACTAAAGTATACAATATAGCACTTCACTTTTTCAATATTATAGTTCTCAAGACTATTATATGAACCTGTTTCAATACAAAACAGTCAATATAAATTATACACATATTTTTATATGACCTGAGAGTTGCATGAGAAAAAGCATTTGGGCATAGTGTTTTGGAAATTCCCTTTTTAATCTATCTTTAAAAATAATAACCTTTTAGAAGTAATTCCTAAAAATTTCAGCTCCCTACATACAGTGGAATGATACAAAACAAGAGCATCGTCTGCTGGTGCCAAAACTCGGCTATCTCTGCTGTAAAAGATAAATGTATTTAACCACTTTACTTAACTTACAAAAATAGGGGTAATCTACTTAATAACAGGAACCATCCTATGAAAAAATGTGAGTCAGGCCTAATGAGTGGAAACAGATTTCAAATTAAAGGTCACTCTGACTTTGACCTCACATCTACTGACCCCAAAAAACACTATGGGTATTCAACTTAATAAGAGCAATCATCCAATGAAGTTTGAAGGCTTTGAGTAAAATGTTTTACCAGCTATTGAGCAGATAATGTTTTCATATTCAAGATCACTGTGACCTTGACCTTTCACCTACAGACCCCAAAACAAATATGTTTTTCTACTCAATAAGGGCTATCATCCAATGAAGTTTGAAAGCTGTGGGAGAAACTTAAAGACGTCTCCACTTGATAGGGGGAAACATAATTATGTTCATTATTAACAAAGATATAACTAATTATAACGAATTTAAAGGAATTTAAACACGGGGATAATTCTGAAAATAAAAAAGACATGACATGTAACTTGTGGTATTTATGTGGGGTGTCATTATGAAAAAGTAGTGCACATACTCTCTTGTCCTTTTCTGTAGTAGTAAAAGGAACAAGACCTGTCTGCAGACAGCAAGCTCCACTTTTTTCAGTGCTGGATAATAAAATCTAAGCCAAGTCAAACAAGAAGCTCAAGTAAAAAAATTTGAGTGGGGGAGTGCAAGTACCTAGTCATACAGGATGAAAAAAAAGAATTTCTAAGAAAACAAATTATGAAAAAAAAATCTGGGTGGGAGGCTGGGGATAACGCGGTGGGGAGGTAAGATGCGGAGGTGAACAAGAGGGCCATGATGGCCCTGTATCGCTCACCTGATTATGACTGCTTTTAACAAAGTTCGAACTTGACCTAGAAATTATTATCTGACAAATTTCCAGGTTATTTGGACTGAAAATGTAGCCTCTAGAGTGCTAACAAGGTTTTTCAATATTTGGGCTCTGTGACCTAGTTTTTGACCCCAGATGACCCATGTCCAAATTTGAGCTACAAATTATCAAAACAACCTTTCTGACAAATTTCCAGAACATTTGTTCTGAAAATGTAGTCTCTAGAGTGTTTACAAAGTTTTTCGATATTTAATTTGGGCTCTGTGACCTAGTTTTTGACCAGATGACCCATATTCAAAGTTGAGCTAAAAATCACAGAAGCAACCTTTCTGACAAATTTTCAGGTTATTTGGAATTAAAATCTTAACTCTAGTGTTAACAAGGTTTTTCCATATTTGGGCTCTGTGGCCTAGTTTTTGATCCCAAATGACCCATATTAGTACTTGAGCTAGAAATCATCAAAACAACCTGTCTGACAAATTTCAAGGATATTTGGACTGAAAATGTAACCTCTAGAGTGTTAAAATGGTTTTTACATTTAAGGGCTCTGTGACCTAGTTTTTGATCCATGAAATTTCAAAAGAACTGTTCACATGGATTGTCATAGATTCTGAGAGCCATCAAAGGTTAAACTTAAATGCTCATGCATTATGCATTAAATTTCGATTGAAAAATGCATCTTACAACTGGGTCTGATGCAAGAATATCAACAAAGGGAGTTCAAAAAAGGCAGAAGAAATGAATTTTAACATTTGCAAGTTGTTGCTTTAAACATTTATACGAGTATACATTTTATGCAATAAACTTAAGAACAAATTACGGGTTTAACTCAATTAAAATATATTTCAACAAGTAAAAATACTCCTGCCTAATTTCAGATTTCATGTTTTACTCATTCACAAAAAATTCAATGAGTAAATAAATACTCAATGCTCTAAAAAATTATCTGGAGCCATGAAAAATCATAATTTTTTTTTTACTGCAAATGAAAAAGTGACAATTTCGAGTTACACCTATAAATGCATAGGAACTTGATAAAAGAATTTTTCAGTTAAGACCACCATTGTTATTTCACACCAGGATAAGCTATTGTATTGACTGTTAAGTAAGTTTACTATGATACATGTACTTAAATACAATGTCTTGTATCTTATTAAATGACAAAAAAGGCAGCGTGACTTAAATAATCTAATAGGAGTTTTTTCCCCTCACAGCATTTCTTGTACACATTTGGCATTTGCTATATACCAACCAATTTTTTTCCCCTCACAGCATTTCTTGTACACATCTGCTAATTACCAACCAATGCCAAACATCTCTTTACAGAGCTATTTTGTTTCAGCTGCTGTCAATGCAGCTATGATGTAATGAAATTCACTGCTTCATAATTTATTTAAATGACAACTAGTTTGTCACAGTTGTAGATCGTTTCTATTAATATTGTTCCAAATTAGGCAAAATCAATCTCCCTTTTACATTTCAAATCAATACAACTGACAGTGTTAGACATAATAAATTATTTACTCCTCCCAGAATCCTACTATTAGTAATTAAGACCATTTTGCCGTCTGTCAGCAAGTGTGAAGCCATTAGTTATATATGAATCGCTGGCAAAGCTCATTTTAAGCTCATTTATATGGCCATAAGCTTTTTTTGTTACAGAAGAAGCCTAAAATAATTTTGCAGGATGTGCAACTGTATTTCTTTTTTTTAAATTGATAAAAAAAACATATAACATTTATGATATGGTATGAAAATGTTTTAGTATAAATGCTTTGATTTAAAGTGACTGACCTCAAAAATCTTTCCTCAAACATTAAAGATAAGTCAAAATAAAGCATTAAAAATATAATTTTATGCTTCTATATGGCGTGAAAATGTAAGAAAAGTAATCATAAAAGCAGAAGGATTCGAACCAATGACCCTAGATTAAGTAAAAAATTGAGCAACCTACTAACCATCTATATTTTAAACTCTTAATTTACAAAGTAAGGGAGTCTTTTACCTCATGACTAACGGGGTAAAATATTTACTGATAAAATCATGAAAAACTTTTTTTTTCCTATTGTGTTTCTGTAACAACAAAAAGTCAGTAACTAAGTTTATATGCATTCCTCACTGTTACAACTTTCTACATGTATAAAAAAGCAAAATATGCATCAGCAAACAATTTGGAGCTCAGTCCTTTTAAATAAACCTGAAATGTTCACTTACGTTTTATCAACCCACTTAAAACGAAAAACATCCTGCATGGTAAATGCGTGTTTTCTGTTATATTACCAGATTATAACAATAAAGTAAATAAAACATTATCTGCGATAATGCATTCATCTGCTTTAACTTGTATTAAAACATGAATAGTTTTGAAACAATTAATAACAATCGTACTTTATCTGTCCATCTTGTCTGTAGATTACTTTAGTCTTATCCATTCAGAATTGTTCAAAGGGTGTAAAAATAAATTTAGGCCAAATTAGGCCAAGCAGATTCCCTGTGTTGTTGTTTTTTTTTTTGTATTTGTTTTTTTTTTTTCATTTTAATAGGAACATTATGAGCAAAATATTTTTAATGGGCCAGTGGATGAACTTTGGTTCTATCTGGAAATCCAATAAAGTCCCGAAGCTTTAATTTATCGAGAAGATTCACTGAGTCACTATACTAAAACCTATGGTGTAAAAATTGATAAATTGGCCTTCCATTAAAATACTAACAAATGTACAGTTGAAAAGATTGCTTACAGGATTAAAATATTAACCTGTTAAACAAAAGTCGTTGTGTTTAATCTTATTAATCAATTACAGCAGTAAGAGTTTGTGAGGTCATTCACTGTACATTCACACAGCCGCTGATATGGCCCGAAAGACAAAGATAAACAAGGATTATGTTCCATAAAAAAAATGACCCCTTATCATATGGCTGGAGGTTGGGGGTTAAATATCCATATTAAATATGCTATTTTCGAATTCATTCTTTTCGTATGTTTTATTC
Source organism: Cyclina sinensis (assembly GCA_012932295.1). Lineage (NCBI taxonomy): Eukaryota > Metazoa > Mollusca > Bivalvia > Venerida > Veneridae > Cyclina > Cyclina sinensis. The sequence continues at coordinate 14,263,313 of JAAONU010000005.1, forward strand.
ATACTTTCAGACCCATCTTCACAAGATGTTGGACTGTGCTCAACAGTTTAAGCTCACAGGTGCCCAAAATTTGTTAAAACACCTTCCCCAAAATGTAAAACAACAGTGTGTAATGTCAATCCCAAAGTCAATATTATGTGGTTGAATGATTGAGATGATTTTCAGATTTTTCACCTGGCCAAGACTTTTTCTCACCAAGACATTCCACCCCCAGGACTTTTCCTCACCATGCAAGACATTCCACCCCACTCCCTCCACCCCACCCCCCAAGACTTTTCCTCATCAAGTCTTCTCGCCCAAGTTTTTTAATATACAAGACATTTCACTCTCAAAATACAGTATTTACACAGATGGTGATATACTTTTATATTTTTTATGTAAAAATTAAATAATATATTGAATTGATCTTCATCCAATCAAGAAGTTAAGTTCTATGCAAAAATACTATTTGTTTTTTTCCCCCAAAAACGCTTTATTAAACTTTTTAGAATCACTTCAAATTTTACCTATTATCAATAATTTGTTAGGTGACAAAAATTTATTTCATTAAATACATTGAAATTATTATGGCTATAACTTGTATATTTTTCAATTAGGAATGTAATATAAATGTTTTACTTACATATTAAGATAAATACATATTTCTTTTTTATTTAATATAGATCTAGTTATTTCAATTTACTTTTCAATTAAACTTATAAAATTTAAAAAAAATCTATGGATTATCTTTTACTTGAATTTGGTTATTCAATATTATATTTTTCATGTGATATCATGGATATATTATTTTTAAGATTATAATAAACATGTATTGGGGATGACAGTCTAATGAAGTCTACACTTGCTACGCCAATGTTGGGGGAGGAAAAGTCTTGGGTGAAATGTCTGTCAACCTATTAAGACTATCGTACTTGGACTATTTAAGATATTCAGTAAACTAAACACCTGGTAAAGCCCGCCCCCTTAGCTCAATAGGTAGAGGACTGAATTAGTAATCCATCCGTCGTTGGTTCGACCCCTGGGCAGGGCAAAATTTCTCCGTGACAATTTGTTCTCAGACATTGTGTCTTATGTTCATTTGTCTCTCACCGCTGATTCAGAGTAGATCATGAGGGAACATTTGTCAGTCACTTGCGGAGAAATTGGCAATGGGTTAGTTATCCAGGAAAACAGGTAGGTGGACTGACCGCCGAGATAAGAAATCGGCGTTAAACCCTAAAACAAACAAACACCTGGTTCATTATAACATAACTTTTTTACCTGCTATTAGATAATATTCGATAATATTTCTGTAAAGAAATAATTTCTTTTACTGCTTTGGACATTGGCGGGAAATCTTCACGATAAATTTTGACTTCATCAGCCTATTTTGAGTAACGTATCAAATGCTATTGAGGTCCATCATGGAATTTTAAAAACTTCAATATCCTTTCATAAACCACACACAGGGGATAAGTACTACCTAACAAAAATAAGTGACTTTTTTTCGAAATATCTGCGGTTTAAATCCATCTTTTCAAGCAACATTCCCTACAATTAACCAGTAATATATTGCATGTCTGTTTCATTGGCTCATAAAAGAACTAATAATTTAAAGAAATATAATTATATGTTCATTGTTTTCTCTTTAAGCATTTTGACACACAGGAAGTGTTCATTTGGAATAAATATCTATCCACCTTAAATATTATAACAACAACTCTTTTATAAAGACTCATATATACAAACTAAATTTTCTTGTTGTATTTAGAATTTTTGACTGACACTTTGAAATCGGGTAAGTATTTATTCAATAACATTAACATTTACACGATTTTAAAGAAAATAGAACCTTAGGTATACCTCTTGAAGCTTCTTCGACGAAATGTTTTTTGTTTACAATTTTAATTGTGAACGAAATCAGTCTGCATTTTTTATTTTTTAGGTGATGTGAGTATAGGATATGATTACATACGAGCATTGCTTTTAAACAGTGTCTGATAAGACACACTCTTGCGATGCATGTGCCTGCTATTTCAAGGAAGAGACTAGATTACTCTTTTGATTTGTTGAAGAAGAATCTTCTAAAGAGATAAACTATAAAATAAACTAGAGCACCTAAAGATACTTACGTTTTTTCAAAATTCCTTTAGGTCTGTCGGTATAACAAATTGGACCACGGCGACGCAGGAGGATTTTTCTTTTGTCAGCCAAATTCATCGTGCGTAGCGAGAGAAATCGATGGTTTTCCATAATTCTGGTTGTCGTATTTTTATATCTTTAACTCTTTCCCAATACTGTCGTATCTGTAATAGGCTTTTGATATCACCTCTACTAATTTCATTCATAGGTATGTCATAAGTTACTTTTCTTTTACCACTTAGTTCATTAGAATCCCTTTAAAAAAAGGTTGACTTACGGTTGCAACACCTAACTTAACTGCACTGGTTGCACTGAAAACTGCTTTTTTGAACAAGAGACTATTTTCTAGTCTTCGTACATTCTTTCTATTCCGTCATTTTAGAATTCTTTGAAGACATTAATGTCTGTAATTTTTGGAAAATTCAGGCGCAAAAGCGCACAAAAGTGCGTTTGTACATATCAAAACATTTTGAATAGCTATAAGTGTCGGTTTTTTTTCTCTCGCTTGTCCTTGGAACCATCAAACCTCCATCATCTTTCTAGTTAATGAAAAGATGTTGCTTTGTCTCTTGTTTTATGCCGTTTCTTTTCAACGATATTATGTTTAATTTACGCGCTCATTAGTTAAATTTTGTTCTTCACTTGTGCTAATAAAAAATCAACTAATTTGATTTATTCTGATAACTTCAGGCTAGTGAACTTGCTTTTTTTGTGTTGTTGCTATTGATGTTGTTGTTTTTGGTGTGAATTTTTAACGCATTTTAATTACCGTTTTTTGTTTGCTGTTTTATTTTCAGTGTTGTTTTATGTTATTTTTAAAAGTCCATATATTTACTTTTACTCTCGGAAACTCGGTTGCACACAAATGCGTCAAAACTTATATTTAGATCAAATCCGTTCACTTTTGCCAAAAACATAAACAAAGAAAAATCCCAATAGTTTAGTCGTCTGCTTCAACAGATGATCGCGTTTTCTTATTACTTTGTACTCGTAGGTATTAAAATTATAACACGTCCCTTTTCTTCAATGTTTCTTTATATCAAAACCAAGGAAATTCCATATCTACAGCTTAGCATATTTCTAATATCTGTTCCCTCGATGTGATTTGAGATGATGTGACATATTCGAGTGCCAATCTTGATGTATATGCAAATAATATTCATAGAAATTCTAATCACTGTTACCCAACCATCCCAAGAATATGGAAACAGCTCCCTGTGGAACAATAATATCATCTGTTGCTTGTCGGTGAAATAAAAATCGAAATTTTCAGATGTGAGGACATTAAACTTTCTCGGCCTTATAATTTTTTTTAATTTTACGACATAGAGACGTCGCTTAAATGAGGTATTCATCTACATAGATAAAAGAAATATCGTCGATTTTATTTTGCCATTCCCTACAATGAAAACAAACATGTTTTGATTTCCAGGGATGACGATCTACGCCCATAATTTCGAACGGCCAAACTTGATCAGAAATAATGTTTGATATGGCATGCTTATAATGAGTGTCGGTCGTATATAGGTACATTTTTCTCATTCTTATTTAATGCTGTCCTCCGTAGATGTTAACCGGCATTTTTGTATTATATTTTGTAATTTGCTCATGATTATGCAAATGCATACTGCGTTTTAAATAAAGAATCTTGAATCTTGATTTCCAGGAATGATTCATGGCCCTGAATTAAACGAACAGACAACAATACGTTTTGTTTTTAACATTAAGTGTAAAAAGGGAAGATTAAGCAGTCAATAAAATTTGGAGGAGAAGTTTTTTGGTTAAATCAATTCAGAAAACCAAACGGAAAGACAGACCTACAGAATCATTTGTCTGAATGATAATAATGATATAAAATAATGTATGACTTTTCGGACAGGAGTTTTGCTCGCCAGCAAAAGTCAGAATTACAGGGTACTACTTAACTATCCCAGTCGGCGTACTAATTCACTTGTCTAAAAACTGCCAACACCGATTTCTCTAAATTTTTGTTCGTCGCGCATTAAAACCTTTAATTGCTGAATGAGGTGAGTATATATAGCTGACGAATGGTCAGGACTTGTGACAGTTATTTTATGCAAGTATGATAATTATTCAATTAATGTAAACGTACAGTGTCCAGGGACAAATTATTGGCCAAACTTGCTGCCGGCTTGAATATCAAACAGACAGGTATCACGCGAATGTAAAGTTTGACGAAAGTGATACTTAATGGACGTTTTCAGAAGTAGAGTTCAGTTAAATGACACTAAATTTAATTTATTGAATGTGTATCTTTTTCTTTGCAACATATGAAATTTTAAAACTATTAGAACTAGCTTGAATCGTACTTTATATATCACTCTGTTTGCTCTACTTCTTTGTTCATCATCATCATCATCATCATCATCAAATTCATTATCATCAGCAATTTAATAATAATAATAATAATAATAATTATTATTATAATAATAATTATTTTGTTTATTGTTGTTGTTATTATTATTGTCATCATTTAATAAAAATTTAATAATAATAATAATAATAATAATATTATTATTATTATTATTATTATTATTATCATCATCAACATCATACTATTATTATTATTATTATTATTATTATACATGATGCAAATATTTTCTTAATTAACACATAATAAATGACAGTAAGATTATTTAAGCTGATTAGCTGTTTTATAAAACACAAAGAAAAACATTTTTTATCAACGTTAACTTGAACAATGTAAAGTGTACAATGCCGGTTATACTGATTATTTTTATTATCTTTATGTTTCTGGAGAAAAAAACATCTTAAAATTTTCCATAAGGCTTTGTAAACCATATTATCAAGTCAAACATTCTGACAAATTTTCATGACATTTAGAAAGAAAATGTAGCCTCTAGAGTGTTAACAAGGTTTTAACATGTACATTAATTCAGGACTTGTAAACTGTTTGATTTACACGCACATAAATTCAGTACTTGTAAAATGTTTGATTTACACGTACATTAATTCAGAACTTGTAAAATGTTTGATTAACACGTACATTAATTCAGAACTTGTAAAATGTTTGATTAACACGTACATTAATTCAGAACTTGTAAAATGTTTGATTAACACGTACATTAATTCAGTACTTTTAAAATGTTTGATTAACATATGCATTAATTAAGGACTTGTAAACTGTTAAAAAAAATATATGTTTACAACGAAATTGTAATAAGATATTACTCAATGACATTCAAATGAATATGACGAAAAAAGTTTTGATAACTATCCAAGAACGAATTTCCACAGTTTCAAACTCCAACCGGATAACAAAAACATAAATCCATAAATTCTACACACACAGAGATTTAAACACTAACACAGAAATATGTCAAGTAACATGGTAACATTCGGAAATACTTGGAAGACGATACTCGTTAAGTTCAGAACACGTACAATTTGTCAATTTTCTTTCCATCTGTTGACATGTTTAGTACCAAGAGCGCTGTAGAAATCTCATTTATGATAATATAAAAAAATATTATAGTATTATACACGTTTATATTGGTAGGAACACTGTCTTATCGTGATAATCAAAACGCTTAAAGCGTAGAAAGACTACCGGATTGACAGAAAAAAGAAAGTTTAAGCCGAGACTCGTATTTTACTTCCCTTTATGGAATGGCATTTTGAATTGATATTCCATGTACCGTGCAATGACAAGAACAGCTCGGACAAGGTCAAGGTCGAAATATAAAGCTGTTGTGAATGATATAAAACGATGATAATATAAACAACTATTGTTCAAGACAGATGTCAGAGATACACAACTCGAGTTCAGAATAGATAATAAAGACATAAAATTCTTTTTTCTAGACAGATACCAAAGATACACAGCTCTTGTTCAAGACAGACTTCAAAGAAACACAACTATAATTGTTCAAGTTAGACGGAAAAAGAAGAAAATTAACAAAGTTACAGAATTTGTATTCCATATACGAAACAAAGTTTCACAGCTCAAGTTCAAGATACACTAGAAAGATTAACATCCCTTGTTCAAGACAGATAATTTACATAGCTCGTTTTAATGATAAATAACAGAAGTTGCAAAGCTCTTGTTCGAGAAAGATTACACAAATTTATAGTTCTTGTTCAAGTAAGATAACAAAGACGCAGAGCTCTTGTTTAAGATAGACTTAAATACACAAAGATCGTGTTTAAGAAAGATTACAAAAAGAAACAGCTATGTTCAATATACATATTTACACAGAAACTCAATACACACAGTAGACAGCTCCTTCTAAAGATAGACTACAAAGTTTCACAGCTTTTATTCCAGATATATTACATAAATATTACAACTTTAATTCAAGAGAGATTACAAAGACAAAAAGTTCTTTTTCAAGATACTCACAACTAGTGTTCAAGATATATTGCAAACATACACAGCTCTTGTTTAAAATAGTGTGCACAGATTCACAGCTCTTGTTCAATAGAGTGTTTACAGATTCACAGCTCTTTTTTTCAAAATAGTGGACACAGATTCACAGCTCTTGTTCAAAAAAGTTGACACAGATTCACAGGTCTTGTTCAATATAGTGTACACAGCTTCACAGCTCTTGTTCAAAAAAGTGTACACAGATTCACAGCTCTTGTTCAAAATAGTGTACACAGATTCACAGACTACTAAAAAGACTGCAAAGATTCACAACTTTTGTTCAAGAAAGACCACAAAGATGTACAAGCTCTTGTTCAAGAAAGGCTACAAAGATACAAAGCTTTTGTCCAAGAAAGACTAGAAGACATCCTACTCTTGTTCAGGACAGATACGTAAGTTTCACAAATTGTGTTCAAGAAAAATAACAAAGATATACAACATTTGTTTAAGATATATAACAAAGATGCACAAATTTTGTTTTAAATAGACTATAACACACCTTTTGTTCAAGACAGACTTCAAAGATACATAGTTTAAGAAAGACTAAAAATACAGACAACTCTTGTACAAGATAGATGACAAAGACGCACTGGGCTTGTTCATCAGATAGGCTATAAAGATACACGTCTCAAAGCGACTGGCACAGATAATTTAGCTTTTTTTCTTTAAACTTCAAGAGAAGCAAATATACTATGGAGAAAACATAATATTAAGAATCTATACACCATGAAAACTGAAGACAAAAATTGATTCATCAGGATTCGAGCACATGCCCTTTCGGTCAGTAGGATTATGAACATCGATATAAACCACTGAGCTACAGTCACTAGTTATTTACGATTTTCAATAAAATAAATAGTCCACCCCGTGAGTAACAGGGCAATTTCTTTTACCGATAAAAGTGTGTGAAACTTTATAAAATGATGTGTTTCTGAGACAATAACTTAGTTTAGATAAGATCCTCACAGTTGCAACTTGAATTTCTATATGTATAAAAAATTTCTTTTTATGCATCATCGACCCATCTGTGAGTCAGTCGCTTTCGAGATAGATGACTTAGATACACAAGTCTTTTTCATGATAGACTTCAGAGATACATAGCTCTTGTTCAATATTATTAATTTTGTTTTTCGTTTGCCGTAATCATTCAAAAGAGTCAATGAGGCCAAAATGGCACACTGGCTTTTATTGAATTAAAATAAACACAGGGAAATAGTGGCCCTATATCGCTCAACTGAGTACCACTGTGCACAGAACTTGTTTAACGTCCCTATAGAGTTTATAACAGCAAGCTTTAGGCTTAAATAGGTATAAATTAACACAACAATTTATGATGGACGGACAGACAGACGGATGAATTAACAGAAAGTAATCTGGTTAATATATAAAAATGTTTCTGGTTGGTTTCATCACTATAGCTCTTATTGCTTTTGAAGTACGCACAATGCCAGGTTTGAGAAAGAAAAGGGCTGACGGACGGAAAGGGGAATTTCTGTAAGGAACATATTGTATCAATGAATGTAATAAAGCTACGCAGTTGACACAATGTGAACATATTGTATCCATGAATGTAATAAAGCTACGCAGTTGTCACAATGTGAACATATTGTATACATGTATGTAATAAAGCTACGCAGTTGACACAATGTGAACATATTGTATCCATGAATGTAATAAAGCTACGCAGTTGACACAATGTGAACATATTGTATCCATGAATGTAATAAAGCTACGCAGTTGGCACAATGTGAACATATTGTATCCATCGATTCAATAAAGTTACGCAGTTGACGCAATGAGAACATATTGTATCCATGAATGTAATAAAGTTACCCAGTTGAAACAATGTGAACATATTGTATCCATGAATGTAATAAAGCTACGCAGTTGACACAATGTGAACATATTGTATCCATGAATGTAATAAAGTTACCCAGTTGAAACAATGTGAACATATTGTATCCATGAATGTAATAAAGCTACGCAGTTGGCACAATGTGAACATATTGTATCCATGAATGTAATAAAGCTACGCAGTTGACACAATGTGAACATATTGTATCCATGAATGTAATAAAGCTACGCAGTTGACACAATGTGAACATATTGTATCCATGAATGTAATAAAGCTACGCAGTTGGTACAATGTGAACATATTGTATCCATCGATTTAATAAAGTTACGCAGTTGACGCAATGAGAACATATTGTATCTATGAATGTAATAAAGCTACGCAGTTGACGCAATGAGAACATATTGTATCCATGAATGTAATAAAGCTACGCAGTTGACACAATGTGAACATATTGTATCCATGAATGTAATAAAGCTACGCAGTTGACACAATGTGAACATATTGTATCCATGAATGTAATAAAGTTACCCAGTTGAAACAATGTGAACATATTGTATCCATGAATGTAATAAAGCTACGCAGTTGTCACAATGTGAACATATTGTATACATGAATGTAATAAAGCTACGCAGTAGACACAATGTGAACATATTGTATCCATGAATGTAATAAAGTTACGCAGTTGAAACAATGTGAACATATTGTAGCCATGGATGTAATAAAGCTACGCAGTTGTCACAATGTGAACATATTGTATCCATGAATGTAATAAAGCTACGCAGTTGGCACAATGTGAACATATTGTATCCATGAATGTAATAGAGCTACGCAGTTGTCACAATGTGAACATATTGTATCCATGAATGTAATAAAGCTACGCAGTTGGCACAATGTGAACGTATTGTATCCATGAATGTAATAAAGTTACGCAGTTGAAACAATGTGAACATATTGTAGCCATGAATGTAATAAAGCTACGCAGTTGACGCAATGAGAACATATTGTATCAATGAATGTAATAAAGTTACGCAGTTGAAACAATGTGAACATATTGTATCTATGAATATAATAAAGTTACGCAGTTGACACAGCGTGAACATATTGTATCTATGAATATAATAAAGTTACGCAGTTGACACAGCGTGAACATATTGTATTCATGAATGTAATAAAGTTACGCAGTTGAAACAATGTGAACATATTGTAGCCATGGATGTAATAAAGCTACGCAGTTGTCACAATGTGAACATATTGTATCCATGAATGTAATAAAGCTACGCAGTTGTCACAATGTGAACATATTGTATCCATGAATGTAATAAAGCCACGCAGTTGGCACAATGTGAACATATTGTATCCATGAATGTAATAATGTTACGCAGTTGACACAGAATGTAAAAAAGCTACGCAGTTGACACAGTGTGAACATATTGTATCCATGAATGTAATAAAGTTATGCAGTTGACACAATACGAACATATTGTATCCATGAATTGACACAATGTGAACATATTGTATCTATGAATATAATAAAGCTATACAGTTGACACGCGGCGGACTCTCATGCTATGTGGATAAAAGATTTTGAATTTGCATCAGTCAGTCTATGAATGTAGAAGTCGTAACGTTAAAAAACATAAAAGCGCTCAGGACTTCAAAACATTCTCTTCTTAACAATTATCAAAAGTTTTGAGCAACAAACAATTTGTTTTAATTGGTAAATTTTAAATTATAACTTCTTGTCACATATTACATTGATCTGTGTCCTTAAACCTTATATGATTTAAGAAAAAAAAAGAACATTAGGAATTTCATTCTGATATACATGTATTCCCTCCAATGTGATATACATGTATTCCCTCCAGTGTGATATACATGTATTCCCTCCAATGTGATATACATGTATTCCCTCCAGTGTGATATACATGTATTCCCTCCAATGTGATATACATGTATTCCCTCCAATGTGATATACATGTATTCCCTCCAGTGTGATATACATGTATTCCCTCCAATGTGGAATTCCTTTGTAGGTTATCTAATATACTTGCATCGCGAAACAGCCATACCGTGTGATAACTTAATCATTAAAAGAACTGTTCTGGGTATTAAACGTGTAAATGGTTTATTAAAATTAAATCTATTCTTATGTGCTGAAGTGGAGGCACCTTAGTCTAGTGAAACTACAGTCAGTGTTGGTAAAGTTGTAATGGTTATATAAGGTTAGCCAATTTCCAATTCATATACATTCAATATTAGCTATGGCGTATATAAATTTTACATTTTTGTAGATTTTATTATGAGTTAACAGTTAGTATTAGGCAATTCGTAGAGTTTTTAAATTTAATTTGAGTCAAATTGTTATGCTTTAACAGTCAGTTTAATACATTGTTTCAGTCTTAATTACTGTTACATCAAAACGGCAATGTAACGTGCCCCCCCCCACCAACCCCCACCACCATTGCGTTTTACCGCAGATATAAAGTGAAAACTTACACATTTTGAGCATGGCTATCTCGATGAACAATCCGCAGTGTTCTAGGGTTTAAACAATAACAGTGAATACAGGGCCATCAAATAAACTCGTATCATTAGTTAAATTCTGAACCTTATGCCTATATTTCTCTTCATTTCATCAAAATACCTAAGCCATCCAGGCGTATTTGAATAATACATACTTAACCTAATAAGAAGATGTATTATTATTAGAACCTGGCCTACCAGTTTTGCCGAAATGTGTAACGTCTGTCTTTTTATTTTAATTAAATTGTCTCTGGTACCAGCTTCTCGTACAACTAGACTTTTTCTGATCAAACTTTCGGTAATAAATATCTATTCTTAAAACCACGGATTCCGCGCTTTTTGTTCGGCATCATAAAACAGGACATTTTCCTGATTCTTCTCTGAAAGTTGCTGAAACCATAAAGGTCAGTGCAGTAGTATTTTCAACTAGGCAACTGGAAGGCAACGGAATGTAAATGTAAATTTCTTTCGAAATGTTTTAATACGCCTGAAATAAACAATGTGACCCTAATTCAGGTAATATTATAGTTATGCTGTGTAAACTTCTGCCCAAATGTATAAAATAAAAGCCTGTGAAAAGTCGTAGGTCTACCTTTTTATACTTAAGGCAAAGAACAGTCTGGTTGCTCAGCAGTTGGATCTGCCAGGGGGAAGAGAACTGTAGGAGCAACTGAATCATAACAAGGTGTTAATCATATCCTTTTTAATGATATCAGTGTTTGAGTTTCAGAGGAGCAATTTAGTCTGTCCGGTTTCTTGTATGAGACATTTACGCTTTGACTATTCACGCACGCTTGGAGCATGTTAATATTTAAGTACAGTTTAGTTTTATTTATTTATTTCCAGAAGGTCATAGACCCATGTGGAATAACATACATACATAAAGTTAATTACCCAATGAATGAATATGGCGGTAGTGTACAAAACATGTAGTAATGTTATAAATTCATGTAACAAAAATTTTCATAATTTCATTAATAATAAATACTACATGTAAACATCTCCAACAGTTCTACTTGTGTTAAAATTTTATTCTATAAATCATCCATATTTAATTTAGAAATGTTCGTTAGAAAATCGTCTAAATATATTCTTATTATATTAATTAATCCTGAATCCCGGGATTTTCCCCTCACCGCAATCTGGCTCAGTGGTCTGGATCGTCGATCTATATTTTACTGACCGAAAGGTCGAGGGTTCGAATCCTGATTAAGTCAAAACTTTTTTTTCAGTTTTTATGGTGTATAGAAGCATAATATTATGTTTTTTTCCAGAGTATATTAAATTCTCTTAAATTTCAAAGAAAAAAATTGTAGCAAAATTCTGTGAGTCAGTCGCTATAAAGAGGCTGTACTCAAGATTTGACATAAAAAAACATTTTTTCATAAATTATATATTTAGATGTCGTGAGATTATAACAACATAATATTTTACTTCAAAACTGATTATAAAAGTCAAAATAGAATAAAAAAAATATTTTCGCTTCAGCCTGATTTGAACCCTGGACCCTCATGTTAACAAAATATTTCCAACGCTTTTACTGTCACCACCATCGCCGTATGTTATATTGCAGGTATTTACTTTAAATCTTATACAATATAGTTATACCGTCGCGTTACGGTATAGTTCTTTGAAAGGGAAAAAATCAATTTATAATGTAATTATTTGACTTATTTTTTGTCAGTAAGTTATTTTTTAAGCATTAGTCATAAATATTACAAGAAATTTATAATACAAGAAAACTTTCTTTTTTTGTCATCTGGAGCACAGCCCCTTTAAAACAGTATACCTATATTTGCTACTACCTAACTACTTTTAGTTTGCAGAGTTTTAAATCTTACATAACATAATATATAAATGAACAAAGCACTCAAACTTGCATGTTTATATTTACCTAAAATCTGTGATACAATGAGTCATAATTTCAATTATTATATGACCTATAAATAGACGCGATCCCATTGGTTCAAAGCGCAGTCGGCGACCAACAATATATCGTTATATTCCTGCATTCTGGGTTTTTCCCATGTTATATTTTAGGTCTAAAAATAGATTGTTGTTGATACTCGTAGTAGTGCTGTCTGGTGCCCGGCACTCAGTAAACAAAATTACTCGAATGCCGGGAAATAAACAAAATACATCCAAGCACTTAGACTTTTTCTAAAAAATGGCGTCTGGTGTGTGTTTTTTTTATGTGATATTGGATTTCAAAATCACCTGTCAGACTTCTGAGTATTATTGTAATGTGAGAATGAGTATAAAAAGTCCTACAAAAAATTAACACATTGTAATGAAAGTAAAATCAGTCTGGAAGAAAACTTAGTAGAAACAATTGTATGTAGTCATATAATAAAACAGTTATTGACTAGTGTGCCGTATGTGAATATCACATCATATTCTATGGCACACTAGTGTAATGCTGTGATTTGGCGGGTGTTTTTGTTGTTTTCCTTCTTTCCTTTTAAGTTAATGAATGAGAACAACACGTTTTCCGTTTTCAATTTCTCTATTTCTTTCTTTGGATAACCAAAGGACTGTGTATAAATGATAACAATTAACAGATCAATTTACTAAGTGTCCGGTAATCCAAACGAACTTATTACTTAATTGTTTAATTTATGGAGAACCATATTCTTCCGTTCTTGACTGTCGGACATCCGAAGTAGAACTCCCTTAACTTTTTTTTTCTAAACAAAATCCCTAAAGTGACTATCACTTGTCATCCAATAATATTTCAACAAGAGATCATATGTCAAAATTGACCAATCATAATAAAGGTTCAACGCACAAGGTACCAATAAAATATTAGTGAAATATGCCAAAAGAGATTATATAAAAATGCCAAAAGGTGATAAATGCTGTACATACTTTCTTTTGTTAAGTTCAGTCAGCATGCTTAGATACAAAATAATTTATCATCTTAAACTGATTAAAACAGCTATGATACCCTATGGCATTTAGCACGTTTCTTTGTTCTTTAAATCTTATGAAAATAAAATGTAAATACTGTTTCATGAAAGTGTTGCTTTTAAGACAAAATATAGAATTATAGCAAAAACATACAAAATACAAATATACTATTTTCCAATAACCTGAAATGGTTAAAATGATGTGTCAAAAAAGAAACATTTGAAATTAATATTTTGAACACATTTTTTTTTTCAACAAAACATAAACCTGCTATAACAAAAATTCATAAGTATCTAATATTCATATTTTTACGGCATAACACTAGTCAATAATTGTATAATATCTGTGTTTTCAGCATAATAATTTTATAGCTCTAATATCAATATCTACTCTATATCTCCCTGTATGTTGTGAGGCTTGTGAAAAAATACAAGCCTCACAAAGGGTTATATGAATTCTAAGTATTTCTGTTCACCATTACGTTACCAAATTCCATTTCATCACATGTTCGAAAACGAAAGTAACAGGTTTGTGTCTTTGAAATTTGATAAAAGTACAACTGGAATATTTAAACACACTGAGCGTTTATTTACCAAATTAACATATAATTTAACAATAATGCATTTTCAGTATCTGAGATTTTCATGTGAAATGTCCTACTAGCAGTCATATGACAGAAGATATTTTATTAAAACCATATACAATATACATATTCTTCTTCATATTAGGCAACTAATTTATATCATTATACTGTACAGATATCATTGCCTCCATACAGTTCGTTTGTTCTTACTGTAACGGCTTTTTCCACATACATACTAAAGTTTTTAAGAATACGTTTATTTTCAGTTGTCACCAATTCCACAAATTTTTGCATATTTGGGCGTCTGTAAGTGAGGATGCTAAAACTTTTTGCATAACCGTGTGTTCGAAGCCTTTCTGAAAACTTACTTTTTTTTTTTTTTTTTTTTTTTTTTTTTTTTTTTTTTTTTTTTTGTTCGGGCCCCAAAAAGGGGGTAACCCCATTTATTTTCCCCGTCCTATGGTGTAATGGGGGTCGGAGAGCCATCCCCCATCAACCTTACAATATATCACTATGTTAGATATAAATAGCAACAAGGAAATTCATGACAGTTACAATTGATTCAATCAATATACTGTTATTATTAATTTTACAATTTTATTTCCTTGTGTGATCAAGGGAAAAGAGACCGTCACTTTTTATGATGAAAAAAAAAAACTGGTAATTTATGTACAAAAAATTTGACAAAACAAAAAGTGTATATATGTGATTTGTCTTGTGCGTGTATGACTATACGCGCGCGTGTGTGCGTGTGTGTGCATGTGTGTGTTTGCGTGCGTGCAAGTGTAGGTATGTGTATGTGTGTGTTCGGTGTCGTCTCAGTCGCTGTCACTAGTAATGAATTTATCCCATTTCCTTTTGAAAGCCTCTAGTTTTTCTTGTTGCTGGGCTAGATTTTGTTCTAATTTTAATCTACTTTCAAATTTAATTTTGAAAACATCAAATGATGGATTTTTAGATTTGCATTTGCTTTTAAATATATAATATTTTGCATGTAGCAGAATTTCTGATACCGCAGTGTTGTTAGATATACACATAAATGTTATCGTTTTAGTAATTTCCTCTTGAATATCTTTGTTATTAATATATTTTCGTACTTGATTCCAAAAACGTTGAGTATAAAAGCATTCCCAAAATAAGTGATCTATAGTTTCAATTGCTTCATTACAGAAGGAACAGAGACTTGATTCAACTATTTTGCATTTTAATAGAAAAGTATTCGTTGTGATATTTCTATGAATGAAATTGTATTGGAAATTTTGGGTTTTACTTTCTTTAGTAAGTTTAAAAGGCATAATATTAATTTTTTCCCAGTTTATATTGTTTTCGAGATTTAAAGCATGCTCCCATTTAATTTGGTATTTTTCTTTTTCGTTTGGAACTTTTGCCAGTTGTATGTCTGTTAATAGTTTTGAAATACTTTTCCTTTCGGTTTTAAAGATTTTTTGATAGGTGAAAATTTTATCCGCATTAATGACTGAAATTTTTTTCTTTAATATCTCTTTTATACTAGCTTTAAGTTTTTGGTGAAAAAGATATTCTTTAATTTTCAGATTATATTTTGTTTTTAAAATATTGAAATTAAAAAATGCATTGTTTTCTAAATCAAATATATCTGAAAAATATTTAATACCACTTCTTAACCATACATTATTGCAAAACAGATTTTTTGAACATTTTATGTTACTGTTATTCCATATTACAGTATTTGAGAATAAAGAAGTATCTGTGTTATAATTTATTTTACACCAAGCTTTAAGTATATCTTTTAAGAATAAACTTTTTAACTTTATCCTTTCTGCATCTTTTGTATTTAATTGTGACTCAAAAATAGTAATTCCTCCATTTTTGTCTAACTCGCTTAAGTAGATATGTTTCCAGTAGCTTTTGTTGTTATCATCTAGAAGTTTTTTGACCCATGTAGCTTTAAGTGAATTGATGTATATCTCTATATCTACCATTTTTAAACCTCCGTATTTGTAATCTTTAATAACTGTCTCTCTTTTTACTTTGTCCCGTTTAGATTTCCATATAAATTCGAAGGTGTCTTGTTTAAGTTTCTTAATTATTTCAGATTTCGGATTTGGGATTACAGAAAAGAGATAAGTGAGCTTTGGTAATATCAAGGACTTTAAAATTGTTATATTGGCTATAGTGGAAAGATGTTTTGATTTCCATTTATTAAGCTCCGTATAAAATTCTTTTGTTTTTGACTCATAGTTCAATTCAATTAATCTTTTGGGATCTGCATGAAAAATAATACCCAACGATTTTGCCTCGGTACAGTTCCATTGAATATCTTTTTTCTTTGAATAGATAAGGTCATGCTCATTTCTTAATGAACCAATTTTCAGAACAACACATTTCTTGTAGTTCAGTTTTAAACCAGACATTTCTCCGAATGTTTCAAAAAGTTTTAAAGTATTGTCGAAACTATTTTTTGAGCCATCTAACAACACTGTTGTATCGTCTGAAAACTTACTTTGCAAAGCTTGTAATATCGAGGTTGGGGTTTCGTAATTAAGTTATTAACGCTTAATCACCGGCCAAGCAAAATACATTGCAAGTAATAATGTATTTGGTAACATTCGCACATAAACATTACCTTGTAAAATCACGTGCTATTTTCAGATTATGGTGAGAAGGCAGTCAGTGCTTGCTTTCAGTATTTTGCGGAACAAACAACAAAGGAGCCGGACGTCGCTGAAATGGGAAATAACCTTTTATCCTGGGATGTGAGAAAAGACTGAGTTATTTTCCTAAAACTTCTGAAGAATTAATTTCTTTTATGCAATGTGTTCCTCTGGTGTGACAAAAGTTTAAAGGAGAAAATTTTGTACTCGGGTTTTAAACAATGTTTTCCCCCAAAAAAGTTGTAAACGTGCCTCAGATGCAAGCATGTTTAAGACATGATACTCAAGGTATATAAACAAAAAAGCTCAGAATCAGCCACACACAACTAATCAGAACAAACAGTATTTCATTGTATCTGATTTTACTAGTTTCTTGCCGATTTCTGTAAAGAAGCAATCACGAGAAATAATTGCATTTAGATTTTTAGCTCGGCTGTTTTCATCAGATACCACAAATTTCGTTTTTCTATCTTCTTGTTTGGCCCCTTTTCATTTAAGAAAATTCCTAAATAGTATTTGAATTTTGAGTATCATTTTTATTACCGAATATATTTTTGTTTCAGCCTTCAACATTCTTTTATAGTGAAAAGGAATTAGGACAAATTTCATAACTCTATCATCTTTATTTCTGGACTTACCCCCTTTTTAACTTTGAACATTGATTAAAACAAGTTATTTACCTCGTGCACAAACACTCTACAGGTCAGATTTAACAGCTAATGATTCTACAAATTGGCCAGGATTTCTATCCTGGTTATCCCTATGTCAAATTAGGAACTGGGTAAAGTTTGGTCAAAATCTAGATCACAAGGCCAGCTCAAAGCAAAACCTTGTAAACCCTCTTCTGGCCACTTTTTT
Source organism: Cyclina sinensis (assembly GCA_012932295.1). Taxonomy (NCBI): domain Eukaryota; kingdom Metazoa; phylum Mollusca; class Bivalvia; order Venerida; family Veneridae; genus Cyclina; species Cyclina sinensis. Next base: position 14,281,204 of record JAAONU010000005.1, read on the forward strand.
TCTACACAATCATCATAAAACGTGATCATAATGTTTGTCTTGAGAATCTATCATTCGAATTAGGATGGGTCACATGGGGTCAGAAACTAAGTCATCAGGTCAAATAATAAAAAAAAAATCTTTGTTCACACTTTAGAAGACATGTTTTCTTCCACATTGTCATGAAAATTTGTGTGAATAATTGTCTTGATGACATTTAGGTTAAGTTCAGAAGTAGGTCGTTTGGGGTAAAAGATGGTCACCAGGTCAAGTCATACAAAACACATTTTTATTGGCACCCAAGAGAGAATACCTTTTAAACAATGATTCTAAAAAATATCAGAATGTTTGTCTTTATATATCTAAGTCATGTTTAAAGAAGGGTCATCAGGGGCGGATCCAGGATTTTGGGTTAGGGGGGGCGTAACTTTTAATCACTCTAAAGGTTGCACTAGCAGATCCTAGCACTAGCAGTAAGGGAAGGCGGGAACGTTTAAATTGCGTGCACTCTGTGTTGTGTACGAGTACATCTCAAAAGGCAATGTTGTATAAAGATACGCGAGCGAAGCGAGCGAAGAAAAAATAGGAAAATATAGTATATTTTATTGTTTCCATACCAAAGAACATGTAAGCTCCGGGAATTTTAGGGGGGGCGTGCGCCGGGTGCGCCCCCCCTGGATCCGCTAGTGGTCATATGTGGTCAAAAGGTAATTCACAATGTCAGAGGTCATATTTTTTATCCAAAGAAGATGACAAGATGGTAGAATGTATGTTTGTTTTATATCTATGTCTTGTTCAGAAGTGGGTCATGGGGAAAATATGTAGGTTAGCATGCTGGAGGCAATATATTTTACGTAGCCGTCATCAAAATATGTCACAATGATTGTCTTGATGATATCTGGGTCATGTTTCAAAGTGGGTCATGCGGGGTAATAAAAGGTAGGTCATCAATCTAATGGCCATGATTTCAACCTGATCATCAACATTTGTCAGACTATTTGTATTAATGATATCTAGGTCATGTTTAAACTCGGTTACATTGGGTCAAAAAGTAGGTCACATGGCTAGAGGTCATATTTTCTGATTGAATTTCATTGAAATTTCGTTAGAATGTTTGGCTTGATCATATCTAGGATATTTCAAAATTATATCGTGTTGGGTCAAAACAGTATGTCACTATTTGAGATGTCATATTTTCAACAAGATCTCTATTAAGATTTGTCAGAATGTTTGTCCTGCTAATATTAAGGTCATATTCAAAGGTGTCATCTGAAGTTAAGAAGAAAGTTCAATGGCTACAGACCAAATCTTCTTCCTGATTATTCAAACAAATTATCAGAAAAGTTTGTCTTGATGATACTTAGATCATGCTCGAAAGTGGTATAACATGGGATCGAAAAGTAGGTCACAAGGCTACGAGATTTTCTATCTGATCTTTATACATAGTTGTCAGAATGTTTATGTTAACGATATCTAGGTCATATTTCAAAATAGGTCAAGTTGAATAAAAAGAAATAGTTCACATGGCTGGAGGCATATTTTCTCCCTGACCTTCATGAAATGTTGTCAGAATGATGTTTGTCATGATGATAACTAGGTCATGTTCAAAACTGGGTCATATGATGCTAGAAAAGTAAGTCACCATACTAGAACATACCCAGCTGTAACTTCAAGGAATTTTCCCAAACTTAGTTTTTGTTATTAAGTAGGTCATCAGGAGTTCGTAGCTTTGTAAATTAATTTAATCATTTATTTTTGAAGACCAGCAAATACCATATATTTCATACAGTGATACATAGATACAGTGTTCTATATTGACATAAAAATAATAGTAATATCTTTATTTTAATCTATTTTTATTTTATTTTTTTAAACTTTAATTAATTAATTATTTTGGCATTTCTTGATTTTCAAACAAATATGTAATATCTAAAGTTTTCCACCTCGTTTTACAAGTAACTGCAGATGATCATTTCACCAAATACACTCCTGTTTCAGTTCAAGATAGTTATGTTGTTCATTTGGACTACAGCTTTCAATATTCTCTAAAATGAACTACAGCTTTAAATATTCTCTATAATGAACTTCAGCTTTCAATATTCTCTATAATGAATTACAGCTTTCAATATTCTCAATAATGAATAACAGCTTTCAAAATTCCCCAGAACTGAATAACAGCTTTCAATAGTCTCAGTAATGAACTACATCTTTCAATATTCTCTAATATATATTACAATTTTAAATATTTTCTATAATGAATTACAGTTTTCAATATTCTTTAAGCTGAACTTAAGCTTTCAGTACTCTCTGAAAATGAACTACAGCTTTCAATATTTTCTATAATGAACTACAGCTTTCAACATTCTCTAAAATGAAATAAACCTTTTCATATTCTCTTGAAATGAACTCCAACTTTCAATATTCTCTATAATGAACTAGAGGTTTCAATATTCTCTGTAATGAACTACAGTTTTCAATATTCTCTAAAATGAATTACAGCTTTCAATATTCTCAGTAATGAATTACAGCTTTCAATATTCTCTCTAATGAACTACAGTTTTCAATATTCTCTAAAATGAACTACGGCTTTCAATATTCTCTAAAATGAACTACACTTTTCAATATTCTCTAAAATGAATTACAGCTTTAAATAATCTCAATAATGAAATACAGCTTTCAATATTCTCGATTATGAATCACAGCTTTCAATATTCTCTGTAATGAACTACAGGTTACAATATTTTCTAAAATTAATTACAGCTTTCAATATTCTCAATAATGGATTACAGCTTTCAATATTCTCTGTAATGAATTACAGTTTTCAATATTCCCAATAATGAATTACAGCTTTCAATATTCTATAAACGTATTACAGCTTTCAATATTCTCTTAAAGGAACTACATCTTTCAATATTCTCTTTAAGGAACTACATCTTTCAATATTCTCTTAAAGGAACTATATCTTTCAATATTCTCTTAAAGGAACTACATCTTTCAATATTCTCTTTAAGGAACTACATCTTTCAATATTCTCTTAAAGGAACTACATCTTTCAATATTCTCTTTAAGGAACTACATCTTTCAATATTCGCTTAAAGGAACTACATCTTTCAATATTCTCTTTAAGGAACTACATCTTTCAATATTCTCTTTAAGGAACTACAGCTTTCAATATTCTCTTAAAGGAACTACATCTTTCAATATTCTCTTTAAGGAACTACATCTTTCAATATTCTCTTAAAGGAACTACATCTTTCAATATTCTCTTAAAGAAACTACATCTTTCAATATTCTCTTTAAGGAACTACATCTTTCAATATTCTCTTTAAGGAACTACATCTTTCAATATTCTCTTTAAGGAACTACATCTTTCAATATTCTCTTAAAGGAACTACATCTTTCAATATTCTCTTTAAGGAACTACAGCTTTCAATATTCTCTTAAAGGAACTACATCTTTCAATATTCTCTTAAAGGAACTACATCTTTCAATATTCTCTTTAAGGAACTACAGCTTTAAATATTCTCTTAAAGGAACTACATCTTTCAATATTCTCTTAAAGGAACTACATCTTTCAATATTCTCTTTAAGGAACTACATCTTTCAATATTCTCTTTAAGGAACTACATCTTTCAATATTCTCTTTAAGGAACTACATCTTTCAATATTCTCTAAAAGGAACTACATCTTTCAATATTCTCTTTAAGGAACTACAGCTTTCAATATTCTCTTAAAGGAACTACATCTTTCAATATTCTCTTAAAGGAACTACATCTTTCAATATTCTCTTAAAGGAACTACATCTTTCAATATTCTCTTAAAGGAACTACATCTTTCAATATTCTCTTTAAGGAACTACATCTTTCAATATTCTCTTAAAGGAACTACATCTTTCAATATTCTCTTAAAGGAACTACATCTTTCAATATTCTCTTAAAGGAACTACATCTTTCAATATTCTCTTAAAGGAACTACATCTTTCAATATTCTCTTTAAGGAACTACAGCTTTCAATATTCTCTCAAAAGTAACTACACCCAAGCGTTGGCACTCGCAGGCAGTACTTTTGTTATTTCATAGCATGACCACTCATCTTTCCCGGTATACATTCTCGAAAAAGATTATCCGAGTCTTTTCAATAAACTGTCAAAGTTTTCTGTTTATTTTAAAACAAAAACATACAAAAAGATTGGGACACTTATGTCGGTTCTTAATATTTCTTGCTTTCAAGCGAAAATGATTTTCAGAACAACCTTTCCACTTTTAACCAAATAGAGAGCTTTTTTTTCAACTTTAAGCTCCGCATAAACCCTAGAGAAAATTTACTTGCTCCTGACAACAATGATTTGGTGGTGTTGTGACCTCTAGTATATGCCTGAATACTTGCAGATGCTTTGATTATTGGCAAAACCCCTGTCGAGTATAAGAATGTGCTTGGACATTGCTTCTCGTCAGTTAACAGGAAAGAAATAGAAAACTTTGTATATATCAAAGTGTCTTTTACACGGACGTTAGGAGATCTTAAGAAATTCGTATATGTAAAAAATCATCGGTATGTTTTTGACTGTCTTGTTTATTTTATATCGATTTGGACACAATTTCTTGCATATAACATTGCTGTCTTTCGAAGACTGGTTTCTAGGTTAAAACCAGTACTTGTACCAACAGTATGGAATGCCTGGAGGCATCGGAGACTCATTCTAGTGAGATTCGATCAAGCGATCTCTGTATCGAGTCCGGCGTTTCTTTTCTTTTGTTGTCACAGGTATTCCGAACGTAAACTTGATGTAAACGGTCTTTATGCAAAGACAAGCATTACTGATACAATACATAGTTTAGCTTTGCTATCTTCAAGTACACTGCGACACTGTTGTCGGTTCTATAAACCCAGCTTTCACTTGTCAAATTTAATCTAAGTCCAAAGAAACCCCACTGCACTTAATGTTCATAAAAATGATATTAGTAGTTAAAAACACGACATTATATTACAGATTTTAGTTTTTATTTCAGGTGTGAAACCACCAAATAGATTCCTTCTTTATTCTATATAAAATTCATTAAGTTCATAAGGCTGTAAAACATAGCAAAACCTCTTTTAAATGGCTTTAACTTACATATTCTTGTAGATCTATATCTATATAGCAAGGAAAGTTGCGGTTGTGGTACAAACAAGAAAGATATTTCTGCTCATGTGAACTTACCCATAAAATTAACAAAAATATGAGCTAATTTTCAGATTCGGGTATGTGAAACAATTTCCTATTGTAAATTCTAACTGTATATGCGCATAAAATCAGAAATAGTCAAACAAAATGATTCCAGTAAAAAAAAACAACACACAGATCAGGGCAAAAATGTTAAAAATAGCCAAGAAAACTGAGAACTATTTCTAGCCGCCATTATGCGGGTACCATTTTTTGAGCTCCAGTAGACTGAATTGGTGGTTTCATACCTTCATATGACGATGATTGTGAGACGAACAAAGGCTAGGGTCATGAATAACTACTGCCAGGAGACGTATTCAGTCTTAAATGCTCATTATTCGAAATTTCTTCTTTACACCTATCTAAATGTTTACGAATACACTCCTGGCTATGGAGGATAGATACGTTTATCACTGTTTACTTTACACGTGCTTCATCTGAAAAAGTTCGTGCTATAAAAAAGCAGAAGAGATGTAATAAACTTATGATCAGACTGAGATTTTGAAAACTTAATCTTGAACATTTAATAGAAAGTTATAAAATGCAAAGCAATGGTACCTACCGTGCTCGTGGATATAATATTAGTTCTTCCTTTCTGTCCGCCCCATACTTACCATGCTATCCCGCAAACCAATACTCGGAACTTAATACTGTAGTAAACCTGACAGACTTTAGACTGAATGAAACCAAAGCAGAAATTAGACAGAAGTCAGAAGTGAAAGCTACCATTGGTTTTGTTTTAAAATTAACTCTATGTAATTTTTCAGTTCTCGAATTTGAATTAACCGCGAAAAAAAAGCAATGGAAATCGAGAACGGACTGAATTATGTTATTGGTGTACCAAGGGAGATCAATAAGACATCATTCAGGACGACTGGTTTTACAGTTGTTTCCCATTACTTGTTGAACCTTATTTATTCTTAATAGAAGAGCTAACACGCTTGATAAAACTTCTTCCCGAGTCTGAGTTTGCGTAGATGACGAAAATTATTCGAGGCCTCATCCTTGGTAGGTTTCGAACTCTGAATCACAGGTGTTAGGTGCATTACGTATTCCGCTCTGAATCTCTACTAGGAGGTAGAAAAAGAATATTTTGGAAAGTTGTTGTAAATAGTTAATTGCCACCATTTGTGTTTATGCATTTATGTTTATATGTGGTTATGTGGTATTTGCTATTAGTGTAGAACACAGCATATAGTGTGGGGATGGGAGTGTACGTTACGCGCCTAGCACTGTGCTACAGATCGGCAGCCCGGCAATTTATCCCTCGGCTTCTATTTCGAAAAAAAGACAAATGTCAGAGGTGTACAACAAGATTAAGTTTGAGACAGTCGCTATATTTGATACGTAGTCATACGAAAGAAATATGACGAAACCAATTTCTCTACGGAACGTTGAGAACTTACACTATACTTTTTTTCATATGACTTTAAAATCGTTGTGTTTTGGGCATTAAATCTACGTATTTAGATATTAAATAATTCAGAAATTTTTATGTAGTTTCATATACGAAATAGGTATAACCGTATTCGGATATTCGAACAGCCAAGTAAATCTAGTTTAAATTAATTAAATTTCATCTTTACTGTATTCGTCTTATAAGAATGCATCTATTCAGCTACAATACCAAACTTTGCTAACACACAGTAACAATATCAAATTTGCCTTCGTTTAGTTACAATACAGGATTTGCCTGCCGTTCAGTTACAATACAAAATGTACTTGCCTTTCAGTTCAGTTACAATACAAAATGTACTTGCCGTTCAGTTCAGTTACAATAAAAAATGTACCTACCGTTTAGTTACAATTATACAAAATGTACCTGTTGTTCAGTAATAATACAAAATGTACTTGCCGTTCAGTTACAATATAAATTTCGCCTGCCGTTCAATTACGATACCGAATTTATCTGCTGTTCAGATACATTACACAACTTGCCTGCCGTTCAGTTACATTCAAATTTGCTTGCCTTTCAGTTACAGTACCAAACTTGCCTGCCGTTCTGTTAAAATATCGAATTTGCCTGCTGTTTAGTTATAGTAAAAAAATGTAAGATTTGCCAGCGTTTCACTAACAGTGCCAAAGTTACTTTCCATTCATTCAGAGCAACAAATTTGCCTGCCATTGGTTAGAATACCAATTTGCCTGCCGTTCAGATATAATACTTGGGGAGAAAAGCGGTTAGTGACATGGTTGGATAGATGGACTGGTCACTGGGATATAGATAGAGATTGAAAGAATAAGCAAAAAAGTAAACATTACACTATCAAATTTGCCTGCCGCTGTGTTACAACACCTATGTCAGTAATTCACACTATCAAATTTGCCTGCCGTTCAGTTACCTGATTTAGTGCTCAAAGACATTTGTTTTGCACAATTCATCTATTTGAGTTATCAGGGGAAGCCCATTATAACCCCATTATCACTTAAATATATGCGATATATTTTATATATACATGTTTTACGATCAAAGTAGCACCGTCGGAGGATTTAGTCTAGGTCCGATAGATAATGTCGTCGGAGAGAAGAGTTGTCAAGCGAAGCATTGACATATGACGTGAAAATCGGACCAATTTCAGTCAGAACAGACACTATCTATCAATAGTAGGATACTACGTCATCGCGCACCTGTTTTATGCTCCCTCGCGGATCAACAATCCGTCGCTTTAAAGGTAAAACGGTCTTTTTCAATCCTACCATTGTCTATGTCTTGAGAGAAATGTTATTTCATGTAAAGTGTCTGTAAATTAAACTGTCGAGGTATCAAAATTCAGGGAAATCCGAAAAAATTTATCAGCATCATTCTTTCATTTGTTTGTGCTTTGAGCGTCGAAAGGTTAAATCACTGCAAAGGAACACAAACTGATCTCCAGCTTGTGTTTTTTATGACCATGCTCACATTTCTATCTGTTCATGGTGATAGCGAAATTGTCGTGATAATCGAAAAAATATAAAGATAGGTTTTAACTAAGGATTATAAATATCCTTACAGACAAGGACTCACTAACTTTTCTTGTCGGAGAAATAAAAGTAGGATACTACGTCATCGCGCACATGTTTTATGCTCTCTCGCGAATTTTTTCCTGAATGCATTAAAAAAAATTTTTTCACCCGTTTTCAGGCCTAAACTAGATTTTTACATTATAAAAATTCCTTACGTAAATACAAAGTGCGCCAGCCAATCTTCGGTGCACAACATGATTTGCAACTCTACAGATTTCTTTTTTGAAAAATACCATTTTACCTTTCAAGCGACGGATTGCTGACAAAAAAGGTCCGCAAGAGAGCATAAAACAGATACGCGATGATATAGTGTCCTACCATTGAATAAAAGCACTCAAAATAATTTTGGGAGTGTGGCTAATCAACGAAAAAAGAAACAATTGAAGAAAGAGAGTTTATCTAGATCAATAAGTTTTTGAATTAATCCAGTATCGGAATATTACCAAATGACTCTTAAAATGATATTAGTTGTCCTGAATATTAAAAAAATATCAATTTGCAATATTAATGCAATCCTATTTGTGGATTATTGCGGAAAGTATATTTTCATCTATACCAATCCTAGAAGTGAAATATGTTTTTGCTTTTTCTTATTTACATGGACATTCACTCTATTCTCAACGTCATGCATCTTGGTAATTTTTAACACGAATACAACTCTCCGGGATTTCAATGATTCTCATTTCGGCCTAGAACAAAACCAATTTAAGAATCAGTGGTCAGATTTAAGCTGCATTGTTGTAAGCATTTATTACGAACTTTCCTTGCGTTAAATGGCAATTTTATCTTAATTTTAACAGTTTTATTTCCGATTCGGATATCATATAAATCCCACTCTGTTGCTCCCTCCTGGATTCAAACCAGTACTGGTGCCGAAAGTGTTGACCGCGGAAAGTCAATAGAGAATCTCACACCCAGTGCGAGTTTTGAGCCACTGCCCTCTGGATCGGGAGATCGGCGTTAATGGCCCCGCCCCCTGTTCCACAACATTATACACTAGAAACTCGGTAAACCTGTATATTTGCACTGCGCATTACCTAAAAAAGGAAACATTTAATCAGGTGTTAAAAACAATTTTATTTGAATACTGTCTTTTTTGTCATTTATTTCCAAATGTGTGCTCATATACTATAATACTGAAAATATGTGTACTATATAATCTATACGAAATTTTCACAAAATATTCATTGGCGAAAAGTGAATAATTGATTGAAATGTTTAAGAAATATAAACAAGCGAGAAAAAAAGTGAACAATATTTAAAAAAACCAAAACAATGCAGAATTGATAGTATTTTCATTTAGAAGCTTACCTTGAACAGTTCAGATAATCTTAGTCATATAATAGGTGAACTTTTAGAGAAAATACTGTGTATCCTTCTTTTCACATCTCTGGAAAGAACGTTTGCTCAAAAAGTAGTTTGAAGGAATAGAAATTTATCAGTACAAAAAGACATACTTGAAATCCACAAATATATGGTAGTAAAATTTATTTCATAACTTACAAGAACTTAACAACTGTATGCAAGCCCAGAAAGAGAAAAACGTTCCCAAAATTTCTCAATGGTTTTAATCAGTGGCCACACTTAAACGCGCCAATATAATACATGTAAAGTGAACTGGCCGCTAATGCTATTTCATTTTTTTGACCAAGTGTTTACTTTATCATTATCCGGTTCATCTGTTGACTTTATGATGTGTCATTTATTTGCCATAAAGATGAATCAAAGACGGTTGTGAAGTTAGATTATGACGACTCTAGCCGAAGTCAAGTTCTACATAAGACAGTTCCTCCCCAGACAGACCGTACCTGGCACCGCGCCTCGCGCATCCATCAACTGAAGATCACTTGTCTTTTAAGAAAGTAAGAAAGGATTCTCCTACAAGTCTGTACTCGATACAGAAGACCACGGCACTTTATTCAGAAATTCTCTAGTTGTTTATAGTTTTAAAAGGATAATAAAATGATCTGATTCTTACCTTTCCCTGAAAGTGGCAAGTCATTATTAAATATAATCTCAGATAATTTCATTGTTTGTTGTTTTTGTTGTTGTTGTTTATTTCGTCTTTCGTTTGTCACTGTGTCTATTTCTTCTCTCTACCTCTACATTTTAAGCATTTTTTTCTGTTTAAAACAGCACATAAAATCATGGTTCAAGTTGAATAGTACAATACGCTAGACACTGCGATAGAAACCAATGTGTTCATATGCTAAGAAAGCCGGGTTTCACGCTCAATGTTCACAGAGTTCTCTGTAACTCTGAAAGGCTTTCAGTGAATTTCAAACTGCAAATGTGTATAAATTCTTCGATTTCATAGACAGATAGAAGCATATTGTTCTTTCTTCAAAATCTTACCAGTTTTCTATGAACACAGAACTTTTGAAATAGTTACTTTAGTGTCTGTTCGTTGAAAGATTACCCCACATAAATAATAAGCATAATGATAAAGCAACGATAATGCAGCTGAAATATACAAGTTGCAACATTTTTATCAGTCATCTCATATATTTCTTCCCTTTGTCCTAAAGACGCAAAATATTAACGCTTATTTTTGTGGTTTTTATGACATAACCCTGTAGGTAATGTTGATTTTAGTTCGAACAGAAAGTAAGCGATTCAAGCTAATTAATTTTGTAATTGCCCTCGAGACACCATTAATGACTAACAGACTGCGCTCAAGAAGTGCATGGAACCTTATTGGTTCCCGCATTGAACTTAGGCACATGTAGACGCCGGAAACCGTACTGTTTACCTTATTTACAGCTGAAAAAGACTGAGGTACACGTGAAACCTTACCTGTTCCTGCATGACTGAAACACGTGAAGCAGCTGGGAACCTTGCTGGTTCCCGCCAATAGATACAAAGATGAATGAACTGGGCTAAGGTACATGAACCTTACTGTTTTCCGCATATAACCGTCTCCGTGGCCTGTTGGTTAAGGCGTCCGTTCGTAAGCGGGAGGTCGAAGGTTCGAGTCCCGTGAGGGGCTTATTTTGATGCGACCGGTTGGTGAGCCGCCAGGTAGTTAAAGAATGGTTACTGATTGCCTGTCCGCCTGGCGCCTGTCACATAGGATAAGGGATCAGGGAGTTAATGTGTACACTAATACTCATGAGCCCGGGAGGCTGGCCCTTTCAGTAGGGGTGAGACTATAATAAACAAACACTTTACTTATACTGCTGAATGGAGTCACGTGTAACCTTGCTAGTTCCCGGCGGCTCGGATTATATCAATTCGACCAGGCTATATGAGGCCGTTATCCTACCAAGAATATATATAACTGATAGTGTATTTTTTCATTTGTATTGTAAAAAGAATCAATTTATTTGTATATTTCTCATTTATATTTATTGAACTCTTCTTTGTTTTACAGTACAATTGAAAAAGATAATAATTACTGGTAGGAATTCAACAAAACATCTTTATCAGTAAAAAAAAACAAAACAATTGATATGAAATATAGATTTATACAAGCTGACGGTACTGATTATTAAATATAACTGTAAATTTATTGAATAACAGTAATTATATTATCAAATACTAATTGAAAATTCGAATTTCTTGATGGAGAGATAGATGGATAAATACATAATAATCATTCAACTTTTAAAGATTTATTATTTTTTTTCCTGAAGCTTTTCAGTTGTCGCAGGATCAAACTTTTGGTGGATTGACACATTCAAAGATAAAAGGCACTGTTAAATTCATGGGGCATACCTCTTTAATGCTCTCTATCATTTACATGCTGTACGGATTTATCTTCAGTACCTTTTTAGATACTGCATCTCATAATTTCTGGACCATCAGACAGACAGTAAACTACATTGAAAAAACAAAATTTTCACTCACTGTTTTTATTGCTTCCTATCGTTTTACAAAGTCATATTTATGTGGCCACATAACTTTCTGAATTATTGCAAGTTCCTTATTTAGGATGGATAGAGAGATGAACGAAGTTGACAAACAGACGAAGAAAAAATATACACAAACGAAGGAAAAATTAAAAATCTTACGAGTTCAATCTTCATATAGCTTTTCATCGTCTAATGACTTTTTTGAGGAATTTTGTGCATAACCTTCACGACTCAGCTTATAATGAAGATTTTCAATCTGCCGCACTCATAGACGGGCGAATGGCAAATAAAACACCAGCATCATTTACAAATAGATATCTTCCTGGCTACTATAACTTTTGAGTATCGGCATACCTATCTTCAATAATGTTTTGAGTATTATCATATTTCCATTCAATATTTGTCATGACTTTTCGCAAAATTCAGATTTATCATACGGATAGACTGACGGAAAAGCGGATGGGCGCCGGTTAAGTCTATATTGCCTTCCAGTGAGACACCAGTAGGTGACTTATGAAGACAGATATGACAGCTGAAATGTCAAAATGGTTATCATTTAAATAAAATTGCTCAAGATAAAAGTGCAATGTTACAGAAAACTTATTCACAAGATTTGAAAAGAAGAAAGAAAAAAAAAACGTTTGATCTTCATAATGAAATTATGGAGATGATAAATCTGAAATGCACTTTCAAGTCTGAAATGTGTCTTTTTTGTCTGAAATGCCCTTTTTTCTGACCGAAATGCGTCTTCAAGCCTGGAATAATGCGTTTTCAAATCTGAAATGCATGTTTTTAAGTCTGAAATGTATGTGTTGAAATGTATGTCCAATCTGAAATGCGTTTCTAAATTTGAAATGTGTTTTCAAGTCTTGAAAATGTGTTCGTCCCGTTATCAACATTGAAGATCTAGAAACAAGGTCAGCATTACAGGAAACGTCCCCAGTATGAAAAAGTAACACTGTTACCTTATTTGTAACATCCATCCATTTCTGTACTACACCCATGTCATTACAGAAGTAAAAAGTACGATATGAAAGCCAATGCCAAGTCAAGTCAATAATGATACATGGGCAACCTTAGTAGAAGTCCAAGAGAATACATGCGGCAACTGTCGTAAATTACTTTCACTTATTTATATAATTATTTGTTATCTTATAATTCGCTTTTTTGTTTCTTTCATACCCACTCCATTGCAATCTTCTGACAACCTATGCTAAACAACTACTGATAAACACAACCGCCTCAACTAAATCGTTTACAGTAACAAAGTTTATGCATTTTTCTCCATTGTCGTTTAGCTTCGAACTTGAAACAATCCGATAGGAAGTGCATATCTTGACCAATGAGCTAGACACTAGCTAGTATCTATTTTACACTGTACACGTTAAGTGATCCGCTGGCAATAATTACTTTTTCAGTTTACAGGCTAACGGCGTACCTGCAGTCTAGTAGAAGGCTTCTGAGATTTTTTAAATATTGTTTTTTTTATTTACGGTACAACATTCCTATCGTCCTATTTTTGCATAATGTAAAGAGAACAAACAACACAGCTCTGCCAGAAAGCTAACATTTCATATACATATATATACATCTCAACTTGTAGAAAGACAAGTTTTGTTGTATTCCATGTTTTTTATGTGTTCAGTGTCAGTTAAATGTCAATTAAAAGGGATTTTAACTTTTGAATAAAATTTAGAACCACGATTCTCACAGAAGAACTAATATTCAAGTCGTTGAAGAAATATATACAATATAAATCAAAAATGTGAATTTAACATTGTTTAAGGACTTTTAACGAACACATAAATGAACTGGTTTTTATTTATCAAAAGTGGGTAATGTACGTGTATATACCCTAAACGGTTTCTGAGTATTATCAGTCACTGTCGTTAATCTTCTTTTCTCTGCACTAAACATTATCTTCTTTATGTCTTTGTCAACGATTTCCAAAAGGGTGCCTTGAACCATTTCTGTATCTCGATCGAAGACTATAATTCTATGCTCTGCATACTTTTCACCAATTACCAAAAGTTCACTGCCATAACCATTTGTCAAACACTTTTGATTCTTCAGGTAAGTTACTAATCGCTTGCAACTTTTTCCATTATCAATAACACTTAACCCTATTTTCCAATCGCTAATATACAAACGGCTTTTTTCAATATCGAGAAACATATCTCTTATATCTTGAAACAGTCGTACACCATTCGTGTATGAAATTTGGTAAAGTTGTGTCCAATTATAATCATATACAAACACAACTGAAGTTGATGAAATGTAAATCTCACTTTCAGACGCAGTCATCTTGTTACAAATATGATTCACTTGAACTAAATCGCCGAGTTTAACTTTGTTATCTGACACAGGTGCCTGCTGAACATAAGAGTTGAATCCGATTATCAAGCAACTTTTATTTCCACAACATAAACAGTTCGCACTTTTCTCAAGTTTTGTTTCTAATACCATAGTGAAATTGTCACATTCATACAGTTTCACCGTTTGATTGTTCCAAACACAAGCAATGGATCCATCATCCATCTCACATGCATCTATTAAAACAACATGTGCATCATTTTCTACCATGAATTCCCCAAAATACTTCAGCGTTCCTAAGTCTAAGTTCTTGTTTATTCCCTTTTTACATTTATTCGAGTAAGCCCTAAAATTAAGAGCAAAGGAAACTCATTTTTATAACATAGGAGAAAAACCCTGGCAATTTCTTGATAGTTTTTATTGAATCAATACATGTTTTCATTGCAAACTTCTGACAAAAACGCTGTAATCACGAACTCAAATGTTCTAACTGTTTCTGAAACTTCCGTTGTTATACATTTCAAAAGGCCAAAGAACATTAAACACGTTTCTTCACTTGCACATATTTTAAAAAGAGTAAGAAGTAAGAGCAACAAAAAGTAAAGGTTTCCTTATCGCTCATCCTAACTGAAAACATAGTCATAAAATAGAAACTGCCATGAAAGGATTTCATTGAAAAAAGTGTGCCAAAGCTCTTGGCTCTGTGGTTTCCGACTCGATCATTTAAAAGATTTTCCAAGGCAATGTGTACTTCTATTCCGGTGACCATTACTTCTAACATAAGCCAGCTTCTGAGATATGCAATACACCTTTATTCAATCTTAAAAAAAAGATATTCAGTAAAATATGTATATTACCTGAAATTCGAATTCGATCTGTCTGTGTCTTCCAGTACATCTACAACAAACATATTTTTTTTGTTATGTACATCCTTAAACATATACTTTCAAACAAAAATGCGTGCTTTAATCCTAAGTTTGAGAGTGAAGAAAAATAGATAAATATTACATTTACGATCGTGTAATAAAATGTTCTGTTCGAAATGTATGAAAATCAAACGTTCAACTAATCATAAATGATGAACGTATCATTTTCTTAAACATGTTGGGTTCTGAAATCTATCCCGTCCCGAAAAGAGGCAGTAAGACTTCAGTAAAAAGACAAATCATAATGTAGCACTGCAAAAGCATGTTTCGTCAAATTAAAAGACAATCAATGTGTTCCGTCTCTCCAAAGTGCCGGGTTATATTCTTTTAGGCGTATAGTTGGACCAGAGAAATAAATCCTATATTTACCCATTTCTGTATCGGTATGTTCTTCCATTCTTGGAGACGCTGGTTCAACCTTGATGTTTTGTATTCCTCGATTTGTCAAATTGATGCGATTGTCCAGAAGTGCATGTCCAGACAAATTCTTCAGCACTTTCGAAAACTTGCTAGATTCGCAGGTGACAATCACATTAAGTTTTCCTTGGGCTACTGCTGCATAGATGAGATCGAATTTTTTCAGCCAGCTTTCAGCAGTTGACGCATCGTATCTGAACTTTCCTGCAAACTCATCAATAATGATGACGCTTACCCTACCTAGGATCACATGTTTCCATTCGCTCGTTTCGGTGAGAACGACACACTGGTTCTCCTCATAAAGAGAAGCCAATAACTTCACGGCAAAGCTCGTTCTCCCGCTTCCTTTAGGTCCAGTTATTAAGATTGCTTTGTGTGCTCTGAATTTACTTTTAGCAGCCTCTAGCAAGGACTGGTCAACTGTCGCAGACCTCAGTTGCTGAATATACAACTCCGAGTATGCTGAAATTAAGATTTCACAGTTGACTTGTGTTCATATGAAAGATAAATTATATTGGACTGAATTTTACTTTTGATTCTATCTCGTATTACAGCAAAAAGAGAACGACAGAAGAATTTGACAATTAGGCTTCATTTCCGAATCATACCTATCATATTTCCTAGAACGTCTTCCTTGCTCCCTTTTCTGTCTGCTACATTGGCTGAAATAAAAATAAGAAGTCTATAATATTATTTGTTCTACGACAAAATACTATCGCTTGACACGTTGTGGAAGATTTGGATCTTATATTTGGGTAAGAATACATCCATGTAACTCACTGTTTTATTCAGTCATTTTCAATGCATTTTTTTAACTGTAGCCCTTTGTTCCCGTGGCTTAAAGTATAAAGAATGCACGCTGATCTTCTTTTACAATATTGTCAGTCGGATGTCATGAACATGAGATCCTTTGCTTATATGTCAAGTGCTTTAAAAAGAAGGGTGCTCAGGCTGGTGATATCACGAAAGTAACAGCATCATCTAAGTATTTATTCTCTGGTTCGTTAAAACTTCCATTATGCCAGAGCATTTGGTATCGCCAAACAAATATGTTGTAAAAGCATTTATGCCATACAGAGATTTGAATAGAAAACGGGTGTTTATAAACTTTCACTTTACTCAGATCTCATTATATACGAGCCAACATTATGACATTCAATCTTATTTAAATCTTAACCTTGAGCTTTTCTTCATAATAAGCATGACTAGATTTCGTTATGACTGTATAAAAGTTACGGTCCCCGTGTATTTCAAGTATTTTCTTTGATTTGATATGAAGGCATTATTTAAAACTACTTGTGAACTAAACTCGAAACACCGGGGAAAGGAATATAACCGGGACCCTAAAATTGCGTGTGCCTGAAAAATAATTGGTTTTAACCCATTGTCCTGAGGAAAGCTGAGTGACAGATATCTAATTTTGCTTTACACGACAGAAATTTTGGAAACAATTGTTTCTAAACGGTTTTGGCCCGGGCTTTAAAGTAGTTAATCTAATAAAGATCAAACCTAAGTCATGTTTGCTTCAGATTTTGATAAATGTGCATGATAAAAGTCTTATGTACAGACTTGGAATCGGGTTGGGGTGAAACCATATTGTTCTTATACACATATGGTCGCAACATATGGACAATTACTTAATAGTTGTAATTTTCATAACGCGTATGATTATGATTCCAGTTATGTTCCTTAAACCTGTACCTCGAAAGAAGCATAACGGCTCAGACATTTAGGTCTAAGTGTAGCCACCATTGTTTGTAAGAATTATTTTCAAGGTTGTGTAAAACATTTATGTTGAGGTATCTCGTCATTAAACAAAACCTTTTAACCTGTTGAGCTTCATGGAATAAATTAGCGGACAGACCAAGAGAATATTTTTTAAACAATATTTGGCTTCAAATGACCAAAACCACTTCGCCATTTTAAACCAAATTTGACAGAAATGTTCCTTTTATTGCACTTTTCTAAAATTGCTAAAACCATTCCGCCTCATTGCACATAAGGGCTGCAAAAGCAAAATGAAAAGAAATCAAACAGCATCTCCTTCTCAATGGCAAGGTAATTTTCCATCAAATTTCACGGAAATGTTCCTTATATACCCCTGCGTTAAAATTGCTTGAACGGTTCTGCTTCATTGAACAAAATGGCCACCGGAGCTAAAAATAGGTTTTCTTCAATATATGGCTTCAAATGACATCTCCTCAAAAGCTGTTATCACGAAATTGCCTCTGCCCTTATGGTTTAAAAAAAATATGACATCTTTGAAAATCTTCAATTAGAAATGTAATATTGCATCTGAAGTTTGTTTAACGGCAGATGCCCAGCCAAAGTACTCAAGTGAGCGACCCAAGGCTATCATGGCCCTCTTGTTTTTTTTGAACAAATAATGCCTTAATTTCAAAGTGTTCCGTTAAGCAAATATGGCTGTTCCCATGACAACAAAAAAACAAATGTGAATTAAATAACCTTTTAGTTTTACAGTAAATGATACTGACAATGACAATCATTTTTAAACAAAACATGACTTTTGTTAATCTATTTAGAATGGTTACAATTTTATGTATGGCTTGTTCTCGAATTTTTCGGTCAACCCTTGTCTAGCAAATCATGAAAAATGCTGGCATGAAAGCATAACGCTGAAACATGCGGCGACGATATTCTAATGTCGCTATTTTGCATCGCAATTTTCCGACTTACCATCGTATTGTCTATCTTAGTATTAGCTGTCTAAGCTTTCGACAATACTAAACAACAGTTATAACGGACTACTTTATATTGTTATCAATGTTCATCATTGATCAGACAAAATTAAAACAAAAAATTGAAATGTGCATCAAGGGCGAAATCGAGTAGAAGTCAAAAGGTTAGAGTGCCTAACTCCCAATCCAGAGGTCTCTAATTCAAATCTCATTAGGGTGAGTATTTTTAGTGATCGTCAACACTTCGACGAGATATCTGGTATAAAGTCATGTAGCAACCATCGGAGGTATGAATATAAGTTGCAACAATTTTATTCTCAATCTTGTAAATTATGTTTGTCTAAACTGAACATCAAGGATGCCGCAGATTTATTTTGTCTGTTACTTGTGTTGTTTTTAAGTGCAAGCCCATGTGAGCTTGATATTTGACAAAGTTAGCCCAAAATCACTCTTAGTTGGTAGTATTCTAGGCTTTCCTTACCACCTTAAAAAGTTTTGGAAGCATTTATTCATGCGTTATTGATCCAAATCAGTTTTCAACGCAGGGCCCCTATGAGCTTAACCCCTTGACTTTTTGGGCCCACAAATAATATGGTTCACCTACCCATCATTTTGTAAACTGTTATGTCCTAAGTACAGTTATTCTTGAGTTAGTAAAACTGAAATCATTTCTTCAGCATTTGATTTTTTATATTTTTACTAAGCATACTTAGTCAAAAACAGTTCACTGGACGTATCCAAAAATCACAAAACAACACCACACAGCAGAAAGGAGCAGGGCCCATCCTTATCATTTTGCACATTTATATTATGATTTTGATACATGCTGAATATTAGTGCGTGCAATGAAATAATGTAACAGAGTCTTTCCAGATTTCCAGTTCTTCAAAATGCATGAACAAATATTCTGGAAGAAATAAAAAATTGCCATATATTGACACACTAAGTGCATAAGAAGCAGAACCATCTCAGAGATTTTCTAAAGCAGACTTTTATTTGTATTCATTCCGAATGTATAATGCATGAGTGTTCATTCATGTTTATACTACTGCCTTTTGAAACAAGTAGGATCTATGATCTAAATATCCCAATATTTATGTTTACATATTGTTAATTTGTTGTAACTCTTGTTTACAATATTTAATACATTGTAACTTTTGAGAAAAAGTTAAAATAATAATCATTATTCAGATCGTTACGATTTAGAACTCACTAACAATCTTTATTGATAAAGTTGAAAATAAGTTTCAAAATAAACTTTAAAACAAGAGCTGTCAAATTGACACGCGTGTCCCCATATACGCATCAAATATATAAAAGATCACCCAGCACGTTGCGTTTAAAACAACTTGATGCAGACTTATCTACTCATAAAGCTGAACAATGTTTAAATGTTTCCTTGTTTTTGTCATTCTTGACAAAAACATTAACTTCATCTATTATCATATCAAACCCTGTAAAATTTGAAGGATCTGCGTGAAGTTGTTCTGGAGTTATTGATAAGAAACCGTTATTATAGTTGCGGGACCCTGTAAGCCTGACTTTTTGACCATGTGGGCCGCAAATAAAAAAAGTTCGTTTACACATCATGCTCAGCCTACCGACTTGGCAAAGCTTAGACTTCAGTGTCCATGTGTGCCCTTCAAGATTTTAATCGTAAACGAAGTGGTCAACAGATCGACCACCCGGCCGACCGACAAGTAAAAATATATGTGTGAATATTACAGTTCTCATCGAATGAGTCTGTTCATCATTTAACGTCGGTAAGCCACTTTCACGTATCAAATTTAGCACAGTATGTTGATACGTTTTTGCTACAGACTAAAACGGTTTCATCTCAACAAACGTATTTATTATATACTTATAAATGAAATATTGAAAAATATTTATGAAATAAAATGCGTATTTTCATTTTCCGTATTTTCACTGAAACAAGAGGGCCATGATGGCCCTAGATAGCTTACCTGAGTATTTTGGCTGTCGGTTTGCAGCTAAGCAGTATTTCATGTTTTAATTGAAAATATGTAAGTAATGTAAATATAAATATGTAAATATGTAAAATATCGTTCAATAAATATAGGCTCTATAACAGAAAGTAGAAATATCTATCATAAGCTATGGTGACCTTGACCTTGACCCAGTGACCTAAAACCCTACCCATGGGTAAAAGTCCATGCAAGAATCCTATATACCGAATATCAAAGATATTGGCCTTTAAATAAAGGCTCTATAAGGTACATTATATAAACCTATTTTAGCCTCGGTGACCTTTAACCTAATCTAATAATTCAAAAAAGCCTGATAAAGCTTGTTTCATACCAAATTTTAGATCTCAGGGCCTTGTGGTTTCAGACAAGAAGATTTTTAAAGTTTTTCTACATAAGCCTATGTAAAATCAAATGACCCCTGGATAGGGGCCAAATTTGACCCCAGAGGCATAATTTGAACAAACTTGATAGAGGTCCACCAGAAAATGCTACGTACCAAATCTTAAGGCTCAGGGCCTTGTGGTTTCAGATAAAAAGATTTTTAAAGTTTCACTATATAAGCCTAAGTAAAATCCATTGCTACATACCAAATTTTAAGGCTCAGGGCCTTGTGGTTTCAGATAAGAAGATTTTCAAAGTTTTCCCTATGTAAAATAAGTTGACCCCCGGGGCGGGGCCAAATTTGACCACAGGGGCATAATTTGAAAAAAAAAACTTGTTAGAGGTCCTCACGACAATGCTACATACCAAATCTTAAGGCTCAGGGCCTTCTGGTTTCAAATAAGAAGATTTTCAAAGTTTTCCCTATGTAAAATAATATGACCCCCGGGGCGGGGGCCAAATTTGACCACAGGGGCATAATTTGAAAAAACTTGTTAGAGGTCTTCACGACAATGCTACATACCAAATCTTAAGGCTCAGGGCCTTGTGGTTTCAGAAAAGAAGATTTTTAAAATTTCACTATGTTAAATTAGTTGACCCCTGGGGCGGGCCAAATTTGATCTCAGGGGCATAATTTGAACAAACTTGTTAGAAGTTTACAAGGCAATGCTACATATCAAATCTTAAGGCTCAGGGCCTTGAGGTTTCAGACAATAAGATTTTTAAAGTTTCACTATATAAGCCTATGTAAAATACATTGACCCCCCGGGTTGGGCCAAATTTGATCCAAGGGGCATAATTTGAACAAACTTGATAGAGGTCTACCAGACAATGCTACGTACCAAATCTTAAGGCTCAGGGCCTTGTGGTTTCAGATAAAAAGATTTTTAAAGTTTCACTATATAAGCCTTAGTAAAATCCATTGCTACATACCAAATTTTAAGGCTCAGGGCCTTGTGGTTTAGATAAGAAGATTTTCAAAGTTTTCCATATGTAAAATAAGTTGACCCCCGGGGCGGGGCCAAATTTGACCCCAGGGGCATAATTTGAAAAAAAAACTTGTTAGAGGTCCTCACGACAATGCTACATACCAAATCTTAAGGCTCAGGGCCTTCTGGTTTCAAATCAGAAGATTTTCAAAGTTTTCCCTATGTAAAATAATTTGATCCCCAGGGCGGGGCCAAATTTGACCACAGGGGCATAATTTGAAAAAACTTGTTAGAGGTCTTCAAGACAATGCTACATACCAAATCTTAAGGCTCAGGGCCTTCTGGTTTCAAATAAGAAGATTTTCAAAGTTTTCCCTATGTAAAATAAGTTGACCCCAGGGGCATAATTTGAAAAAAACTTGTTAAAGGTCCACACGACAATGCTTCATACCAAATCTTAAGGCTCAGGGCCTTGTGGTTTCAGAAAAGAAGATTTTTAAAATTTCACTATGTTAAATTAGTTGACCCCTGGGGCGGGCCAAATTTGATCTCAGGGGCATAATTTGAACAAACTTGTTTGAAGTTTACAAGGCAATTCTACATATCAAATCTTAAGGCTCAGGGCCTTGAGGTTTCAGACAATAAGATTTTTAAAGTTTCACTATATAAGCCTATGTAAAATACATTGACCCCCGGGGTGGGGCCAAATTTGATCCCAGGGGCATAATTTGAACAAACTTGATAGAGGTCTACCAGAAAATGCTACATACTAAATCTTAAGGCTCAGGGCCTTGTGGTTTCAGACAAGAAGATTTTCAAAGTTTTTCCTTTAAGTTGCCATAACAACCAGAGTTCTTGATGGAATTGAATTTTTTGAACAACTTTGGTAGCTTCATACAAGGAATATCCCAGGCAAGTTTCATCAAAATTTGCCCAGAGGTTTCAGAGGAGATGTCGTTTGAATGAAATCGTTGACGGACGACGGACGACGGACAAAGACCGGTCACAATAGCCCACCATGAATCAAAGGCTCAGGTGAGCTAAAAAAAATTCTCTGCAGTGAAACATAATTTCCGTATTTCACTGGTGTCATGCCGTACTACTTTCTTCTAGATTCAGCCAATACGCAAAATTAAAAGGGATTTCTTTCAAATCATAAGGTAAAAAAAGAGAGAAAGTTTATAATAAACAGAAAATTCTTTTTTTCTATAAATACGGGATTTTTTTCATCTCGTAGAATGAAAATTATTATCATATTTCACTCGTGCCTATAGCCGCTCGTGAAATATTTATTTTCATACCACTCGATGAAAATAAATCCCGTATTTATAGTAAGAACTTGAATATCCTCTATATATTTTTCTGAAAAAGGCTTGACTAACATAGAAGAACAATGGCATCCATTTTGAAACGTTAGCTCGAAGCAAATCTGTAAAGACTAAACGAGCATTATCTAAAATTAAAAAGTCTCCGTTATTTTTTCAATTAAATAAGTAATTTGTTTTAAAGGACTGGTATGTTTCCATTAATTTGTTTTCAAAATTTTACAGAAACCTCGAACAGACGACTGGATTGATTGTCTCTTCACGTACTTTCGCTTCCGCGCATTTCCAAATTTTTGAAAGCTCATAGACTGTCAGATATTTAGACTAAAAGTCCCTTATACATGTTACTTATAGTCAGGAAACCAAAGATTCAGTCGCTTTGTGGTCTCAACTTAGTTCTCCCATATTATTTTTTTTGTAAATTGATGTATGTACAATTCCCTATTATTCACGACCAAAACATGTGTTATGAATTTCCGTAATTCATAATGTCTGTATTGATCGGCTGTGTACATTGTACAATTCAAAGACTTCAGATCTTTGTACAAACTTAATGATAAAAAAAGCAGAGTATTAATAAAAAGATGCTTGAGGAAACAGTGAAGGGTATCCGACACATCTATAATTGTAAGATATATTTACCTTCTTTCAACTTAAAAATACATATGCAATGATTTAAAGGGATATACAGGCAAAAGTTTTTTGCTTTCTTTTTCATTCCTTCTATGAAATTATTATAAATGTGATCGAAATAAATACAATGATCTGTCCCAGTAACAGAGATTTCCTCTTATTAAATGAAAAAACCGGGTGGTTTCCTATCTTGACCCACGTGGGTCTAGATAGAAATTTAGATTTCGAGCTAAATTTCACATTGAATGATTGGACGGTTGAAGTACCTGTCACGTGATCTACGGCAAAAACAACCCAAGAGAAACGACGATTGGTTGTTTTTGTCACGTGACTTATCTAAAAATAACTCGATGATTTCTTTCGCGTTTTTCTTTTTGTTAAAGAACGTTCAAATATTTACGTTCAAGTCCGCATTTCACTACTAACATACTGGTACTTTAAAGTTCTTCGTATTGAACGTGATTTGAGCAAATAATATCAATTTTAATTTTTTGAGCACTCATTTGCCTGTGTATCACTTTAAGCAAAGTAAGCAAAACATAAAGAGTAAGCTTACATTTTATGAGATCAAGAGGCGCTGTTTCGTCCGTAGGTTTGTTCAACACAACCATATCTTCAAATAACTCGTCATCATGTTTCGTCTTCCATTTACTAATCAAACTGTGTTCAGACACTATTACAACATCAATTCTGGAATCTCGGTCGTCCATCTTGGCTGCTTCTAACATACCTCTGAATGTGTCAATCATGTGTTTTTCTTTCTCTGGACTAAAAGTCTCTGGATTCTGTTGTATGGGTTCGCAAAATAAAACGAGGTCAGTTTCCTTTGGATCAATATGTATCCAATGGTCTACACTTTTCATTTCAACACATCTATTAATGTCGTAGTCTGCCTGCTCTACTGCTGACAATGCCGTAGCCAGGTAACTCGTGTTCTCATATCCGCTAACAACCACAAAATGATTATCTCGAAGCTTGGTTCGGATTTTGCTTATATCTTCGTCTGAAGGTTTGAAATCATCAGATTTTTCTCTTTTTAGTGTCATAGCGAACTGACCTATATAAATATATAATGGACATATGGATTTAATATATTCTCGATTTGTATCAACACAGATAAAAATGATACGATTATTTGTTACTTTACATTAAAATACACTGCCTTAAATAACAGTTGTAAATGACCGAGATATTTTGTTTCTTTAAAAGCAGCAAAATCATGTACAGCTTCTAGCTTGAAAAAAATAAATTACCTCACATATTAACTTAATTTACCTCGCATATTAATTAAACTTACCTCGCATATTGTTCAGAATCTGACTTTCAGTTTTCATTCTCTTACTTTTTCCACCTGAAAAAACAACAACATATTGTTATAATACATTATTGATAACAATATATAATCATTAAATGTTAAAAATAGTTCATCCTATATTTTCATGGATATCACTGTATCAGTGGAACTATTGAGTAACATTTTTTTATCGCGCATAACCGCTTGACACAGTCCTTTAAGCCAAGTGGGAATTTTTATTGCCATCTAGTGGGAACCTCTGTATGTGGTAACGTACAGACAAATAAATTCTGTTTGCTGAAAAGGTCATGGTGACGCAGTTTATCAGACAACAAGTTTGCCAGTTGTCGACAGTTCGTAATCAGTATATACTATTTAGAAGCTTTGCCTGCCAGAATTAGGTTCAAGGCATTTCTATATTGAAGGATTATCAACCCCAATGTGACTGAGATAGATTAAAAAACTATGTCTTGAGCAGGAAGAAATCTGTCGGTAGCTTTTCGTGCATTACACTTAACCCTTAATCTGCTGGAACCGAAAGAGATTAGCCTTTGCCACCACTATACAGCCAGGCCAGCCTGCACATCCGTGCAGTCTGACCAGGCTCTATATTGTTGGTAGCTCAACATATGTATTTTGATATTGAAATCTCTTGAACTTTGAATGGACTGTTCCAAATTCAAAACTGGGTAAATCCTTTACAAAAATTCAGGAGGTTAAGGGTTATTAAACTATCTTATACTTTATTTGATCGGGATATTAACGAGACCTAGTAACTCGAATTAATCGTCAGCTCTAGCAGTAAGATTGATCGGGTCATTATCTACTTGAAATACGACAGAATGAGTGGAAAAGCACGTGGCCGTTACATAACAGCAGTCATGAAGCAATACAGGATTCCTTTTTTTCCAGTGGGAAAGAAATCTTCTAGACTATAGTTAATGCTACTGCTAGACAAATTCTCAATAAGAGCATAACCTATTTGTATCTGACTGGGATTATCTTGAATTATACTGGTGTTTTCCAGAATTCAAACTTTTTTCTTTGTCTGTCTAAGGAAGCACATGGAAGTTTGTTATAAAGTCGATTCAAACGTTTACCTTCCAATATCAATAACCTCGATGTTTAAGCTGTCACTCCTTTGATTGTAACTCAAAAGGGAGGCATTACCTGTGCGGATCAACTTCCGCATTTGTACCTGCATAAGATTTCCTATACTACATACAAA
Organism: Cyclina sinensis; assembly: GCA_012932295.1. Taxonomy (NCBI): domain Eukaryota; kingdom Metazoa; phylum Mollusca; class Bivalvia; order Venerida; family Veneridae; genus Cyclina; species Cyclina sinensis. The sequence continues at coordinate 14,307,376 of JAAONU010000005.1, forward strand.
AGAATTATAGAAAATTGTTGTTTTTTATAGTTTTGATACAATCCTACTAAAATGTTTTTAGCAGAATACAAAAATTGCAGTACGTGACGAACAAGGCAAGACAGGCAGAAGGGCCAAAATGGCCCTATATCGCTCATCTGAGAACAATTGTACATATATTTAAAATTCATTGCTTAACTTTCCAAGTGTTCATATATTCATTTATACTGAATACTAAGGAAACACTGTCCATTACAGCTATGATTTTATGAACCAAAATAACTTGAGGGAAATCCACTTTAAGAACATTTTCATGAAATTATATTTACATTCGGAAAGTGATTTCTGAGAAAAAGATTTTAAAATTTTCTGTAGAGTCAAATAGTGAAAACTTGCTCTGACCTCTGCCAGCCATTTTTTAAATACCAACATGGCTTGAATGCATCTGACAAAGGGCCACTATAATGAAATTGTGCAAGCCGTTTTTTTTGAGAAGAAGATTTTCAAAGTTTTCTTTATAGTCATATTTGTGATAACTTGCCCAGCCCTTTGTTTTCTATGGTATTTAAATCAACAACATGTTTTGAAGGAACCTAAATAAGAAATAATTTTAAATCCGGCAAGTGGTTTTTGAGGGAAGGAGTTCAAAGTGTTTAATTATGGTTGCCATGACAACAAAAGTTCTGCACGGAACCACTGATTCTTAAGGAATTTGAAAAAACGCTAACTGAGAAACATTGCTGTAACGTTTGGTTAAAATTGGCTCACTGGTTAGGGAGACGTTGTTGTAAAGAAAATGACGGAGGTCGACGGAGAGTCACCCATACTAAGAGCTCACCCCGGAGCACTTAATGCTCAGGAAAGCCTAAAAGCTGATGCGGTGGCACCTTCTTGAACTATTCAAGCACATTCACTTACCTTCGGGCAACCTCCGGTAGACTGTTACTCTCCTAAGAATGTCATGAGACTCCTGGGATGTTTCCTTTATATCAGCTATTTCATTTCGAAGTTGCACAATGATATCTTCGTACCACAGTTTCAAAGTATCGCCTAACCGGGGAAGATTGTTAATTTTAACATCATCTATCAGATGTTTTATCTCGCTTTCATAAGGCACCCCACCTACTATGTTAGCTAATGTCAATGTCGCTGATTCGATTGCGCTCCAGATTTCATCAAACTCACTATCTTCTATGACATCACTTCCTGTCTTATGCTGAAGTTCGTTCCGAATATCCTTGATTGTAAGAATTGAAGAAATCTCGTCTATCGCCAACTGAATCTTGAACAGACCGTTTAACAGACCTGACAATAAGCTTACGTCCCATTTCTCTGTGTCAGCCTTTGGAAATATTAAAGCATCACTTCTGATGTATTTCTTATGGATAAGATTCTGGACGTCATCATAACGTTTTGCCATATAATCATCAAGTGTGGTATACGACACACTTAGGTCAGACTTCGCCTTGCTTTCAAAAAGCTTTCTACACGGCAATGGACAAATGTCCACGATCAAGCTGACCAGTCTGTAGTCTTTGTCTTTACTGGCCATAGCTCGCAGTCCTATGCTGTAAAAATAAAAAGCACATCTTTTATTTTTACAAGTTAGCGATGCTTACTCTAAAATATTATTAATTACTGTTTAGATGTCACTAAAAATAAATCAACACATTGCTTGAATAACCAAATCTGAGAATACATGCTGAACACAGATGAAAGACAAGTGTATGAGAAAATGACGCACGATGTAGCTAGCAGGCGCGAAAAGCTGATCTAAGTGCTAAGGACGGTCATTTTATCCTACGCAAAACTCCTTTAAGGGTTCAACAGATAAAGGATAATGTTTGCAGCGGCTGGTGTAATCTAAGTTTCTTTTCTACTTGTACTGACAATACCAGACGGAATTGACAAATATTATAAATAGAAGATTAGAAGATGTAAGAACGGGAGCGGTATAATAATTACATATAAATATATTTATTATTCTATTAAAACTTCCTGGACATAGCAGATTTAAGATCTGTATTTATTTTTTTCTAGATTCAGTTGTAACGCTTGGATCGCTAAATTACGGAGACAGTTAAAATCTAAGCATTGTTTGGATTCAATCGTCACAAAAATGGTTGATATCTTAAGGTGGTGGAAATCAAATGAATACCATATGATACATCGCTGGTATACCAAACCAGTACGTTTATTTGGAACAACGGCAGCTGTCATGCCATTCTAAGGACAGAGATATTGTGTGGCAGATACTATACAGCCATTGTTTGGTTTACCAGTTGCGGTACAAACAATGCCATAAATATGGAGTATATAAAATACGATTTTTCTTTAGTGGAAATTCAATACTGTACGATTTCAAAACACAGCCGGTAGATATCATGCCGGGCATTTAGTTATTTAGTATGAAGAGAATATGCTGTTTACTTGCGATGTAATGTTGAGATTGACACGACTACAGTAACACTATATTACTTTAACCTTAAATAGTATGGTAGTTAATCAATATTTCAGAATATTTTTAGGTCATTCAGGTACTCTTGCGGATGCCGACACTGTTTGCAATACAACAACAACAACAACAACAGCAACGTTTACACTATTTTTCTTCTAGTAAGAGTTGGTAGAACGTCAAGGCGGAACAAAGTTTAGCATGCATACGCGGACACCTAGCGACAACAGATTCAATCGAGTGGCACTTGACGGGCAATAAAACTATTAACTGGGCATGCTCTATATCTGTATCTTAACTAAATTAAGCTTTATCTGTCCCCCCATGTTTATCAGACACCTCATCAATATATATTCTGACCTTGACGGAACTACTTTCATTTGTTTATTTTGTAATTTCTTATTTTATCCTGTTCCTTTATGTCACATAGGTAAGTGCTATGAGCACATTTCTAGTGAATAAAAGCTCATCATTTTATAAAGTTGATTATCAAATCATTTTACAAGCAAGACATTAGCATAAATAGTCGATTAACCTTGTTCAACGTTTCATTTTTTGCATCAGTAAATTATAAATTTCGAAAATATGCAACCAAAGATCCAAGAAATAAATTAAAAGAAGAGAACATTAGTACTTTCTACTAGTTATTCAAATGATAAAATTTGAATCGAATAGTTTCTTGAAATACTAAAGTCTCTCTTACTTTTGACTAAAAGCATTCGGGAGTATTTCTTATCGATTTGACCCTTGACTGTAAATTCGTATCTAATTGCGTGCGCATGAACTAGCGAGGCTCTGGACAGGTTTTTAATTTATTTAAAATTCAGAAAAAAGACAAGGAAAAAAACAGAAACGCAAATGAAAATTGAAAACATGATAAATCGAATACCAAACAAGAGTCTGATATTAAGAGTCTGAAATCTTGATTTATCCGGCTCGGCACGAAAAAAAAAAGAGCTCAGAAGTGCCTCGCCTTCATTTTTTCTAAGCCTTGCCTGATAAATTTTATAAACTGTTCACAAAAAGTAGGGGATATTATTTCATTGTGTTATATGGGACACATGCTCTTTATAGGCAATCATCATAAATACATTTTTACAATGGTAGTTCATGTGCAGATATCGTGGTCACTAAAGTATAGAAATCTCGTTCAAATTTGTGCTGCACGTGCAACATAAAGACATGATGGGTAGCCCGCGGATTCTAACATTGACCGACATCATGGTAAATATTACTTTAGTTTGGCAAAACTTTCAGAATATTTTGCTGTGTTGATGGTCGAACAAAAATTCACACTCAAATTTGCAATTTGAATTTTAAAACGTCTAACGGAACGTCAACTTTGGCGGGCCATTTGTATGCGCCAGACCGGAAGTGCACAGGCCCAGGCTACAGCTGACTGAATGTTTCACAGTCTGTTGTTTGTCGATTGTGGTAATGCTAACAAACAGATGGTGATATAATTGATATCCAAGGAAGTGGACGTCCAAAATGTACTGAAGTCCGAGACGACCGCTGTAGTCTAAGCTGCTATTCAACGGCACAATATGTACTATTTTAGCGTGAAATTTAGTGGCAATTACTCTAAAAGTTTCCGTAAAGACGACTGTGGCTTTGCAAATACAATATATCAAATCCAGTGAAACGAAAATATATTAACTAAAAACATTTCAATAGCACTTCGATAAGTTTCAAAAACAATGAAATAAAAAAAAATAAACATTCGATTTTTTTTGGCTGTAATTTATTAAAGTTCATTAACTCCGCACTTTTACTTTAAAATCTAACGTCACGAATTAAGCGGGGATGGACTATCAGAAAAAATCATACAATAAACTGAAAGTTAAAAGTCAAAACCAAAGATTTCATGAGAGAATATGACAGCGGATGTCCTGCCTAATTAGAAACGAAATTAACAGATAGCGTAAGAAAGCAAACTCACTCTGACCAATCATTAGTACACATAGGAATAACCTATGGTTTATCGGTTTCAAGCATTCAGACACTACGTTTAAGAAGTCGGACACATCAAAATTGATTTAACAGACGTCATCGATACTTCATTTTCATGTTAAATACCATTTCAATAAAAAGTTGCGATGACGCAAATCTTTCTTAGAATGATAACATGGACAATGAGCAAACCAAATATACACGTACGATTCCAAATAATTTACAACTCTGTTGTGCATTAAAGAGCCAATTCAATTATGTAAATTTATGATTAAAAATCATATGTCTGTAATATTTTTCTTGCTAGATTTGCTTGAGTATATAAATAGAAACAGGGAAATTCCCGTGGAAAAATAATCCTGGGAAACCAATGTAGCTGTTTTGAAATTGCATCAATCTTTAAATAGTGCCAAGATATGTTAAAGTACAGTCCCCAGAGAAACACTTGGAAACAACTTTATAGTTCAAACCACTTCACCTTGTGCCTGACAGTCGATCAGCATCCAGAAATTTTTATATTTTGAGCCCATACATCAAATGTATTTAAGCAATATGTGCAGAATTTATTCAGTGAATACACTGACTATTAAATCGGGGAATCGTATTTTTCTAAAAATAGGTGAAAAGCATTTCGCCTCCTGAAACAGATCATTCCGTGTCAGTTGAAAAGGGGTATCTGGTTCAGTGTCTATACCTTTAAAAAGCCAAAAATTCCTCAAGGCCATTTGGTAGGATGAGGCCTTAGGAGCACTAGTAATTATGATCACTGGGCCTCTTTAAGTCTTGCATTTTCTCTAGGTGACTGAACTTATAATTCACATATCTGAAGTTTTACCGATGGAGCGTCAGCGACCACTTTTTTCGTTAAAACTTCAAAAAGACGAACTTATACATACGCGTATTATTTCTGATGTGACTGTGTCTGAATACCTTTGAATAGATTTTTTTCAAGCAAGCATTCAGAACAAAAATAGCTTGAGATTGTGAAGTTAGTCTAATCGCTGATCGTTGATGCGCACAGTTAAAAAATGAAAACCACGAAAATATAAGTTCATATAAAATAAAATCATTTCGATACATTGTAACACATTAATATGTTGAAGACCGCTGTAGAAAGAAAATAATAACAAAATCAAATGCTCGAAAACTCGTTAAGTTGGCTGTTCTTTAACAAAGATCATTAATTCTGTCTTTTTCCTTTAATGTTGAACATCTAGAATTTAGCGGGCGTATTCTCAACGATTAAATTATTAACTAATTAAATTAAACTTTAACGACTTACCGGAACAACAAACAATGAACTGAATGTAGCTTAAGGTCTTCAGAGTACACGATTTATATACTGTTACAGGACGCATCGTATAAAAAAACAAAATGTTAAAAAAGCGGCTTATAAAGTTTTGAAAGCCAGAACTAAACTGAAGGATGATTGTTCAAAACAAATATAATAGGATAATACAGGCCAGGGAACATATGGCTGGTTAGCAACGAAACGAATTGAATGCATAGGGAAAAAGCTCACTCAGTAACCTTACAAACTCTAACGTTTGTCGGCAGAAAGCATTTAAGCCTTGCGTTTAAAATGTCGTCCATATCAAATCGAGACACCATTATTATTTTCAATTCGAGTGTTGAATTACATTTTCAATAAATAGTAGCAAAGACGTAGATTTTTTTGTGAAGACAACGTGCAAACTAAACTGACCTGTACAATTAAGTAGGTTCCAAGTAATTATAAACTCTGCTAAACAATTGCAATACTATTCACTAGTAAATATAATTATGTATGATATGGAATCTTTTTAATCGCTTCCTTACATAGAAACAACGGAATTTGAAGGGAAATCCCCCTCAAAAAACTGGGAAACCACCGTATTTGTTAAAATTGCTTTAATCTTTAAACAGGTTTAATGTATGTGACAGGGAAAACCCCATAGATACACTGGGAAACCACTGTATTATTTGCATTGTGACTGTTATTTGACACCTTTGAATAGATGTGATGGAATAACGTAATTTCTATTAATAACACCATGGTATGATCAAGGGTATTTCCCAAAGGAAACACTGGGAAACCACATATGACTGACAATGTGACGTTTTCACAAATGAACAGCTATTTTCTTATATGTGAAATATAAGTTCAGTCACCTAGAGAAGATGCGAGACTTGTAGAGGCCCAGTGATCATAATTACTAGTGCTCCTAAGGCCCTCGTCCTGTCAAATGGCCTTGAGGGAATTTTTGCTTTTTAAAGGTATAGACACTGAACCAGTTATCCCATTTCAACTGACAGGGAATGATCTGTTTCAGGAGGCGAAAAGCTTTTCACCTATTTTTAGAAAATACAATTCGCCGATTTAATAGAGTCAGTGTACTCACTTAACAAATTCTGCACATATTGCTTAAATACATTTGATGTATGGGCTAAAAATTAAAAAAATTCTGGATGCTAATCGACTGTCAGGCACAAGTTGAAGTGGTATGAACAATTAAGTTGTTTCCAAGTGTTTCTCTGGGGACTGTACTGTAACATGCCTTGGCACTATTTAAAGATTGATGCAATTTCAAAAAATATATATATAGATACACGGCCACAATGGTTTCCTAGGATTAGGATTATTTTTTCCACGGGAATTTCTCTCTTTTCTATCAACTCGTACACATATTAGTGAAGTTGGGTGTATCCAACAAGCCAAATTTATATTACTTGTTTTCAATTCTTAAGCTTACGATATTGAAGCAGGCTTAAATGATCTTTTTGATGTTTTACCGATGGAGCGTCAGCGACCACTTATTTCGTTAAAACTTCAAAAAGACGAACTTACACATACACGTATTATTTTTGATGTGACGTAGGAAGCTATTTTAAGACGCTGCATATAACTTTCAGAGAAATCTATTAAGAGGCAAAGCTGATAGTAGCAATGCTATATACCGGACACGCTAAAAATATAAAGATCCTTCGGTAGCTATCTATCTCCTCATTTGTTCGCACCTGAGTCATTGTTCGAAAACAAGTCAGATTAACAGAACACTAGTTTCTATTTTATATCTAGCCGGGTACAGGTTTATAGGTGATAAATCGATAATGCAGAACCGTTTGGCTCAGTTGAATAAGTTTCCTCCCAGTAAGCGGAAGGCACTGGGTTCGAGTCCCGGTAGAGCCACGATTTTTCACCACCTGATATATTTAGCGCCCAACGTGCGACACCATTGTCGTAGTCTAGCTCAACCCAGTATTTTTTTGGGCGTTATGAGGACACTGGTGTTAGTAATGACTGAAAACGACAGAATGGTACGATCCTGTAGATAAATAAATGTAACTGTTGACCAGGCAATAGTTTGAAATGATTCATAGTTGACTTTTGAACCAATCATATGCTTTCATTGCGCGCAATAGGATGTTATAAAGTGAAAATTACTAAAATTGAATACATATACGTTTTTCAAGGACCTGATGGTGCTTTACGTTCATTTAATTCCATTTCGTATTTTTATTGTTTGATGTCAGATCTGTACTGGCTTAAAGTCCAAATAAAACAAGCGATTACGATGATCAGTTGTAAAAGATTGTAAAACAGCTTTATGGTGTTAATCTTAAGATTTTAAACATAGTTTTTGAGTTTGTCAAATTGTAAAGAATATTAGGTATTTAAACAGCTATATAGAGTATTAGGTAACAAAACCTCGGTGTCAGGGAAGACATTTCAAACGAGGCTGTTAGGCCGAGGGCAACAGTTCGAAAGTATTCCCTGACACCTCGGGCATATAGTTTTGACTGTTCCCCAAACAAACATCAATTAACTGTATACTGTCATCACTGTTGCTAAATTTATATTTAAAGATTTTTTTCCAATTCTAGAATCCCAGATTCGTTTTTCTTTTTTTATAACGGAAGTGACCGCCCTCTGCAGGCGTACTTTTCGTGTTTTTAAAGAACCACTTGCATCAAACAACAAAGTTTTGTGATAGAACATTATTCAGATTTGCAAGAAATATTTTTTGGAATAAAAATACCAGAAACAGGAACGACATATGTCCATTCATTGGAGAGGTCATCAGACCTCTCCACAGTGCTGGCTTTAATTGCTGGCGGCATCCATTTTTGCGTATCAAATTTTAGTTAATGATCTCATATTAACCCTAAAATCATGAAAACCAGTCTACAAAGATAGTTATGCGCATGCTCCGAATCAAAATACGAATTTATTTAAACGAAATCAAAATTTAACATCGGGTCAAAACGGCCCATGGTTAAAACGGCCCATTATGAACAGAACGTACCTGTAGAATAATTTTGTATTCCCTTAACTAAACACAGAAAATACAATTATAGGGATGTATTTCTTATAATGCATGCTACTTTTTAAAAACTACAAATTCTAAAATGCATTTTTTTTCTGAGAAACTCATCATCCTGTTGAACAAATTAATATTTAGCCATGTTGATGAAAAAATGGTAAATATTTTTTACGAATTTCAAAGCATTTTGACAAGTCCATTTCCTCGATTTAGATCAAATTTACATCCTTTTAATATTTAGTCCAGCTTAACAGATACTATCGCTGATTATTTTGTAAAATATTTGGACTAAGAAAGGTGTAATAAGAATTGAAAGGGAAAACAAAACTGATTGAGTCTAAAAAAGCAGCAGCTTAACATGGGAGTTCTGGCTACAACAACTACATGCATTGTTGTAGTTGGGGGAAGTAAAGCCTTAGGGGCTTATAAGAAGATCATCAAGATTCTACAAGGTATGAAATACAGTCGATGAACCAGTTCCGGACCGGTACTAGTTCCTGTCCATTTCGTGTATTGTTAGATAATTTTGGAAAGATTCTTGCAAAAGTCGGCAAGATTTTGGTATGGTCATGAAGTATGATCTTTTTCCCGTAAAATAAATACTTTCCGCCGTGATGTAAAACATTCAAAGTCACTCTACGCTTGAATATTTGCAATAAGCATTCATAAAAATAGAGCGCAGTAATGGCGGTCAAAATGCGTGACGATTAAATCAATAAAAAGAATTGCTTGAAAATGTAAGCAATATAAATTAATTTGGTTTTGATGTCTGTAAATATATGTATTTTAACGATAGATATTATTGTGTCATGTTGACAATTCTAAATAAGTTAGAAATCGGGTTTCTTACGTGGTTATAGGCATGACCACTTCCGGTTCACCAACTTCAATTGTTTGGGTGTCGTATTTTTAACAATAGACTTTCTGTTGAGGGAGTTTATGTTATACATGTTGCATTGTACTTTTATTCAAGAAATTAAAAAAAAACTTCAATTGACTGTTTAAGTGTATATTTGTTTTATATTTTTTTTTTATTTTATCATCATTTGTTAGTTTGAATGAGAAATCAACTTTAAGTAGTATTAAAATAGCCCGAACAGGACAGACATGACTAATTGTTGCATACAAAGTTTTTGGCAGATTAATAGTATTTTGAGACAACCTGCAGTAACAAAGATTAAAAATTATATCATAGGTGGCGCTGTGTTCTAAACTGGTTCAAAGGTCATGGAACTGGTCTGTTTGTGTACGTTGAATTCCAGCGAAATGTACATTCTTCTGTAAATCATATTTAAATAGAAGTGGTCCAAAAATAAGAAGTAACAATTTATCTAATAAAATATACTATAACATTTTCCAGAAATTCAACTTTCAAGTCGCATGCAGATGAAAAATCAAAAGTGGACTGGAACTGGTTCATTGACTGTACATGAGGTTATCTTAATTTGTTTCATTTATTTAAATGATAGATACGCCACTATAAAAACATTTGAAATAACTAAATTATAGTCAGTTTCGGTCATTTTGCCTAATAAGGTATTAACTATTAATAATAGTTAGGTTACTAGTTTTTATAATTATTTAAGTCACAGAATGTTTAAAAAATTCAAAATGATCTTGGAAACAAGTAGATTCATTCTTTCAGTGACGACAGCTGCTGACCTCTCTTTGGCCTACTTTTTAAAGGAAGCCAACTTGTTTTTACTGTACTCATTTCCGAGGTCTAATTCCTTTCCGTCAAAATCAATCACCTGGTGGTCGTTGAAGCATTTGTTTCCAGTGAGGTAAACATGAAACGCAACTTCTCAAGTCTGTGTTAAAAGAACTCATTACAGAAGACAGAGTCTTAAAATTTTCCCTTTTCAGACAGAAACCTTGACTACACATAGCATGTATAGCCTCATTTTTTTTTCAAAATCAGATTTCATCTCAATGAGTTAGAGAGCAAGCACAAGCATACAGTAAGGCAGTATTCGATTTTAGGTGACAGACAAAGACCAGATAGACAGAAGTATTGACAAGTTGTGACAATGCCACAGTGTATGTATCAGAAACATTAGGTCCAAGTTATTAAACATCCTGCAGTACTTGTTTAAGGAAAAATTTTACGAGATGATATGTTTGACTACTTTTCTGCGATACATCGATTTGCAATTCACTGGAAATTAAAGATAAACTCAAATTGTTTAATTCTCTTCGATTTTGAATTATGTATGCAAAATTTGGGGTTTTCTTAAAGTCCCCGATATAGAAAAGGTACATTGGAATTTTCAAAAAAACGTTTTGAAAGCTCGTTAACAGACTGCTAGTGCTACAATTCATGGTGAATTTAGACGTGTTCCGATGATTAAAATCCGTAAAATCAAACTGATTAAATATTGGTTTAGTATTATGAAAACCCCGAATTCTTTAGTTTATAAATTATTCAATATAGGTGATGATCATGGAGTATTTGTGAATAAGTGGTCTTTAAGTGTCAAAAAACTATCAGATAACCTAGGATTCTCTTATCTATGGAATAATGTGGAAGTCACTAACATACAAATCCAATCAGTAATAAGAACTATTTATGATCAATATCTTCAGCAATGGTTTTCAGATCTCAGAGAATCACTTAAACTTAATACCTATTGTTTATTTAAATGTAGCTTTAAGTTAGAAAAATATCTGAACTGTGTAAAAGATGATAGTTATAGAAATGACTTATCTAGACTTAGATGATAGTTATAGAATTGATTTATCTAGACTTAGATGATAGTTATAGAATTGATTTATCTAGACTTAGATGATAGTTATAGAATTGATTTATCTAGACTTAGATGATAGTTATAGAATTGATTTGTCTAGACTTAGATGATAGTTATAGAATTGATTTATCTAGACTTAGATGATAGTTATAGAATTGATTTATCTAGACTTAGATGATAGTTATAGAATTGATTTATCTAGACTTAGATGATAGTTATAGAATTGATTTTAGATGATAGTTATAGAATTGATCTGTCTAGACTTAGATGATAGTTATAGAATTGATTCATCTAGACTTAGATGATAATTATAGAATTGATTTATCTAGACTTAGATGTTCTGCACATAATTTAGCTATTGAAGAAGGGAGATAAAGAAATATTAATAGATGTCGGAGAATATGCACTGAATGTAATATGAATTATACATAAAATTAATTTCATTTCCTTTTATTGATCCTTTTTATAGACAGGTTAGGTTTAATACTTTGCCTAAATATTATTGTCACCGGCCAAGTTTGTCTAAACTAAAATCTCTTTTTTAATTGTCAACACAATAGTGTTATTGATAAACTTGCAAAATATGTTTACAAAGCTAACCTATTCTGAGGATAATTTTGTGCATTTTTTAAATAATTTATTTCATACTTGTATTATACAGTTATAGTAACTTATTGTTTATTAATATAAACCGTGTTTAATGGTATAATTAATATGGTTTCATGCTTTTCTCTTTGTATTTGTAATTGTATCGCCATTATATATATATATATATATATATATATATATATATATATATATATATATATATATATATATATATATATATATATATATATATATATATATAATTATGTTATATTGGCGATGAGCATTCATATGTTTTTGCCGAAATAAAATATTGAATTGAATTGTTCTCAAAAATTGTACGGTTGCAAACACATTCAAAAACACTTACATGTCAGTACTCATATGTTATGTTTATATTTTTTTGACATTTTCACTGCATTTTAAAAGTAAAATACTGTCGGCTGGACATGAAATGATAGGTCATGAAGAGACTAAAATTATTGTTTTTTTCTTTCAAACTATACAGCCTTGAAATCACTCATGTTAAGGTGGAATATTAACATTTATATACTAGTGGTAGTACGGAATGGATTTCCTTCGTTCTTTTGTATATGTTCGTTCAAAAGTTCGCATGCTGACAGGTGGATTGATTTATTAGGATAAAAGGAGATCCTAAATTCATTTCTGATCTCTTGAAATTTGTTTGTCTTTAATTTCCTTAAGTAATAGCAACAATAACTTTTAAACGGTGTAGACCATACGGCCGAAAAATATTAAGAAACCCTCACTCACCCCAGTTCATTGTTACTATCATAATCCTTCCCCATTGACAGTAGTGCACTGAAGAGAAGGAGTTTTGTAAAATTTTGTTTCTGATCTGTCACTGTTCTCACTGCCATAATTGAGTGAAATTCGACCTTGCGGAAGTATTACTGGACGCTTGTTGCACCTCACTTAACAAATAAGCCCTGGATATTAAAGTTGAAATTATAAAAAAAACTGTTGGAAATTATAGAAAATTGAGTGGAGGAGCTGATCAGTAGTTCAGTGGTTACACACTGAACATGTAATCTAGGGATCGCGAGTTCGGTCCCCTCTCCACCATTTACATTACTAGTTGTCTCTCGAATGAGACTTTAAACCAATGTCCCATGTGTCAGTGCTATACATACGCTGAGCATGGGATGTTTTTGTTTCTTGCACTGACCCCCATAACCTAAAATGCTTAACCTTTTTATCCAGGCGGACAAGTATCGACAACCATTTTTTACTCAATTAACGGTGTCCATTACTGTTTATGGACTTGGATCGAAATACCAATTACACAGCTCGAGTGTTAATGCATAATGTACTCGTATTTTTTTTTCAATGCGATTTATCCATTAGGTACATTTTTGTTTTTTATCTGCACGTAATAGCAACCGCTTATACGAACAACTTTTTAAGTATGAAGCAAGTATATTACCTTGTTTGAAAAAATATCTGATGAGACATAAGCCCTTTAACACAAACATAATTTTGAGTTAAACGAGTTATTTAGTAAAATATGCCAAACTAACTTATTCTGAGAACCAGGATTCAACAGCGTAACTTTTACTAAGTTTGGTAAAGGACATTTCTGAAAAAAAGTCCTCTAAAACTGTTTAACCGACTTGGTGATTAAGGTTCGGTCACTGAACCAAGCGTATGCATATCTTTAAGAAGCACTCGTGTAAACTACTGGCACCAAACTGACACACTTAAAATACCATGACATAAAATAACAACATTCAAAAAGGTCAATAAGAGAGGAAAAGAGAAAAAATAATTAAAAATTATCATAATGAAAAAATAAAACTCGCAAGGTGGTTTGAAATGGGTGACCTAAGTATCCAAATGCTATTAGCACAAGCATTTTGCGTTAACTTTTAAAGCTTATTAAAACATGATAAAGTTTTTTATATAGAGTTATTCATGTACCATTTTAGAGTGGAAAACTATCTATTCCATATGAGCGCTTTCTGGACGTCTAATGCCTAAAGATGATTTTTTTTAACATATCGTTTTATAATTGTCAATTGATTTTTCATTTTATATTGAATAAGCCAATAAAAAGATGTGCTGTATATCGTCATAGAAAATATCAACTTGCTTACGTCGTTTCGAAATACATGTATAGAGCAGGCCAAAAGCCGACCAAACGTGAGTGTGCTGCAGCAAGTCATACATTTCTGCTCCACATTTTGAATATTTGAAGAAAATATAACTTCTGTATTCACCTATTTTTAAAAAAATACTTTGTTCTATACGGTGATTATTTAATCAGCTTGGCAGGTTTGTCTCGCAGCATTTATCGCTATTTCTTTTACATTTGAATAGCAAACATCCTAGACCCTCCAGAAGGAAAATATAGAAAAAAAACGCAAATGCTAAAGTTTTATTTGACTCATACACTAATATACAATTATTGTAAAATGTTGCTATATACATTCATTGAACAAGATAAAAAATAATAATAGTGTCATATGGAAGTTATAACGCATGGCATACTACATCTGTTCATCAACTAGAAACCATTTTTACAGTCTATAGGATATCTAGACCTACAACTCGGCAAAAAACACTCAACAGGACCACTTTGACTTCGTAGCTCTGAACATAAATTACTATCTAAATATAAAGACTATAACGAAGCCGCTTGTGAAAGGCAGAAAAAGAGAAAATGAATTCAGTTATCTTAGTTGAAATTTGTTGCTATAAACATGAATATTTGAAGCTATATCCGGACAATTACTATGCAATTTACAAGCCACTGGCATCGGGTCTGTTGGTTGCCATTGTGCAAGAGGCTAGCACTTTTGTATAAACCCAGAAAATTTCACAGATATTAGAATTCGCGTTTTTAATACAGTAGATGATTTTGCGGCGACAAACTCTCGCGGAAACTGAAGCAGTTACGGCAAAATTCAAATCTGCAAGAGAGTGCATTTACAAGAACTAGTCTTTTGATTTTCTTTGAAAATGATACATCAAACTGCGTCCAAAATAAAAAGGAAGTTTTCGATCTGTCCCTCTTTTTGGCCCACATAAGTTTTTTTTAAAAGAAAAATTTTACAGTGAAAATACACATAAAACTAGCAAAAACTAACATAAAGTATAGACTTTTCATGATTTAATGCATAGATAGGCAGTTTCTAAATTACAATGTATGTATTCATATGTACGAACAATGATAGGACAGTTCGAATTAACGATTAAAATTGTTTTCATAGATATGAACAAAACTGTAGTTTGTCAAAATTATTTTTTCAATAAGAACGAAGCTGAAATCAGTAAAATAATCAAAATTAATGTACATACGTACGAACAATTCAGATGTTAATTAAATTTTTGAGAGAAATACAGTTTCAGATCACATACAATGAAACAGTAAGACACAGTTTTTATTCATAAATTTGTTCATACAAGATTTTTGATTTTGAATATGCACAGAAAGACTGAAAACTTTCTAAGAGATTTAAATAACTTGATGGAAGATAATAACAATCCATTTTGTTTATTTTTATGAATATTGCATGCAGTTAAAATATTGTATTAGCAAAAATAATTTACGAAACAGAATGCATGGAGTTAAATGACTTAACAAGAGACATGAAATTACTAATTTTAAATAAAACTGTTAATCCATTTTGTTCCTACGTATGAACAAGTTCTGAAATTCTTATATTGCATTAGTAAGAAAACCAGAAGGTTAAAGTTTGTTTATACGTATAAACGAGTTGCGAGCTTTTCTGAATGGATTATGTGACTTAAAACTTTCATAGTAAATTTAAAAATTGCCTAATGGCAAACATGCATTACGCATTTTAAATAAAACATTCAAGGCTTTTTGAAGGAAAAATAAGTTTAAAAAAAAGAAAGAAAAAAAACTGTTGTTCAAAGGCAAAAATGTCGTGAATAGAAAACACAATCATGAGAAATAATGTTTGCAACAATTATTACGATCATCTCAAACATAATCATCATAAATATATAGTGGCATTCATAGCGTATTAAGAAAAGATCTACATTTTTAAGAGATTCACAACAGCTAAATTATGTACGCTGGTCTGTGACTATTTGCTTTATTATCCCTTTCTGTGACAAACAGGGATTAATTGGGGTATAAGAGGACAAAGAGCAGATAATCAATTGTTAATTGTATTTTTCTATATTGGTATATTTAAAGTAGAATAATAATAAAAAAAATTGAACTCAAACAGGCGTACACATATGTTTTTTTTTTGCTTTTTGACATACCTCATCTTTTAAAATTTTATCTGTGCTGTAACTAGTAAAATTTTACGTTTTCAAAACTTAAGAAGCAAGAAAATATTTCTTTGTCAACAGTTTTTTAACACTAATGTTTAATATAAAAATATACCAAGAACCAAAATGTGGCATCTTGCAGGCGTGAACTGATTATTCCTACCAGAAAAAGGTCTTCCTAGTCCAAGCAATACCAGACCCTGTCTTTCTCTATGAGGATCTGGCGTATCAATCTGTAGCCCTGTAATAGGAAAATTATAGCCACCAGAAAGCCGCAGGCGCTTCTTTCCGGATTCTTCCGTTATTTCTAAATTCTTCTCTGATATTTTAAGCAATCCAACTGAAGGACATTTTGTCCCTTCGTAAACATACTTCTTTTGAAAAAGAAACTGCTCAGGAAAAATGGAGTTGACGCTAGTTTCTGCCATAGCTTCCAGCACACTTGGAGACCAAGGTTCGCGATTGTTACAAAGCGTCGGGTTTTTGCTGACCACTAAATCGTCATGTCGATGAGGAAAATCGGTCGGAGGGTTTACCAAACTAAGGATATCGGGATGGAGCAACACTTGAAAAGTATAGGTATCACCAATCCTAAAATCAGTACTTCCAGGCCAGCAACACATGCCAGTTTCAGTGCAAAATATAGGTCTCAAAAGTCTCCAGTCACTTTCATCAAAGCCGATGTAACAAAATCCATTATTCATTTTCGTTTTACATATAATCTTTAAGTTTACTTCTCGGTTGATTCAGCGCGATCAAATCCACGGATTTCTACACTTTCATCGATATATTTGTCAAAATCGACAATGCCTCCCCATGTTATATCGAAGTAGTTAACTTTAGGATCCCTATCGCTTTCAATGTCATCGTCACACCACACAGGTTCAGCTTCTACCTCAACGTAAATTTCTACATCTGCGTTACATTTTCCACATTCTATAATAATTGGTACTTCTTCAGTTATTGCGCTGAGCTCGTGACGAAATTCGTACATCCCATAAAGATCATGATTGCTATGTAAGTACTCTTGGACTTCATGTTCATAGTTTTCTGGGTCAAAGCTGGAGATATCTATCTCAGAATTACACTCGTTGCATCTTAAACTCGGTTGCATGCTAGTTTGAGCTTCGGCCATTTTGTTGTGAAGAGGTTTTCGAACTTTGACACTGTAAAATTACCTAAAAGAGAATGCTTAGACAATTTACAAAAATTTATAATACGCCTACCTGAGAATAACTGCAACTATTTTCATTGACAGACCAAATATCTTAACTCCAGACCTGAGGTTTCTGACAAGAAATATTTTAAAGCTTTCTCCTATGTCAGTTTATAAAAACCAAGTGAAGCCTTGGGTGGGGCGAATTCTGATAATTTTAGCCTTGGTGACCTTAACTCTAGTGGCCAAAAATCAAACCCAAGGCCAGATGTTCAAGATACACATACAATATCTTAAAGATTATAGTCAATATATGAAGACTCAGGCAACATGTTTGTAAGATTATCAAAGCTGTGGAACTATGCAGACATGGCAAAATCAAGTGACCCCTAGAGCAGAATCAATATTGACCCCATAAGAATAATTTCAACAGACTTGGTAGAGGACCTTTTGATGAAGCTCCATGCAAAATATCTAGAGCCCTAGACCTTGTGGTTTTATGATAAAAGATTTTCAAAGTTGTCAATATATAATCCATTATTAAATCAAAAGACCCCTTGGGCGGAGCCATTACTGATCCCATGAGGCATGGATTGAACAATCTTTGTAAAGATCAACCTATATGCTAAACATAACACAACAAGGCACAGAAGTTTTTGACAAGAAGATTAAAATTTTTTTTCCTATTTAAGCCTACGTAATACCATGCGGCCCATGGGCCTGGTTCAAATTTGACCCTGGGGCCATGATTTGACCAAGCTAGGTACAGCTGTAACGTTGTACTGGACAATGCTACATTCCAAGTATCTCAGTCTTATGCCTTGTTAGCCTAATTTATTAGGCTTATAGTGTTGAACCAATATATTGATCTGATATTTTTTAGTTGTTCAACCTTTAAGCCTAATTTTAAACTGCATATTACCAAGCGGACTCGGTCCGGCATGATTTTTACCCTGTCCTGGTTATCTATTAACCTAGAACACCGAGTATTCCGATTGCCAAATTTTGAATAAATGGTGGATTAATCAGGTACGAAATAAGTGTTTCATTTCTATACCTATATATTTGTGTGTTTTCTTGGATTACAGGATCAGGTATGAAATTAGTTATCATATTTTTATCATTTTTGCCTTAAACTCTGTGAACTGTTGGACAAACGAGCCATAAAAAGTGCCCAATCGTAGGAGTCCGCCTAGCCAGATGCAGATCAAAGTGAGACTAATGCCTTGTAGTCTCAGAGAAGAAGATTTTCAGTTTTCTCCTTACATGTTTATTTGGAATACAAACATATGTAATGTGTGAACCTGAGGCAGGGTAAATGTTGATCCTGAGGTCATGATTTGAACAATCTTGGTAGAAGTCCACTTGACAATGCTTCAGACCAAATAACTTAGCCTAAGGTTTTGTTGTTTCCAACATGAAGAGTTTGAAGGCTTATGTAAAATCATGTGGCCCCTGTAGCGGAGTAAATCTGTCACTGGGGTCATGATTTATTAAAACTTGGTAGATGACCATTAGGCAATGCCTAAAGCCAAATATCGGAGCCTTAGGCCTTGTGGTTTCAGAGAATATTTTCAAAGTTTTCCCTGTATAATCTTAAATCATGTGTCCCCTTGGGCTGTTCCAATGTTGACACTAAGGGCCGTGATATGAACAACTAGGTAAATGTCTACTAGACAATGCTACTTACCCAAAACCTTCAAAGAAGATTTTCAAGTTTGTATGGGCAGTGTCAATTTTCACCCTAGGGCCATGGTTTGAACAAATTCCAGGCACGGATTTACCGGTGGGGGGTGGGGTGGGGGGGGAGGTTTCCAAGCGTCGAATGACCTTGACATATTTGATAAAGTTGTTAAATGAGTGTCTGCTGACCATGATCAGTTGCTATGAGAGGTGAAACAGGTGTGAAAACCTGTTGGACGAGCAAGAGAGGCCCGCTGTTAAATTATTTGTTTCAGAGGACTTTATAAATCCAAAAATAAACAAGAGGGCCTTGATGGCCCTGGATCGCTCACCTGAGTACTTCTGCTGCAGGTTTGCTATTAGGCAGTATTTTATTTTTTAATTGAAGATCTGTAGGTGCCTACCAACAAAGTATGTAAAATATCAGTCAAAAATTAAGGCTCTATGACAGAAGGTAGAAATATATATCATAAGCTATGGTGACCTTGACCCAGTAACCTCAAACCCGGTGTAGTGACATAATCCCCTTCGGACAAAATCCCCTTCGCATACCCGTACAAAATCCCCTCCATGGGTGGACATAATCTCCTTCATGTTTTTGCAAGGCTGGACAAAATCCCCTTACCTACCCGGACAAAATCCCCTTGTTTCATAGGTTTCTAATGTATTATTATGCTCCATAAAAATGGATGAATAATGAAATTTTGTTTTTTGATTTATAATTATGTATCAAGTTAAGATTTATAATTATATAAGATTGATAAGACATTTTTTTTATTTTTTCAGATCAATTATCAACCAACATTTTAATTAGTTTAGAAGTGTTCATTATAATTGTGGTAAATTATCAACTGCATAACAAATATATTTGATTAGGCAATTTATTAAATTGATTAGTATGAAAAACATTTTAATTAGTTTAACAGTGTTCATTTTAATTGTTTAAAACGATGACTTAATTCACTCAAGTAAGAGTGAATACTAAATGCAGTATGTCGCTCTCATACCCACTTTATAAACAGAAAATTCATCCGAGGGGGATTTTGTCCTAGGTAGCAACTTTATTGAGGGGATTTTGTCCACTTCAAAATTTCACACATGGGGGGATTATGTCCACCCATGGAGGGGATTATGTCCAGATATACAAAAATGCATGAAGGGGATTTTGTCCGAAGGGGATTTTGTCTGATATTCCTCAAACCCTACCCATGGGTAGAGGTCCATACAAGGAACCTATATACCAAAATATCAAAGATATAGGTCTGTAAATGAAGGCTCTCTGAGGCACAGTAAATAAATCTATTTTTAGCCTCGGTGACCTTAAACCTAATCTTATAATTTGAAAAAGCTTGATAAAGCTTGCTTCATGCCAAATTTTAAAATTCTAGGCCATGTGGTTTCAGACAAGGAGATTTTTAAAAGATATTCTTCTATTCTGCTATTTAAAACTTGTGACCCCTTGGGCAGGGCTAACAGTAACCTCCAGGGTTGGCAAGTTTTTGCCAAGGGTGGAAATAACCATGGAAAAAACCGGCAAAGAAAAAAACTGGGTGGCAAAAACTGGCAAAAAGTAAAAAAGGTAAATGGAAAGAACTTTTTTTCAATACTTAAAACAATCCCTTTGAAAAGGTGTGAATATACCTGGTCAAAGCCTCAAAGGTACTAATCTCTTTCACTGGTTGACACTTTAGGCACACACCTGGCAGTGAACAGTGGCTGTGTATTGTAGACCTGTCAATTAGTGTCACTCAAAACCTTAATGGCCCCCAAACAGTGGCTGTGTATTGAAGACCTGTCAATTTGGTGTCAATTATGGCCTTAAAGGCCCCCTCATGAAGTGATTTCACATAGTTTTACTCATCCCTTGTATTTTATATTCCTCATACATTGTATTGTAATCATTCAGTTAATAAACATAATCCAAACAAAGATACAGAACAGTTTTGTCATCCAGAGGTGGTAGGAACAAGGATCCAGTCTGGGACTTTTTCAACTAAGTTGAAAAAGATGTAAAGATTATTGCCCGGTGCAAGAAATGTGGTCATGAACAAAGCAACAAAGCAGGACGTATGAGAAACCATCAGAAATCATGTTTTGCCGAAGTATCTGTAAGTTTAAGCGTCCTGCTGAGGAAAATCTCAAAGTAACAAGTGAGACATGCAGTGTTCCATCTCCTAAGAGAGCATATCTTCAAACAGACCTGGACAAAACTCAGGACCGTCATAGAAAAGGCAGGTAAGCTTGTGTTCTGTTACAGAATGTTGAGAGGCTCAATAGAGTTTGAGTACTGAGAAAATATGTGCAAAATCAGTTATATTGAGTGAAGGGTTAATTTTCAAAATCTAAGTGGTGCTATTTAATTTGAAGAGAATGTGAATGGAAAAGCCAGAAAAAAGTGTTCAATTTGTTGTGTTGATGAGAAATGTGACAGAATTTTGATGACAGGTATATAAAAATGAATTTATCTGTGGTCCCTTCTTCAAAAAACGTTGTAATTTAAATAATATTATTAACCTATTAAAATGCATTTATCTATTAGTGATGTCTGATAAATAAAATTAACTTAACAAGAATTATCCAAAGCCTTGTCTTTTCACTTTTAACCCCGATATATCACCTATCATGGTTTTTGCCATTTTTGCCGGATTTTACCAGTTTTTGCCACTGGCAAGGAAAAAACTAGTTTTTGCTGGGGAAAAAAACCCAACCCTGGTAACCTCAGGCATATTTTTTTAAAAAACTAGGTAGAAGTCCACTAGACATTGCTACATACCAAATCTTAAGGCTCAGGGCCTTGTAGTTTCATACAAGAGGGCAATGTTGGCCCTAAATCGCTCACCTGAGTCTCATTGCTCATGTTACAAATATTGTTTTTATGGGTGCAAGTTTGAATAAGTTAGCAATAAGTTTGAACACTCTGGGTGTAATGGTACTCAAATTTTTTAGCAGAAATAGTTTTAATCTACAGGTCCCTGTGACTCTGACCTTTGACCACAGACCCTAAAAAGAATAGAGTTCTTCTAATGAAATTACCCTATAAAGTTTGAAAGTGGGTAATGATACTCCAGTTACTGAGAAGAAATAGTTTTCACTGTACAGGTCCCTGTGACCTTGCTTTTGACCTACTCACCCCAAAAATAATTGGGTTCTTTTACTGAGTAAAGAAAATCATCCTATGAAGTTTGAAGGCTCTGAGTAAATGGTACTCCAGTTACTGAGCAGAAACAGTTTTCACTCTACAGGTCCCTGTGATCTTAACCTTAGACCTATGTTCCCTAAAAACAACAGGGTTCTTCTAATACAATTATCCTATAAAGTTTGAAGGCTCTGGGTGTAATGGTACTATAGTTACTCTGCAGAAATAGTTTTCACTCTACAGGTTCCTTTGACCCTGACCTTTGACATACTATCCCCAAAAACAATATGGTTCTTCTATTTAGTAAAAGCAATCATCCTATTAAGTTTGGAGGCTCTGGGTGAAATGGTAATCCTGTTATTGAGTGGAAACGGTTTTCTCTCTAGAGGTCCCTCTGACCTTGACCTACTGACCCAAAACACATAAGAGACTTTTTGTACTCAATATGGGCAATTACTCTGTGAAGTTTGAAGGCTTTGGGTCAAATGGTACTCAATTTATTGAAAGGAAACGAAGTGTGAAAGACAGACAGACAAACAGACACCCATGGACAAGGCAAAAACAATATGTCTCCATCAGAAAAGCTGGGTTGGGGGGAGACATAACAACGAACAATTGAAGGTATAGTCCTTGGTGTTTCAAAGCAGCAGATTTTTTTAAGTTTTCCCTATATAAATCCTTGTGTAAAATCAAATGACCCCCGGATGGTGCCAGCTTTGACCCCAGGGTCATGATTTGAACAAACTTGGTAGAGGTCTTGTAGACAATGCTGTATACCAAATACCTTAACTTTAGGCCTTGTTGTATCTGAAAAGAACATTTTTAAAGTTTTTCCTATATACATTGTAACTCTACGTGAACAAGTGACCCCTTGGGCAGGGCCTAGTTTGATCCGGTGGCTATGATTTAAACAAACTTAGCAGAGGTCCACTGGACAATGCTACACATCAAATATCTAAACTCTAGGCCTTGCGGTTTCTGACAAGAAGATTTTTTAAAAGTGTTTCCAATATAACTCTATGTAAAACATGTGACCCCAAGTGCGGGGCCATTTTTGACCCAGAGGCCATGTTTTAAAGTTTTTCCTATATAACTCTATATAAAACATTTGACCCCTGGCGGGGGGGGGCCTTTTTGACCCAGGAGCCATGATTTGAACAAACTTGGTAGAGGTCCACTGGACAATGCTGCACACCAAATATCTAAACTCTAGGCCTTGCAGTTTCTGACAAGAAGATTTTTTAAAGTTTTTCCTATATAACTCTATGTAAAACATGTGACCCCCGGGGCTGGGCCATTTTTGACCCAGGAGCCATGATTTGAACAAACTTGGTAGAGGTCCACTGGACAATGCTGCACACCAAATATCTAAACTCTAGGCCTTGTGGTTTCAGACAAGAAGATTTTTAAAGTTTTTCCTATATAATTCTATGTACAACTAGTGACCCCTGGGGCAAGGCCATTTTTGACCCAGGGGTCATGATTTGAACAAACTTGGTAAAGGTCCACCTGATGATGCTTTATACCAAATATCTAAGCTCCAGGCCTTGTAGTTCTGGAGAAGAAGATTTTTAAAGTTCCAACTTTGAAAATCTAATTTTAGCTCCTGTGGCCTAGAAATGCAATGGACCTGAACCATTTGAACAATTTTAGTAAAGCTTCATGCAAGTAACATTCCTGCCAAGTTTCAGCAAGATTGGCCTAGCAGTTCAGGAGAAGAAGTTGTTTGAAGAAAAAGTTGACGACGCACGCACGCACGGACGACGGACGCCGGACATCAGGCAATCACAAAAGCTCACCTTGAGCACTTTGTGCTCAGGTGAGCTAAAAAGTAGGACAGTAGGTCAAAAATATAGGTCATGCGATGACACTTTTAAACTCTGAACAAACAACTGTACACATGGTCCAAATTTCATTGCTATAGCTCCAAAAACAAAAAGTAGTTCAAAAATATAGGTCATGATATGACTTTTCTGAAATCAGAACAAAAAACTGTACACATGGTCCAAATTTTTATTGCCATAGCTCCAAAACCAAAAAGTAGGTCAGTAGGACAAAAATATGGGTCATGCGATTTCATTTTTGAAATCTTAACAAAAAGCAGTGCACATGGTCCAAATTTCATTGCCATAGTTCCAAGAACAAAAAGTAGGTCAGTAGGTCAAAAATATAGGTCATGCAATGACGTTTTTGAAATCAGAACAAAAAACTGTACACATGGTCCAAATTTCATTGCCATAGCTCCAAAAACAAAACGTAGGTCAGTAGGTCAAAAATATAGGTCATGCAATTACATTTTTTTAATCGAAACGAAAAAGTGTGCACATGGTCCAAATTCCATTGCTGTAGCTAATAAACAAAAAAGTAGGTCAGTAGGTCAAAAATATAGGTCATGATATGACGTTTTTGAAATCGGAACAAAAAACTGTACACATGGTCCAAATTTCATTGCCATAGCTCCAGAAACAAAAAGTTTGTCAGTAGGTCAAAAATATAGGTCATGCAATGACATTCTTGAAATCTGAACAAACAACTGTACACATGGTCCAAATTTCATTGCCATAGCTCCAAAAACAAAAAGTAAGTCATAAGGTCAAATATATAGGTCATGCAATAACATTTTTGAAATCGAAACGAAAAACTGTGCACACAGTCCAAATTTCACTGCTGTAGTAAAAAAAAACAAAAAAATAGGTCAGTCGGTCAAAAATATAGGTCACAATATGACGTTTTTGAAATCGAAACGAAAAACTGTGCACACTGCCAAATTTCATTGCTGTAGCTAAAAAACAAAAAATTAGGTCAGTAGGTCAAAAATATAGGTCATGATATGACGTTTTTGAAATCGAAACAAAAAACTGTGCACACGGTCTAAATTTCATAGCTGTAGCTAGAAAACAAAAAGAAGGTCAGTAGGTCAAAAATATAGTTCAAGGAATAATGTTTTTGAAATCATCTTGAAAAAAAGTACAAATGGTCTAAATTTTATTGCCATAGCGAAAAAGTTAAAACATGAGATAACATTTTTTTTTTTTTTGGGGGGGGGGGTCGAGGGACCCCCACGGGAGGGGGATGACCCTACTGTGGTCACGCAGCATACTACCAAATATCTAAGCTCCAGGCCTTGCAGTTTGTTACAAGAAGATTTTAAAAGTTTTTTGCTATATACATGTAACTCTATGTAAATCAAGTGACCCCGAGGGCGGGGCCACTTCTGACCCCAGGGTCAATATTTGAACAATCTTGGTAAAGGTCCACTAGATGATGCTCAACACCAAATATCTAAGCTCCATGCCTTGCGGTTTCTGACAAAAAGATTTTTAAAGTTTTCCCTATATAACTCTATGTAAATCAAGTGACCCCCAAGGCGGGGCCAGTTCTGACCCCAGGGTCATAATTTGAACAATCTTTGTAGAGGTCCACTAGATGATGCTTCATACCAAATATCTAAGCTCCAGGCCTTGTGGTTTCAGACAAGAAGATTTTAAAAGTTTTCCCTATATAACTCTATGTAAAATCAATTGACCCCCAGGGAGGGGCCAGTTCTGACCCCAGGGTCATTATTTGAACAATCTTGGTAGAGGTCCATGATGCTCAACACCAAATATCTAAGCTCCATGCCTTGCGGTTTCTGGCAAGAAGATTTTTTTAAGTTTTACCTATATAACTCTATGTGAATCAAGTGACCCCCAGGGCGGGGCCAGTTCTGACCCCAGGATCATAATTTGAACAATCTTTGTAAAGGTCCACTAGGTGATGCCTCATACCAAATATTTAAGCTCCATGCCTTGTGGTTTCTGACAAGAAGTTTTTAAAGTTTTCCCTATATAACTCTATGTAAATCAAGTGACCCCCATGGCGGGGCCAGTTCTGACCCCAGGGTCATAATTTGAATAATCTTTGTAGAGGTCCACTAGATGATGCCTCATAACAAATATCTAAGCTCCAGGCCTTGTGGTTTCAGACAAGAAGATTTTTAAAGTTTTCCCTATATAACTCTATGTAAAATCAAGTGACCCTCCGGGCGGGGCCAAATTTGACCCCAGGGGCATAATTTGAACAAACTTGATAGAGGTCCACTAGACAATGCTACATACCAAATCTTAAGGCTCAGGGCCTTGTGGTTTCACACAAGAAGATTTTCAAAGTTTTTCCTTTAAGTTGCCATAGCAACCAGAGTTCTTGATGGAATTGAATTCTTTGAACAAGTTTGGTAGACCTTCATGCAAGGAATACCCCAGGCATGTTTCATCTATGTTGGCTCAGCGGTTTAGGAGGAGATGTTGTTTAGTCAAACTGTTGACGACGCACAACGACGGAAGCCCGACATTCAACGATCCCAAAAGCTCACCATGGGCAGGCTCAGGTGAGCTAAAAATGCAAAACTTCATTTTTATACAGATCAAAGATAGTCAAAACTAATTCAAGACAAATTATGACAATAATCTTTATAGGTGTAGACTTTTTAATTATGATTGATAATTATCTAGATTAACAGCACATGTGTGTAAACTGTTATATATTAACACCTTTTAAAAGGATTAAAGTGACTCATGCAGATTTCAAATTCGACTACCGAAAGTACATACAGTAAAAATAACACATATCTTAAGAAAAATAAAGATTTTATTTAGGTTTATCTTAGTTTTTTATATATTATGAAAGATTATTTATTTATTTTCTGTTTCTTTAACAATTTAACGCAAAATGTGTCATTTTCATTCACCACAAAACCTTCTTTTGAAACACAGTCGTAAGGTTGGGATTTACAGTACACACAGCGCGGACTTTGACAACGAACACCTGTCCCCGCGATTTTACTGTCCACGTTGAAGACCAAAATGACCACCGCATTTAGTGTTCATTCATATAAAACGCAGTGGTCAGTGCGGCAGTCCGCTGTGATCAATACTGGGCCATGTCGCGGCGTCGTGGTTTGCGGTGTCCGGAAAAACGAAGTCGCAACACAATTTTACTTTCCCCCAATTTTTTTTTAGATGAGTTCCAAAAAAAAAAAAATAATTATTACCAATTGAAGTTGTTTCTTTTTCTTTTTTATACCCCATCTGGTTTAACTTCTATTTGTTGACGTTCAATGTTTGGTTGTATGATTGAGGGTATTTGTAGAAAAGAAACACAGCCTATTATGAATAGATTTACACACCTACATGCCATCTTGTTTATTAACTTTATATATTTTTAAGTCTTCAATCGGTGATGCGCTTGCGTTAATCCACTCGCAAATAAATTACACGCCAATAAATTACAAATTATAATCAAACTGTGAAAAGTTAATAGATCTTATTTAAACAGTCAAACAAATCCTCTCTAATTATGATGCATTTGTGTACGAACGCTCCTTTTTGTTTACGCAAAGAATGACCATTCAAAGCAGTTGCTTCCGGAAACAGCTGATAATATTTTCAGAAAATGAATTGTCTGGGGTTTTTAGATCAACACATGTTTAACTGCTTTTCGACATCTGTATTGTCTAGGCGCTTGGCAAAAATTATTGATCGATTTTGCTATATAATAAGTGTTTTTCAAAAATTCCAAAAATGAAAGTACACGATAAACCTACACCGCATATGTATTTGAAATTTGGTTTTAATTTGACCAACTGAAGTTAGCCACAAAATACATGTAAGTAAAATAAGAATGAGTAAAAAGCAAAGCACGTACATGTACTGTACACTGAGTATGTTTAAATGCAGTAATCTCCAAGTAAGAACATCGCAGGGACGCGCGGCATTCTGTCACCACGACATGTGGTGATCATACCCCTTGGCGGTAGTTGCGGTGGTAACTTTAGCGGACTCCCGAAATTTCGGGTGTTCAGTTCACCACAACTGGGGTCCCGGAGACGATACCACCCCCACGACAATGTTAACAATGTCAAAGTCTGCGCTGTGTGTACTGTATCTAAATTTTTAATAAAAACTGGCATTTTCTTTCTTTGTAAATAATACCAAATTGCTCAAAATGTCAATGACAATGATTTTTTCTTGAAATTCTTTCTCCATACATTGAAAATTAATCGGTAATTATTCAATATAAAGCATATACAAGTGACTAGGTTTTGAATAAAATGTTATCTAAGTACTCCAGATCTAGAATCTCTATAATTTTTCCCCAAAATTTCGCAATAAACTTTAGTAACGTAACATTTTCAATATTAAGTGGATTTTTATCAGTTATGTATCCCAGTTACATTTTACTTTCGGTCTATGAAAATTGTCATCAAAGTATTCAAGAACTCATATATGGACAACTTTTTCCAACATTTCGCCATTTGGTTGATTTATACATACATGTATACTTCAAATATATCTGCTTTTTATTAAAATATTTACAATACAGTGGAAGTACATGATCTCGCGTAGAAAACAATGCGTTTTGTCTGTTTTATCCAATGGGATCCCCTTCCGTCTGCTATGCTTAAGTCACGTAATAATACTATTATTAGATTTGATTGGTTAATTATTTTCATATCTCTATTCTTATTGGTTAAAATCTCACAGTTCAATCATTTTAACTGTCTAAATTGTTTATGCATCAGTTTGTCCAATCATTATCATCTAGTGTATATTTTGCACGAGAATCTTGTGAATTTTATCTATATAAACTAGTGAAATCAAATGTTCTGCAGTTGGGTGCTGACCGGTAGGTCAGTATCGTCAAGACTTAGTCTTGAACTTAAAAAGGCTTTAGTACTCTTATAGCAATTATTGATAACCACTTTCCAACTGTCTTTTCTAAATTAAATACTTGTTTGGCGAGGGGAAAATCCCGGGATCCGGGACCCGGTACGCCCGGGATCCGGGATCGTATTAAACATATAGCGAAACCAATAAACAGTGTTGGTTTTGATATTTGTCGTAATTTGTGGCAATAAAAAAGTTAGATTATTTGATTATATCATATAAATTGGCCATTATGTTGACTTAAAATTAAGGTTACATTATCAGTAGAGCTATACCAGTTTGTATTTTAACTAGAATTTCTGAAATCACAATAAAGTTTAACATTAATCAGAGTTAGACAATGATATTAATTGAGTATGCAAAACGGTCATGTAGTTTGAAAACTCAACACCTTAATTATAATTATAATATACTTAATAATTATAGTATCTGAATTGTAATTATGTATAACTGTAAAAATGTCGATAATCACAATTATTTTAATGTGTCACACGGCTAATTAATTTAAGTTTTAATGACAAAGTGCCGCTTTTGAATGTGTTGATGCTGATCAAAGAAAATGCAAATAATGATAATAAGAAGAATGTCGCAACTATCTCCAATATAAAAAAACTTAAAATCCATCAACGATAAAATTAATTTACTGAAAAAAAAAAAAGATTTCACGCTTATACTATACATGCATATCTACAACAAAAGGCGCGCTAATCGATAATTTATCGATGACAAAATTATCGATGACATCGATGGGTGGTCCCGGATCCCGGCTTTTCTAAAGGCGATCCCGGGATTTCCCCCCCCCACCTAGTTGTTTCTCTTTTGTTTAAATAAAATTAGGGATAAATTAATTTACAAACTTGTCTTAAATAAATACATTCTCTTTCTAAAATATACATGGTAACATATTTAAAACTTAATAATAAAGTCATTGTCAGTCAGTTTGTGTTCGTTGTTCTAAATAACTAACGGTCAATTAAAAAACAGTAAAGGGTTTTTTTACAAATGCTTTATTGACTCCCGAACCTGGCCACTATAACAGATAAAATAACAGAGCAAAACAACTGAATGACAATTCATCGCAAGCAATGTAGATCAAAATGAAAACACTGTTTACCAATACCAACCTTAGAAAATTGGTCAGAACCTTAAGAAATTAATAAAATTATTGAGGAAAACAACATCTCCGTCAGAAATTGAAAATTTTAGCCAATGACGTCATTCCAAACCTCCAATCAACGGAAAGGTATTAAAACGAAAAGGACAATTATGATATACGAAACGGTCAAATGAACAAGAGTACACACATATATCTAAACCACGAAAACTCAACCTGGTTACAAAAAGATAGATGAGGGGATATCTAGAAGAAGCGAAATTTGAACTTATAATGACCACTTTGGTGCAACGTTTCGTGATGTAAGTTACGTTATTTCCGTAAGGTTTTTTTCTGTTTGTCTATAATTAAAGATTTCAATGCGAAGCGCTAACAAACAATATAGGTTAAGGGATTTAAGTGGGTAAAAATACGATCTATTATTTGCATTAAATATTCACGTTAATACTATTCAGACAGCGCTAAAAACACAAACGGATTTTTTTAGAGGTTTTATGCTCAGTGATATCAGAAACATGGATTAGTAATATACGTCTCTGGCGATATTGTCAGCTATGACTCTGAGCACACATGATCCAAAAAACAATCAACCTGTTTTCTATATTTTTATAACAAGCATAGGACTCGGGTAAGGGGAAAATCCCGGGATCCGAGACGCCCGGGATCCGGGATCATATTAAACATATAGGGAAACCAGTAACCATTAAACTGTTTTGGTTGTGATATTTGTCTTAACTTGTGGCAATAAAAAGTTATATTAACTGATTATGTCATATATATTGACCATTATGCTGAATTAAAATTAATATCAACTTATCGTTAAAGCTATACCAGTTTGCATTTTAACTAAGCTGAAATGCAGAAATCATAATTAAGATTATTCAGAGTTAGACAATGATATTAATTGAGTATGCAAAATGGTAATATAGTTTGAAAACTTAACACCTTAATATAATAGTACCTTAATTTTAGTTATGTATAACTGTAAAAATTGTCGAAAATCATAATTAATATAATGTGTTACGCGGTAAATTAATTTAAGTTTTAATGAGAAAGTGCCGCTTCTGAAGGTGTTGATGTTGATAAAATAGAAATTCCTCCGTTTATGATTTATTTCAGATAAAGAAATAAACAAATGTTCATTCAGAACCTTTTGTGCTCTGATATTTTTCAAGTTACCACGTACTTTTGGTGATACTCTATAAATTATTTCAGTACCAATATTAGATACGAAATAATAATAATAATAATAACAATAATAATAATAATAATAATAATAAAGAATGTCGCAACTACCTTCGATATAAAAAACTTAAAATTTAACAACGAAATAAATACAAGTAATACTGAAAAAAAAAGATTTTCACGCTAATACTTGCATGTCTACAACAAAACGCATGCACTTATCGATAATTTATCGATGGCACCTATGGCAGGTGGTTTTTCCTGGTATTACTATAGGCACATTGACTGATGACATCACAAGCACCTGTTACCAAAATATAGCTGAACTACTGGTTGGCAAAGACAACCAATATTTATATACATTTGATAGCAGCAGAATTTTTAACTTTAGATAACTTTTTTGTTTGTCAGCCAAATTTTAAGATTCTTATATCATTTGAAAGCTCTTTGAATTCGTATTTTGAAAATATAAGCAGATTTTGAATTTTTGCTTTTAAAGAAGAAAACTAAGCTAATTTATACCTGTCATTTCAGCATTTTTCTAGCAGCTCAGATGCACTATGTTTAACCATTTACAAACAAAAAAGTAAACAGTTTTGACAATTATTGTTTAGATATGAAAAATATGAGTTTTCAACCTTTTAAATGATATAAAATATTGAATTATTTGATGAAAAAATGCCTTTGTAACTGAAATTATAAAATTACTATGTTTTGCCTTTTTATCAACCGCCATGTTTTTGCCAACCTTTAAAAAGTTACCTGTATCTCTTATCAGTTACTTGTTACTATTAATAGTTTCAAAACAATAACATTCAACGTTCCTAATATTTAATACGATCCCGGATCCCGGCTTTTCTAAGGGCGATCCCGGGATTTTCCCTCCACATCAGACTCGGCATTTATTGACAGTATCAAATATGTGAAGATTAATTCATTTTTACCTATTTCCATTTGAACTTGTAAATCTTATTTTTAAAGCTTTATAATTTAAAACGAAATTAAATCTAAATAATTTGATTTCTCAGAGAAAATAATTTATTACGAACCTTTCTAGAGCAGTCCAAACAAAGGAATGGCGATTTTAGAACTACGATGACATTTAGTCTCAATAACTCGCCTTCAAAAGCGTACCCATTTATTAATCTGATATTTTTCGTTGTCAAGGGGGATATTGACCGAACATAAAATAACACTAGGCTAAAAAAAATTAATGTTTAGTTTCTCAGGCCATTTTTATCAAAATTATATGAGGGAGGGCGGAAGTTTTTTTTAAACCCTCATTTTTTTTTATTCATGATTTTGCACTTAATATGAGGTTTCATATCCCCAAAAATTCTGATGGTGTTTAAAGAGGCTGTACTCCAGATTTGACATAAAAAATTTTTTTTCATAAATTATATATTTAGATGCCGTGAGATTATAACAACATAATATTTTACTTCAAAACTGAATATAAAAGTCAAAATAGAATAAAAAAAATATTTTCGCTCCAGCCTGATTTGAACTCTGGACCCTCATGTTAACAAAATATTTCCAACGCTTTTACTGTCATCACCATCGCCGAATGTGATATTACAGGTATTTATTTTAACTCTTATACAATATAGTTATACCGTCGCGTTACCGTATAGCACTTTGAAAGGGAAAAAAAATCAATTTATAATGTAATTATTTGACTTATTTTTTGTCAGTAAGTTATTTTTTAAGCATTAGTCATAAATATTACAAGAAATTTATAATACAAGAAAACTTTCTTTTTTTGTCATCTGGAGCACAGCCCCTTTAATGTGTTGCAGAGTATTAACCTAAAAGATCTACTGAGAGCATTCAATGAAATCAAATCATATTTTACTTTAACTGCTCATCAGTCTCTGTTGTATAAATTACTTTATAATATGCAACACCATTTTTTATCCTTAACAAGACTTGCTAGAACTTTTTTCTAAACAGAAATAGCATGTCATGTGAAAAAAACACAATAAACTTTTTAGTAAGAATGTAATTCTACATATACTTATTTGATACATAAATAATAAAATCCTAATTTAAGACAGTCTAAACACACGAAAATTAGTCTTAATCTTTTAAAATTACGTCGAGAGAAAGGCATTGACAAAAGCATGGAATATTGTTCTGAAAATAAAATTTGTTTTACAAGCTTTATTTTTACCTATTTGTCGCAAAATTGAAAATCAAAAACGTGGCCGTATTTGAATCAATGTGTCGTAAACACTCGCTCGATCGAAGTTATTGAGACGCATATTATTTGTTTGTTTTGGGGTCTAACGCCGATTTCAACATATGTTATATCTCAGCGGTCAGTCAACCTAACCAGTAATTGCCAATTTCTCCGCAAGTGACTGACATCTGTTCCCACATGATCTACTCTGAATCAGCGGTGAGAGACAAATGAACATAAGACGCAATGTCTGAGAACAATTGTCACGGAGAAATTTTGCCCAGGGGTCGAACCAACCATCGACTAATCCAGTGCTCTACCTATTGAGCTAAGGTTGCGCACCACTATTAACACATTCGGAACAACAACTTCAATAAGTCACCTCGGAAATAATGTGGTAGGCGCCATATTGGACTATTTTATAATACAGGCGGTGTCTGCTAAATTGAAAACATTTATTAATGCCTCTATCTGTTTATACTTTAAATAAACATTTATTTTCATATTTTTCTAATGCATAAGACAGAAACGGCTTGAGTTCTGCCATGTTTGTTTATATTTAATAAAGCCGAGGCGAATTACCATTTGATGTATTCATATACTTACATACGAGGTCTTTATACGAAGTTGTCGGAAAAGGCCGAGTTGTTACGATTGCTATTAACATAAACAAACCGTTTACCGCGGTACTTCTTGCCACACCGGGAATAGTAAAAAGACATTTTAATAAATAAAATTTTTTTTGCCAGCGATTGAATATCGAAGCGGGCGTTCTAAAACGTATGCGGCGGGGCCTGAGAAACAAAACATTAATTTTTTTTAGCCCTATATACACCTTTTAGAGTACAAATATTTGGACTACGATGACGTGGTAAGTATATAGATCTATTTGTGCTGTTTCCTAATATTGTACAATACTTTGACGTGACACGTCCTATTTTAGTTTCTACAGATCCGTTTGTTCGTGTTATGAATGGTCGGCGTTTATTATTACACGCTGCCCATCTGTCCATAAATTTATGTCTTATTACATCTAACAATAAAAATGAACTTGTAAAATTGTCCTTGTTTGTTAAAGAAGCTTTGTCTATTAGAAAAAATATATGCAACGTAGAACATTAATTTCATTATTATCATTGTATAGTCTTCCCTCTGGTATAATAGATCAAAATCTGTTTTATGTCCGATTCACATCTATGTTCATTTACATAGAAACCAGGTAATGCGTATATGTTGTTGGTAATCAAGTCTTGAATATAGATATATGTCTTTTCCATTTCTGTGCTATATTTGTGACATTATGTTGTACGTTGTAAACTGTATTGTATCCAGACAATGTACCTTGTACACGTCTAAATAAAATATCTGTTCTGTTCTGTTCTGTATATTGGAATGCAGTAGGTAAAGTTTCCATGGGGTGACGTAACTCCATTTAGACTGTAAATTGATTTCACAGTTTGTTCTTTGTTACAAGCGGGTTTTTGATTTCAGATCGCGAACCAGTCTAATTTTATAGAAATAGCCTATTCTAAACGAATTATTTCTAGTAAGGACACGACAGTCATTTATATTTCAGAATCATAGCGGTAGAAAAAAACCTTTTGATCTGGTCAAT
Organism: Cyclina sinensis; assembly: GCA_012932295.1. NCBI lineage: Eukaryota > Metazoa > Mollusca > Bivalvia > Venerida > Veneridae > Cyclina > Cyclina sinensis. The sequence continues at coordinate 14,342,446 of JAAONU010000005.1, forward strand.
TATCTCTGTTTTATTCCACTTCCTTAATCAAAAACAGCATAATATGACAGCAGCCAGTTTTCGTACAGAGCAAACAATGCCTACAGACTTGACGTAGAATCATCTTGTTTAGCATTAAACATTAACATATTTCAGCCATATACAAAATTAGAGAGCAAAACGATTATATTTGGTTAACCACCATACATTTAATCCAACATTACTAATTATCGCAACCTCCACTCCATTTGGCGGCGTTCAAAGATTTGACTTGTAATCATCATTGTAAACATTTGATGACGGTATAATGTGACAGTTATTGACACAGTTCAAGTGGTGGTCTCGTTTAAGCAGATTATCGTCCTTAAGTTTAATCAAACACGAATTTGAACAGGAAAAGTACTTAAAGTTATTAACACAAATAAACACAGAATTTCATTAACTAAGTTTCGATTGTCATCTCACAACTCATCGTCGGTGACCCCCGGTACATATTCCGCACAACTACATAGATAAGTAGAGTGAAACGGAATGGATCGAACGTGGGTTTCCGACCATGCTCACAACTTAGCTATAGAAACTGGTAGGCACGATAATATTCCCAGAGAAAATAGGAAATGTAGCAATTGTGTTATGAATTTGATAGAGAATGAATATCACCTACTACTAGTGTGCCCAAAATACTATAACTTGTGTAAAAGATTTTTTTAAACCATATTTTTGTAGATGGCCTACAGTGCAATAAATTGAAGTGCTAATGACAAGCAAGAATAATAAAATATTAAACAGCTTGCAATTGACAAATTTCTTATACTGTGCTTTTAAAGAAAGAGTTTAATAATAATCTTTGTCAACCTTTATATATTTATATATTCTATGACATATGTGCTGTTTCTGTGTGTGTTATGCGGTATATATTGTAACTGTTTATTAAGTACGCCTGATATATCTTATGCATTACCTATTCTCAGACATTTTTTACAATATTGATTATTGACATTTTACAATACTGATTTTTGGTAGTCTACAATTAAAATATACAGCGAAACCGTCCCTGATTTCATATAAGCCTTGGTGGTTTTTCGTATTTTTCGTCATCAAGGCGAATACGACGAGTATTCAGAAATACTTACAAGTACTTAGTATTTAAAAGTACTTGGAGGTACTTAGTAGGTCGATATCATGCGCTCAAAACATGTATACTATAAAGATACACAACAATATATACGCTAAAATATTCGCGGTAATATTATTATCTATATTTAACATTGATTTTATTATTGCTATCATCACATTACATGTAATAACGGTTCCGTGGCTATAATAAAATATATAGGTGATATATATGTGATCACTGTCTATATTAATTAAATCGGACATAATATGCAATATTCATGTATGACACACAGAAATTTCACGGTTGCAATTTGATAAGCGATTTATACGAGTTATGTCCTTGGGGTCAGTTTTGACCCTTATACAAAACTGGAATGCATCCGGTTAAAAGTAGCATTGTCTTTTGGACTTGAACTCCTAAGATCATCTTTTGTCCCACTTTGGAGTCAGATGTTTACAAACAATTGTATTTCCAAGAGTTCACATCATGCACATGTGGTTATATGCTACTCGATTTTGGGTCCTGCTTTTTACCTAAAAATATATGGGAAACTCTTTAACAGTCTTTAACATGCGAAACCAAAAGTCCTGACTTTTCCATAAGTATTGTCTTGTGGAATATTACCACGCAAAGTTGCCTCAGGGGCATTACTGACTTTGCCACGGATCGGAATATACAGGAATATTTTTATAATTCTTCTTGTGAAAAACTGAAAACCCAGGTTTGCATAAAACTTTGTATTATGAGCTCTGGTGGAATGAGGTTGGTGATAAAATACTTACATAGACAAGCTTGACGGAAACAATTGAGACATCTGAAATTTGGTATATAGCATTAACTGGTTAGTCTCTTCTACGATTTTTCAAATTTTGCCCATCTGGTCATTATTGCCCCCGTCCCCCGCCCCTGTTCCATAACATTTTACGTTATCTATGTTTGTTAGAACATTGGCTCTATGATTGTTTTGCTATACTCTAGGAATTTTTAAATATTTGTAAGGACGTCTAAAAGATGGCATGATGTAGCACTGTCCTTTGTACTTCTACCAATGTTGTATACATTTTGAGTTATTTTTTGCCCAGACCAGGGAGTCAGGTGTTTTACAAAGTCTTGTTTGGACAAACTCTTTAAAATATATCTTGTCAGAAGCGCACTTTCAGAACAAAACAGAACAGAACAGAACGGAACAGATCTTTTATTCTCTCAATACATGTTAACATGCACATATGAGGAATTTACAATAGTATTTGTTATACTTCGAGGCTATTACGTACTTTAATCAATGGTTGAAATGATGATACCAAAATAGACTGGTAAGAAATGGGAGACAAACGCTGTTAATTCATTCTGTCATTTATACACGAGTTACGCAGCATAACTATTCAATGTACAAAACATTTTCATTAAAGAGTCGATGTATTAGAAGAACTAGTTTTGATAAAAAAATATAAAGTCAGATGCCGTGCCTTTAGAAGTGCCGTGTCTGTCTAGTGGTTTCACATGAATATTAATAACTGAGTTCGATCCCTTGCCCATCCGGTACTTATGGCCTTTCGGATGACACGTTAAACTAAGGTCCTGTGCTCATAGATATATATACTGAGAATACAAGGAACTAGACCGGACACCATGCCAGTTTCACAGAAACACTCAAAATCCTTCGCAGAAGTTCAACGCAGTTTAGTGGACTCAAAGGGGAGTAAGAGAAGGTCGAGGCTCAATGACCAGTGAATAACAGACCGTCTGACCGTTAGCATTATTAGACCAAACTCGAACCAGCATTTACTTTGTAATTTGATTTTGTATTTTAGCTTGCTATTAAGCTGTTAACCACTTAGTAATCTCCTTTTTTGCTTCTTTGGCGAACAAAATAGGTAACTTACTGTTCAAACTGAGGCCACAACAACAACATGACGTGCTATTTAATTTTGACCATGTTCATTAGATAATGTTTTTATCATGCAGGAAATTCAATTTATTTTCAATTTCAGTTTGATAGGAAAAGAGCATGCAGCAAAGAATATTGAGATCGACTTAAGTTATACAATTACATTTAAAGTATTGATGAGTGGCTTGCCTTATAAATTTTGAAATAAAATGGCACATGCTCTTTGAAAGCAGCAAAGGAAGTAGAACAAAATATTGCATTAACAAGAGACAAACTACAAGCACCCAGCAAAAAAACATGAGATGGTTTTCTATTTGATTTAAAGGGGCTGTGCTCCGGATGACAAAAAAAAAGAGAAAGTTTTCTTGTATTATACATTTCTTGTAATATTTATGACTAATGCTTAAAAAAATAACTTACTGACAAAAAATAAGTCAAATAATTACATCATAAATTGATTTTTTCCCCTTTCAAAGTGCTATACCGTAACGCGACGGTATAACTATATCGTATAACATTTAAAGTAAATATCTGTGATATTACTTACGGCGATGGTGGTGACAGTAAAAGCGTTGGATATATTTTGTTAACATAAGGGTCCAGAGTTCAAATCAGGCTGGAGCGAAAATATTTTTTTTTATTCTATTTTGACTTTTATAATCAGTTTTGAAGCAAAATATTATGTTGTTATAATCTCACGGCATCTAAATCTATAATTTATGAATTTTTTTTTTATGTCAAATCTGGAGTACAGCCTCTTTAAATTGGACTTTGTTTATATCTACTTAACCAATTAATGCCTAGTGTCCTCAAAATTAGACATAGGCATAGAGTGCAGATAAGCGGCTGTTTGCATAAAGGACTTACTTCTCTAAATAGAATTATATTGAGTATTTATATCAGAAACCCTTTTAATTGAAAATGGACTTGTCCAAATAAGAAGGATGGCATAATCCATTTGGCATAAATGGGTTAAACGCAAAGAAATCTTTATACTCTTAACCTTTTAACATAAATATCAAATATATTTTTGTCATGCAGTCAACAATATTAGATGACAAATAAGATGTTACCATATTAATGAAAATGTGCGTGAATGATATGTCTAACCGATATATTATTATATTAATGTGCACTACTACATTATTACATTTTGCTGATAGCGAATTCAGCACACCCTATATTAAGTAGTCATCACCCACTGTGCATCTAAATATCATAATTTCAGTTGACCTTTCTGGCTTAGTATACCTAACCTACTGGTAGCGTAATAACAATGTGTTCTAAGAACCTGTAAATTACCATACAACGGATCCTTATGACTTAAGGGTGATCAATTTCTAACTGATAAACTTTCAGTTTCTCTCCACTTTGCCGTACATATTGGTTTAGGTTTAAGCGGGAAAGGTATATCGTTAATTAATATTACATTATGAATATAATTTTGAGTGTCAGTCGATGTGTATTTTGTATGTGTGAAGCTTACATGCATGATTAACATGTATTATATTCTGTGTTTAATCTATTGTTTAAGAAGGCAATGTTAACGTTGTAAACAATGTCTATGTCTGTTTCACGTATAACCTTAATATGTCACCTTCTTTAGATAAAGATGTTACTATTATTATTATTATTATTATTATTATTATTTGTTTTTTTCCTTCTTATTTTTTTATGAATTTCTGAACTAAAGTCAGAATTTTTCTATTCCTTGATAAAGCATGTTGTTTTCTTTTGTTTATGTTTTTTTGTTGTTGATATGTTTTCATTTTTATGTTGTCTTTTTAACTATCTAGCAGAACATATATGTAATTAATGACAACATTTATTATAGGCTTGTGTACATGCATGCATATTGTGTAAAATACGTAATAAAGAGAAAGAAAGAAAATATGACTGATAAGCCTTTCTGGCTATGAATAGGCGATATAATTATTATCTTCTATTATAAGCCAGGTCAGGCACTGTTGTTAATTATGATCTAGTGCATAACACCACTGAAACCAGGTAACATAAGAGGTAACATGAGTATAAAATAAACACGCTGTGATTAATTAGCTGTTTAAGATATTGAGATGGCTCGTATGGTGTGTTGATAAGAACTTACAGTGCAGACACAACGATAAGAAAGTATTTAATCAAGTTATCCGGAAATGCAGGTCAGCCGGAAAAACTACCCAGTACCATAGTTACTCCCGTAAAGGAGCTAGAGAGAAATTGATTATAGGATAGCAAAGTTTATATTCATCAAGGTAATCGTAAATGATCACGTTCTCTTCTATTCGTTTCTTTTCGTGAAAATAATCACGTGACAAAGACGTAATGTCTGTTTAAACCAACGAGTTAAAATTATACGAGTGGCTTATACATGTTCTGCAGGCCAGATCAGTGATCTAGTGGTAACGAAAAAGATCTGTACTCCAGGATTTGCGAGTTCTGTGTTTCTCTTTTTAAATTACTTCACTATTTTGCCTGGTTGATACGTCTAAACCGGCGCTTATGGTGATAAAAATGAAGTGGTCAAATCCCGAGAAGAGCTTACATTACCAACAGTTTTACAAAACATATAATTATTGCTAATTCTACTTCAGAATACTGCAGTAGACAATTGTAAAAAATATGACTAGCGTTAAACAAAGGTCTGAGGTTTTCAAAATTTATATTTAAGTGCTATGCTTCTCAGCCATTTTGAACACTTACATTTCGTTAAACCGAGGTCCGAAGTTTTCAACATTTATGTTAAAGTGTTATCCATTCCGGTCGTTTTAAACACGAATGTAACGTTAAACTGAGGTCCCATGTACCCTTCCTTGCTATTTTCCGTCGTTACCGGTTTCCGAAATGACCGATGCCTACTCGGAATAGTGCAAAGTAACAGAACGGATCCCATCTCAGAGACCCTCCCAGATTTTTAACATGCTCAGTGCGTAACACCGATAAAATGGAACATAAGTTTAATGTCTCGTCCAAACGCCAATTAGTTAATGTGAGTGGAAAACGAGGAATCGAAGTCGTGACCCCTGGCTTGCCAGTCCAGCGCGTTACCACTGGACCACTTTAATGTCACGAGTAATTCTACACTGTATATACTAAATATTACTAATTAGATAATAACCAGTGAATGTGGTGAAGTGAAATCAAAATATTTCACGATTCTTACTTCTTATTTTTAAAACTAATGATTGTTACACAATGTTTATTTGAAATGTGTACGTGCACAATGTCACATGAGAACGTCCCTATATTTACTAAGTTATGAAATGTTAACCAGTGAAATATTTCGATTTAAGCGAGTAAAATTGGCTGACGCTTTTGGTCTGAATTCGTATTGAGTGGTACAAAAAACAAATTTATTTTCTTCCCATTTCTAGGAAATGTAAACATAATTTCAAAGTGTATTTCATAATACATTTGAAAGAAAATATTTTGAATGATAAATGAATTCATTTTTTCTAGCAAACAAACTCGCTACAAAATACATTAAAATAATGTACAAGAACTTGGGATTACGAATAAACGAACGAAAGAATGATAAATGGAAACAAATTATTCCAGAAGAAACGAAAATGATATAAAACAGGCGCTACGTTCGAATGAACGCCATGCTCCCGGGAGCTGTTGTTGACCTTTGACCCCTTGACCTGTAAGTTGGTCTGGCGGGTAGAGCCCAAAACAGTGCATGTACCTTTGAAATTTGGAGGCTGAATGTGGAAGGACTTCCGTGTTATGGTCAAGGTTAAAGTTTTGTGACAAACAGACGGAGAAACAAACAAACAGTCAGACAGACAGACAGACTAAAAACAATATGCTCCCTCCGGAGGCATATAAAGTTTCTTGAACATCTATCAGTTAACTTTATGACTTTGACAGGGTTGCTGGTTGAACATCTATCAGTTAACTTTATGACTTTGACAGGGTTGCTGGTTGAACATCTATCCGTTAACTTTATGACTTTGACAGGGTTGCTGGTTGAACATCTATCAGTTAACTTTATGACTTTGACACGGTTGCTGGTTGAACATCTATCAGTTAACTTTATGACTTTGACACGGTTGCTGGTTGAACATCTATCAGTTAACTTTATGACTTTGACACGGTTGCTGGTTGAACATCTATCAGTTAACTTTATGACTTTGACAGGGTTGCTGGTTGAACAGCTATCATTTACCTCTATGACTTTGACAGGGTTGCTGGTTGAACATCTTTCAGTTACCTCTATGACTTTGACAGGGTTGCTGGTTTTTGTGTTCTGCGGTAACAAAGCGGATGCATGTGCTTGTTGGACCTTATAAGTATGACAAATGTGCAAGAATAAGAAGAAAGAAGACAGTATTTTCCACACATGTAGAAAATAATTGAAACAACTTATTCACATAATCTCAGAATGTAACAATGGATTCTTGTATTAAAAATCTTCTTTATTCTTTTTTACCTCCTATACACGTTTCTAGCATAATAAGCGAAAAGTGAAATCCTCGGTACTAAAATAGTAATTTCCAGTGTGTGTGTGTGTGTGTGTGTGTGTGCGTGTGTGTGTGTGTGTGTGTGTAGTGGTGGTGGTGGTGGTGGGGTGGGGGGGGGGGGGTGAGTGTGAGAGCTTTGAGTGAGTCAAAGTTTACTTATAAATGAATAATCAAATCAAATATTCTTCGAAAAAACATGGCATCTTATCCTTTCCACTTTTGAAAAAAAAAATGCGATAATAGCAATGTGAGGCCAAACAGTGCTTTGAACTCAAAAGTTGCCTCATTTCATTCAACATAACATCTAGTTCCAGTAGTGTAAATTTCTATGTCATTCAAAAGAATCATACAACCTTCCATCTACAGAGACATCAACATTTTTTGCCATTTAATAATCTTGTTGCAACGTTCCTGATTTTCGCTTATATTATTTAACGTATTATCACATGGAACAGTAATGTGGGAAAAATCAAATATGACCTTTGCCAGATTCAGTGTGTGTGTTCGGGTTGATGTTCGTGTTCATTTCGCCTTTGTTGCTGAAATTAATGAAATGACAATAAATGAAATTAATTTTTGCCGCGGTTGTTGTTACTCGGCTTTTTATTGCATGTACGTCAACGTTTACATCATGTCATACATACCTAAATATAATAAAACACGTCAGTTATCATTTTGAGCTATTTTTGGTAACCGAATTGAAAGAGATTTTTATTGGGGTAAATACGAAGGCGAAATCCAATATAATTTACAATCTGTCTATAATTTGTTCAGTCACAATATTCTATTTAATGAGTTCGGCTCTTATCAGACGTGTCTTAGCTCTATCTAGAAAGGCCATTTCATCTTCATACAGTATATAAAAACAAAAAGACGGATATATCCAAACATGGACGTGCGATTTTGTGTTTTACTTTGTATAGGAAATACTTTTTACGTAGATGCGACAGAATTTCCTTACTCAGCAAATGGTGAAAGTAAGTTAATCTGTTAAGAGTTCCTATCATTAGAACTAAATGATTTTTTTTGACTTTGTACCAACAACATTATAGAGAATTAGTTATATAAGGAAAACTTGAAGGTAAGTCTTTCAGATTTCAGGAGCATAATTTATATTAGTATTTTTGTCATTTTTTTTTTCGTTGTCTTTATTAGCTCACCTGAGTCAAAGACTAAGTTGGAGCTATTGTGCTACTACTCCGTCAAACGTCCAACACTTCAAACAATATCATTTCTGAAACTGCTGGACCAAAGTTAATGAAACTTTGCAGAAATGTAGATATTTATGCAATTTGAATTATGTCGAAAGCTGAATGAGAAAACAAGTTTATTTGCTTCTTTATCATAGGACTTAGAACTTTTTCGCGTTCACTCCTCGATTTGAACAGTTCTTCACGCAAATTTCAACTTCAACATTGCCTTGTTTTCTAAGCTCCAGCATTGGTATTCGAACTACATGTACATGCATACTTCTACAAGTTTTCAATGTTTAGCTTTAGGAACTTGTCATTAAGTCAACATATTTTTTTATGTCTGAGATCAATGTCGTTCGTTAGCCATGTAATTCGGAACAATGGTAACCAGGAATGCGATAAAGCTTCATCGGGGCCCTCTTGTTTTCACATGCTTTTACTGGAAATACATTTAGTATTTAATAAAATAGGGTAGAACAATTCTGTTCTTTTTTGTTTATTTGTTTTTGTTTTGTTTTGCTGATTTTGATTATTTATGTATAATCAATCATTAATTTTCTCTAACATTGAATTCTTAAGAAAAAGCTTATACAACCGTAGGAGTTTGATAGTTTTACTTTTTTTAAGAGAAATTTCAATGCCTATCAAATTAGTGAAGTTGTTGAAAAAAAATATTTACACCTTACCCTTACAATATGACCGTCCTCCTGACAAACTGGACAAATGGGGACCAGTAGTTGACTGTTTTAGGATCATATGAATGTTCATGCATTTACTGTGTTTGGAAACCGAACTTTCATTATCTTTAGCAGAATAGAACGAAAGAATCAAGGCAATCCGTAAAGCTTGGCATAGCATCCTTTAGGTCAAAGAAAATGTTAAAATGTTACTGAACCTGTATCTTTTTACAGGGACGGATAATCAGATAAAAGATTTATTTTTAGAGAATAGTTAATAATGGGCAATCTGGACGAATTTCAAGCAAAATAATCGCGGAAAAGGGATATGATAAACATTTCAAAATAGAACAGAGTTTGCACCTTACAACCTATCGATAATGTGTCCTAACATCAAGTTCTGTTATCTGCAGTTCTTTGATGCTTATTTAACCTATATATGCCTCATGGATTATGCCATCCTTATTGGTTGGACGAGTCCATTTTGAATTAAAAGGGTTTCTGGTATAAATCTTCAGTTTCAATCTTTCTAGGGAAGCAAGTTCTTTATGCAAACAGTGTAGACCTTGATCAGTTGCCGCAAATAACTTTTGTTGACGCTAGGCATTGATAGGTTGATTTAAAACGGATTAAATACAAACCGGAAGGGAATGTGACCACGTGACATTTGTGTTATCATCATAGTTATATTTTTGCATTATCAACATTATATTGATGAGACCCATTGTTCATTTATGCGCCTCCATCGTTCCATGACCACGGCCGCGACCTCAGTCCTATCAACATGTGTAGTTTCGTTTTAAGTTATGTTACTAAGAGGAATGTGAGTGTGCAAAACGGTTTCTTATTAATGAAACTCATTTGAATCTTTTCCTCGTTCGAATGACGTATGGGGGATATCAGTTTGCAGATCCGGTAATCAAATATGACATATAGCCGATAAATAAATCTGACTTGCCTGATATAAAAGACATGTATTCAAATAGACAAGTCGTCTCTCCAGTTATGTCATTTTATAAAAATAAAATTTGCCTATTAGCAGAATATATTGGACGGAACATCTTATTAAGAAAAAGGAGGTATATAAATAACGTGATGGACTTATAATTTAGGGGTCGCGAGTTGGATCTGCGTTTCAGGCAATGCTTAACGGAAGTTCCCTTTATCAGTGCTGTGCAATTATCATAGAACCTGGAAGGTCTCTGGAACGGGATGCTGTCTGTACCGTACACTATCCCCGATAATGGTATACAACCAGCTTCTTTATGGGCAGCGAGCATATTGGCAGTCGGTACCAATGATAAATAAACTTAGACAGATGAAAAGAATATGGTATTGCGTTTTTCACTAGAAAACACCTTGATGCATTTTTTATACGATTGCTTTATGTTAAAGGCCAGATATTTGTTTTTCAGCCCCTGAACACTGGACAAATCTGGCGAAAGATGAATTAAGAATTGCTAAGCAGACAAAACCAAACATAGCAGTTGCCAAAAATGTGATCGTGTTTCTTGGAGACGGCATGGGGGTATCAACCATTACAGCGGCCAGAATTTTGAAGGGACAACTGAAGAATAAGACGGGGGAGGAAGAGAAACTCAGTTTTGAAGAATTTCCGCACGTTGGATTGTCGAAGGTATTACTGCATAATAACTGCTTTAGCGTGTCTGATCTTTAACACACTAGCTAGAGAACAAGAAATTTGGTCAAGGTCAATCCTGAATTGAAGTATTACAATGCAGGGAACATATGTCATCATAAAAATTAACAGACTGGCTAGCTTTGCTAGCTACAAATATTGAGAACAAGAAATTTTGTCAAGGTCAATCCCAAATTGAAGTATTATAATGCAGGGAACATATGTCATCGTAAAAAGTTAGTTTATGGTATTTAAAACTGATACTTCTGTACCATTTGTCTCTTTCACTTGTTTCGCGAAAACATAATCTCAGATATATATGATCCAGTTGTTTATATATCACTTTTCAGTGATGCACACAGTTTGCTTTATAGGGCACATGATACGTAAAGGACTACTTTTTTCAATGAAACACCAAATATGGCGGTCGCTATCCGCTCATTGTTGTTATCACAAACAGAGACTACTTGAATAAAAAATGTATATGTACCCCTGTTGGATAACCTTGACATAAGCCTAATTTGAAACACTTTGAAGATAGGTCAATATTTTTAGTAAATTATTTCTAACTTCTTCGATGTCACCCGATAAATTCCTACTTCTTACCAGATAAACTTTTTCAATTAAGACACTAACCTATTATTCTCTGTATATAAGCGTATCGCATTTAACACGTTACTTTTTTTCAGAGGTTTAGATAGTGAAAAAAACAGTTATGTAATATAACAATGTTTCAGACGTATAACCAAGATGCCCAGACTGCTGATTCAGCAGGGACGGCGACCGCCTATTTTTCCGGCGTGAAAACTAACCTTGGGGTTCTCGGTTGTGACGCCAGATCCAGAAGGGGAAACTGCTCGTCCATGGTTTCTGGCTCAGAGTTAACCAGCATCCTTGACTGGTCCCTGGCGGCAGGTCTGTGCAAAATAATTAAAGCTGTTTCACTTATTTGGCTGCCATTTTTGGTAGCGTAACCATGTCTTTATTACAAACCGATGCTCTGTTTTGACGTCAGTTCAGTTTAGACAATGACGAAGTATAGACAAATATCAGCCATTTTAATTCATAAGTGTAGTGAGTGAAAAGCAGTTTGTTTTAGGGTTTCCGCAGTTTTAAATCACGTACAGTAAACTACATACATAACATGGCCGCATTAACTTCAGGTGTTTACCTGTTCGAAAGTGCAATGTATGCAATTTACAATGATAAACTTTGTCCGTGAATCGTGTCTTCTTTTTTTTTTGTCGTATTTATTAAAAAGAAATGGAACCAGTAGTGGAATATATGTCGGTTCAAAATCGAGAAAATACTACAGTATCTAACCGGTTTGTGACATCTAAATATTTGCAGTCTCTTAAATTCGCATTTTTTTCAAAAGTGTTAAAGTAAAACAATGCGGACGTGTTTTGTATAATATAAACCCTTGCTTGAGATAAAGTATCCATTTTCAAGTCTATCACTTGTTATTTATGCTGTCGAAGCTTTACCATGTGTCAAGGTCATCACGCGTAGCAAATTTGGTCTCAACTACAGAGTAATTTTTTTGTATTATTGTATATCATTTGGTTAAAACATTTAATACATTTGTTTGGTCTTTTAAAAGATTTAGTACGTTAAAGAAAGCTTTTCCTTTTCCTATTTTTTCAAAGGACATTTTAGGTATTATAGAATATTTTGGAGCAAACATTTTTTTAAACAGAACGTGTAGTTTTGACCACTGAAAATATCATTAAGCCTCGTGTTTAAATAGCGCATAAACACGACTTCACTACTCAGTACATATATTCCGTCACGTGACGTGTAAAGAAAATACAAAACTGAGAACGTTGTGTCGATTTTAGTCTTTCCTGTTTAGTTGAAGTAATCTCAGAGAATGGAACAACACGTTGCGATTGCGCATACCGACTTTTTCTCCCCTCTATTCTTTTTTGAGACCTGAGGCATTCGGTATTTTTTTACACATTTAGATCTGCCAAAGGTGTCATGACTTACCCACGTGCATTAAAGGGGCTGTGCTCCAGATGACAAAAAAAGAAAGTTTTCTTGTATTATAAATTTCATGTAATATTTATGACTAATGCTTAAAAAATAACTTACTGACAAAAAATAAGTCAAATAATTACATTATAAATTGATTTTTTCCCTTTCAAAGTGCTATACCGTAACGCGACGGTATAACTATATCGTATAAGATTTAAAGTAAATATCTGTATTATCACATGCGCCGATCGTAGTGACAGTAAAAGCGTTGGAAATATTTTGTTAACATGAGGGTCCAGAGTTCAAATCAGGGTGGAGCGAAAATGTTTTTTTTTATTCTATTTTGACTTTTATAATCAGTTTTGAAGTAAAATATTATGTTGTTATGATCTTACGGCATCTAAATATATAATTTATAAAAAAATTTTTTATGTCAAATCTGGAGTACAGCCTCTTTAAGTGAAAGTAAATTTAGTAAAACTGCCCATGTTATGAAGCTCTGGAGTTGTATATGTATATGTTGCTTGAGTTTTGGAAATACTACCTAAAGGCGTATCTGTAAAACATTATGTTAATTTTGTTGTTAGTGAACATTTCACCATTATCTTTGACAGATTTATATAAAAAATAGTCCAGAACTATTTTCTTCTTTTTTTGGATGCCATATAAATAATGGTAACTTCACAATTAACAAAACAGTTTTTTAATCTCCCTGAACGAAGAAAAAAATGGATTTTGTATTATTCACAGGCAAATCAGTTGGACTGGTTACAACTACACGTGTAACCCATGCTACTCCAGGTGCATTGTACGCTCATACTCCAGAACGAGATTGGGAAAACGATGCCGATATTGATGATCATGAAGGCAACTGTAAAGATATCGCTGCACAGCTTATCGATAACAATATCGATATTCAAGTCAGTATTTTGAATTATCTTAATAGTGCATGTTTTTCACGTATTCTTTCACTAAAAATGGTACATAACATTTCTTTTCAATTACAAGAAAATAGAAAGGTTTCATATCAAATTTAGAAAATAACTGACATAAAATATCCACTCAGCAACTAGAAATATAGGTAAGATGCTGTTTCTTGTAAGAAGCAGTTTTTTGTAAGCATACATTTTCTTGTAAGAAGCAGTTTCTTAATAATATAAATTTAAAAATGTAAATAAACCAACATTAGTTTGTCGATTTAAATATATCTATGTCTAACGCTCATATAAAACAAACATGAAATATGTTTCACATACATTTCTAGCAGCTGTGATTTGATTATGGATGAAAGAAACTCCCGTCTTTTGACGGAAAATCGAAAAAAACATCACAGTAAAGGTCAAAGCGTCACTTTAGAAATAAATTTGATTCATTTTTTTGGCAAACATTGTCAGCCATACAGTGATAAAAAATGATTGCCAAAACAAAATTTTTACCTTACTGCAACGTATTAAAATTATTATTTGAAGTAGGTTTCACTTAGAGTACATTTTTAACTATGTTAAGCAAACCCTTTTTTTATTTTCTTCAGATTTTACATACACTGGGATATAATTGTTACCCTACAATTAACCGATGATATATATAAAATAAACTATATATATATAACACAAATAGTTTATTGGCTTGTTTCCTACAGAATGATAACATAACCAATATTGAAAGAGGAACATATGGTGGCCTTGTGGCATATACGCACTAAGAAAATTATCATATGGAATTAATCACTATCCACGAAAAATATCGTTCAGCGGCCACTCTCCGTAAATTCAATTTACATAATATATTCATTTAAATGACTTTGACATTGGATAATCAATCATTGTATATCAGTTGTCAGTACGTTGTATGATTTTTAAAGAAACGAAATGCCCTAACTCTTTGGGTTTGTCAAGTCAAATGTACCAGGTTTAAATTCTAGAGATTCTATTTTATCCTTAAAAAACTTATTTATTAAGAAAATAAGGAAAAGAAGGCAAATAAAAAGTTCATGGATCATGCATTCATCAGATATAATATATTTCAAGGTCATTCTCAATATATTTCAAGGTAATTCTCAATATATTTCAAGGTCATTCTCAATATATTTCAAGGTCATTCTGGGAGGAGGAAGGGAGAAATTTCTACAGAACAACACGATGGACCCTCAAGGTGGTCTGCTGACAGGCGGACGCAAAGATAATCGAGATTTAACAGAGGTTATTAATTATTAATCTATCATCCTGTTTGTTTTCATATTTGAGTTACTCATATATACGAGTCTCCGAGAAGACTTTATTTTCATCACTTTATTTGGAGGTGTTGGAGGGGGTGGTGGTGGTGGTGATGTGACAGGCGGGGGTGGGGGTTGTAGGGTAACATACAAAAACATCATGTTTTTAGAGACATTCCTGTCCTTTCACAATCTCTTTATGAAGTATCGATAAGGCATGTAAGGAAGACAATTAGTACTGTTAGCGGAGGAGCGGAGGTGCGGAGGATCGAACTCGCAACCTGAGGATTACAAGTCCTGTCCATTACCACTCGATTAATTACTCGCCTTTGACTGATTAAGGTATTTCACGGGCCGTAGCCATATAATCGAGCGCAAATGATCCTCCACCCTCATGGCATCTTATAAAGACAGGAACGGCAGCGAGTGATGGCGCAAACACTTGGTTCAACTTTCACTTAAACCAGATTTGCTGCTAATGAAACACCTGAAAATTTCCCATGGAGAAGCCATGTCATTTGTCATATTACACTACCTTATGTGTAATGAAGAATATTTATTTGGGTAATTTTAATTTACTGTAAAAAATTTCATTTAATCAGAACATTCAAGATTTCATACACTTTTATTCAATGAAACTTGAACACGCATCTTTCAGTATTTTTTTATACTATAATTAACCATACCCTTCTGGTTTTTTTTTCTTCACAAAATTATGTTCTTAATTTTGAAGTAAAAGTGCTGCATACCAATTTGTTTATTATTAGACTTGGCGGAAAAAGCAGGAGGAAAAAGGAAGAGCGCACAAATATGTCTGGAACTACACTGCTTTTAATGACGTAGATCCCACAAAGACAGACTATCTTTTAGGTAAATGGCTTTAAAATAGAACAGACGCGGTGTAATTCCTTGGTAGACTTAGATAAGTTGTGTTTTGTTTAATGTTTTTCTTTTTCGCCGAAAGAAACAAATGTCGTCTGTTTATATGTAGGCCTGAAATTAGTCAGTCGGTTCCTTTTGTTTGTCAGTTATGTAAAACCGAGTTACAAACATTCTGTGAGATAGTAAAAAACTGTAGATTTAATCTTGATTATACCATAAGTGCAGAAATTGCATGTAGAAGAACTCTTTTCCACAAAATTGTAATGAAAATACAGATATTTTTGTTTATTGTTATCCTAAGAGGTCTAAGATGTCTTTTTAACAGCCATAGACATACATTTTGTTTTGTTTCAAGGATTGTTTAATAAGGGCCATATGAAATTTGAGATAGAGAGAAACAACCAAGAACCGTCTCTAGCAGAAATGACAGAAAAGGCGATTCAAATACTTAAGAAAAACCAAAAGGGCTTCTTTTTACTAGTGGAAGGTGAGATATGTTTACAAGTTTTTTCATTTATATTTTACATATTCAGTTTTCAACGGCTGGGACAGAGGCTAAGTAAATAAATCGTTAAGAATTGTCAAAACAGCGTTGACATTTATTTATTACATTCGATAATTTATTTGCACACGTTTGATAAAAAATATTCATTGGTTAAATACACCGTATCTGCCATGTAAACATACTTTTATTTTGTTTGAACTTGTCTTTCTTGATTTTGTAACTTTCTAATCAGTTGAACATGGATTTCTCAAAATTTTCAAAAAAGATTTTTTTTCATTTTTTTCTGTTGGCGTTTGAAATATCAAATTATAATTTCATTCCGTCAAAAACTCAAGTCAGTGAATAATATTACAAGTTTATAGGAAAACACTGAAGAGACTTGTGATCTTGTGAGCTATTTTTGATGAACGTTACTGGTATTAATACCCTTGCTGTAATGAGATATGGTGAAAAAAATATGATATGCGTATTTATTGTGTATATGTATATGTGTGTTTTAACCTAAAAAACATCAATCAATCAATCAATCAATCAAAAACTCAGTCCGTCAAGCTTTCTTGTGTGAACTTTCTGACCTTAGTGGGACGTAGCAGTTAAAAAACAGTCAACATTAAAAAAACAGAATATTACAAATCCATTCAATTGCAAATGGAATTGGCTACAGGTTACCATAACATTAGGGACAGACCTTTTTCAAGCAGTCAAACAACTGGTCATAATTAACGGTTTTGTTAAATGTTCTTGTTAAAGAAAGAATGTTAACAGTGTTATGGGGATAGAAGAACCTATATAAAAACAAGAAAGAAAAACTGAAATTTAGAATTTCGGAATTTTAAACTTTGTGAGCAGTCAACATCATTACTAAAAACCCATTATATGTATTTTAGATTCAAAGACATTGATTCCTGTCCAAACCTAATGACGTTGACTTATTTCATGAAGCTTGATTAATTTCTGCACGTGTTTTGTAAAATCGGTAGAGAGTTCATAACCAAACTAGATTATGTTGGTGAGTGAGCTTTCTTACCCATGTATGCTTAATGGATATGCCACCCTTATCATAGGACAAGTAAATTTGAATTAAACGGGTACATTGTAACTGATATAAATTTTCAATTACGAAGAAAATCCTTTATGCCATCAGTGAAGACCCTGATCAGACGCCGTATATCGCGCCGTATATCGCGGCGTCTGATCTGCGTCAGCACTGTTTGCCTGTGTCTTCTTATGTTGACTCTAGGCATTAAAGGAATAATCTTTAGGGCGTGACGCAAGTTTAATAAACCCATGTGGACGTTTTCTCCGGTTTCAGGAGGGCGTATAGATCACGGGCATCATTACTCACAGGCTGTCAGAGCATTACATGATACTCTAGCCTTCGATGAAGCTGTGAAAACAGGCATTTCAATGACTAGCAAGAAAGATACACTTATCATCACTACAGCCGACCATTCCCATACATTTACCATAGGAGGGTACCCGACCAGGGGAAACCCC
This sequence comes from Cyclina sinensis, assembly GCA_012932295.1. Taxonomy (NCBI): domain Eukaryota; kingdom Metazoa; phylum Mollusca; class Bivalvia; order Venerida; family Veneridae; genus Cyclina; species Cyclina sinensis. The sequence continues at coordinate 14,360,478 of JAAONU010000005.1, forward strand.
TTGTTTGGTAAGTTGAGCAGAAATTATGCCATCAGAGTTCTATGTACCTAGGATTTAGTGTTTAATTTTGTATTGAAAATCAGTTCAATTTGTTTTGTCGTAATTAAATTTCCTCGTCGATTAATCATTTTAAAATGTTTTTTCAGGGATCGAACCGAGCTCCTTGACACAAAGCGGCACACTTGTATGAGACTATTTAGGCAGTCTTTTGTAATTTCTAAGTCAAATATGTTTTAATGCGTCCATGACCTTTAAGTTTTCACTTGTGTTGAGAAAGTTCACATGATCTTATACTTGTCGTCATATACTACCGCTTGCAAAACTGATTAGAGTATCACGCATTCGGAAAGCGGTAAAAAGTGATGTAACGATGTTTATTTCAGTAGCTTAAACTATCACTTTACTGATCATCCAGTCTCAGCGAGGCAGTTTTCTCAGGTATGCCTGTAAATAAAACTGTGTCTTGCAATCTACCCGAAGGCAGAAAAATATGCCCGGGCGGCGCCAAAGTTGCTGTGTCGTAACTGTCGCTGCGTTGCTACCGGAAATCTTCACTCAATATTTTTTTCCTAACCGCTTTTCCATTTTGTACACAGAATGACACTTTTGACAGGTGAAAAGGCGGAGTTTGAAAGAAACACATTGATTTTTGACAGGTGCACCGACGAGTCTCGTTCTTTACCTTACAGTGTAAACTCTAATCAGTTTTGCAAGCGGTAATAAATTACTCGTCGATTTATCAGTCCCCGAAGATTTATCAGCTTTCTTTTTTTTTTTTTTCAACGTGAACCAGTTTTATTTACACAATGATACGTGTATTCTCTAGCTTGCAGTTTAAATGCGAATAAGTCAAGTAGAGAAAAGGAAGATTGTGTTTCTTCTTTGGTTACACGTGTGACAAGTTAGCAATTCATTTATAAATTTAAGATAGAACACGCGCACAAAACATGTATTACATACGCATCAGTGACAATTCATAACTTATTAAATTACGATTACATTGCTAATTCGCTGGCGAATGAAAAAAATCATCCTCAACGGTTTATACGGTACAACTACGTTAACTTTCGACAAACTGATATTGTGAATTACATGAGTCTACATGAATAACATTCTAAAATATCTTTAAAACCCTTAAACACCTTAAATGTCATTATTTAAGAGCTTATTATTATTATTATTATTATTATTATTATTGTATTTACTATCAACTAGCAGCTTTTTTTATATAAAAGGTCCCTGATACATTATATTAATAACTAATGATACTCCCCATGTTGTAGTGATGTACTGAAAGCTTTTTTTTCTTTTTGTGTATATTATTCATGGATTGTTCAATGTACTCTTTAATATATACTATGAAAATTTGTAAGGTTGATAGAGGATGGTTCCCCGACCTCTTCTCAACCTATTACGGGGATAATAAAAGGGGTAACCCTTTTGGGGTCTCAAAAAAATATTTTAGAGCTTCAAACGGTAATCCTTTTCAAAAATTGGCGACTTGAACATTAATGAACTCTATTTTTGTAACGTGTCAATGCTCAAGTGTCGTGAAATAGCATATAGAAAAGATATATGGTCTACTGAAATAATTTCGAGCAGCGTTAAAAAGGTTAGATCTTCAGTTACAAGTTTATATTTACATTACTTTACATCGATAGTGAAATAAGTAATTGCTTAAGTTAAATGATAGATTTCTCATTCCAAGTTGTATTATTATAGAAAGTGGTATAGATACGAACATTTAGACATGTTTGTGACAGCAAAAAGCATCCAGTGATAGTTATGTCCTTGGGAATTCCTGATAGGGATCGAACCGACACAAAACGGTCACTGTTATTTTAGATTATTAAGCCATTATTATTTTTTTTATTTCCAGGCACGAATATGATTTTATGTAGTTTTTCCTTTACAATAATGCTTCTACGACGTTTAAGTATTTATTCTCAGACATACGTCACACAAGTTCTATGTTTGCTGTCTTCTGTGGGCAATACAGGCCAGATTCTCCTACATCTATTGATTGTTTATGTACGTTAATGCAAGATGTATTTTATACTTCTCCAAATACTTCAGGACTCACAGATGACCGTGAGGGGCATAACAGACTGGGGAAAGACCAGAAACCTTTTACAACACTGGCCTATGCTAACGGACCTGGGGGATATGCTGAACTAAACGCTACCGAGAGACAAAACTTAACACACGTTGACACATGTTAGTATGAACCCTTTGTGTTTTCTGCAAACCTCTGTAAAAGTTATGTTAAGAATAAAGAAACATTTTAAGTTAGAATGTTCTTATCATCTACCCACGTAACTTCAAGTCAAAAGTTTTCAACTGCAACTGAGTCGTTGATCTCGGAACGTCTTTTTATAGGACTTGCTACTTCCCGACCATCATATTTGCTATAATCCACTTTTCACACTACATAGGAATCGGAGAGTACAGTGAAATCCCGCTATTAAGACCACCTTTGGGACTTACAAAACATGGTGTTAATAGTGAGGTGGTCTTAATATTGGGGTAGAAAATAGTGCAAAACTGTAAAATGGAACATTGAAATAGTGGTCTTATTATCGAGTTGGTCTTAATTTTGGGGTGGTCTTAATGAGGGGTTTTACTGTATTATTTTTAGTTTATAAATGCGTTTACTAGCCAAAGATAGGAATGACCAGATAAAACACTACACATTGCATGTTTTCCAAAGTCTTGTCCAGGATAATATTCATAAATTTCAAATTAAGACAAAAGAGACTTAATGAAGACTTTGAAATACTTCTATTCACATGAAATTCGTTTCATTTGACTTTTATTTCTTTCAAGACTGAACGATTCAGCAATGCCTTAAGCATTCAAGAAATCAGAAAATGATTTACTGCTATGTGGGTATTTTTTTTTTCATTCGAAAATAAGCATGTGTTTACTTTACATACTACATGTATATGTATCTGACAAGTGGTTACATACATTAGCTTTTACAGCTGTGATTTTGATTAAATTGCAACAGATTTTTTCTTTGTTATATGTGCACTTTTACTTTTGCTTGGTTAAGGTGTGAGCTCCGCAACTACTTAGATTCACACGCTTTTAATTTTACGTTCATAAAGTACACAAACTCCCGACGTTAAATAGATGTACCCCACTTTCACAATGTGTGAATCTCACAGTTTTATACTTGCACAATTCATTATTGTCATTCCGTTATTTTCAGCGAATATGGATTACAGACAACAATCTGCCGTTCCTTTGTCCTCAGAAACCCACGGTGGAGAGGATGTCGCTATTTATGCACAAGGACCAATGTCCCATCTTTTTCACAGCGTTCACGAGCAGCACTATATTGCCCACGTGATGGCGTATGCATCCTGTGTCGGCAGTTATTCGTCCTCAGATACATGTGCTGCAGCAGACGTAGAGGAAGTGAATAGTGGCGCATTAATACGTCTTAATATGTTAACTCTCTTATTTGCGTTTCTTGTTCGAGTTTTTTTGTAATGCTTTATAAATTATGTTTTATTAACACTTTCTGATGTCAAATGCTGGTATTCTTTTTCAGCTGAAATGTTGAAAACTAGGCATGAATGTACAATGTCGGTAACAATAAATGTTAAATTTATGCTACTTAGAACTCACTTACACTAACACACATATACTTTTTTTTATCTTGTTTATAGTTTTACTAATTTTACAAAAATATAGAAAATTTGTAATAAATGTTTTTAGTAAATATTTGTTGTTGCTATGTTTTCAGTACATTATATGCACCGAAATCAAAATATTCGGTGATTTTGTCTCGAAGTTCTCTGCTCATCCTGTGGATACAACAACAACAACAACAACATATCAGTAATATTGTTTCCTATCAAACTAATTCTTTATTCATATGCACGTGTTAAACATTGTTCATGTTTTTAATTTATTCATTGAGTCTATGTGGTATAATCCGCATACGGCGTCAGGCAAAGCTACAACTTTAATTAAAGTGTTGGTAGGAAGATAATTGGCCAATGACCTAACCCAAAGTTCAGATCATAATGTTCGGGTGTTCCTGTTAGGGAATCGTGATTTTTAAAAAAAAAAGAAATCTGTTTCATGCCGCAAGTATGTGAAAATGTGATGGTGCCATGGCACGATTGTGAAAAAATTGATACGATGGTGGAACAAATATGTTACGATGATGAAACAAAGATGGTGCAATGGCACGGTTATGAAACAAAGATGCTACGATGGTGGAGCAAAGATGTTACGATGATGAAACAAAGATGGTGCAATGGCACGATTATGAAACAAAGATGCTACGATGGTGGAACAAATATGTTACGATGATGAAACAAAGATGGTGCAATGGCACGATTATGAAACAAAGATGCTACGATGGTGGAACAAATATGTTACGATGATGAAACAAAGATGGTGCAATGGCACGATTATGAAACAAAGATGCTACGATGGTGGAACAAATATGTTACGATGATGAAACAAAGATGGTGCAATGGCACGATTATGAAACAAAGATGCTACGATGGTGAAAAAAGATGGTACGATAGTAAAACAAAGATGGTGCCATGGCACTATTGTGAAACAAAGATGGTACCATATCACAATTGTGAAGCAAAGATACAAAGATGGTACGATGGTGAAATTGCAATGACACGATGACACAATAGTAAAATGCGATGTAATATAGCGTTTTTGTCCTTGTGCAATTGCTTTATCGCATTTTTATCGCCTCAATACCATCATAGTATTCTTGTCTGTAAATAGATGAAAACTGACCGAATCAAAATTTGAGTTTCGGCAAGACTCACCTTTTCTCATCCAGCCGAAGGTCAATCTGAGTTTAAACGTCTGGTTGCATTTTATCAGGGGCTGTAAATCATACATGCATGAAGTATGCAAGACTGTCAGCGTTCTTATGATCATACTTGATGAAATAAGATAGCTATTAACCCCGTAAAGTAAACTGTGAAATAAATATGATAGTTATACCTTTTCTTATCAAACCAAAATTGCCATAAACATTACGGTGTTGACTAGGCCATTAGTTGCTGTGATATTGTTTTTGAAAATACCTTGAAGGTGTGGATTTCACAACTGTGCACGCTTCACACGTTGAACCTTCACATGCACACATTTTGAAATTTACGGGAGGAGCATTCATTTACGAACCTCGGTATATCATTTATATAAAATATTGACGACAGTTACATGCAAAGTGAAGCAGTAGTGTAGGCGTTTTTGTTGCTTATTTTTTTCTCTATTCGAATTAAGTGTTAAATTCAAATATCTAAATTTATCTATTAAATCATGCAGCATCACTTGTGAGTATCATTAAGGTCTTATACACAATGAAATTATACTGTAAATCTTGTACTTGAAGGTGAGTACGAAGATAATCTGTCTGCTGATGTTCTTACTAGCGGATCCAGAGGGGGCACACCCGGCGCGCGCCCCCTAAAATTCCTGGACCATAGGTAATATTGTAGGTCTATTTTGAATATTTCTTTAAATAATGTATACTTCATTGTTCAACATTGAATTGATTAATCAGAGGCCCAAGTGATATTGCCAAATCAGTTTACTCTAGCATAACCACAACCGTTGAAATGAAGTAGAAAACGGACACAAATTGGGCCAAACATTTTTCGCCCCCCCCTAACCTGAAATCCTGGATCCGGCCCTGGTTCCCCTATTTTATACTGATGAACAATACATAAACCTTTTCATATTTTATCTGTATTGCTTATTAATAATAGTTTAATAATTTTTAGTGTTTTGTCTATATTTCGGTAAGGTACAAACAGTTTTTTAAAAAATTTCTTTTCAGTTTGTGCACGCACTGGTAAACAACAAAATTCATTTAGTTAATTGACATAGTTTCACAGACAACCGCGATCACACCCAGGCAAGTGTTTGGTTAAGCAACGTCTGAGTAAGAAGACATGCTCTTTCGAAATTTTCACTCGTTGGTATGATTATTTTAGCGTTAAAATTCCCCCTCCATAAGTGAACGTATCATGAGTGATTGTATAGTGTATGATTTTATGTGTTATGTACCCTTAGCGGTTTGACCTTGTTTATGTAAGATCAAACGATTCGATTAATTTTATTTAAACTTTGCTGAGTTTTTGTTTTCGCGAATGATTTGAAGATTGAAAATATTTTATTTTTTAAATACTTTTTACATCATCATCCTCATCACCACCACAACCATCATTATCATCATCACCACCACCACCATCATCATCATCACCACCACCATCATCATCATCACCACCACCACCATCATCATCATCACAATCATCATCACCACCATCATCATCACAATCATCACCACCACCACCACCACCATCATCATCATCACAATCATCACCTGATTTAAAGATAAACATCGTTAATAAGGAGTTAGATTTATTTTTCATCAACAGGTTTAAATAAATAACAGAGAAAATGGTGATCTCCGGTCTTAAGACTGTTTTAATAACAATTCTTTAATTATCCGGTAGCCATTTATAAGCTCGATAAAATGGTAGCGTGACCGTACAAACGAAACATCGGTTCAGTGGTAGCGCACAAGAGTTGTAATTCAAGGGCTGTGAATTCGGTCCCTGCTCCTCCACAAACACTATCAACTATTATTTTTTTTAAACTCATGTCCCATATATCAGTTGCTGTACACGGAGCATGCAATAAACCAGGAGTGTCTCTGGAATGCGATTTCTATTTATCTTGCACTATCCCCAACAACCTAAACTGATTCAAACGTGAACCCGGAACCGAAGATAATAAAAGCATTGATTAAATGGATAAACAAGGTAGAATTGTGGACCAGTTTAGATTTTACTGTATTCTGTATACTGTTGGACGGGAAGTCCGCATTCATTAAGACTTGTAGTTTTCTTGGTTGAAACAATCAAGCCTGATAAACAATAGGACCACAGAATTCATGAGAAATATGATCAAGATGTAAACACGTGATTGTGCGTTTTGTCACGTGATTATGCGTTTTGTCACGTGATTATGCTTTTCGTTTCTTAAAATAATCCCAAAACATTTCACAAAGTTGATTTGAAACGGAAAAAGAGTGCATGGTTTGTATAGTCTTAGCTAAGTTCTTTCATTGTGGCTGTAATGTGAATCTCTGAAAAATCTCAATCCCTAAAAATCTGAATCTCTGTAGAGCAAACCTCTCGCAATGCATTTACATTATCAAGAGAAATACAAACAAAACCTTAAAGTAACATAGTTTATTACAGGGCTTATATATTTAAATGAGTTTTATAGATACTGCTCTAGACTACCTTTGTTGATTTATTAAGAAATATTATAGATGTAATACGTGAAATAAATTGAAACCTTTAGGAAATACAGACATTGACTACAGTGTCCGTACTTTAAATGAGTTTTATAGACACAGTTATAGGATATGTATTGTTGATTTAGTAAGGAATATTATACATTACAGATGACCTCGTGTCACTAAGATGGCCGGCTGAACAGAAGGTTTAAATTCGTTCAATGCTTAGGTTTAATTGTGCGGTCACCAAAATGCCAAGAGGTTCGAAGTACAGTGAAATCCCTCTATTAAGACCACCTTTGGGACTGAGAAAACATGGTCTTAATAGTGAGGTGGTCTTAATTAGGGGTTTTACTGTACTGTGTACTGTTTCTTTTACCATTCTCACTATTTTCTTTCTAAACATTAAATAAACCTGCAATTAATATACTGACAGCCCGTACTTTTTAAAGTCTGGTTTAAGTTACACATTTTGACAGAAAAACACCAGACGATATGTTTATTTTTGCCTTGCTTGAAAGAAATGGAACTAAATGTTCAAAGTTCATTTACTCCTCAAACCAGCTCAAATTGTAAAAGATATAACATACCGCTTAACAAAAGCTTTTCATCCCGCTGGACCGTTTCAGCTTTCACATGTATAGAAAGATAACATATTCGCTGAAACTGAGTTGTATTTCGATTTCATTGGCGTCTAAATGCGATTGCTTTTGAAAATCCTAAGGAAGGGACCGTTTTGTAAATATGACGGTGCGCTGATTTTTCCCCCATAAATCTGCAGGAAACACCAACGGTTTCACGAACGTGATGTTACGTAAACTAGATGTAAATAAGCTAAACTGGGCCACTTTCGTAGTCACGATCTGAATTAATTACTAGACTATAGAATATTCAATGTTTGTTGTAAACTTCGATGTTCATTTGGAGAATAATTAAAGAACAAATGTAAATATGTAGATTATCTTAAGAAGTGAAACTGGTCTTTTAAACATACGTGAAAATTGCTAATTTATCGAAATAGGTACAGGGAAGAAAGGACAAGGAAAGGCGAAACAAAAACATTGCTTACCACGCAGATGATTTTCTGCTTTGCACAAATCATTATTAATTGTCGTTTCTGGTTCGATTTTGTTAAGATAGGTGTCATTTTTTGTAGACAAATGAATGCTCTATTGCATTGTGCAGTTTGTTTTCATCATAATTAAATAATTTTTGAGATATTTGAGATATAAAACAAACGGGATTTTGAGAGATCTTTTCAAGCTGCCCCGAGATTTTGTGAGATTTACAGAAGTAGCCAATCTGTTGTATTTTAAATCTTTGATTGTCTCAACTAATCAAGTCATATCAATGAGGGACATTCCTGATAACAAATTATCTCCCTTACTCAGATAGCATCAAAGGTAGACCAAATAGCACTTTGGTCCTTTCAGTTGGAATCCTCTGTCTTTATTATTGTTTCTAATTGTGATGATCTTGACTTTAAGTTGTGAAAATTGTCACTTATACATTAAATAAAAAGTTAGGGTTTCAAAAAACAAAGATAATAATGTTAACAAAACATGTTGCTAAACTTAATGTGTAATCTGACTACCACTTTTGCAAATAATTAGGCTTATTTATCACCATACCAAAAGAGAAAATAGTGATAAAAGCAGAGGAATCCAAATGGAAGGACCAATGTAATATCAGAGAGTATTCAGGGTAGATAATCCACAAATGTGCCCCCATTTAAACGCATCGGTCATTCGCAAATACATTGATAATTGAAAGGCACGTATTTCTTTTAAACTTATAAGTACTTTCTATAAAACTTATAAAAGAGACTCCCTTTGCATTACGTAGCCAAATTAAAACCACTGTCTTGTTGACTACAAATGAAATAGTTCAAATTTTCTGAACTTAATTTAGCAAGGGTTATACTCTGATTTCTAATACGATACCGTCCGACATTCGGTTATTTGATATTTCACCACTGCTTTCGAATAAACAGAAATATTTAACCTTAACATTTCTTTAAACTAGATATAGGTAAGTACACACCAGAAATGCAGCATAAACTTTATAGAATATGAGAAAGAAAAAAAAAAAATACGTGACTAAGATAAATAAATGAAGGAACGAACGATATTATGAATGAATGAAAGAATAAAATGAATGAATGAACGAATGTTAGTATGAGTGAATGAAAGAGAAGAAGGGATGAATAAAGGAATGTTAGGATTAATGAATGAATGAAAGAACAGAACGGATGAATGAACGAATGTTAGAACGAATGAATAAAAGAATAGAACAGATGAATAAACGAATGTTAGAGTAATGAATGAAAGAAAGAATAGAACGGAAAAATAAACGAATGTTAGGATGAATGAATGAAAGAACGGTACGAATGAATAAACGAATGTTAGGATGAATGAATGAAAAACAGAACGAATGAATTAAGGAATGTTATGACGAATGAATGAAAAAAAAGACAGAACGGATGAACGAACAAACATATGTTAGGATGAATGAATGAATGAAAGAATAGAACGGATAAATAAACGTATGTTAGGATGAATGAATGAATGAAAGAACAGAACGGATGAATAAATGAATGTTAGGATAAATGAATGAATGAAAGAATAAAACAGATGAATAAACGAATGTAACGATGAATGAATGAATGAATGAAAGAATGAATGAATGAACGAATGTAAGGATTAATGAATGAATGTAAGAACAGAACGGATGAATAAACGAATGTTAGGATAAATGAATGAATGAGAGAATAAAACAGATGAATAAACGTAAGTTAGGATGAATGACTGAATGAATGAAAGAACAGAACGGATGAATAAACGAATGTTAGGATGAATGAATGAATGAATGAATAAAAGAATAAAACAGATGAATAAACGAATGTAACGATGAATGAATGAATGAATGAATGAAAGAACAGAATGGATAAATAAACGAATGTTAGGATGAATGAATAAAAAAAGAACAGAACAGATGAAAAAACGAATGTTAGGATGAATGAATGAATGAAAGAACAGAACAGATGAATAAACGAATGTTAGGATGAATGAATGAATGAAAGAACAGAACGGATGAATTAACGACTGTGGGGTTGAATGAATGAATGAAAGAACAGAACGGATGAATAAACGAATGTTAGGTTGAATGAATGAATGAAAGAATAGAACGGATGAATAAACGAATGTTAGGATGAATGAATGAATGAAAGAACAGAACGGATGAATAAACGAATGTAAGGATGAATGAATGAATGAAAGAACAGAACGGATGAATAAACGAATGTTAAGATGAATGAATGAATGAAAGAACAGAACGGATGAATAAACGAATGTTAGGATGAATGAATGAATGAAAGAATAGAACGGATAAATAAACGAATGTTAGGATAAATGAATGAATGAAATAACAGAACGAATAAATAAACTAATGTTAGGATTAATGAATGAAAAAATAACAAAACGAATGATAAACGAATGTTGGGATGAATGAATGAATGAAAGAACAGAACGGATGAATAAACGAATGTTAGGATGAATGAATGAATGAAAGAACAGAACGGATGAATAAACGAATGTTAGGATGAATGAATGAATGAAAGAACAGAACGGATGAATAAACGAATGTTAGGATGAATGAATGAATGAATGAAAGAACAGAACGGATGAATAAACGAATGTTAGGATGAATGAATGAATGAAAGAACAGAACGGATGATTAAACGAATGTTGGGATGAATGAATGAATGAAAGAACAGAACGGATGAATAAACGAATGTTAGGATGAATGAATGAATGAAAGAACAGAACGGATGAACGAACGAATGTTAGGATGAATAAACGAATGTTAGGATGAATGAATTAATGAAAGAATAGAACGGATAAACGAACGAAAGTTAGGATGAATGAATGAATGTTAGGATGAATGAATTAATGAAAGAATAGAACGGATGAATAAAAGAATGTTAGGACGAATGAATGAATGAAAGAACAGAACGGATGAACGAACGAATGTTAGGATGAATGAACGAATGAAAGAACAATACGGATGAATAAACAAATGTTGGGATGAATGAATGAAACAAAGAACAGAACGGATGAACGAATGTTAGGATGAATGATTGAATGAAAGAACAGAACGGATGAACGAACGAACGAATGTTGGGATGAATGAATGAATTAAAGAACGGAACGGATCAACCATCGAACCAATGTTGGGATGAATGAATGAATTGATTGATTGAATGAATGAATGAATGAATGAATGAATAAATGAATGAATGAATAAAAGAATGGACATGATGAGCAATAGAACGAGTTAACGAACGAATGTAGGGATATATGAATGAATGAATGAATGAATGAATGAATGAATGAATGAATGAATGAATGAATGAAAGAATGAATGAACGAACGAACGAATAAACGAACGAATGGAATGGAATCGAATGAATGAATGAATAAAAAAAGAACAGAACGGAAAAATAAACGAATGTTAGGATGAATGAATAAATGAAAGAATAGAACGGATGGATAAACGAATGTGAGGATGAATGAATGAAAGAACTGAACGGATGAATAAAAAAATGTTAGGATGAATGAATGAAAGAATAGAACGGATGAATAAACGAATGTTAGGATGAATGAATGAATAAATGAAGGAAAAGAACAGATGAATAAACGAATGTTAGGATGAATGAATGAATAAATGAATGAATGAATGAATGAATGAATGAATGAATGAATGAATGAATGAATGAATGAACAGAACGGATGAATACACGAATGTTAGGATGGATGAATGAATGAATGAAAAAACAGTATGGATGAAGAAACGGATGTTAGGATGAATGAATAAAAAAGAACAGAACGGATGAATAAACGAATGTTAGGATGAATGAATGAAAGAAAGAACAGAACGGATGAATAAACGACTGTTAGGATGAATGAATGAATGAATGACAGAACAGAACGGATGAATAAACGAATATTAGGATGAATGAATGAATGAAAGAACAGAACAGATGAATAAACGACTGTGGGGTTGAATGAATGAATGAAAGAACAGAACGGATGAATAAACGAATGTTAGGTTGAATGAATGAATGAAAGAACAGAACGGATGAATAAACGACTGTTAGGATAAATGAATGAATGAATGAATGAATGAATGAATGAATGAAGAAATGATTGAATGAATGAATGAATGAATGAATGAATGAATGAATGAACAGAACGCATGGATAAACGAATGTTAGGATGAATGAATAAATGAAAGAACAGAATTGATGAATAAACGAATGTTAGGATGAATGAATGAATGAAAGAACAGAACGGATGAATAAACGACTGTGGGGTTGAATGAATGAATGAAAGCACAGAACGGATGAATAAACGAATGTTAGGTTGAATGAATGAATGAAAGAACAGAACGGATGAACGAACGAACGAATGTTGGGACGAATAAATGAATAAAAGAACGGAACAGATCAACGAACGAACGAATGTTGGGACGAATAAATGAATGAAAGAACGGAACAGATCAACGAACGAACGAATGTTGGGGTGTATAAATAAATGAAAGGACAGAACGGATGAACGAACGAACGAATGTTGGGATGAATGAATGAATGAATGAATGAATGAATGAATGAATGAATGAAAGAAAGAAAGAAAGAAAGAATGAATGAATGAATGAATGAATGAATGAATGAATGAATGAATGAATGAAAGAACGGAACTGATCAGCGAAAGAACGAGCTAACGAATGAATGTAGGATCAATAGGTTTTGAAGTTAAAACTTCATCTTCATCGACTGTATAACCGTATAGGGATTGAACACGCTGATGTTATATCATACACAATGGTAAATTTTCATCACTTTGGCAAACTTCAAGGCTTCATGGCTGACTAGAGGAAGCATCTATTCTGTAAAACAACATTATTTATTGCAGTCTTATTGCCTAACGTTTAGAAAGTCTTTAGTTTCTATGGTCAATTGAAGCATTGGTTAAAATTCCAGCAGCACATTAGTGTATTCATTATACTTGCTATTAATTTCAGTGCAGTGTCTCAACGAAGCATATTCATCATATTTTACTCACTAACCCTCCTATGTTGCCCTTTCACCGTTTTGTCAATATATACAATTTTTTTTAAACAAAAAGTCTGGGTGTTACAATATCTGCCTAGTAGACCATTTACGTCGTAATTGAAGTTTACACAAGGCATAGAGAGTAATTGTTTATTTCATGCCAACACCAAAACATGTTTAACTTTCTGACATCGGAAGGAGCAGGAGATCAAGGTTTTCCTCTGTTGTGTCTGCATTTGCAAGTAAGGAAAACCATGTACGTACTTAGCAATGTATGCGCGGCCAACTGCTTTGTGGTATTTTTGTTAAGCAATGTCAATTTTACAGAATCTAAACATAAGAAAAGTATAACAACTTTAATGTTTTCAGTCTGAGTAGTTCCGGAAGAATTATAGATGATTTGAAACAGATGCTAATTAAGATTACATATGTATGTTGAGCCCCACCCCCGCCCGTGTCGCCAAAAAGAAAAACACAAGAACATGGTAGCGTAAGAAAAGCCCCTTCTCGTTTATCTCCCTTCCCCGTTCTCGACTGCCGACACTCCCCAGTTTCCAACCGAAGAGCGGATGCTCCCAAACAAATCAACAGTCGAAACCCCATCAAGGCTTCTTCAAAACAAGCACACAGCGTACTCCGCAGCAAAACAAACAAGAAAATCAAGCAGAGACTAGCCAGCTGTATAATGTTGGAGATGCAAAAAAAAAGAAAACCAAAAAAAAACAAAACCAAAAAAAACAAAAAAAACAGACGTATATTAAAAAAACTAATCAACAACATCAAAAGAGACGCGCACACGCGAACGCACACACACGCACGCACGCGAGAGTAAAACAATAAAAACTCACTACCCACGAATTTTTCAAACTTCGAACAACATAAATCGGATAACTCAGACAGAGCTTACCCAGATATACAAAAATATATTGACTTTTTTATTTAAAAAAAAAAATCTAAATTCCGCACACAGCTCTTAGTTAACTTGGACGATTTTTTTGTCATTTGAAAGTGAAAGCTTAGAGTTTACATGGGTATGGGGAACAGTGACCAAGTGGATAAGAAGGGCGTAAATTGTAATTATGTGCACTAACCACTCCTGTCTTACAAAGGAATTATGAATGCAGTGCATACAACGGACGTACACCAGCCATTTAACTGACTTACGTATCTTATGGTGGCATATTTCTGCCGTAAGATTACCAGCTGGCAAATATCGTGTTATTAGTTTTACATAATATTTGCGATAATTACCTATCTAGTAAACGTCCGCAAAAATTGTTTACAGTAACATAGCTGAAGGTTTATTATTGTCTGGATTTTTGAGTAGCTGGTACCATATCATAATAACATTGCAATATTGGCATTTGATGCACTGTATTTCCCCCCTTAAGTTTGCTTGTTTATTTTATTGCTGGATTTTTGTCTAATGTACAACAGTGAATAGATCCTGTGCAAAATTAGGCATTTATTCAAATAAAAAAAATTCAATGTCAGTCGCATTACTATATATGCTTCACCTTATGGGCCAGTTACACAGACGGTCGGTCCCCAATCGGTCATTTAATTTTAAATTTACTCGCCGTTATGATCGGTTGTCATGCGTGATTTTATTTCTGGTTTTCTGTGTAAACGGCCATCGGTGATGGACAAGTGTTCAATCGGTTACCTGTCTCCGACTAGCCACCGATTGACCAATCACGAAATCAGACTGGTCACCGATCAAACGCGTCCGGCAACCGATCAACAGCCGATGAGTACATATGAAAACCGATTGGCCACTTACAAATTTAAACCCACCGATGACACGATGGCGGCAATCGATTGATCACAGATTGAATCCCTATTAACCACCGATCAAAACCGACGAAATCCCACATCTTAATTCTCATCTTTTTTCTGTCGGTGGTAAGTATTAGTTGATCGGTTGCTTATCGGTGGCCCATCGGTGATATCGGTTGTAGACAGGTTGTCAATCGGTTATTTGTAAAATATTTTCACCGATCGAGAATTTTAAACATGTTTAAAAATCCCAATCGGTAATTTTAACCGAAAAAACTTATCTTTCCCCAATAGCAGTTGATAGGTGGAAAACAGGTGACCAATAGGTGATATCGGTGTTAAATACGTTGTCATCGGTTCATTCCATAATTTGGCTAAAAAAACTACCGATCAATCACCGATGGCTCTGTGTAACTGGGGTTTTAGATGCAGTTTGAATATTAGATAACTTATCAATACAGTTTCCAGTAAAGAGAGAGAGTGAGAGAGAGAGAGTATTCAGATGGAAGTCTCTACAGTCATCACTGTATAACAAAACATTAAGTGACCGTACAGAAACGGCAGAGACAGCTCCAAATATTTCTTCAATAAAGTTACTTTGAACAAATAATGCTTTGTTGTTTCAACGGGACTACATCGACAATTTGACCAATCTGTTAAGTTTTTTTACGAAAAGATACTGGCAACAACGGGTACTTATACTCGTTTGTATGATACATAGTTTGCTATCGCCGTGATTAAACAGTTTATTAACAGAAGGAAAAACTATTAATGTGGCTTCTAAAATTTGTTACCGAGGGAAGAAATGCATTTGAATACAGTGATGTTTTACAAACAGTCTGTTTGAACTGTTCAGAGTTCCTTAATGTGTAAGACGAGACATGACCAACTGTAAATGGAACGAGATTAGGAAGATATCGCAGAGTTAGACCATTAATCATTTTATAAAATTGTATCAATTTATGTTTTCTGTCTGAGTGCTAGGGTTTCCAATCCTACCTCATGCAGTACATGTAAGTCTTAATGCATCCCGAATCTATCCGGGCAGCCTCATTTTTGGACATGCACGGTTAGCGGCCTAGTGACCTAGCGATATGAAGTTGGCGACCTAGCAGCCTGATGCCTAATGTATTTTACCCCTCCCTCCAAATTACACTAAATAAACAAAAGAAACTTGGAAACCTTGCAATTTTGCAACCTAGTCTAATAGAATAGACTAAGCAAGGAATAACAAATAAACAATCGCAAAAGTGGTGTATTTTCGCCCACTGGAATACATATGTCTGCCAGGCTGCTAGGTCAGTGAGAGATGTGGATAATCACATAGGTGACGGTCATTTAGGTGACCTGTACCCACGAAAAAAATAACTTAAATCGGAAACATGAGTATTTACCTTTAATGGAATAAATGGCTTTTTAGCATCATTCCGTTATTGCATGTTGAATACTTCTTTTTAAAAGACCAACAATTCACAAATGCACTAGAAATTAGTAAGTTTTTTTTATTATTAATAAGGCTTAAAACTTCCAGTGATAAAGCAATGATAAGGTGTTCCATGTGATTTAAAATTTGCATTGTTTTATTATTATTATTAGGCTTTTTAAATTAGCTCTTGAGTTATGATTTGATTTAATAGATATGTGACATTGTATTGCCCCAGCCACCACATACATGTAGAACAGGTTTTGTCAAGGAATGCTACCGTGAAAAGTGTTTTTTATTTTACGAGTAAGAGTAGTCTCGCTTTGTAGTTACTATTCACAATCGTTTCTTTCGACATGTGATTTCAAATATTTTATAAGATTAAATGAAAACTGATTTTTTTTTGTTTAAAATTCTTGTAACCCATTTAGAATCACTTAATATTTAAGAGATCACAGTTAGCCTTGAAACACATACACCATGCAAGTGTCTTTGAAAAACAACACAACGTGAAGCTAGTGACATAGAGGCCGGAGATATGGTGTCTGTGACTTGAGATTGCATTATTTGCAAGGACAGTTCAGCATCTAGGTAAGATAAAAACGTCTGTATCAGTGTGCCAATTTATTCACTGTGTTGTATCTGAGCCGCTAAACTTCCCAATTACCATTTTGCCGACCTCGCGAAGCTAGAACACTATATTGTCTCAAGAAACTCAAAATTACCAATATCATGCTGCTAAGCCGCTTTAATATAAGAAATTTTGTTAAACTTTCGTTTTTTTATGCAACTAGGACGCTATATATACTGCCAACCACTACTTCTAACTTCACGCAGTTTCTTACCTCATGCCATTCTCAATTTACGTCGCTACGCTATCAAATTCATAACGCTAGATCTCATTACTGCAAATCTCGCCACTAGGCCGGTCGAATGCACGGAAAACGCAATGAGACCGCTCGACTGCACATTTTCTCACCGTCAGACAGTTCGGTTTCAAATTAACACAGCTGGGCTATTGTGCTGCAAGCCTCGTGCCGTTAGACCGAAAAGTTCGCTACCATTTCGCCTACAAGTTTTTCAAAGCAGCAGGCGGAATAAATTTTTATGTTTTCCTTTCACTCAAGTGAAATTTGGGAATATTTAAACGTACAGGAGGCATAAACTTTAAGGCTTAGTGCAGTGACTCAAAAGGAACGGAAAACGACAAAAGCCATTTTTACAATTTAACGCTATTTATCCGACACTGTAGAAGAAATACTGAAACTAAAAAACTATAATCAGAGTATGTAAGGTTGAACTTTTAAACATCTGTCACTCAATTTGAATATAAGATAAACCTAAAACTTGTATTTACATGTCGAGATAGAGAGAGAGAGAGAGAGAGAGAGAGAGAGAGAGAGAGAGAGAGAGAGTTTATTTGATCCGCAAAATTAGAAATAAGAGGCAAGCACTCCAAGGAATCAGATTTCGTAAAGATAATAGATAAGTTGCATGGCAAACATCCAGCAACGGCCAGTTGTATGTGATGATCCGATGTTTGCCATGAAAAAGATTTGATTTGTCTTTCTGTCCATTTATTCAACCATTAACCAGCCTTCGGAGACGGTTGTTAATTAATCTAAGTTGCGGAGGATGCTCCAAGATTCGGACAGCATTACGTTCCAGAAATAAACCCTAATCTTTAGCTTGCTCTGTGTAGGATAAAGAAATTTTACATCTCATTCAAAACAGAGTAAGTACTGTGACTGTACAAACGGGAGATCAAACTCGCGACTCCTGACGACGAAACTCCCTCTAGTCACCTTTTAGGTCATGCGTTAATATTTAAAAGACAGCCTTAATAAAAGGTTTGAACACTAGTGAAATTTCTATCTCGTTCTATTGTATGCAAAATTAGTACGCCATGTTTGGTTACTTATTCATTCCATTTCTATACTGGAAGTTTTTTTTTCACGTTTACTTTATTATTTACATGTAGTCTGGTAAGTACATGGTTTTTACAGTTACAAGAAATGTTCCAGAGATAAGAATCAAACTCACGATCTCCTGTTTATAAGTTGAACTGTTTGTCTTTATATCACTACCATACCATGGTAAACTCGAGAAGTAAAGAAAAATTGCAGCAACAACAAAAGTAACAGTTGTAACAGTGGCAGCAGCAACAGCAACAGAAGAAGAAAAGGATGATGAGGAGAAATAAGAAGAAGAAAAAAAGAAGAAAAGAAAAAGAAGAAACAAAGAAGAAAAAAAAAAGAAGAAAAGAAAAAAGAAGAAGAAAAGAAGAAGAATAAAAGAAGAAGAAGAAAAGAAAAAGAAGAAGAAAAAAAGAAGAAGAAAAGAAAAGAAGAAAAGAAAAAGAAGAAGAAAAGAAGAAGAACAAGAGAAGAAGAAAAGAAAAAGAAGAAGAAAAAGAAAAGAATAAGAACGAAAAAGAAGAGAAAAAAAAGAAGAAGAAAAGAAGAAGAAAAATAAATTGAAGAAAGGAAGAAAAATAAAAAAGAAGAAGAAAAGAAGAAGGATAAAAGCAAAAGAAGAAGAAAAGAAGAAGGATAAACAGCATTAAAATCTTCAGGCTTTGTTTATAAACCATTATTTGAAATTTAAATGAAACATACAAACATTCAGCAAAGCCTTCAATAACAACAATATTTTATTTAGTGTTACCGAAATGAAACAAAACAATTCGACATAATAAAAAGTAATGAAAAACGCTACATTACTGTTGATTTACTTAATCATGTTATAATAGTTTTACAACGGGGATGAATTTTTAAAGGATTTAATTTCAATCACACACGTGAAAACAGGTATACAGAATATAGAGTAATCCGTTTTAATCAGTACTTTATTGCTTAATCGTGTAAATTATATATATCTCAATATTTAAGACTAAAACATTGAAACCATTTAAATCCCTTACTTTGGCATAACTCCTGATTAAGTTTCAAAGTGCAAATGAAGTTTCGATATTAACGCAATCTTCGCTCTCGTCAA
This sequence comes from Cyclina sinensis, assembly GCA_012932295.1. Classification (NCBI taxonomy): domain Eukaryota; kingdom Metazoa; phylum Mollusca; class Bivalvia; order Venerida; family Veneridae; genus Cyclina; species Cyclina sinensis. Next base: position 14,380,089 of record JAAONU010000005.1, read on the forward strand.
AATGTAGAAATCGGTCAGGAATTTCATTATTTTCAAAGGTAGGTGTTCTTAGCAACTTAGGCACGCGCATTTTTCTCATGAAACGTTCCTTCAGAAATATGATCTAATTTGAAATTTGAACCTTTTATATCAAAATGACGAAAATGTATCCTAATTTGTAAAGGTGGGTTGTATACTCAGATGTAACGGGTCGAGCTCTACCGGAAATAACGTTTTTGGAACTCCTTTGTGTTTTTCCTAGTTCTGCTAATTGTAATCATTAATATGGGAATTAACTCTCATATCTTTAAACTTAAACAAAAGTCACTTAATGGTTTATCAGGAGTTTCTGTAACTTGCGTCGTAACCTACTATATCAATCAATTTGTTCGGGAGTTCGTTTGTTCATTCATTTCTTCCTTCCCTTTTCCTTTTTAAAACATTTTTTATTCGTCTGTCAGTTATTTATTTAATTTACATGCGTGATTTCAGAAATAGGGGACTCTTAAAACGAAAACAATGCCTACAATTGAGAATCCATATTTCATGTTCTTCATACTTAACCGTGAAGTTTGAAAAGAACTAAATAGTATATAAATATTACATGTCGCCTCGGTTGACAGTATTTCTTCAAGTTGACAATTTTACTGTCACCCTGTCAGACATGTAACATTTATTTTATTATACCGAAAAACTATTCAAACCATGAACAAATTTATTCAACTTTAAACTTTTGTTGCTTGCCATTATTGTCGTCTGTTTACAACGGAAATGTAAAAAATAGATATTGCGCATGCATGAATGGTACAGTATAATTTTCGAACAGTCCGTACCTATGGTAGCGGGTGACAGTATTTTTCCGACAGTAATTTGTTTCTGACAGTACTTTTATGTCACGGTGACTATGGAAGATTAACATTGTAAATGAAATTGAGGTATAATAATGTCAACTCACTCGAGTAGATGAATTTGGAACTATCAGTCGCATTGCAATATAAAATCACAATGGTTAACGGAAAATCCGTGCAATTTTTCTTTCAATACTGCTGCATTTGTTTCTAAGCAAATAGATTTTTAAGATATCTGCCAGGTTGTCACGCTTTCGGTTTACTAACTTAAGACTGCTAGGCTACTTGGCTGCTGATTTCACGCTGACAGTTTGTCAGGCTGCTGAACAACTGTCCGCAGTATGTCAGGCTGCTAAGCTACTGACCGCACCATGTCAGGCAGCTGAACTACTGACCGCACTATGTCAGACTGCTGAACTACTGACCGCACTATGTCAGGCTGCTGAACTACTGACCGCACCATGTCAGGCTGCTGAACTACTGACCGCACTGTGTCAGGCTGCTGAACTACAGACCGCACCATGTCAGGCAGCTGAACTACTGACCGCACTATGTCAGGCTGCTGAACTACTGACCGCACTATGTCAGGCTGATGAACTACTGACCGCACTATGTCAGGCTGCTGAACTACTGACTGCACTATGTCAGGCTGCTGAACTACTGACCGCACTATGTCAGGCTTCTGAACTACTGACCGCACCATGTCAGGCTGCTGAACAATTGACTGCACTATGTCAGGCTGCTAAGCTACTGACCGCACCATGTCAGGCTGCTAAGCTACTGCTCGCACCATGTCAGGCTGCTGAACAACTGACCGCACCATGTCAGGCTGCTGAGCTACTCACAGCACCATGTCAGGCTTCCCGAACAACTGACCGCATTATGTCAGATTGCTGAGCTACTCACAGCATCATGTCAGTCTTCCCGAACAACTGACCGCACCATGTCAGGCTGCTGAACTACTGAGAGAACCAAGTCAGGCTGCTGAGATACTCACAGCACCATGTCAGGCTGCTGAGCTTCTCACAGCTCCATGTCAGGCTTCCCAAACAACTGACCGCACCATGTCAGGCTGCTGAAGTACTACAGCACAATGTCAGGCTTCCCGAACAACTGACCGCACCATGTCAGGCTGCTGAATTAATGACAGCACGATGTCAGACTGCTGAACGACTGACCGCACCATATCAGATAACTAAACTACTGACAAAACCATGTCGGGCTGCTGAAGAACTGAATGCACCATGTAAGACTGCTGAACTACTGACAGCACCATGTCAGGCTGCTGAAAAACTGACCGGACAATGTCAGGCTGCTCAACTACTGACAGGACAATGTCAGACTGCTGACCTACTGACAGCACCATGTCAGGCTGCCTTACTACTGACAGCACGATGTAGACTGCTAAACTAGTGACAGCACCATGTCAGGCTGCTAAACTACTGACAGCACCATGTGGACAGCTGAACTACTGAGCTGCTGACCTCACAATTTCAGGCTGCTAAACTACTGACAGCACCATGTCAGGCTGCTAAACAACTGACCGCACAATGTGGACTGCTGAACTACTGAGCTGCTTACCTCACCACGTCAGGCTGCTTAACTACTGACAACACCATTTGGACTGCTGAACTACTACCTCACCATGTCAGGCTGCTTATCTAATGATTTCATGCTGCCAGTCTACCAGGACCTTATGCAATATAAGAAGTAAACCTAATGCATTAAAACAAGTAAACCTAATACATTAAAATAAGTGTTTATAAAGAGAGGTTTTCTACCACTTTCGAGTAGATAGCCAAATGAACACTTTCTAAGTGACTGAATGTCTGAAGGAAAAAATATAATCATATGTTCTTCTTTAAAGAATTGTCATTCATTTTAACAGGAAATGAGTAAAGAAAAAAGATATGCAGTACATGATCTGTTAATTGAAATGTATGTCACTTTATAAATGTAAGAAGCTTTTAAAAGATGACACTTTCTCATAAACGATTGATATGTTTTGAAGAAGAAAAGGCAACAAACAAAATATAAGCCAAGTAAAACATTCAACTGAAGAAGTATCAGACAAACAGAGAATTCAGGAAAATAACCGAGGGAATAGTAAGACAAATATTGATACGGTATTGTAGAAGTACTGCTTTGAACAAATACTCCGATTTTGGAATGGTGATTTTGGATTCAACTGTACAGCTCTCAAAAACTACAGTACTGCTTAATTAATATATTTCTTAACTCCCTATAATTATAAGCTTCACACCTAGTTCCTATGCTTTAAACAGTGTTTTTTAAAGAACGAGGAGGATCCCTGGACTTCGAATCCAGCCAGCGTCCTGCAATATCCACCATAAAAAAGGATCTACATCAGTAAACTCAACAAAGCGACTCCAGATTAAACAGCTAAGGTCATATCGGACCATGCCCGAGGGTGGCGGAGGGGATGGAGCTAGGGGGATCGAACCATGATCAGTTGATTCATCGTTAGACGTGCTAACCACCATGAACAAAATGTTGATATCAGTAAATGCTTTATAATCCCAATTCCGTTTCTAAAACTCATTTAGTGCGAACATATCAAAATTGATCATGATTTTGCTGCATTTGATTTTACTTGAAAGTGCAATATAATATCCACCTATTGTTTTCAAACTGTATTCAGGGATATCTTTTATGAATTGTTAGTCAACAAGGTTAGGATGAAACTCATCTTTAAAATTGATAAGCAATCTTTATTCAAATACAAAATTTGCTTTCATTTGCTTGTTTTTGTTATCTTTACTTTGGTGGCCAGCCATGAGTGTGTTATTGTCTAGGGCTTATATCATATCAACATCACGTGATTGTTATTATCTATTACTTTTCAGAGCGTTTTCCTTAGAATTCCTAATGATGAGTGAACGCCGTTTCCTAATTTTGGCGTCACTTCTTTCATATGTATCTGCTCAGACCGGCCCGAACTTCTGCAGCTACAGTGATGGCGTGTTTCATTGTGACTATGCCAGTATGGTCTCGACGTCTGACCGACCAATAGATTACAACGGTTTTAGCGAGGATCCTCAACAGATCGAGATTTCGGTCAATGGCTTTCTTCCGTACTTTGGTAAGATAATAAGAAACATTCAATTTCTTCAAGTGAAATCATTTTACAGTGTCGGAGGAGACATGGAAGAGCAAACACAAATGAAACTGTTGAACTTAAGTAATCTACCAGTCAAGAAAATACAAAAGGAGAGAAAATAATAATAATAATGATAATAATAATAATAATAATAATAATAATGACTTTTCGCATTCACCTTTCGAAATGTAATAAATTTTAAAATGTCAGTATTTCGTCTCCACCTTTAAAAAACGGCCTTGGTAATTCATCGAATCTATATAATCATATGTGCGTCACGTTTGAAGTCATTTGTCAAAGAACAGTGTTAGTTCTATTATACAATTCTGTATTTATTATAAATCAATATAAGGCATTATAAAGTTTGAACATGCATGTTTGTCTGTATCTTATCTATGTAAATGTTTTGTTTGGCACAAGTTTCATTAGAATGTATGTTCTCTTCTGTATGCTTTAAAACAGGAGATAGTCAAGTATTCACCAACTTTGACTCCATTGACGTGAACCAGTTTGACAGCAACTACCCGGCGACCCTGACGATTGATTGTGGCTATGGCGGCAGTATGTTTATGTCGGCAGGAGCGTTCAGGAACATGAGTCACGTCCAGCACCTTAAAGTGAGTCCTGTGTCATGTATATGAACATAAAATGTCACAAGTAACCAGACTCATCACAAACGCGGTCCTAAGTTTTTGTCAGTAATAAGAAATGTAGAGCATTGTTGACGATTTGAAACGTGGTAATTTACGCATGATTAAACAAAAAGCCTTTTACAGTTAACATTTGACCGCTGTTTTCAATGGTTGCTAAACTCTAGGGTATATCAACAAATGAATATAAAATTGAGTTTTTACGTTATGGAATACGAAACCAGAAGTGTTGTTAATGTAACTCATAAAGCTTCAGGAAGGGCGAGCACTCTTGCGTTAGCGTATCTCCTCGAAATTCACCTCTTAAGTAATATGTATAAGTAATATATTCCTATTTTATATGTCCATCTTGTTTTCAGATAAGGAACTGTTTCACATATTACATACCATCTCAGATGTTCTCCGAGCTGGTCAACCTGGACTATTTTAGTTTCGAGGCCGGAACAATAGACGACATAGACCCTAACGGCATGTTCGGTCTCAGCGTAGAAAAACTGCACTTTCATCAACACACAGTCCCGAGAAATCTCGGCCGATTCGAGATCAAATATAGCCCATTCTCAACCAAAAGCGTCCCGCCAGGTCTTCTGTTCAACTGGAAGAATTTGTCAACAGTGGCTCTCGTGGTAGGGTATTTTTACGTTGATTGCAAAATTTTATTAAAAAAATGGATGATCTAAAAAGGCATCTACACATAACCTTAGTGGGTGAATATGGGTATTTATTGAAGCTGATGTATGATACAAATGTATATGTTTTCATATTTACATTAATGTATCCACTGGCGTAGCTGCAGTGGGATAGGACATGTATAAGAGTGTTTACACATCTACTGACCTTATAGAAGACTATATTTTATAAATTGATATCAGTCCCGGTTTTTGTCCAACTTTCGTACTTTAAGAAACTCTGTTAAAAGTAACAACATATTACACTTTGAACATGCCAACGTGTTGTTTTCAGACTTTTTCTAGGCTCTTTTGCTAACGTCAACATGACGTCATTCTGCCGTAGTAAAATAGCGTTTTACGTTTACAGGGGGCAGACCTTGAGACAGTGTCTGCAGATGTATTTACCTTCAACACAAAACTCACCAGTATCGACTTGACTGACAACATTTTCACCTCCATACCTAGCGGTATCTTTGACAGTAAGTAGCATCCAACATTGACATCAGTTCTTACGCAGAGTTATTTATGTCCGACCAATCGAATTGCGTAAATTAAATTTTCTAAATTTCTTTAAAGCCTTTCGAATTCCCTCCCAACGATTAGACGCTTAGCTATACTGGTATACATGTATAAGAACCAAGTGTCTCTTGAGAGCTTTACTGTTTCTGTAGATCTACCGAATTCTGTTTTGTACTATACTTGACTGAATAAAGATTCAACTTGACTTAAGACGTTTTTACAGCTAAGTGAACTCGCAGAAAATGAGTTCAAAATGTTGTTACTTTAGCTTTCTTCAAAGAAAATATCGACAACAAAAGGTTAATAAATGATGAAATTGCAAATTAGTACTACAATACCTGCAACTTTCTTCGGAGCGACTTTAGTACGAATTTTGCGTAGGACCCTGCGACACATTCGCAGAAAATACATTATGTGCACTGGAATTTCAAATAAATGTTTTTTGTTTTTGTAGTTTTCTCTCATAGTCAGTCTTCAAGGAAGGCCAATAGAAAAATTGCGTTTTTTGTTATTTCGAAGAATTATTTTTTTACACATCTACCATTATTGCTTGTGTAAACATACGTTCTGCCTTTTCAGATCTGAATTCTCTGTCTGAGGTAGCAATGTACAATATTGAGTGGTCGTGCACGTGCGATAACACGTGGTTCGTTTCCTACTCAGCTGCAAACAGCTTCAGCATGTACGGTGATTTTATGTGCAGTAATGTCGCAGGTAAAGACATAGAGGATATTTGTTTGTTTTTGTGGAAGATGAGAATTTATTTCATCGAGTGAACACCATATGTGATATTTTCACGAGTGGCGCAGCCACGAGTGAAAATATCAACATATGGTGTTCACGAGATGAAATAAATTCCCATCTTCCACTAAAACACAAACAAATTTTCTCTTTATTTTATGCCAACACGTCAAAAATGGGGGTTTTTATGACATTTTTAATCAGGGCCTTCAATAAATTCCCCATGGTGAGCCCCAAATCAGTTAATGCGTACTTTGGTTACTGCGCACAAAAAAAGTGCAGACAATCTCTAATACATATGATAACTTTACTTCTGCTGAAATAAACTGAATACACTTTCATCAAATAACATTTACTTTTGTCTACACAGTTTATCAATATTTATTGAATTTTTGCCATACATACTTTAATTATAAAAGCGGATTAATACTCAATATTCAATATTCAATCAATTGAATTGAAAGTCGGCCATATTGGATATTGTCCATGTGAGTTATGTAAACAAATCAGACATTTTAAATAATTTATGGCGAATTTCATCATTGTTCACAACTAGGAATTCAATATTATAACTGGATTTAACAAGGTAAATAAATTTCACTCGCTGTCACTGTCTGAAGTACAGGGGATTCTCTTGTATTTACGTGGTGGGGAAATTCCTGAAGTTTCATCAAGCAGGCCAGCTTTTGGACTGGAATTTATGACCTGTTGAGATAGTTGCTGGGTTGCAGTTTTAGAGGAATTGAAATTGAAAGTAACATTTCCATGAAAGTGACTGTTCATGAAAAATCCTCTTGATGCAGGACCAGATTCACTATTTTCTGCAATTATTGGAGCAGTGTGGTTCTTGGCTGAATCAGGTAAAAAAGTAGTTCGGGCACAAACAGTGTATTATCAAAATGGTAATTTCACTGATTCAAAACAGTGTATTATCACTTTTATCTCACTGATATTTCCCTATATTTCATTGGTAGGCATAAAATAAATCGTATTTATTATATGTTTCTTGTCATCATAGACTTAACCATTCCCATTGACTATATCTGACATGAGTTTATATTTCATATAACCTTTAATTCAACAAAACCAAGGAAAATTTTATAAAGCGAGCCTTGGGATTGTTGAATAAAAGTTGATATGAACTGTGCTAGAGTGCCAGACTTTTTGTATCACATGACCAAACTAACCTTGAGAAGTTTACTGTAGCTGTAGCCATTTTAACTATAGTGAAAGGAACTATAACAAAACATCCGCCAAGAAAATAGTTCGATACATACATTGAAAGTATATCAAATACAACTGAAAAAGAACACATTTGTAACAATTCAATATAATATAAATTTATAAGATGGCAACACAATCAACAATATATTTGTAGAAATGCTCGTAAATGCGCAATGATGATTGACGTAATATTTAGTTTTTGATATAAGGAAATACCTAATGATAATGGACACCACAAACAACGTTTGTCATGTGATCAAATGTAATTATGGCGTAAGGTGAGAGTGTCATGAACTGCTCCAAAACTGCAAGCACGGACTCATTGGGAAGTTAATTGCTTCAGACACCATCCGAATGAATGATTCAGCTTCTTTAATTTACCAACAGGGCGGATGAGACTGAGTTCATTTTTCACTCCAAAACTAAGTGCTGGGGTAAAGCATCAGGAGTGGTCATACGATTGAAAAAAGAAAAGAAAAAAGGAAATGGCTTTTTTTCAGACTGTTAGATTTCTCTATGTTTATAATATGTGTTAGAGGAATTTAAAACAATAACCCTTCGTGGTAAAATTATCGATGAATTATGAGTTACTATCATGATCCTCTACAGTATAATATTACAAAATCCTAGCGCGCTTAGGTCAACAGACAGAGTAACAAGAAGTATGTATACCTTTTACACAAAATGGATACACTGTAATATGCTTACGTAACTGATATGTTGTGGTGAACTGTTTTTGTTTTCACTTTTTTTCATTGATAACAAAGAACCTTCGAAAAAGGGGTTATGCAATAGTACATTTTTACATATTTGGTGATTTTAATTGAAGATTTATAATACAGATAACAACGAAATAAGAAAATTACAATTATTAAGAAACTCAAACGTGTTTAATGAGGATTTCATCTAAATAATTTGATACGCAACATTGTTAAGAGGACAAATTTGATTTGTCGAATCGCTTTGTATAAATAGGCACTTCTCTTTTTGTTCATATTTAGGCACAAGTGTTTGGAAGTACTATTTCGACAACTGTGCAGCTGAAGATGTTTGTGATGGGATAATAGGTGAGCAAACTTTGTCAATTTATCAAATTTGTCATCTTTCAGGCTAAAAAGATTCAAAATCAGTAAAAGGTTGTCTTTGTAGTGAAATAATCTTCCGAACTAACAACTAGAGTTTTTATCCTTTTGTATTCTCTTATCAACAACTCTTTCTCTGATAAGGGTGGGTGGGGAAACGGGCAAATGCTTACACTTTCGCCATCTTGACCAAAATGCACATTAACATTGAATCCCTGTGCACGTTACAGCTTTAGTGCAGCGAATCTTGATTTAAATGCATATTAAAAAGAATGCAAACGTTATTATACCGGCAAATTTATCTCATTCTTTATGTTTTTGAAACATTAGGATCTCGTGACTACCCACGTGATAGTAGCTAATTTGCATTTAGTGGATGTTCTATTTATTTAGTGAAAGCGTTAGTGTTTCCTGAAGAATTGTGTGGTTGCCTTTAGCTGTTTGAATGAAAATGTATATTAGAATCATGGCTGTAACACATGTAAATGCTTTTTAGTACATGTATATTGTGTCTCTGTTAAGTTTAACTGGACCATTAATAAATATATTACGAGGCCGCCATTTTGAATTCAAACATCACTTTTTGAAAACGGCTTCTTATGTAAACAACATTTAACGAAGCTTTAATGTTGCATATCTAATAAAAATTTCATGCAAAAAATCAAGCACATGTTTTTAAATATTTCTAGAATGTAATAAGTAATAGATAAATACATTTGAACATCCAGACTAACCCAGCAATATTACTTAATCTGATTAAAGAATAGGTTCACATTTTACAAATAGTTCTATATGATATGAAAAAATACAAACTAAGGTTTGTACCTGCAAAGCTTACGGATCGTTGTACGCATTCTTCACACATGAGTTGAAACTTTTGTACAACTTCTCGTAACCTTTAAACGTGATGCATAAACTATGAACATCTAAGGCTTAGACCATCACATAACTGTGTTTCAATCGTTCTAACTTTGTATTTTCCACTTTTTTCATCATATATGTTTGAAATAACCATTCGTAGTTTTGAATTAAGTTATGTGAAGCTTGAAGATTTAGAGCTTTGTAAGCTTTACACGTTTGTAATTCTAATTCTTGTAAAAGTGTATGTAAGCTTCAAACAGGAGTAATGATGATACGCAATAATACGTTAGCTTTTAAGAAGCAACTTCTTGTAAAATATACCTGTCATATGTAAGAACCTATCGTAAAAATTTCTGTCCTAATAGATTTAGTATCTATGCTGCGTAAGAAGATCAAATGTTTGACTGTCAGTTGTTTTTGTTTTGTACTGTGAGTTCGATGCCCTTTTTTGATGAGACATTATACTGACGTACACTTAACTTGTAAAAGAACCAGGTGTGCCAATGTAATGAGATTTTTTTTCTGTACTATGGACTTTCCCCCAAAACCCAAAATAGCAAACAAAATATTTAGTAAATCTTACGGTCAGATGTGCAACCATTACTGTCGATATATCGACTCATATAAATAGATAGTAAGTCAACGCGATAACAGTTTTTTTTTGTTTGAGACTCTAATTTGGTCTAACGTACCAGAAGTAGAATTGCTTTTTCTGGTTTTATTAAACGGAAGAATTACGATATATCACTGACAGCTGCTTTACGTAGCTGCTTTTTTTTATATTTCTTTTCTGATTATATGTTTTATTGCTATTGAAGGGTTCATATTGCAGACATACTTTCTTGTTTTGTTAAAGTTATCCTTTTATTCGTCATTTTATACGTGAATAGTAACTTTAGATTTAAGGTTTGTAAACAGAGTAAGACAGACCCGTAAGAAAGGGCGCAGACGACCAAAAAAAACAAAAAAAACAAAACAAAAACGAAGTATGGTAAGTGCATAAAATACTTGATATAGGAAAAAATACAAAAACAAAAAACAAACAAAAACAATCGTAGTACAAAATAAACACTATCATAACTCAAAATGGATTCAATAACAAGGCCATTTCATCTTTTTCCCAAAACTTTCGCTTTCATTTCCAAAATTATGTGCGATTCTTCTGGATATGCAACGTGGGTACAAAAAATAAAACCAAGAAAGTGTGCCCTTTCCGACAAACCAGTATTTTCAGCGTTCCTGGAAATCTGAGCGAGACGTTACATTTAGAAACGAGGAACACAAGCAACGCGTAGTAAAGACAGAGTTAGGGTTTGTATTTTTCAAATTAAGAAATAAGAATTATTTTTCAAACACACACACACATTTTTTCTGTTAAATAAAACTTACTGTAGAATGAGGTGTGTAATAAACGTATAATTAAATAGTTCTGGTTAATTATGAAACGAACTTTTTTTCAACGCGGACGAATAATTTACGCTTCCTAAAATAGTTCCAGTTCAGGAAGAACAAAACTATTTTGCATTCCAAGCTTACATTATATTAGGATTCAAGAGACATATCAATGACAATATTATTTCCTATCTCTGCTTCAGCAATATTAACGACTGGTAAAGTTATACTGGGCACAGCTGACTCGCGACGTTTACCTTTATAATTAACCCCGTGGGAACAATAGAAGTTTGGTCTTCCTTAAGATTTACAGGCTGTGAAGATCACGGGGTGTTCTGTTACATTGTATTGTATTGTATTGTATTGTATTGTTTCGAATATAGCTTGTCTCCTTATTCCTTGACTGCAGCTTCTGTATAGACATCACTGATATCTTATAAATAAAGTTATTTTTCTGTTAAAGGTTTTCTTAATCTAGTCAGCTTACAGATATTTGGAGTCTAATGTCGGAAAGACCTTTTTTTACAGAAAGGAAAGGAATAATATTAGTAACGAAGTATGACCCGGTTCGTTTTTAGCTGACATACTTTTTGCATTATGTTTGCAAGGAATTACTCATACTTGCCTCTCTTAATAGAGTAGAAAAATCTTTCCTACTTTTTTTGGTGAATCTTGCATTTTATAATGAAATATTACATTATAAGTGTAGTTGGAACGATCTATATTAATTGAAAAAAATGAAGCAAACTCTCCGTTGAAATAGATAAAGAATATGGCATTTTTATGAGATATTACAATTTTTTTAGGGAAATCTTCTTTTTAAAACTAAAGAACATTCCGAATTGTCTGGTAATTTGATATTCTATATACTGCAGTAAGCTATAACAAATGAAAGCAGTACAAGAGGAGACACTCAGAAATAAAGTCTAATCTATTGTTATGCATTCAGCTAAAAGTAATATAATTTTGCAAATTGTCACATATTTACCATCCAATTAAAGGTGATTTATGGCACCGTGACGCACGTGTTACAGGTGATTTATGGCACCGTGACGCACGTGTTACAGGTGATTTATGGCACCGTGACGCACGTGTTACATGTGATTTATGGCACCGTGACGCACGTGTAACAGGTGATTTATGGCACCGTGACGCACGTGCAATTGTCTTTTACCTTTTTATAACAATTAAATATGAAAAATGCTAGTTGTCAAAATGTCTAAATATCCTTAATTAAGATTTTTTTTCAGAAATGAATGGAAGATTACATGTTATGTATTGTTTTACAAAATAAGAAACAAAAAAACTTGCGGCATGTGTTTAAACATCTTTACAGAGACATTGCAACTTCGTTAATTTAACGAGAATTTAACAGATGAAAACAACAACAACAACAAAAGTGACATGATACATAAACCACAAAATTCGCAGCTATATGAATGAAAAATATATAACTTTACCAAAGTTTGTTTTTTAATTCTCATTATATTTAACAAATGTCTGTAAAGTACTAAAATTGTGATTTGCAAAATCGAAGTGAAAACCGCATTATGCTTCGTCACAACTCTTCCTGTCAACTCTCTCACTATTTGAGTTTATTTAAAGTTGGTACCGGTTACCCGTATGACCAACAACCCATGCAGAGTTCAGTTATTTTAGATTGTAAGGGATAGTGCAAGATACTGAAAATATCACATTTTAGAGCCACCCCTGGTTCTTTTCCGTGCACACATAGCACTGATACATGGGATATGTTTATAGCGACTGACTCACAGAATTGAGCTTAAAATTATTTTTCTATGAAAAAACATAAGTTAATGCTTCTATACATATTGCAAACTGAAGAAAAAAGAATTTCATTTCAACAGGATGAGAACTAGTTCCCTTCAGGTCAGTAAAATTAGAAACAGCACGCTATAGCTGTAAACAGCTAGACCACTGGGCCACTGAGGAATGTTCTTTACAAATGTCGAAATGTCAAAGTACCTTTTCATATTTATGATGAGTCAGTCGCTTAAATGTCTTATCTGACAGACAGTTAGTAATATTTGTTGAGAAACGGGGGATCGAACTCGCAAAACCTGGATAACAAGTCTACCATGTTACCACTGGACCACTTATCGCCTGCCTGTCAGGCAAAGAGGCGAATCGATTTACGCTCGGTAGCTGCATTTTGTAATTGTATGTGATTTCAAACAAATAGAAAATGCATAATACATACCGATTCTTAATGGACATAAGTATACTTTATCGGCTGACTCGTTTGATGTGTGTGGACGGGGCATCAAAACAGACGAACCCATCGCACTTTAATTTTGAAAGGCGTATTATGGAGAATATGATACTATTTACATATTTTTGGGTAAATTAAAACATTCGATATTTAGACAATCATTTTTATATCCCGATTTATTTGTTTATAAAATGGAGTGACAATGATGTGTAAAAGCGGCAATATGTTAAAGTTATTAGCACTGTTATAAAACAGGTATCATTTCTAGAGATAACATTTTGGTCAAAATTATCTATGATACTCGGGTATTTTGTACCTGTTAAAGAGCAGCTAATGTCTTTCGTTCACGCCTTTTTTCCAATAAAAAATCGACTCCATACTTATTTATGATATTTATTTTAGTTAGCATAACTAAACCACTTTTAATCATTTGAATCCTTGCATGTTATTTATTTTGCCTAATGGATAATGTATATTAGAGTCTATTATACACTTATAAATGAAATATTGAGAAATATTGATGAAATAAAATGCTTATTTTCATATTTCCGTATTTTCACTGTAAAAAAATAGTTTTCTCTGCAGTGAAACATATTTTTCGTATTTCACTGGTGTCTTGCCGGACTACTTTCTTCTAAATTCAGCCAATCCACAAAATTAAAGGGGGATTTTTTTCGAATCGTAAGGTCAAAAGGAGAGAAAGTATATAATAAACAGAAAATTCAAGTCTTTTTTTATAAATACGGGATTTATTTTCATCGAGTGGTATGATAAAAAAATTTCAAGAGTGGCGATAGAAAAACTTGAATATCCTCTATATATCCTTCTTTCACATATTGCAAATCCAAAACCTCTCTCAAAGTATGGAAAATATGTTTCTTTTCATTTTTTACCATCTGCAAATGAATGTTAAAAAAAGTTCCATTTAAATCATTTGAATATGATTTTTATTTATTATGAATTATTTTAATTATTTTATTTATTACTCTATGCCAGGATACCAGTCAAAAACCTCAAGTACAACTGGAAAAAGAAATTTATTTAGTTTTGTCTTCATTTAACGAGTGGTTGTACATTTTCGGATGGATAGAGGCTTATTATAAACTTTTTAGTGTCTAAATTATCCTACGGAACATGACATATATTCCTCTTTACAATATTAGTTTCTTTTTCGTATTTATGATCAATGTGCTAATAAAATACCCACACTACGTCATCGGGGGAAATAGGATGTATGTCTTTAAATACAGAAAAAACACGCTTATTTTTGCTTCTGTAAAATATCCAATACTTACTCCTCTATGCATTCCAGTTATTCAGCACGTATTTTTTTCATTTACCATTTTATATCAAATATCAAAATACTATTACTACTACTACTACTACCTATAATAATAATAATCATTTACCAGTATCTTTTAATTGTTACAATTTATATGTACATTTAACAGGACATTTTTAGCAAAAGTAGTTTAATAGGCCAGGTCCTAATTAGGGACAAAAGTAGTTTAATAGGCAAGGTCCTAATTAGGGTCAGAAAGTTCGAGAATAAAATTAGCATATTTTAACAGTACAATAAATTTAATTGTAGAAACCATGTATCATTATAGTTGTATCTGGATATTAATGTGGGTGAACACGAATCTTTATTTCTACGATCATAATTCTGAGTTTTATTCAGGATCACAACGTTTATTTTGAAACTGAAGTATCCTATTTGATAAATGTCAAAGCATTACACTGTATTTATAGTCACAATTATTTCGAACAGGTTACAACCACAGTAATGATCTAGATCATTAAATTTTAACAAAAGAAATAAGTGAGGAACTCATTACAAGTAGTCGACGTTCTCGAAACTGTCTTTTTGTGTGTGTGTGTGTTTTTCATATATCTTGTAAACAAATCAAAAACAAAGAGCGTCCAATTTCTTAACTCTTGACAATTACCCATCCAAAGGCCCGCTTATTTTGTTTTAAGTTAATCTCTTAGACTTAGCTTTTCATCCTTCTCCAAGTATCAGATTTATAAAGTTAAAAAAATAAAGAACAGTCTTTTATTTTGAAGGCTAAATTACTTTATGCAAACAATTAACTGAAAAGACATTTTACTAAACCGCAACCGTTTTTGAAATGTTTGCCTTCCTTTAAAGTAATGATTGGTTCTTGACTTTCGTATAACACACATTTATACAGAAAATTTCTATTTCCCTGTAAGTTCCATCGTCTGTCTGTCTGTATCTTGCGATTACGTTTAAATTTGTTAAGTACGTTTACTTGATATCTTTTACAGGAATTGCTTTGCTAGAGAAATGTTTGAGCCTTTTTGCAATGGTGGCGTACGGCTGTGCTTTTATGGCTTTGGTTTCAAGCATAGTTTGTCTTGGACTCGTTATCTGCACCCGCAAAAAGGCCGCAGATAAGACTGCAAGGAGAACAAGAGCTCGTGGACGCTGGAACAAGGTGTTAGATGTTGGCATGAAGATGAAGCTGAAGAAATAAAACCAACAGAAATCCTGAAAATGTTTGTTAAAAAAGTTCATGTTTCATTTTTGATTGTTTTTGTTTTAGTTTGTATGAAAAATTGAAAATATTAAATGGACGGAATTTTCTGTAACATTTATGATACGAGTTGTGCCCAATTATACGATGGCACAAATGTGCCAATCACTACTCTTTTTTTGCACTACTCTTTTTTAAAAAATGTTCTCTATTTTATGCCGCTCCGACGAGATACTTATTCGGGGGAACGACTGAGTATGCAGTGGTAAGAAGTAAGACGTAAAAAAATGAAGTGCAGTCAACGTAACGACTTTATTACTTGTGGGAACGAGTCAGCTATGTCGTTGGGACAAATAAGTTTAATCGAGAGAATAAGATAGCAAGATATTGAGCTACTCTTTTTTTCAATGCGATACTTTTTTGAATTGTACTAAGTCTTCTATTTTTTTATTCATTCCAACGAGATACTAATTCCAACGAGATACTAATTCAAGCGCTAATCGTAAGAAAAAAAAGAGTGGTGCATGCTTGCTATGTCGAGGGAACTACTTACTAACTTGTAGGAGCGATATAGCTGTAATTCAATAAAAAAAGTTGTTATATTGCAAATCAGACTGCGGTTTTAAATTTTGCAGACATTCGAAGATTTCTCTGATTTGTGTTTTGAATTGATCTCGAAAGGCACTTTTTACAAACAGATATTTTTTTATTATGGCACGTCAATTATCTAACCGAGACACATTTTCAGGTAAGCAGTCATATCTAAAAACATGCTGTGTGATGAAGAAAGAATATATCATGAATGCTGGAGAGATTCTCGAATTTAATGTTTACTTGTTATTCAACTCGTATCACTTGTTGTCTTCTTGTCCATGAGCAAGACGTCTTTGTCTTCTTGTCCATGAGCATCTTGTCCATGAGCAAGACGTCTTTGTCTTCTTGTCCATGAGCAAGACGTCTTTGTTTTCCATTTTCTTTAAAAAAATCGGTTGTCAATTTAATACATATTGTCGGACTTCAGAAACCTACTTAAAAGTGAATATTTTAGACAAACATTTGTACAAACCAATGCTTTTTAAATACTTCTTCTTCTTGATTACAGAACACAATATTTATTAAAAGTCTCCCTGATCTTTTGTCTGTTTTTTTTTCTGTTTAATTATTAGTTGGTAATTGTTTCTAATGCATTTTCTGTAAAAATTAACAGTAGTGCGTATTTCCTATTGGCTATTTGTTCGGTTATTTTACAGAAAAATCAATGATATTGAAACTTGACTTTAGGTTGAAGCTATACACGGAATATTTCTATTATCTTGCTTACTATGAACACCAGTTAATTGTTATATATTCATGAACAAAATACTTATTTCAAATGATACTGTTGAAAGTAATTTCAACTTGGCAGTCAGACAGTTATGGAAAGAAATGTAGGCTTAGAATGATTTGAATCTACAGTCAGGCAGTTATGGAAAGAAATGTAAGCTTAGAATGATTTGAATCTACAGTCAGGCAGTTATGGAAAGAAATGTAAGCTTAGAATGATTTGAATCTACAGTCAGGCAGTTATGGAAAGAAATGTAGGCTTAGAATGACTTGAATCTACAGACAGCAAATATGAAGAGTATGACTTAAGCAGAGAATATGAGGGACGTTATTTTTACATTAATGACATGTATGTCTAAGATTCTTCTTTTTTTCTTAAAAAAATCTAATTAACAGGATATATTTTTAATTCCATAGAACAGGTACAAAAATCTCATAATGGCAAATTTACGAAATGAGCTGTTTATACCTTTTTTAATACTCAACAGCATTTTACTAAAATAGCTAGTTGTGAATACATATTTCTTCTAGCAAAGGGCAACTATTTTGAAAATTCTGACAGCCATATACAAAGCCATTACAAAGGATGTGTCTTGTAAAGCTCTTAATTCTTGTTAAAATAATTTTAATGATCAGTAACCTAATGCTGGTCTCAGGTGAAACAAGAAATAGGACATTAAAATTGACCACATTGGGGGAATAAAAACTGCAATAAAAGTGATTTATGATTTTCAAAGAAGAACAGTATTTGTCTCTCTGTTGCAACTAGAGTCGTGTTGTGAAGTAAATTAGTGGTGATATTGCAAGTGCATAGGCGAACAAGAATAGGAACCTCCATTAGCTGCAGATGAAGTCGTGATTCACAGAATCAATTTTATTTTGGATTTACATCAGGGTGACAAAACCTGCAAATGACGTCTGTTTGATAGTTCGATATCATAAGTCTTAAACATTATAATATGTGATTTTTAATGAATCACGTATCTTCTGCTTATTTTGGGATTAGTTTATATACAGTGCTCAAATTAATTAAAGGAACGCAAATATGTTATGGCGTAGATTGCCCACCATAAGCTCCAAGTTCTGTTTGCAGGTATCGACGGTCAATATCCTCAAGAAACCCGTGCACTTTACAATAAATTTACAAAGCATGGGTATTTTGTTTTTCTTTTTGTTGTGTAACACCCAAATAAGATTGAGACTTTTGCACTATAGCACATTTGACAAAATGAATGTTTTAGTGCAACTTTTTATTGTATCTGCTCTTTTGACAACGGTCCAGTGTGTGCGACGTCATTTAGCAACTACTGATGTTGCTCGGGCGGTGCAGATGACCGAAAATGGATTTACACAACGTGAGGTGGCCACCGTTCTAGACGTTTCTCGTAGCGTTTTTGCCAGGTTGTGGAGTCGTTATCAGGAGACTGGAGAATTCACAAGAAGACCTTGGCAAGGTTGTCACCGAATTGCAACACCTCGTCAGGACCGATATCTGAGAACTTTGGCCCTCAGAAATCGTCAGTGTTCTGCTACTGGCATTGAAATTGACTTCCGGAAAGCTACAGGGGTTCGTGTGTCCACTCAAACTGTCCGCAATCGTCTTCATCAAGATGGTTTGGATGCCTAAAGACCTGCCAGAGGACCAATTCTGACCGTAGCTCACCGGAGAGCTTGCTTAGAGTTTGCCCAGGAACACGTCACTTGGCAACTGCGCCACTGACGATCTGTGCTCTTCACAGACTAGAGCCGCTACCATGTTTCGACCTGTGACAGGCGTGTGAGGATGTGGCGTCGCCGAGGAAAGAGGTATGCGGAAAATAACATTATTCCATACGTTTGGCTGTTGGTCAGTTATGGTGTGGGCAGAGTTATCCATTGACGAGCGCATAGACCTTTATTTGATTCTAGGAGATAGTCTAACGGCCCTGAGATATCGGGACGAGATCCTAGAACCAATTGTTAGGCCATATGCTGGTGAAATAGGTGGAACCTTTCGTTTAGTGTAAGATAATGTTCGAGCACACACTGCAAGAATCGTCGGGGACTTGTTTTATGATGATGTTACTGAGGTCATTGACTGGCAAGCGAGGTCTCCCGATCTTAACGCTATAGAGCATGTCTGGGACATGCTTTTTCGTAGACTTTCTTCGCGTCCGAACCCTGTGCAGAACGTCCGTGAGCTTTCTCATGCTCTTGTAGCAGAATGGGGTGCTATACCACAGGATATGATCAGACGTGTCATCAGGAGCATGCCCAGACGATGCTGAGAGTGCCTAAACGCCCCAGGGGAATACACTCACTACTGACACTGACTATAAAACGTTTCCAGGCCTGAATCTGCTTTTACAGACATTGCTTGTTCTCCTGTAAAACCAACATTTCAAAGTTAATTTGATAGTGTTCATATCCTAGTCACTGTCTCTGTTAAGGAATGTGCCTTTTGGCGATGAAAATGCAAATTTGTTTTTGTAAAAAGAACGATTTTTGTAATTCTGTAAAAGATATTCATAAATCTACTCAACGCGTATGGTATTTTATAGATTGTATAGGCGCGCCTTTAATCAATTTGAGCAGTGTATAATACATCCTAGGTGCCAAAAATTACTGGAATGTTCTAACCTTGTAACGTTACATCGAGAGAATACGGTTGTAAAGTGATGGTACTATTTTTTTTTACATTGTAACGTAACATTACTGGTTTAGGGTTGTAAAGTGCTGGCACTATTTTTTTTGCCCACGGAAGGTGCATATTTTTTTTGGTCGGTCTCTCTGTCTGTCTGTTTGTTTGTGTGTCACAAAACTTGAACCTTGACAATAACACTAGAGTCCTTCCACCTACAGCCTCCAATCTTCACAGGTGCACGCAAGTTGCTGAGCTCTACTCGCCAGACCAACTTAGAGGTGAATTTTCAAAGGTCAAACCCCACCCCATCCACACGGGGCATGGCGTTCATTCGAACGTAGCGTTTGTTTTAGGCAAATTGACGAAAAGAGGTTTTCTTAAAATATTATTTCAATTGACTGAATTTCAACATCATTCCTTACTCAACAATTGCAAAAAAGGCAGCAAAGCAGAAAATTTAGTTCACACTAGTATAAATGGCGTCAGACGGATTTCGGAAAAAACTTTTATCTTTTTTTCAATGTTTATTAGCTGTAGTCATTTTTTAGACTGATGATGACGCGCAAACGAGACAATTTTATGACGAAATTAACTATTATTTTTAGAGGTAATATTTTTGTTATGCGATTTATCTCAGTACAATAACACATTGGTTATGATTATTGTTAAGTAACAGTTAATTTTCTACCTACGTGTTTTCTCACCGACGACAGACTATCTACATAAAGCGTTATGGTCATTTTTCTTTTTTTGTCGAAATACAAACATTTTTATTTGTATTTGCGTACACTTTTGCTGTATGCAACATAAAAGCCTTCTTTACAAATCGTTTTTTTCTAAATTTTCTTATTTATATCACTTAACTGACCTTCAAAACTTTCTAAGTAAACAAAATGTATGAAATTTCAACTGAAAGTCATCAATTAATCCTTTTTCGGCCATCCATAAAATTAGTAAAAAAAAGATTAATGTCTATTAACGTTATATTTTTTACAGATATTGTGATGGGTTTATGGACCTTTCAAATTTGATATTTATCGAGGCAGAAGACCAATGTGATTATCACATAGTCTGGTCCATGGAATGGGGTATCATATAATAACTGTTTTATAATGTGACTTCAAAAATGGCTACACAATGTTTTTCAGACACAACATATTACCAAAAATATTTTTAGTGTATATTTATATTTAGAAAAATACAATAACAATTTTGTAAGTGACACAGTAACGTCTAATTTCTGTCTGGCTTTGGCCTATTGGGGAATGCAGTGTTATGTATATAAAAGGTGTTTTTTGGTACGATATGGTTATATTTTCTCCTATATTTATAACGGAAAGTTCATAAATAGCCTTTTTATCGATAGCTCTCAATTCATATCAATGATTGCCAAAACACTTTTGTAGAG
Organism: Cyclina sinensis; assembly: GCA_012932295.1. Taxonomy (NCBI): domain Eukaryota; kingdom Metazoa; phylum Mollusca; class Bivalvia; order Venerida; family Veneridae; genus Cyclina; species Cyclina sinensis. The sequence continues at coordinate 14,401,265 of JAAONU010000005.1, forward strand.
GTGCAAGTTGAAAAACTAAACGATAAACAAAATGTAGAAGCTGGTAAAACAATTAAAAATATCTTTCACATGCGTTTGAAGAACACTGTTTCTTTTATCCTAATGTTACAATAACGTAATGCTGTTGGATACATTTAAATTGTACTTAATCTGCTAAAATGATACCTGGGTGTTTGAATGAAGTGAATGAAATGTAAACGTAAACTTGAGCTAGAGGAGTTATTGTTATTTATAATGGAACATGTCGCATATTTATATTAAAAAAGCGGACCAGTGCACCAGTGGTAACGTACAGGACTTGTTATTCAGGGTGTGCGACTTCGATCGCTCACTCCTTCAGTAAAAATACTAATTGTCTTCGGAGTTACGTTAAACCGACCTTTCATGTATTGAGTAGGTGAAAGAACCAGGAGTTTCTTATAAGTGGATGCTTTCTTTATCTGGCACTGTCGTCTGCAGTCTAAAATAACTAAACTTTTCTTTGGGGGCGTAGGTCATATAGGCAACGGGTACTGACGATAAACAAACTAAAAAATAGAGATCTATGGAAAACAGAAAACCTAATTACAATCAAACATGACGTTGAAGCATGCCTTCCCCGAAAGTGCACAGGCTAAAATTAACCGAAGATACACTTTATTTTTTTTAAACTTTTTACTACATTTCTAATAAACTGAATAAAAGGATGATAAAGTTACATACCCCAAAAGTGTTAATGCAAAAATAGCTTTGTTGCAGCTATTTTTCAAAGATTGAAAATAGATACATATACGCCTGCTTATTATCACTTTACGAGCTGTTTCCAGTAGGTTCTGATTATATTGACCCAATGTCACTCGGCGACATAATGTCGAAGATAAATGACGTGCGCTGGTGGGTTAAAACTGCAATAACTTTAATTGTGGAAGTCAAATCACATGCTATCGTCACCTTGATAGTTTTTTCCTCATTTATTTCATTTGCTAACATGAATATGTGTTTTAATGATGACAGAAATAGTTTATGTTGTTTTTATCGTGTATGTATCATGAATGTTACTAAAATCATGTATTGTTTATTTCAGAACCTTACCTTTCCGGTACATGTCGAAACATTTAACTTCAGGTATACAGGCAATTTTTAAAGCTACTTTTTCTGTTGTGGAGCAAATTTGCTTAATTTTACTATACAGAACTTTTTGCACACAGTAGTATACTATTTTGCGTTTAACTGGAGTGCTTGCTTGAAATATATATATTTACAGCATAACCCTTTTCTATCTTTATCGGTTTTTTTTCAACACGCGGAGGAAGCTCTCTCTCTCTCCGTCTCTCTTGCCCTTATTTATTGTCGTATTCTATCGCTGTAATTTTGTCTATCATTTTTATTTTTCTAGCTCATCTGAGCTCAACCTGCTCATTTGATCATCGTCATCTTCCGTTTTATTACATAACATGAAACAATTTACTTAAACCATATCTACATGAAATTAATGAAAATGTGATTGATATTCATCACCAACTACTCTCTTGAGAGAGCTATTTCAGTCATGTTTAAAAGAAAGATATAATATTAATGTTAATGACAAATAGACTAACAGAGGTCGTAATAAAAACGAAGCGGAACAAGCTTCAGTGTGAAGTGAAATTAAGCCCCCTAAATTAAACAATTAATTCATTTTTTGATATTTCACACTGAAATCTACCCTTATTTTATCAATTAATTATTTGCAGAGGAATAATAGGATGAGTATCATCATTGATATGATCAATCACAGCGAGCGATAAAATGTCTTATTTAATCTAACCTACCACTTATTTTGTTTCTCGTCATTAAAAATAAGGTATACTGTCTCATTAAGTCTTCAAAATGTGTACCAGCTTTTTAATGACACTTAAAAACAGATAAGGATCGAATGTTACTTTTAGCATTTAACTCTGCAGAATAGTTAAAGCCGATATAAATATAGATAATGTATAATTGAAGCATAAAGCACATAAATACTATTGTACAAAAGAAAAGACGGACATGTTAGATAAGTGTATCCTTATTCAATTAAGTTCGTAAAACGGGCTTGCCATCCTTACCTCTTTATATCATTATTTATAGTTTCAAGTACGCTCTAGGTTTCTGTTATACGGTTAGAACGATGCTTAAAATACTATAGATTAGACATTCTGTCGAATGTACACACGTCAATCCCCACAAATTGGCAGTTATTCTCAATTAGTTGGTAATGTTAGCATAAATAATTGCTATAATTTGCTTTTATATCAAAAACAGCAAAACATGTCATCCAGTGTACGGAAACATGTACATTCTTTCCTTTGATACGCCTTCATTAAAGAAAGTCTGAACAATAAACTAAAAGCCAATTAATTTCTTTCTTTGAAACTTTCTACAAAAGAATTTATGGAATACTGAAAACATAGTTTAAAACGCTTTTAATCATGACACAGCTGTATAAAAAATGGAAAAAAGATGAAACAACTGAAAGAGTCAAAGACGTTTTTATCTTCAAACAATATTTGACTGATATTAATCTATCCTTCAAAAGGGTCATCTGTCAGTTGCTCGCATCTTAAAGATATATCTGGCGCATCTGAACCCAAAAAAATAAAATCCATTTTATTGCCATGCAAGCTTATACATCTTTATTTAAACTTGTTTGACCGAAAACTATGTAAAAAGTAAAGGTTTAAATAAGATATTTGCAAAAACAAATATCGAAGCAAACGCTCGTTCGCTGCTATCCGACATTTGGCGATGGATAATTTATGCATACCGGAAGTTCGCCCAAAAGGTCAACAAAACAAAAACAAAATGTCGGAGCATTCGAGAAATTCTGATGAGGAGTCAGCGATGGATTTGGTAAGTATTTCATCAATTTATTGTCAATTGATATACATCGTATGAAGTATGCAATATTTCCGCATGTTACTATTAAGATATAATTTTTAAATAATAGAGAAATGCATCAAAAACACTTGCACAACTGCGGTAAATGATGAGTGTTCAAACGAGTAAAAAGAAAACTTTTCATGTACTTGAAGTTGATGGTTCAAAATATCATTGATATACTTTGTTCATAATAAATGAGTTCGATCGAACGATGTGTTTAATTAAACGTGCTGAACGAATTTGAAATATAAACCACCTATTCGTACCTTAGTGTATTCGTAACCAAAACCTGGTCCCTTCATATAGGTCTGCAGTAGTAGTTTTTCACGCAAGAATTAAATCTTTTAAAAGGTATGATGATAAAACCAAACAGAGAATACACCTGGTATGGTATAACTGTGGGTATCCCGAAAAAAAGCTTACTATGAGGGCTGCGTGTGAATTATATTTTACACTTATTTCAGCAAGAAGAAGGTTCCAGCTCAAGATCAAGTAGCCAAGAGCGAAATGTGAGGGGGAGAGGACGTGGTAGAGGTCGTGGTGTAAGGGGTTCAAGGAGAGGGAGTGGCTCTCGTGGAAGGGCAGCTTCCAGAAGGGGAACTCGATCAAGAGGGCGTTCTCGGAGTAGGTCTGAGCAAGGAAGGGCAGATGAAGCCCTTAGAAATATCCAGCAGAGACAAGACAGCATGAGGGTAACTATTATGCCCCTACTTTGTATTTGTACATAATAACAGCAGAAAATTGATATATATTACTTGTATGGCAGGAAAAATGTATACTTGTAAAAAACATTGTAGTGGTAAGGTTCATTCAAATATAGTTATTGAAAAATCCGATGTTTTATTTTTGTAATTTTTTGATGAACAAAAGTGCTTTACTTTTGGTTACTTTTGGCATAAATACAACAGAATATTAAACACTTGCCAATAGTATCATCAAAGGTCAACATCATAAAAGAGATGTCATTTTTACTTAAAGTGTTAGCATTCTGAAAGTACATTGATAACTATTTTCTTTAAAACCATGTAAATCTAAATGGTATTGGACGAATTGTGACCCCATGGCAAGGTCAAAGTGCAACTGGCAAGCTGAAAGCACTAGTATTAGTCTTTACAGAGTTGTAACTGAACCAGTTTTTTGGATGGAAGCGATTAATTACGAATGCACGCTTGTTTTGGTTGCTGTTTGTATAAAGGAAACACATTTTGTACGAAGGCTCTTTTTTATATTATCAATGATATTTCATTTTAAAGAGAACGAGATCAAAATACATATACCGTATATTATCGGTAAAATTTTGGGTATGTCCCTTGAAGCATACTAGTAAATTTCTGACTGTCAGTTGCTCGCATCTTAATCAAGCCAGTTCTTTGAAAGAAGGAATCCCTAAAATTTTGGGTATTCTATTTTCTTTAAAACCATGTAAATCTGAATGATAATCTGATTATGAAAATCTGACTAAATCAAAGTCAATGAGATTGCATCCTACAATTTGCTTGTTTGACCCAAAATGTATGAAGAGAGCATGGGATTTAATTCTATAGTTGACATACTAAAATTTGAACGATACAGAGAAGATAAGCATGACCCCTGGATAAATCAGAAGTAAGCTCTACATTGGTACAGACCAGTGGTCAAGTGGAGACGCGCAGGACTGGTAATATAGGGGTTGCGAGTTCGATCCCCCGCTCCTTCACTAACGTTACTTATTGTCTTTCGGATGAGACGTTTAACGTAGATTTCATGTATCAGTGTTGTACACTAAGCATGGAAAAGAACTTGAGGCGTCTCTGGAATGGAATGCTTTCTGTATCTTTCACTATCACTTTCAGCCTAAAATAACTTTGCAGATGACGTCGGTCACATGAGCAACGGGTACCGACAAGAAATGAACAAAAATAAGAGAAAAATCTATACTGCTTGGCAAAGTCTGTAATTATGATAAGAAACAAGTATTGATAGTTTCGTATCCCATGGTTCAATAGTTGGTTACAGGTGGCAATAATAGCAATGGTGTATTGGTGGCCATAATGGATTATGTTCAACTTGGAATTGAGTTCTCTCACACACGGGGAAAGAAAAAATGTCAAAAAAACTAGTTATATTGAATTAAAATCTCGACAGGTATTATTAATCTTTAAATACATACTTAAAAATAAATAGACACACATTTCGAAAAAATCGTTCTGTTTTATCTTAGTCTGACAATAAAGAAACAATTATCAAGTTAGTTATATTTTTGTAATACAAAACAATTACAACTCTTGACCAAAAACAAAAAAGAAATAAAGAGAAAAACAAACCAACAGTGATCAAATATAAAAAGCAACTACAAGCGGCGTACCTACTTCCCCAACACACTTCTTAAGTTTTAAAGCAAACTACAAAACCATCAAGGTCTCCAACCAATAAGATTTGAACTACAGAAACAGAAAATTCTTTAGATGTCCACTTTCTAGATTCTCATGCTTAACTTGCAAGTTTCGTTCAGTAAAGAAGTTTTATTAAGAACAACGTGACGTCAGAAACACCACCTCACAATTTTGTTTTTTAAAACAGTAATTGCCCGTAAACTGATATTGCGTAATCTTTATGTCATGATTTAGTCATCTGTCTGTTAACAGGTGTGAAAGTTCTCAGGAATAATCCTGAATTCAGGAATACATATAATGTTGGGCCTATATGAGACAATAAAGAAAGTGTAGATTTTTGTACAAAAAGTTACATTTTCAGGAATTTCAGTTTCATGTAATTTCTCCTATGTAATAATAAGCTAGGATGTTATAAACAGTCTTAGACTCGATTTCCCACATAATAAACTGACAATAGAAGAACAAAGGTACCCAGTATAAAAATATAAATAGAAACCAGCGTTTATGCACAAAATGTAATACGCATCATGTTGAATACCATTTCTTACTTTTTTGTCCATTTCATACAGAGTTAGGTGAAACTGTTTGTCAATATCCTAATTATTGTTAATTTAAATAAACTATACCTTATGAAAAACAATTGCAAAATTAGCAAAAATAAATGCAAAATGAAATGTTATCGACTACTTATCAAATTGTAATCATTCATTACATATTACGTTTAACACCACCACATTGAAATCAATCATTTATTAATACTTTTCTCTGATTTATTTAATGTGTTATTAAGCACACATAACACTATGCTTGTTGTACATTTGTTTGTAAAAGAACCACATGTCGCGCGACGACAAACATACATGCACCTGACGTATCTTTGTGCTAATAAAACTTTGATTTAACTTGACAATACGAATCATTATTAAAAATACACGATAATTAACTTGCAGAAATAATAAAGAGTACAAAGAAAATACGCAAAACTGGACGATCCCACGGTCATGTGCAGATTTTTATTCAAATCTTGATGCGGAGTTTATCGATAAATGCATACATTTGTGTACTTTATATGTTTAGAAGAAAGAATAATGAATTATGATCCAATTAAATGAGAAAACTATTTTGATGATGCTAGGAAAAGGCAGGTATTATGGCAATTTTCTAGAAACAACTATTTATCAAACTTTATTTCCTCATTGCAGGAGCTACTCCAAGACGTGACCAATATTTTTCAATTTTCAAGCTGTTGCTATAGGAACAAAATATCGAAGTTTCAGTTAGAAATTATTTGTTTGCTAAAAGAACATGTTTTAAACAAGGTTTAACGATTAGTTTTATGGTATAGATATGTCTGAAAATGCTAAAAATATCTGCTTTAGTCTCTATCATGTAATGTCATTGCTTCATAAGACTAAAAAATGAGACAAGTGCAGCCTGCAGCCAAACCTTTCTGGTAATCAAAAGACGACTGTTTATTGTGGTTTGATGAAACATTTATGAAAAAACAATGAATGAAAATATAAATAACAGAATCCCCGAATAAAACATATCACTACTCATTGACAACAGTGTTTGCAGTCAAGCTTTCATTGAAAGCAAAACTTTTAATGCAGCACTGACTGAAATGACTGGTTTAAATAAAGTGACGTCACGGTTTTAGATGAAACGAACATGTCAAAGGAGTGAAATCTATTACAGCAGACGACCATAGTATTTTTTTAAAACTATTATTCAGGTACATTTTTGTTGCTGATTAACACAATTTTTGACAAAGCCTAATTCATAATTATTACATTACTTAATGGAATCACGGCTTTTTTGTTGTATATCATTTTTCTCAATTAGAAAAAAAAATATGGCACTCAGTGAAAATGAAATGTATGTACCTTACTTATTTTATTACAAAAACAGTAATAAAAATCACTTTAAAGACATTTGATACATACAGAAGTGTCAAACGGTATTTTTAAACATAACGAACGTTGTTAGCAGCAGTCTAAATGTACTTGAAGTATTATAAGATAATATCTCTGATTGTTTAAGGTACTATTGGTAATGTAATAGACTTTTTCAACCCTTGGATAACTGGTTTGTTCTAACAAATAAACTGTCTAATGACAAAGTATATACAGTCAGTAACAATAGGAGCGAGAGATGTAAAATATATTACAAGTAACATCCCAATACTTAATAGGCATAACAAGGCAAATATAGCACACACATCGTTTTCCTAAGTTTCACGATAAAGATCTATAGAAGTGCAGTCTTTAATCAATTACAATACGGAGTAGATAATAACTGGTGAAATCAAAACACAAAAATACATCAATCAGTGAGAACAACTGAAATGTGATTAATAACTTAGTACCAATTTACCCCATCCACTTCATATCAGTGGAGGAAGTGGGAGGTATTTGTTGCCTAATGGTTTGACAAAAAATATGGGCTTATGCATTTAACTTATGGCATCAAATGTACAATGGTTTGAATATTTGATAAAAATGTCTAATCAAGAAATATTAGATACTAAATAATCTCTTTTGATTGGGTAAATTTACTCTTTTGAATATTAAAACGCATAAAAATCGTGTCTTAATTCTAAAAACTATTGATTCGATTTAACTTCACGATTTTCTTATACTTTTTGCCATCTTTTTTTGTATTTAACAATTAATTTCATCTCTTTAAATTTTATTTTGGATAAAAGTTGATTGTTTTCCTCTAGTACTTTAAGCGATATATTTTTTTGTCATTCTACTGTAATTCACAACTACAGTTAGACAATAGTCTTACATAATAATAGAAACGCCTTTCAAACTAAAAACACACCTAGAATACCTTAGTAAAATAGCATTTTTTATTTGAAACAGAGAGTGAGTTGTTTTGATTTGATAATATTTCGCCGACACCTTTCAAACGGTCACTGTGACTGTGAAAAGAAATTGCCTTTTACGTTATTTTACCTAACTTTTACGGTATGTAAGGCAATAATTAAGGGCACTTTTGGCAACGCACAATTCTCCAGCTGATAAAAAATGTGAACGCGAAAGTTCTGTTCATTAACCGCACAGTTACAGGTTGATTATCAATGGGCGTTTTGTTTTCTAAATAAACGACGGAAGCATTATTTCAACCTGTAACAGTGCGGTTAATATTTGATACTGAATATTCGAGATATCTTTATACAACGATTTTGACTAACTTTTTTCATTTAATTCGAAATGTCGACTGTTGATTATTTGCCGTTCACTACAAAACAACAGGAAAAAGATATAAGACGAAGGAGTCAGAAGACAACCACAACATTTTATTTTAACGCAGACCAATATGATAAATAAGTCAGTCGTACCTTAGGTGTATCTGCAACTGAGTTCAGTCCCCTTCAGTACCCTTCACGTTAGACGCACACACGCCTCGCGACCTAAACAAATCAGCTGTTTAGCGGAAAAGTTGAAAAAGTTACTTCGGTATTGAAGTAGTCGCGACGCTGCTACACTTCATGAGCACACAGAATACCTTTTCATATCGTGTGTTTTCGTCATGCTCGATGTAAGTAGCCCCTTTTTGTGATCAGCTTTTCACAAACGCCTTCCTTTGCACTTCACACCGGGTCCGCCATTGCACGACCAAGTAAGACCACGTGTCAAGATGCAGCTACGCGCTAAAGGATCGCACCATGACAAAGTGTTGCAAGCAACGCCAGAGCACGTAGCACCACGGTACATATTAACGGAAATGATATTGATAAACACAAAAATACGATCAAAAGCCAAAACGACCTCGATGCAGACATTTTGTCTATGCTTAAACTTCCTATGCTTTCTTTTACTCTTTTATCGTCTATCACGCGCACCTGGGAGACCACAACGCATATAATACGCTTCGGAAGGTCTCACCAAGAGCCATCGAAACCAACTAGGTTCAGGATTACGCCATAGCGCATTCTTAATTCAGTGTTTAGGTGGTTGAACGCCCATTAGAATGAATAACGCTACGGTTAGTGGATAGCTTCGCGAGTGTAAACTGTATTATCTCATCTTATTATTTCATGGATTTCATTGTAAGTTTTTATTTTGCTTTTTATCTATTTATTTGGTCACAGACTGCCAAACGACCAAGACCCTTTGTTTGAAAACAAATATGTCCAGACTAATAGTCAGCATTTTATTGCCATCCATTAAATAACAAGTAAAAAAATCTTTCACAAGGGCACTACATTGTGTAATACCTGCGACGTTTGAATTTCAGACATATTTGTAAAGACAAATATAGAATTACAATTGTCATAAGTATTATTACTCTATATGATGTATAAGACAAATAACATTTATATCTGTAGCTTCATTCCTAAAAATGTAGCACATAAAAATATCAAAACTCCTGTTGCTAAATATGTTTGATTCCTACATAATTACACTTTCATTTCGCTGATTACCAGGGGGACTTCATTCCCTTTTCTAGTCTTCATCCGAACAAACAACCACGCATGTTCCATTTGGCCATACCCGCTGTATTCCGAGATCGACGTCAAAGCGTCAGTTGACAGGCTATTAATTCTCTGGCTCGACTCGGATTTGGCGGATGAAAATAAAAAACCAATGACGACAGTTTTCATTGCTGCTTCGGGAAAAGCGACGTTTAAAATTACCTCTTCGACTGTAGATTCGTGGCGTATTTCAATTATTACGTTTCGTTCTCAGGTGGGCCAAGACAGGAAGCGTGGACAACCCGTCTGTTAATGATTTTGATAAATACGCGCAATAGCTCGTGCAAGTGAACAGTGACATTTTACAATTGATTCCACAAATATATTGGGTGTTAATTACCGGAATTATCTCTTTTTTGTCGACGTGCTGATAACTGAGAATGAGTATAAAATAAAAGTGACTGAATCACGCATTACCAGTTGATGTTACAAAGTGGACACTGGATTGCAACTAACATACTCAGGTAAACCATTATTCTCGTTTTATTTCAATATTTTTATTAGTTATAAAATTGATTTCTTTAAAGGAAATGTGTTGTTTTTTATGATAGGAATTAATATTACAATTCTGCGTCATTTTATGAAATCTAATTTATTACAAAGAAAGAAAAATGTAGCATTTCAAAAAACATTCGATATTTTTCATTTCAAAATTGATTCTTCTTTTCATGCGTTTTTTCCTTGCTTTCATGAATAAAACAATACAGGTTCCGCTTGATAAATTTATACAACCAAGTGTCTAACTTTAATAATGTTACTTTTTTTCAAACTTGTTTTTCTGGATAGAGTATTTAGCTTTGTTTTTTTAAAAAAAAAAAAAACGTTCGTGTATTTGAATTTTTTTTTTCAAATATATATTTTTGTCCGTATGTTTTATATGTATTTTTACAATCTACTGTGGTAAGAAGTCGTTTTGATGAACGTTTAAATAAAAAGTGTTTATTTTAGTTATAGTTAAAGCGATAAACTTCGAAAACAACCGAAAGTTGATCAACGTTTGAAAAAAATATGATTTGAAATGGAGATTTTCTCTTTATAAGCTTCAAACTATTTTCTAAGTAGCCTGCTTGGTAAACAGCTGATTAAGCACCCTTTAACTTTGTGCTAGATTCCTAATGTAGACTGCATTAAGATTTAATTGGACATCATTGATAGATTTTTTTAATAAATATAATATGTTAGCTAGATCTTGTTTTAAATGACTGTAATATTTTTATACGTTTTGATAATTTTAATTGCAAATGTACTCTTTGACAAGATTATCTTTTAAATGAATTTTGATTTATTTCATCCATGTTTCGCTGTAGACTCCATTCTCTAAACATTGACTTATCTACTTTTCTAAAAAAATTCTATTGTTATGGAATACCAATAAATAGTATTTTTTTCCTAATTTAAACATTTTTTGAAAACGTTTTGCCCAGGATTTGACAAAATAAGATTTTACATGGAGACGTCGGATAACTCATACGAAAACAATATATTTTTTCAGGACCCACCACTACACACACACACACGTAAGGTAAATCAGTTTCCAGTTAAAACAAATATATTCTTATTTATTTCTGTGGCAAATTGAAACAACAGAAACTGATCTTATTAAATCAAATTGTCTCTTACAGTTTTTTTATGTAAAACGTTTCTTTTTTTCAAGCACTTTAAATTCTTACCTTACGGTAAAAGCCGCCCGCTTGGAATAGCAAGATACCTTAGTGACCTGTTTTCGAAAAAAAAACCTGCCCCGCAGCCACTGGTGGATGATTTTCCTATCCTATTTAGAAATTCAGAAGTAAATTTTGATAAAATCGGTTACAGAAATTAGTATTTTTAAGATTTGTAGATGGCTAAATAAAATCGCATGCACCCGCATTAGGAGTATTATTTCAATTGTATTTTAATAGTAATCAATTTCATCCGTTCAACAGCAATTTAATTAAGTTTGTTTTGTTCAAATGAGCATTTTTCAAATTTTTAACCACAGAAGATAATAAATTCTAAATTGACATAGATCTAATTTATAATCTTAAGTCGGCTCCGAGCATGTTTTAATGCATTTGTTTATAATAATTGAAACAAGAATTATATTTGTACTCTAGGTTTAGAATGTGCTAATTCAAACAGAAGCTTACAGCAAAATAAGATGTTTTCCTTCATTTTGAATATAATCTTTAATGGAATTTGAAACACAGACGGTTTCTCAGAAATGAATAACTTTTTCTGTTTCCAGATTTCCATTTTTACATGAATTTTTAAACGTGTAATTTTGCAGTTTCCTTATTGTAAATGTATATACAAACAGTCTTTAACAACTTGTAATTGTTGAAATGAGAAGTAATTGCTGATTATCCCTCTGTTTTGTATAGAATATGATAAGTGATGTTTCCTTTACGGTGTTAAGGGCCTATTTATCAAGCGGGAATGTGAGCCGGAAAGTTTAGGCCGTCTTTACTATGTCCGTTTAAAAAAAAAGAAGAAAAAAAAAATAAACAGGTAAATTCGAATCGCAATCTCGCAACGAGAGTGATATCTGTGGTGAAATTATCCATCCGATAACATGATTATCTCAACAAAAAGTCAAATGTCTTACAGTTGTTTGCACGATTTCGCTAAATGTCACGTGGTACAAATGGTGTGGGTACATACATTTCCATTACTTCCTTGATTATTTACTGATATTTTATAGCGTTTTCTAATTGGCTTTTATGACTTGTCATTAAGGAACAGTAATAAATAAATAGATTTATATTCTTTGATTTGACATTTTCGAACATTGACAAAAGAAAATCAACAGAAAAAACAGATTTTGACGGAATAAGTCTGAAATAAACTAATGCTCGTTTGTGATTTTTTTGAGGCCCCGGTACTGGGTAACCCCGGTTGATTTTCTCTGTCATAGTTTAAGTAGAGGTCGGAGAACCATCCTCAACTAACCTTACAAGAATTATAATATAAAACTTTTATCTAATATAATCAATTTGTCAATAGCATAAATTGTTTTTGTCGCAATATATCAGAGACATAGATTATCTATGTCTCTGAATATATATAACTGAAAAAAGAACGAACAAAAGCAACTTGTTGCCTCAGGGGACAAATGCATTATATGGATACTTGCCTATTTTACAGTATAAACAATATAAGATTTAAGAATGTAACTAAATACCTTAACAAAAAGGAAATGTGATTTTTATCCACAAGGCAATTTACATGCAGGTTCAGATTGTAACAATACATACAAAAAAGTTTTGATAAGCATCCTGTTCCACGCTTGGAAAGAAAACAAGAAAACAACAACAACAACAACAACAAAACAAAAAAAAACCCTAGCTTCTCAAATAAAAGAACCCTGTCGCTTCTCGTAGGGGTCATTGTTTTGTAATCTGTTAACTAAGTCAAACACCTTCCTTATTATCATCATCACACGCGCCAGTGTGTGTTTCAGGAAGTTGAATTATATGTCATGAAAATTCTATGTACTTTTTACTGTAGTAATTTACAAAACATAACAATTAAATGTGAGAATTCCTCTGCAAAATTTGATTTATTATTAAACAGAAGGCAGATTATAACAGGAACTAATATATTTTTAAGTTTTCTGTACCATTTTCCATATTTGCAGTGGTTTTCTTCAGAAGCGCTTGGTAAAGGAGAAGTAGCTATCTGCATTGCCAATGATGCTAAAATTAAATTTGAAAAATAAAATGCGGCCCTAGTCGCGGTTTCAGAAATAAAAAGAAAATATCTGCTTTTATATTGCCTGTTGTTTTTTTACCTGTTTTAAATAATATCATCTAGAAAAGCTTGGTTAAAAAGAAATAACTTTCTAAAGTACCAATGATGCCGAATTTTGGATTTACTGTAGGCTAAGAGGATGACCATTCTAGGTTACAGTCTGTGAGATGAGAGATTGTAGATTTTATATCTAAATTCCGGTTAAATTACGGGAAAAGGGGTTTCAAGTGAGCCCTTTAAAGGTGTAGGCTTCACATGCTGTGAATATGTTGAATGTAAGCTAAACGAAAAGGATCTTTTGGTGTTAAATGTGTGTGTTATTTCTACGAACCATCAGTAAATTTCACGGGATCTAACTAAGATAGATGAGATACAATATCTGAATGAATCTGGTCATACCTGTTTGTCTGACAGTATTTTGTTGGCGTTTATAAATATTTTAGGTTCAGTTCCATGGCTTGGAAAAACAAAAATAAAAAGACAAGACGACTAGTGCATGAATTCATATTTAAATCCCTTGAATCCCAATTATACATTTCTTTTGATATTATCATGATTATACTTTTTCTGAAGTTGTCTAAAAAAAGTCCTGGTCATTGCGTTTGGTAAGGTTTTGAATGCGTACACATTAACCAAATTTAGACTTAGCAGAAATTTGAAAAATACTGCAATGTGATTGGACAAAAAAATAATGTTGATCATAAACGTAGGTTATTTATCGATTATCATGACATTGTACCGCTTTGAAGGTGTTACGTGAATTTTACAAATTCTGTGTACATCTGCAGAGAGTCAGTTTACATTACTCACCTGTAAATATCACACTCGTTGTATACGTTTTAAGATTATACTATGCCAATCTTTGCATAAAGTACTTTTACTGCAGAAATTAATTGTAATCTAGGAAATTCTTTCTTTATATGTCTAATTAGGCTATAAGAATATACTCAATATGTATTGGAAGCCGTATTCCCTATTACATGTCATGTTATGTTTGTGCTTCTTAAAAAAACTGCCAGTTTTTTAATGACACTATGTACTTATACTGTGTATACCGATAGTGTGTAGAGTTTTAAACGTAACATATCAACTCTGTGTGTACCCAAACATGTTTATTTTATATTTCCATAGAAAAGTTGTAGTAGTTATTTGTATCTGAAACTTGAGCATAATATATCTTTAACTGTCTCGAAGCTTACATTTTCACCATGCTCATTACGATTGCAAATCTTTCAATTATCGCTTCAGACTGTTACACAGTCAAACAATAAACCCAACGCAGTGACTTTGAATCAGCTGAGATTAGATTTAGTAATTTGTTAAAAAATCGGAGCACATGTTGCTGAGGGATGAATATCGCAATGCTAAACAATTATACCTTAACAGAACTAAGTTTTTGTTTTATACAGAAATATATTACTTGCAAGAGAGTTCGCGATACTTGTTCATTCCTTTGTGGGCGAGCACAGGATAAAATTTAGTTTAATAATCACGTCTTACTTTAATGACAAACTAACAGGTATTCTTAACGGTTTGAGACATTCGGACATGTTCTACCAATTATAAATGAATAATTAATATTCTGTGACCAGTATGAAGGCAGTAGCGTCATCTTGTAATCAAAATAAAGTAATGTGAGTGTTTACAGAGTATCTGATTTATTAAGTTCCAACTGAGGGAAAATCAAGTTAAATGACGAAAGGTCCCCAGAAACAATCACATAATGTGAAGGATTCTCCAGGTACGATTTACCAAGACATGGTAAATAACAGTATCCCCGTTTCTGCAAATATATTCAACATTAAACCACGCATGTTTAATCCAGTGACCGTGTTACTGAGTATTAATAACAAATACCAACATAGACGGATTTGCTCCATTTGCATCAGACAAAATTCACTCTTATATTGAACTTTAGACTCATTTTATATCTATTGGTAAACCTCCTCTTGAGCACTTCTTCCTAGTTTCGAACCTGTACTCTCGTCGAAATTGTAGAAAGCACAAAGTCACTGGAGGCTCTCAACCCTAGTAGGTTTTGAACCAGCGACATAAGGATCGGGAGTCTGGCATACTAACCCCTATAGTACCACTCCTCCAACTCTAATATCGTTCCACACAACTACATATACAATGTTTATGCATAACGCACAATTATAAATCTGATGATCTGTTTTTATGCTTAACCAGGCTTGGTGACGATAAGAATTTCACTGAAAAACATTTAAGCAGAGAATTGACAATTGAGAATTGGCAAATTTGCGTTACTCGAGCGTAGCTGCACTTAAATATGTTCGTAAGATAAATTTCCATTAACACGTAAAGTGAAATTAAAATGCGACTAGCCGGGAAACTGCGCATGCGCGGGTTAAGGGTAAATATGAAAATTTGTTGCTTTCGCAAGACATGCAGTAGAACATTACGATCTGTTAATTTTGAGTTATTTCTTTTCAAATACTGCACAGGTGCAAACGATTGCAACTGTCGATTAGAAGGTACCAAAGGAACCCGTGTCATTGCCCGAATATATCATAGCTACACGCGAGTTTATTTTTTTTTTTGGACAGGAACAGTCCTTGAAGATATACACCATATTTCACTGGAAATTATGAGTAGCGTAATTAAAAAGCTTTTCACGCTTTCCACTATATTTATCGACCATTATATCACTTTTCATTACTTTAACAGTAATTTTAAAACATTCTATGTATCTGAGTGATTATGCGGGAGAGGGGGCAGGTACGGGGTTCAGGAATACCTTAGTGTTGACTAGGAATTCAAACGTTCGATCAATCTTTTTCTTACTTAGAGAATTTTTACGGTTAAATACATATTATAAACAGGTCCCTTTCTCTATTTTCGTACGTATCAAGTCACAATGGTTAAAAAGGTATGTAAACTTTACATATATAAGTACTT
Source organism: Cyclina sinensis (assembly GCA_012932295.1). Lineage (NCBI taxonomy): Eukaryota > Metazoa > Mollusca > Bivalvia > Venerida > Veneridae > Cyclina > Cyclina sinensis. The sequence goes on from JAAONU010000005.1 coordinate 14,417,654, forward strand.
CATCGACATAAAACAGAATATCTGAAATTTGCGCGAGTTGTACAACGCAACCATTCACCTACTTTAAACAGAATAGCTGAAATTTGCACAACCGTTCACCTACTTTTCGAAACAGATTTGCTTATTACGTTTACGGCGTTACACCCAAATACAGCCTAGAGAACGTGATAACTATAGTTTATAGAGTGAAAGTTTACCTGAAATAGAAGTCTGAAGAGAAATATGTCTAAATACTTTATCACGACATAAGCTGTAAAAGCAATGCAGTTTGTCTCACTTTACAGAATTTGATTCTTACGTGATCATATATTACATGTTAACAAGCCCTGTGTATTTTATATTTATATATTACACACTCGTGTTATATGTTTGTGAACATAAATATGCATATAAACATCTTTTTACGAATTTATTATCATTACTGGAGAGCTCTCATTCTATTATCCCAAAGTTGTCTTGTGACATCTTCGATTTACACCCGCTCGATGATTCCAGGCTTTTATTTAGTGAAACAACCTAAGAGTTTAGAAAAAATATATCTTTCATAAAGTTTTGTTTTTTAACAAAGTTTTGTTTTAGATTCCTTTGCATCGACTGGCCAACGTTGAACAAGTTTGACATATTTCCATAATAAAAATGAAACCCTTACTCGAAGACCTAAAATACCATGTATTCAAAACCCAGAATACATGTTTTTGTTTCAGTATGTTATCTTTTTTAACGACAAGGGATGAATACAACCTAGAACAAGTTGAAAAGAATATATCGTTCGAGGACACACCGCCTGTAAAATTTAATTAAAAATATATTTTCTAAAGTTTATGTCGCAATGGTAATAATATAAATCAGGAAACAACGAAAAGTGATATTTTTAAACCATCAACTCGATTAGGAGACAGTAAACAATAATTGCTCATTGCGTCATTAATCATTGTTTTATACGTAAAGTAATGAACTTTCTACAATTAACTGAACTGCTATCGACTAGAGTTTCCTATTTGAAATTAATGACTAATGTTTGTCGATTGAAAATGTCTGGCGGGATATCTACAAAAACACCCTTTTTACTGCAATTTTTTCTCTTTCGGATTCAGTTTTTCATGTACTTGATATTTTTTTTGGAAAATAAACATATAAAATGTATGAGTAAATGTTTTAAAATATCTAATTTTCAACAACAGAAATTTGTTTGCTTGGGTTAATTGGTGTCTATTAGAACGCCTTATTGAAATTAAATAAGGCAGGCGCGACACAATCGCGCTACGAATTTTTATTTATTAAGATGTACTATATTGCGGTTGAAACCGAAAGGTGGCACAGACCCGAAAGTATACCATATTACGAACGTAAATGTATAAAATGCGGGGTATTAGAGGATGAATTTCATTTTGTTTAAGAATGTGATAATTATAAAGATATTAGGAAAAATATATAAACAACTACTATCTGCGTCATCAAAGTTTCCTTAAATTTATACAGTTGATTAACAGTGTAAACCCAGTTGAATTAAAAACCCTTGCCACTTTTACTTTCAAGGCTTTTGAGATAAGACGTCGATTAGAAGCTGGCTAGTGTCTTTTTTCCTAATACATGTACATGTAGTCTCTCCCGCGTGAAAAAAAAATCATTCGAAAAATCCGCCTTTAAAGTAAATAAAGCTGTCTTAATGATGTAATATTTATTGCATTACAAGTAAGTGCCATATAGTTGTTTTGAATATTTGTAAAATTATTATGCCATATATCATCTTGTACCAGTAAGTTATTACACATGTATTTTGTTGTTTATTCTGCTATGCCATGGATCTTGTCAGATTTATATGCCTAAAAAACTTTTCTTCTGTTCTTGTAAACATAACACAGCTAATTGACGGAAAGTATTTTGTGTCTACTGACCTAAATTGATTGATAAATTGAGCTAGCAAAGAAAGCTGACCGGCCAAATAAACTGTATATAAATTGAAAAAAAAGATGCAGTACTATTGTCGAAATATAATATAAACCACTTAAAATGTTTTGTATTGATAATGTTATAGACCCAAAAGGCATCTGCACTGATTTTTTTCAGAAAACTTTTTTTTGTGGCATAAAATGAGAGTTATCTTTACCAATATGAACAATCAGTATTGTATAATTTGATTATCATAAATTTCACAAATAGAGTACCATTATATCTCTTAAAAGGACAACGTGTTAAGAAGTGTCAATGTCAGTCAATGTTTGTCGTTAAAGAGTGTGACTTCCTCACGTCTGGTGCCATTTTCTTAAAAAAAATGAAACAAAAGGTATTGATGTTTGACGTCATATAAACAACGCTTTGACCTTTGACCCGCCAAATTGCTAAATTACACAAAACTAAATTTTAAACAAGTAAAATAAGATAAAATAACGAATAGTGATTCTAATTAGAATATAGACACGTTGACAGCAGTCAGTACTGATCCAAAACAAAACAACAACAATAAAAAAATAGCCAATTCAAATATCACTAGCTTGTCATAAAAATAGCAGGCCACTAAATATACCCTATAATAAATTATTTGACCAAAGCACTGAAAGAAGTTAACTCAGTCTACAATTTACGTGACATCGGAAATGACAGTTAGCACTGGAAAATATAACCCTTCCCGGAACAGGACAGAAAACGAAACGTGCATTCACAGCTGAAGTACAATTCTAAAAAAGAGCATGCACACTTCAAAAACAAATCTGAAAAAGCGAGTGCACACTTAAAAAAAAATCTGAAAAAGTGTGTGGACACTTGAAAAAAAAAGCTGTAAATGCGTGTGCACACTTGAAAAAAAAATCTGAAAAAGCGCGTGCACACTTGACAAACAAATCTGAGCAAGTCCATGTACAGTTAAAATACAAGTATGATAAAGTGCATTCACGCTTGAAAAAACACCTGGCAAAGTGCACATTTTTCCACAATCACATACTTTATAGTGACATTTAAAATCATTCGCGAATATCTTCTTTAACCGAACCGTTTAAAAAATATTTAAGTTTCTGATGGTTATTTATTTGAAACGGTTATGAAATATAGTTTGTTCAAAATGGGATCTTCATCAATATTCAGTCTTTATTTTTCTCATATGAATTCAAATAAGATTAAAGAAAAGCGTGGTGCATATTTGATAGCAACATGCTTTTTCATTTAGCTTTATGTTGTGCACAAAAAAGGCCGATCACGATTCCCAAGAGCCAAGCTTTTAGTTCGGAATAGTTGTCTTTCGAAGTAGTAGTAACTGCTTTTAAATGGGTAATATTTTATAATCCTCCTGGAACATTCAAGATTCTGATTATTCAACTGGCCGTAAATTAAAATTGATATTACACGAGCTTGGCAGGTAATATACGTCAGGAATTTCAACAGATGGCTCGAGTAATATTAACATCACGTTGCTAATGGTTCCAAATAATTATCTGACTTCAAAAACTAAATTACATGTAATATATCAACAAATAAATGCAAAGCACCCATATATGGTGAAAAAAAGTAAGAATAAAAGCCAAGAGGCTGAGTAAAGCCATTACTTGTCCTATCGGATGAAAACATTAATTGTTTTTAATACGAGGTGATGATTATTTCGTTTTACAGATGGTTGGGACATTTATCAGTATGATATTTTATTGCTGAAGTTACAACAAACCTGTCTGATTCGTGCTTGTCAAACTCTTGACGCCATTTTGTTCGTTCTGAATGATTACACACGCCATTTACACAACTAAATTATTCATAATCATGAGATGTTAGTAGCTACAATGATTTGAAATAGGAGTTTGTAGAAATGTTAGTGATGTAAAATTGGTTATCTGAGCATAATCTTTTTGTAAATGTTTCTCTGCTGTCGCAGAATATGCACCGAAACATTTTCTCACCATGTCATCTCCCAATTTTCTACCACTACTTTCTTCCTTAAAAGCATAATGATAAATCTTACATACACATTCATTGACAGAAATTAGGTGTCATTACAGGTAGAGGTGGAATGAGAGTTTAGTTTAAACTTATTTATTTTACACAAATTGGGTAGCAAATTCTTGCAACTTGTATTAATCATTCTCGATGACTGCTTCCTGGGTTCAAACCATTACTTGCGCCGAAAGTGATGAATGCGGAAAGTGATTGTAGAATTTCACACCAGGTTGGATTCGAACCGGGTACCTCCGGATCGTGATTACAGCGCTCTACCCCCTTGAAAAAAAGGGTTTAACATGTGCCCTTTAAAGGTCAGGCTTTACATGTTGTGAATATGGTGTACATAACCTTAACAAAAAGCAGCAGCATCTTTTTTGTGTGTTATTATTATGAACCTTTTTCACAGGATCAAACTAAGTTAAGATACAATATCTGAATGAATCTGGTGATCTCTGTTTGTTGGCGTTTATAAAGTTCATTTTTAATCGCTTGCTAGTAAATCTGAAGGTATAGATGTTTAGGGTTCGTTTCCATTGCCCGGAAGAATGAAAAAAGAAGACGATTAGTGCATGAATTTATATTTAACCCTGAACATGCTGAATTTTTGTAATGGATTTGTCCAGCTTTGAATTTGGAACTGTCCATTCAAAGTTTAAGGGATTTCAATATCAAAATACAAAAATTGAGCTACTAACAGTATAGAGCCTGGTCAGACTTCACGGATGTGCAGGCTGGCCTGGCTCTATACTGGTGGCAAAGGCTAAGGGTTAAATCCCTTGAATCCCATTAATACATTCCTTTTGATATAATACTTTTCCTGAAGTTGTCTGAGAAAGTCTTGGTAACTGCTGAGTGTTTGAAGCGTCTTGTTATGTTTTGAATGCGGTTTCTTGTTAGGCTAGACAGGTTTGTATACCGAGGTTTTTTTTATCGATTATTATGACATTGCACCGCTTTGAGATGTTATGTGAATTTTACAAATTCTATGCTCATCTGCAAAATGTCAGTTAACAACACAAGTCTGTAAATGACACACTGGTAGTATACGTTTAAGAAACTCACGTAACTGTCTCGATGCTTACATTTTCACCATGCTCATTACGATCGCAAATCTTTCAATTATCGCTTCAGACTGTTACACAGTGAAAAATACACCCAGATTTGAATCAGCTAGATTAAATTTAGTAATATGTTAGAAAATCGGAGAAATGCTGAGAAATGCACATTACTATGCTTTACAATTATACTTAAACAGAACTAACCTTTTATCTTCTACGTACAAATATGTAAATATATTAGTTGCAAGTTGTGGGTGGGTAGACGACAACTTAAAGTTTGATAAACATGTGTTACTTTAATGACTCACCAGAAAGTATTCTTAAAGGTTTGCGACATTCAGACATGTTCCGTCAATTATCAATGAATAATTAATATCCCGTGACCAGTATGTAAGCAGAAGTGTAATCAAAATAAAGTAGTGTGAGTGTTTACAGAGTATCTAATCTAATAAGTTACAACTGTAGGTAAATCAAGTTAAATGGACGAAAGATTTATGCAGGTCCTCTTTAACAACTACATACTGTGAAAGATACTCCAAGTACAATTTACCAAGACATGGTTAATAACTGTTTCCCCTTTCCTGGAAATATATTATACATTTAACTACACATGCTTATCCAGTGACCGTGTTACTGAGTATTAATAACAAATACCAACATAGAAGGATTTGCTCAATTTGCATCAGACAAGAAGTTCTTTTATATTGAACTTTAGACTCATTTTATATCTATTGGAAAACCTCCCCTTGATCACTTCTTCCTAAATTCGAACCTGTACTCTCGCCGAAATTGTAGAAAGCAATCACTGGAAACTCTCAACCCTAGTAGGTTTTGAACTAGCGCGTAAGGAGTCTAACCGCTATAATACCACTTTTTCAACTCTAATTTCGTCCCACACAACTATGTACAATGTTTACGCATAACGTACAATTATATATCTACTTATCTGCGTTACTCGAGCGTAGCTGCACTTAAATATGTTGGTAAGATAAATTTTCATGAACACGTTAAGTGAAAGTAAAATGCGACTAGATGGGAACCTGCGCATGGGCGGGTTAAGAGTAATATGAAAATTGTTTACACATATAGCAGGGATTTTGCAAGACATGCTTGTAAAAAATTACGATCTGTTGATTTGAGCTCTTTCTTTTCAAATACTGCACAGGTGCAAACGATTGAAAAGGTAGAATAGAACGTACCAAAGGAACCCCGAGTCATTGCCCGTATATACCATAGCTACACGCGAGGGTTATTTATTTTTGGACAATGACAGTCATCGAAGATGTTCACCAGATTTCACAGGAAGTCATGCGTAGCGTAATTTAATAGCTTTCCACTTTGTTTATCGGCCGTTATGCAAATTTTCATTATTTTAACAACAATTTTAGTGTATCTGAGTGGTTATGCGGGAGAGGGGGCAGGTACGGGGTTCCGATGGAGCCTCAAGGTTGCCTAAGATTGTGATTGTTCGATTAATAATCTTTTACATACGTAGAGAATATTTGCGATTAAATCCATTTTATGAACAGGTCTTTTCTAGTGTTATATAGTCCATTTTCCCTATTTTTGCACGTATCAAGTCACAATGATCTTAAAGGTATGTAAACTTGACATACTCATATATAAATGCTTTATCGACATAGAGCAGAATAGCTGAAATTTGTGCGAGTTGTACAACAAAAGTGTTCACCTACTTTTCGAAACAGAATTGATGATTCAGTTAACGGCGTTACACAGAAACACACCCTAGAGCACATGATAACTATAGTATATAGAGTGAAAGTTTTCTTGAAATAGAAGTCTGAAGCGAAATATGTCTAAATACTTTATTACGTCTTTAAAAATGAGCGTAGAAACGTAAGTTGTAAATGCAGTGCAGGTTTTTTTCACTACGAAATTTGTTTCTTACGTGAACATATGTTACATGTTTACAAGCCTTGTATATTTTATATTTATATATTACAGACTTGAGTTCTATGTTTGTGAACACAAATGTATATATAAACATTATGTTACAAATTTATTATTATATACTAGAATGTTGTAATTCTATTATCTCTAATATTTCTTATGACATTTTTCAAGCTTATTCGATTTACACTCGCTCACTTAAGGTCTTCTTTTAGTGAAACGACCTAAGATTTTAGCAACACAAAAGATATCTTTCATACTGCAAGTTTTTTTTTTTTATAAACAAAAGTTTTGTTTTGTATTCCTTTGCATCGACTTTCCAACGTTGAACAAGTTTAACGCATTTTCATAATTATAAAAAAGAAACACTTTCTAAAAGACCTAAAGTACCATGTATTCAAAACCCTGAATGCACGTTTTTGTTTCAATATGCTGTTTTTACTGGCAATAGACGAATACAACCTAGAACAAGCTGTAAAGAATCTATCGTTCGAGGACAAACCTGTACAATTTAATTTAAAAATATTCTTTCTAAAGTTTATTTCGCAGTGGTTATAAAATAAATCAGGAAACAACGAAAAGAGATATTTTTTAACCATCAACTCGATTAGGAGACAGTAAACAATAATTGCTCATTGCCCGTAATCATAGTTTTATACGTAAAGTAATGAACATTCTACAATTATCTGAACTGCTATCGACTAGAGTGTGCAATTTCAATTATTTGAAATTAATGACTAAAGTTTGTTGATTGAAAATGTATGGCGAGATATCTGTTAAAAAAAAGTACAAACATTTTTTTATCATATTTATTCTCTTTCGGATTTAGTTTTTTTTATTTTCTTGATATCATTTGGGAAATAAGCATAGGTAAGTGTCTATTAGCACGCCTTTATGAAATTAAATAGGCCAGGCGCGTGACAACCGCGCTACCAAGTTAGATTTTTTAAGATATACAGAAATTGTTTTGTGTCTGCTGACTAAAATCGATCGATAACTGAGCTAGCAAAAAAGCCGACTGGCCAATAAATGCCAAAGAAAAAAAATTGCAATGCAATTGTCAAAATATAAAATTAATCACATAAAATGTTTTGTATTGATACTATTTTTAAGGGTATCTGCTGAGGTTGTTTTCAGAAAAATTTTGTCGCATAAGATGTGAGGTCTCTAGCTCCAATAGATAACTGCTTCAAACATCACTAGCTTTCCATATAAATAGCAGTGCATTAACGATACTCCATAACAAATTATTTGACCAAAGCACTGAAAGAAGTTAACCCAGTCTACAACTTTCGTGACATCACAGCTGGAAATCAATTCTGAAAAAATGCGTGCACACTTGAAAACAAAAATTCTAAAGAAGCGCGTGCACACTTGAAAAAAAAATCTGAAAAAGCATGAACAGTTGAAAAACAAATTCGAAAATTGCATTTATACTTGAAAAATACATCTGACAAAGTGTACAATCTCACAACCAATACTTTAAAAATGCCATTTGAAATCGTTCGGATATCTTCTTTAATCGAACCGTTTAATAAATATTTAAGATTCTGATGGTTATTTATTTGAATCGCTTATAAAATATAGTTAGTTCAAAATGGGATCTTCATCAATATTCAATCTTTATTTTTCTCAAAGGAATTCAAATAAGATTAAAGAAAAGCGTTGTACATATATGATAGCAACATGCTTTTTCTTTTTGCTTTATTTTGCGCACAACTGAGGCCAATCACGAATCACAAGAGACAAACTTTTTATTTCGGAATGGATGGTTTTCGAAGTAAGGAACATTCAATAATATCTGATTATTCAACTGTCCGTAAATTAAAATTGATATTAAACGAGTCTGACGGGTAATATAGGTCAGGAATTTCAACAGAGAGCTCGAGTGAAATAAACATCAGACAGGTAATACTTCTATATAATTATATTACTTCAAAAATTAAATAACATGTAGTATGTCAAAAAACTGAACGAAAAGCGTCCATTTGAAAAAAGGTAAGAATAAAAGCCACGATACTGTGTAAAGCCATTACTAGTCCTATCGGATGAAAACCTTAATTGTTTTTAATACGAGGTGATGATCATTTCATTTTACAGATGGGTGGGACATTTATCAGTATAAATATTTAATTGCTGAAGTTACAACAAACCTGTCTGATTCATGCTCGTCGAACTTTTGACGCCATTTTGTTCTTTCTGACTGATTACACACGCCATTTGCACAAATAAATTATTCATAATCATGAGATATTTGTAGCTGAAATGATTTACAATAGGAGCTTGTAGAAATGTTAGTGAATCAAAATATGTCATTTTAGCGGAATAGTTTGTAAATGTTTCTTTGCTGTCGCAGAATATGCACTGCACAAGGTTTCTCACCAAATCATTTCTATCAGTACTATCCCCTTAAAAGCATAATGATAAATAGGAAAGACGCAACGAATATCTTACATACACATTCATAAACAGAAATAAGGTGTCATTACAGGTAGAGAAGTAGGGAAAAGTTTAGTTTAAACTTATTTATTTGACATAAATTGGGGAGCAACTTCTTGCAACTTATATTAACTCCTTTCGATGACTGCTTCCTGGGTTCAAACTAGTACTCGCGCCGAAAGTGATGAATGCGGAAAGTCACTGTAGACTAAATGAAAGAATGACATTGATGAAAGACAAACAGGTATGGATACTTATTACAAGAATACAAATAACATATCTTAGGTAGTCTAAAAAATATGTTCTTAAGTTTACATTCAGTTATAGGAAAGATTCACAGAGTGTAAAGCTAACGCAGGTATAAAGCTTTCCTAGTTGTGAAGCTTCTAGGTGTAAAGAATTCGTAGGTGAAAAGCTTTCCTAGGTGTAGAGCTTTCCTAGGTGTAAAGAATTCGTAGGTGAAAAGCTTTCCTAGGTGTAGAGCTTTCCTACGTGTAAAGAATTCGTAGGTGAAAAGCTTTCCTAGGTGTAGAGCTTTCCTACGTGTAAAGCGTTCGGATGTATAAAGCTTTCCTAGGTGTAGAGCTTTCCTGCGTGTAAAGAATTCGTAGGTGAGAAGCTTTCCTAGGTGTAGAGCTTTCCTACGTGTAAAGCGTTCGTAGGTGTAAAGCTTTCCTAGGTGTAGAGCTTTCCTACGTATAAAGCTTTCCTAGATGTAGAGCTTTCCTAGGTGTAGAGCTTTCCTAGGTATAAAGCTTTCCTAGGTGTAAAGCTTTCCTAGGTGTAGAGCTTTCCTTCGTGTAAAGCGTTCGTAGGTGTAAAGCTTTCATAGGTGTAGAGCTTTCCTACGTGTAAAGCGTTCGTAGGTGTAAAGCTTTCATAGGTGTAGAGCTTTCCTAGGTGTAAAGCTTTTTTAGGTGTAGAGCTTTCCTACGTGTAAAGCGTTCGTAGGTGTAAAGCTTTCCTAGGTGTAGAGCTTTCCTACGTGTAAAGCGTTCGTAGGTGTAAAGCTTTCATAGGTGTGAAGCTTTACACCCAGAAAGAGCTCATGCAGCTTACCAGCGTAACATTAAATACAAACCTGTACTAATTTCTCTAATTTTCATCTTGGGATGCGTACTTTAACTTGTATATTGAAATTTTGAATTATTTTTTTCAGTTTCACAGAACTGATCTATTGTCACGTGAGTTTTGTTCACGGATGATTTTATTCATATTATTTATGGTTTTACCAATCTTAATAATTTAAGTTTTAAGCTTCTTCTGGTGCTGACAATAAATCAAACACTAGCAGACTGTCGAATATGAAATCAGGAAAGTAGTTTTTGGTTTAAGTAATAGACGTTTATATTTTTTATACAAAAAAGCTTTGTGTTACATTTAAAAGATTAGAAAAAAAATTCAATCATTCATTTTTAATGAGCTTTTGAAATCAATGCAAACGCAATAAGTTGGAATTTCACAAATTTTAAATCTGATAGTTAAGGCTTGATGGTATCTTTCGGATGAAGTGATATTTTGATTCCAAGTTAAACATACATTCAATTATTAGAGATTATCGGCTGTGCTGTTGAATGTTCAATCTGAGATACGTAGATCAAGAATACACAAAGCTGTCAGTTAAACAAGACAATTAATTTTACTGGTTTACGTGAACGTCGAACTCCTAATCCAGAAGACTTGTGCGTCACATCTGCACAAGGCATACCTTTTACAGGAACTTTATTTATGTTTGTTGAAAAGTGAGTTATCCATTTTTTTGAAATACAGCATAGTAATTAACGTTCGTCAATCTGTCGTCAATCAAAGCCTCAGTTATTTTTGATGACTCTTTTATATCGTTTGTTTTACTTACGAAAGGTCATTTCTTGAAAACTAAATATCATTTCGTAATTACGATATGTATTTCGTTATAAAGAATTTTTTTTGTACAATCGAAATGTTTCTTCATTAAAGAGTAATAACTTATATTTCATCAACGCAAAATATGTTTTCTAATTACGAACTGATATTTTGTCATCACGAAATAACACTCAGTAATTACGAAATAAAATTAATGTGACAGCTTTTTGCTTAACGTGTAATCACTTAGGAGTCTAACATGTACATTATAACTGAAGGGGCTCCGTATAATACAGATTTACTTTCGTAGATGTCTCAGGAAATAACGGAATGTCGAGGGAGTGAAAACAGCCGGCGGGGGAAACGGCACACAACAATCTAATAATGTCTCTTTGTTATCTGTGAATTAAACTAAGCTGAGGAAATTTAAGTAAACCACAACTGACAGGTACGAAATTATCTGTACCGACGCGTGATTGAACTTATACACTCAATAAACCAGTAACGTCCAAAGAACACGATGTCCTCCTGTATTTGAGAACGGACCGGAAATACCTTGACGGGCTATTTTATCTGACAAGTAAACTGTCGCGCTAGTATGACGTCATAGTTCTGAAGAAGAACAAAGAACACATCTACATGAAATCTATCGGAGTAACGTAGAATCCCGGCTAATCAATGAAAGCGGGATGAAAGCCTTAAGCTGTTGTCTACAACTCAATTTTACAAAGTCTAAGAGAAGATCTAACTAGGATTAATCTGATTATTCTGCCCTTAGATAGATAAACTTGTCAACAACGATTCTTAACATAGAAAAATATTTTGTCCTCAAGAGTAAGAGGCTGTTTTTTCTGTTCTTTATTTTTTCCCATATGACTAAACGGTGCTCAAACTAATGTCTTGGTAATACCTATTTGTATTAAAAAATAATTTTGGCTGCGTACGTAGATCTATCCAGAGTCTTGTTTGAACATAGAATTGTCTCTTTGTCCCAAATCACTAAATTAATATATTTTAGTATGGCAAACATGTGTCATCTGTAACTAGTCTGCTGTATTAAGCAGTGTTTTCATGTCTTGTTTTTAACATTCAGTCCGACATTACGTAACATAAATGAGATTCGTGTATCTATCTTTCTATCTATTTGAGTTTATTTATCGTCGGTACCCGTTGCCCGTATCACCAACGCACACCTTTGATAGTGCAAAATACAGATAGCATCCCTTTCCAGAGACACCCCTAGTTCTTTTGCATGCTCAGTGTACAGCACTGATGCATGGGACCTCGGTTTAACTTCTCATCCGAAAGACATAGCAATGTTAGTGGAGGAGCGGGGGATCGATCTCGGGGCCCCTGGGTTACCAGTCCAGATTCGTGTGACTTGCTGGCAAATGTTTTATACCAGTGACCGTAGTGTCCGTCAGTCTGACATTCTGACTATGAATGGTTAGCGCAGCTTATTGACATCTCTAGTTTCTCAGACTTTGCACCACACATCTGTAGGAAAGAAATTATATAACACTTTGAAAAAAAGTTGATAATTTTTTAACGTTACACTTTTGAACATAGCCTAACAAGCACGTTGAGCAGTACGTTTCTTCCGTAGGGCAGTTCGCGATACAGTCCCTGTAACCGTTTTGAATCGATTTTAACCTTAATTAAAACAAAACAAGTAACTCAATAAATCTTAATTATGTTACAGCTGAAAATTAATTCTGTGGACAAGCATTATATTGGTTTATTTGGAACAAGGGAAGAACTTTAATTAATAGCATAAAAACTGTATTGTATGTCAATAAAACAAAGGTTTTAGTACGTAGAATAAGGGCGGGCTATTAAGAAATGAAACATTCGTATATAGAAATCTAATTCTTGAGGAAGTAAATGATTTTAATTACCTTGGCACTGTATTTAACTATACTGGTAGCTTTGCCCTAAATCAGGAAGATCTTGTTGGCAAAATGCTTAAGGCATTGACTGCATTTGTAGCTGATAGGTCTATGACTAAGATATAAATATGTTGCTTTTGTCGGGTCTATTATACGTCAAATTGTACAGTTTATAAGGAATTAGGGCGTATTCCTCTCTGTATTTTGCGATATATCAGACTTTTTAGATATTGGTTTTAAGTTGTAAGAAGAGACAATACTATTATTAAGGAAATGTATAATGTTTCTAGATGGGCTTCGTAAGGACAAGTCGTTTAGATGGTAAATTTAACGAGAAAACAAGGGTTAAAAAAATATTATGTAGTAAAGATTTTGCGAAAATCCATCGTTATATAATGTTAACATGCTTGCTTATCTATTCAAATCAATTATTCTTAATAATTTTAAACAATCAATCATGGTGCAACAAGAAAATATCAAATGGTCTGTTAGATCTTTATTGTTCTGATCTGTTCTGTTCTGTTAAATCTTTATTGTTCTGTTCTGTTCTGTTAAAACCTTTATTGTTCTGTTCTGTTCTGTTAAATTTTGATTGTTCTGATCTGTTCTGTTCTGTTAAATCTTTATTGTTCTGTTCTGTTCTGTTAAATCTTTATTGTTCTGTTCTGTTCTGTTAAATCTTTATTGTTCTGTTCTGTTCTGTTCTGCTCTATTAAATCTCTATTGTTCTGTTCTGTTCTGTTAAATCTTTATTGTTCTGATATGTTCTGTTCTTTTAAATCTTTATTGAATCTTTATTGTTCTGTAAAATCTCTATTGGTCTGTTCTGTTCTGTTAAATCTTTATAACAGCTCTATAACTTGCCCATCATCATAATTTGTAGTTCAAACAGTGCATATAACAATTAGACTGTAAGGACGCATATCTGCAGCAACAAACAACAACAACAACAACAAAAGACATCGCCGCCACTAGCAAAGGAAAGGTTAAAACAAAAACAAAATGTTAGGCAAAGTTAGTAACAGATCAAAACGCACGCAATTTATATTTATTTTATTCTTTATGTACAGCAAATACATTCACCCAAGATCAGTGGCCTCCTGAAAGCATTTGTCGTAATTAAGAGGCATTGATCATGTAAGATTTCACTAAAGGTGAATGATAAACATCGCTTTATGACTCTATAATCTCTTTGATACATCCGTTCCAACAAACCCTAAGAAGCAAAGACAGAGTTCTGAGTATAGAGAAAAAATGTTACAAGAGCGAGACAATCAATGCAATAAATCTATATTCGACATATTGTTGAACAAGTTTGTGTCATTCTGTCAGATTTATGATACACTAAGATTAACGTGAATGAAGTAGTATGATTTCTTCTCACCAGTTCATTCGAACGTAGCGCTTGTTTTAAATGACAGTATATATGATCGGTTCGATAAACATTAAACAGTTACCAACATTTTTAAGGAACATAATGACTCTGCTTGTAAAAGACTCTGAAACTGATAATATCAAATTCATATACCAAAGCACGTTTCCCTATTACGTGAGGAACTGTTTTTTTTATATTCTTGGGAATTTCTTACGAAATGTTCCTTCCAAACTGCATGTATAGCTTTTCTCTAGAGTTGTTTTTCAGAGAAGACTGTGTTGTCTGGAATACACAAAAAGCGAAAAAGGTTGATGATTGATAAGGTTTTGACACAAACAAAATTAGAAAAGAAAGGATTTGGACAATTATAAGATAAAGTCTTCTGTTTTAGAACAATTAATCATATACGTACTTCTCAAAATCTTTATTATGTTGGCAAGAATAACGAGTTTGTATGAAAATTTTACTATATTTCATTGAGAAACTGTTAAACGACCTTTTGCCGAATATATTGTTTTCGTGAAGTAGATAAATGTTTCTTTTCTCTAAAACCTACAGTGAACTTCAGTATCTTTGTTAGATAATTACGTAATACGCATTTCATGAATTCAGGAGATAATTTTGACAAAATAAAGAAATACCGAAAGGCAAAACGTCTTTAAATCCGGTTTATTTGCCAAAATAAGTTATTGACACCAGGCTGTAACATTTCTGACAGTCCGTGTGTTCGTGTGAAGATGTGACATTTAACTTGTTGTTATAAATTTGTTGTAATAATTATTCTGAATTGGAACTAGTTGAATGTTTTGAACATATATTATGTTCGTTTACATTATAATTCTGTTTCCTGTGTCTTCATAAACAACTTGTTCTTTGATAACATTCATTAAAAAGATCTTTTTGATGGATGTGAGGAAAAAAATCTTCAGTTTACGTCGATGAGAAGGTGATGAAATTTTCTCTTGGTTCATTTTGAGTTGATTTTCTTCTAGAAAGTAATTCTACTGTCGACAGACTGAAAATTTATATAAAGTCTCCTGATCGGTTCTTCCCTGGAGAATATTAACTGAATGTGTTATATTTTCCATCAGTTAATTGCTTTGTAGTTTTACGCTTCATCGCCTCAATAAAGAAAGACAACTCCATTCTTATTGCTTTATGAAAATTTAATATCGCATCAATTGATTTTCTGGTCTCATTTACTGCTTGACTGCTTTTCTGTTAATGTACGTCTTTTGGGTAATAACAGTCAGTTCAATTATTGTGTTGAACTTTAATGTTGTTAGCTTTCAAAAACATGTAATAAAAAAAAGGAAAAGAAAAAAGAAGAAAGATAAATAAACTGATATTTTGTATACAAACTGCAAGCATTATAAGCGTCCAGTCTTGCAGTTGTTGTCGTTGCTTAGTTTTAATTTACCTATGGTTGGTTTTCGTGTACAATTTTGCTTTAAATCTAAAAGTTATAAATTCCTTAAAAGGCTTGCTCTTTATTTATTGTTGGACACGTACATTTTATAATGACTTAGCTGTGAAATGAACTCTTAAAAAAGGAAGTATCTCTGTCATTCAACAAAGAGATACATGTTAGTATTTTTGTTCATTTTGCCCTGTATGATGCCTTTGAAAGGTAGGCGGCCACCTTTATTTTATCAGCGAGAATTTCTAGAAACAGTGTTACCTGTTACAGGGCATATCAGGAATTTCCCAGCAGTTGCATGGGATAGAAAGAGTTTGCTGTTTAAATGCATTTTATGCATTCATTTCAGGTTGTTTTTGAAGACAAAGTTACAAAGATGAAAGTTACCACCCAAGTGTGTTGTGATGTTGTATGCCTCGTGATATTGTCTCTCACATTTCTCAGTGCCTGCCTAGCCGCTCCTCTTGACCCTTATTACCCTACCGACGATACAGAACTAGCACAGGTGAACACACAGGTAAGCAGTTTCAGTTCTTTTTGTTGACAAATCATCTGCCGTATAGACAAATAACAAGAAATGCATACATACATACAAACATAAGGATATTTAACATTAGACAAAGACATAAAGTTTTATTGCAACTGAACACTACTCAGGGGCGGATCCAGGATTTCAGGTTAGTGGGGGCGCAAAATGTCGGCCCAATTTGTGTCCGTTTCATGCCTCATTTCAACGGTTGTGGTTATGCTAGGGTATACTGATTTGGCAATATCACGTGGGCCTCTGATTATTCAATTTAATGTTGAACAATAAAGTATACATTATATAAAGACATATTCAAAATAGGCCTACAATGACACCTATGGTCCGGGAATTTTAGGGGGGCGCGCGCCGGGTGCGCCCCTCTCTGGTTCCGCTAGTGCTACTCTCTTTCATTCACTAAGTCATGTCGTCAGATCTATCTTAAAGTAATGCACATAGCATACCCTTATTCACTATTTGTGAGGTTTTCCATTGAAGGTAGTTATTTTTTAACAGCATTTTGGTCACCATTCAAGTATTTTATATACTTTTAATAATATTATTACTGTTTTAAAACAAACGTTAGAAGAGTGAAAGGATTGATTTAACCTCCACAACACTATCATTTTGTCTGTATTTTGGTTTATCAGCATATTTTTACTGTTGTTTTTTTTAAATTCAGTTGCACAACAACTAAAGTGTGAAAGCGCAGTTATAAATAACTTCGTATTAAACAAACAAATTTGTAGAGAATAATATCGCATGTAAAAATGCATTGTTTAGTATGTTACGAACTCTGTTTGTTTGTTTTTCTGCCAGAGATTGCAGCTTCTCAAAGATATCAGAGATATGATAGACTTTGAAGAAAGACACAAGCAAGAAGAGCTGGGTAAAACCTTTGTTCCTAACACAGAAGCCACTGGGCTTATGAGAGTCATGCCACAGAAGCGATTCAGACCGTTCCGAACACAGACACGAGGAGGAGGTAAAGATTGCCATTTATAAACCTTTCAGATGATTTAACTGATAACTTGTAGGTTTTTTTGTGGATTTTGGTATTTTTATGAATATGTGTAATCTTAATTTTTTGCTGAAGTACCATAAGCAAAACGACTTGATGCTCCCTAAAAACAAGTTGGCTGCTTAAAACAGCACGAAATGGGTTATGCCCAATAATTGTTTGTACGTGTGGCTCATCTTCTATATTTCTTCCGATATTGATACTTAATTTCTTGCTTTAATGTTTCCATCCATATAAGTAAATATTGTCAGAGTGTAAACAAAGTTAGCAAGTAATTTTATTACAATATATAATATTTCAAGTCTTTATAAGATCATGATATAATAAATACACTATAAAATATAATCTTTAGGAAGACTAAACTACTACTATACAAATTGAGAAAATAACGTATTGTAGATAGAGCTAAAAAAGGGATCAATAAAACAATTCTAAATTTTACAAGAGTTCAATTTCCAGTGCACATTATATTCACTTCTCAGTGCTTTACACTGAGCATGGAAAAGAACGAGAGGTGTCATTTGAAAGGGAAGCTTTCTGTATCGTGCACCATCCCCCAACAACCTCTTCATAGGGTGTCAGTTATATGGGCAACTTGTACCGACGATAAATAAATTCAAATAGATAGATCAATTCACAGTTATTTTAGCAATGCTCGCATCGCCCGCTGGCATTATAGGCATTATCAGAATTCTAAGAGATTGTAAGTCTGTTGTTGTACGTACAGTAAATGATTTTCAATTTTATTGCTGTCGTTATTAAAAAAATAATCAAACTTATATATCAGTAACAATCAATTTATTTGATAAATTAAAACACATAATTTTCCTAAATACCAAACAAATATTTGGAACTCTCGCTAGTAAACATTCAGAGAATTCTAATAATTGCACATTGTTAAAACTAGGGCCGTAAATGGGGTTGCAAACAGGATCGGAAGACTGCAGAATAAGGATGTCCGAAATATTCTCCGGCTCCAGACGCTCTGCTTCATTTTTTTGTCATTAGACGCTCTGTTGCAGTTAGAAAACTCGCCACTATACTGGGTGATGATGCCCTAAGGGGCTTAACCCAATAAAATCAACATTTTGTCATGGCTACGTTTTTTGAAAATATTGAAACGCTTAATTCATTCGTGTGTTTTTCAGTGATTGCGCTATCACAGGAGTGGTCTACAGTATATAACTTGCTTCGTATTTCTGAAAGGAAAAAAATGATACGAAAGAGTTAGATTTTTTAACTTAACAGAGATAATAATCTCATCAAGTCGTAATTTAAAAAAAAAAAAACACAAAAAAAACAAACAAAAAACATTTTTCAAATAGAAGTTCATGTTTGTGCAATTAAAAGCTAAATTTCTCACTTACTTTGAGAGTGAAATGAAATAAAAAATAGAATTGTTCAATTAGGTATAGTCGCATTCAGCTTCTGTATGGTAAAGGCCCGATTCTGTGGCTGTATGCCTAACCTTTAGATTTTTTAGATGCAATTTTCAATTTTACTTTATGTAAATGCAGCACGAATGATTTTAAACATACTTATCGAGCAGAATTTACTTAAACATTATTAGAAGCGCGTTGGAGAAACGTTGCTTTTCCATTATAAAGATTTGAAGCCTTAAGATAATTAAAAAGATTTCACGCCCCCCGTCCAGCATTTCGAATTAAAGAAAGTCTGGATTTTGGTTAATGTAATCACTGGTCGTGGACTCAATCTCTTTCAGGAAAAAATACCCGCCCCCGCCATAAATAAGAAAATAAACCCCAAGAACGATGTAATAACACGGTATTTCACAAATGTCTTGTAACCAACAATCTTAGAAATTGTTTCTACTTGCTTTATTTGTTGTAAGATACAACAACTCTCAGAAAATATCTTCCATTTAACAGGTTTGAAACAAAGTTATCAGAGGATTTTTGTTTTAATATGAGTATGTATTATGAATGAGAAATTTGATAAATGCTCTGCATGAGACGGTCAGCTTTCGATAACACTAAACTTATTGGCTTATTATTTGGCTTATTAATACATTTGAAAAATTAATGGTTTTTACACGTTCATAGCATCGCAGGACTCCTCACCTGAAGGTAGCGGATTCCAACCCTGTTGGCGGAATTCGGCTTTACATTTGTGATCTTTCTTGTGGTGACATTTGAAGGAAATATACTGCTACTTCTTAAGCTCGTAGAACGAAACAAGTATTCAAGACTTCTTTAAGCTTGAATACTTCTTACTGGCAATAACCCATTCTATTTATAAACAAACCGAAATCTGGCGATGTCCTATTCTATTTATAAACAAACCGAAATCTGGCGATAATCTATTTTATTTATAAACACACTGAAGTAAGGCGAAAACCCGTTCTATTTTTAAACATCCTGAGGTAAGGTGAACACTTATACTCTTTATATATAAACCGAAATCTAGCGATATCCCATTTTATTTATAAACAAACCGAAATGTAGCGATATCCCGGTCTATATTCTAAAACAGGCGTCATTTCAGTCAGTTCGGTCCCTTTTAACAAAGCAAGAACTGTCTGAAGAAAAGAATAATTAAACAACACAAAAATAATTCAGTTTTAGTATTGAACATTTATTATTCTCTGTATGATAGAGTGCATGGATACTACAATAATAAATTGTACTCTTGATCAATTAAGTAGGAAATGGAAATCCTTTGATTGTAAAAAAATATTTCTGTGATAAATTTTTTGTTCTTCACGTCCACAAACAGATGCCCAATAGTGATTTGTGCTTCGAAATTTTAGAATTCAACGATTGATGACGTAAGATAGAACAGGGTGTGTTCATGTTAAGTTTTATTCTCTTTGAATTAACCACGAATGCCTTTAATCTTTTCCTTCTGATTTACGGGATTGGTTGTTTTTCGTCTTTTAAATTAAAAAAAATATATCTTCAAAGTTTGTAAAAATTACAACTTTTGTATTTGTCTAAATCTGATTTAATGGCTTATAATGTACAAATTAAATATATATTACAGTGGTCTCATAAGAACTGAAACGTATTTTGTTCATTAACATCTTAATTTTGAAAGTTTATGTAACGAACGGTAATAGTATAAGTATTATACAATAGCAAACGTTTTTGTTGTTTTAATATTATTTAGTATTTCGATAATTTATCATGTACGGAATTAGCCCGATATCCTTTGTAAAACATGTGGACATTTATCCTACAAAAGACAAATATTAATATTTTGATAACGAGACAGGGTTCAGTACTGTACCTCTGAAATGTGCTAAATCTTTCTAGGGTTAGTAATACGCTGGGGTCACTTGCCATTTACAAAATGTCTTATTATCACTCAGCTTTGAATTATGTGCATGTAGATACTTCCTTTCTTATTCATTCGGCAATCTTTCAAGTCAAAATCTTTAAAAATGAACAAAGTCACGAAGCAGACGTTTTTCTTTTATTGTTACTGTTGTAGTTCCATGTTGAAATACCTCAACAATCTGCTGAATGCAGAAATCTGTAGCTACTGTAGCTAAACAAAAACTGTAAACATCAACAACAAAAAATATTTCCACCCATTTCACAAAAGCTTTTCAATAAACCGAAGAAAATTTCCACTTCTAAACACTCCGTAGAGATATGGAACCTGTCCTGCTAATTCAATTACTGTGAAGTAGGGAACTACATAAACGGAATACGTTTGGAAATATCTTTACGCGAAATCCCATGTACCAATTCCAGATAGTTTATTTAGACGATTAAGACAATGTCTAAAATATATGATTTAGACGTTGACATGTTAAAGCCCCAAGGGAGATGCTTCTGTCTTCCAATATGCCAAGTGTCAATTTTCTTCCCGATAATTTGGTCTAGAATTGTCCAAAGAGAAGTCCAGGATGACGATATAACGCCTTTATTGCATTTATTGCTCTGAGCTGGAAAACATTTTAGAGGAACAGTTAGAGTTTTGTTAATCGAATAACACGGTACATACGACATTTAATGGTAAAAAGTTGCTTTTCCCACATTACATGGGTTGGAATAGAATGATTCTAATGGCTGTGACAAGTCAGACTGATATACGCGTACAAACAGAAATCAGTCGCAAATTTTAGGAAAGCGGGGATAAAGGGGGTGATGTGGTTATCAGACCAAATCATTTCAAAATGGTAAGAACTACACACTCATCAAGACACTTCCGTGATTTTATGGTATTTTTATACAATTATTCACACGGTAATGGTGACGAAGTCGTAAAACTTTGAAATACAAGTCTAAGTCGAAGATACCAAGTCTAACTTTGAACCTTTAGACATTGGTCTCAGTAAACTGATTTTTTGTTATTTCGTTACTTATGGAAATTATTAGTAATAAACATGAAAAAAAAGACACGAAACTAGAGAGAAAATATATAGAATGGGGCATTAGATTTAAACCATGTTCCTCATTTTAAAGTATTTCAGCGCACTCAGTTTCACTACAAGCCCCTTATCCTCGTTATGAAATGTATTAAATGCAGATATTTAGGGATATTTTATATATCAATATGTCTAATGTATTCATTATTAATTTCATTAATACTTGAAACGCTTCGTAAGTTAAGTATGTACTATAGAGTAAAATATGTCCTTTGGCAAGATTCTAAATTAATGGCTCTTAAACATCAATCTCTCTTCAAGGCAATCTATAATTGTTTTTCTTTTCCATTCCCACCCAAGCGACAGTCAGATTAGTTAGTAGCGAAATTTGCCCGTTATAAACTAGTGCTATCTACTAGATTTCCCTAGCAGGACTCACCCCTAGAGATTTTCATGGTATATGGTAACACGCGACATTCAATAGCTGAATTGCTTTACTGGATTCCCTTCCAATATCTAATTGTATAATAGTTTTATATTCGTAAGTCAGGTCCATACATTTGTGAATGTTTCTATAGGAAATGATTATAAGTGTAAGCAATTACAAACATCTGCATACCCATTTCATCTCAATTAGTATAGAAAACCGGGCTTATAAATAAGATTTCCCTCTTTTGAAATAAAAGCGCGACTTAAAACTCCGTCAGTATGAATTTAAGAACCCTTAATGCAAGCCACATTTAGAATTTGCTTTAAGAATCGTATAAGTTTTCTCTACATGTATTATTTAGAGTTTGGTTTAAGAGTCGTACATGTTTTCTCTAAATGTATTATTTAAAAATAGCACTAATATATATTTTCTGTTCAACAATATGATTTGTCCGACATTGTCAAGACTCGCTTCAACAGCAACAGCAGATGATTAACGTTTTTATTTACCTCGTTCAGAAAAAAGTATCATGAGTCTCGCTATAATTTCTTCAATTTTCCTTAAACTTGTTGATTGAAGTTTTGTAAAAACTGTCAACCAACGTAAGATCCTGAGAAATAATTGAGTTTAAATATCTTTAAGGTTTACGAGCCAAGACTACGGCAATATATTTTTGAGTTGAAACTTATACTATTTTCTTATAACACAATCTTAAACCTTTTCTTTTAACACTTCTGGAATGAAATGGTATAGGTCATTTGCCCCGTGTATAAGGTGAAAAACGAATACAGGAATGATACTATGTAAGAACATGTATACTAGCAAAGCCAAAGACAAAACATATTATACCGTATATTTCCGTTTGCAAGTGCTGTAGAATTGTTAAACATTCTTTATATATATATTAAATATATATATTTCTGTTTCCAAGTGGTGAAAAATGTAAACAAACATCATGTAATTATTTTTCTGTTTGCAGGTGGTGTAGCATTATGCCTATGGAAGGTATGTCCCGCGGCGCCATGGTTGGTGCAGAGACGATGAGGACACAGTTGACTCCATGTGACATCAAAACAGTGGAGAAAATCGTAGCAAAATTTGACAAAAGTGTATATTTTTGGATAAAAAAACTGTTGTTTAGCAACTTTCAAGACAGTCTAGCATTTTCTTTCTCTGGTATCACCTGAATTTCGATTACAACTTTAAATACGTTGTCGAACAAATTTACAGTTTACATCAACTGAAATAAACAACTTAAGTACATATGTTTTGTTTTTGTTTGTTAATCATTCGTTGTGCAGAAAAAAAAACGTAAAAAGTATTAGTGTTGTAACGGTGTAAACATGGCACATTGAGTCCATTATAACAATACACAGGCTTCCTTCAAATTATCAAACAGAATAACACAGTCGTCGATCCGGCTAGCGATCGGGCGATTTCAAAAGCTAGTTTGATACTTAAGTGTTTTAGTATCTAAGGCAAGCGGTCGAAAATCTAGATGAATGCAGTGGAGAATAAGCATGCTGAAATATCTAAAGACATTTCAATAGCAACATGTGTTAAGGTCTGAAGATATCAGTAATGTACACAACATGTGTTAAGGTCTGAAGATATCAGTAATGTACACAACATGTGTTAAGGTCTGAAGATATCAGAAATGTACACAACATGTGTTAAGGTCTGAAGATATCAGTAATGTACACAACATGTGTTAAGGTCTGAAGATATCAGTAATGTACACAACATGTGTTAAGGTCTGAAGATATCAGTAATGTACACAACATGTGTTAAGGTCTGAAGATATCAGTAATGTACAGTCTTGTTCCGAAATTGTCATCAACCATGGTAAGACGAAGGCGGAAATTAACATGATTTGCTTCACACACAATAACACTTCTTCCACCATAGACAAATGTGGTCTTAAATTAAAGGCAATTGGTGTAAGATTTTGCTCATAACTAGAATGAGGTCAAATGACGTCACGGTAACGTATCATTGTCTCACCAATGATGTCACTCATATTCAGGTTTCCAAAATGGCTAACCGTATTGAAATTGTTAGGCTCTACAACGAAAGCTGCAAATTTCTATCTTTTGTGCAAAGAAAATTGATTAAAATGCATCCTTCAATATAATGACCTTCCAATAAACGAAACATTAGAATGGTTAAAAAATAGCAACATTGCACACAGTCTCAGATCCACGATGATTGGGCCACTCATTTATGAGGAGAAAGGCGAGCCTTGTACTGTGACTGCTGAAAGATATATGATAATTCTACAGATTAAGTTCATTCCAGAACAGATAAGAAAGGGAACAGTGATTGAAAGTTGTTGGTTTCAGCAAGACAGAGCAACTCCGCACACTGCAAAGGATGACTTGAATTGGTTAGGGCAAACATTTGGCTGCATCTTGATTTCGTTTAAAACTGACATCATATGGCCTCCTTCTTCGCAAGACCTTAGTACCATGGGCTTTTACCCGTGGGGTTTACTCGAAAGACAATGTTTACTACCCTTAACCAACATCTGTTACAATAGTAATAGAGAAATTAAGAAAAAAATCCCAGAGACACGTGTACCAACGTCATACGTAACTTTACAGGTCAGACAAAATTATGAGATTTACTGTAGATACTGTAAACTAATAATCATGATAATTGTTTAATTACATGTACAAAAACTGATTTATATTCCCTATCAAATGAGATTTAATTTGTTAACGTGTGACTCTTCTGTGAATGTTAAGTGGACAAATACTCTGGGACACCCTGTAGTTATCTTTGCTTTTTGCTAATACCTCTCTTTTATATTTCCCTTTATTCAAAGAAAAAAAAAAGATAATGACATGAATATTGTTAAAATTATACTCAAAGCTGAACATAATAAAACGATGAAGTCTTCGATAACACCAGTAAAGATTAAAGCTGGCAAACCTGCATTAATATCACCCGAGAGACCGTATTCCTTTGCAGATTTTAGCAGCAATATTTCAAAGAAAAGGGTTAAATTAGGTTTGGTATTCATATGTGATATTTATTCTCTGTTGGATCGGGCATTTTCATTGTTAACAGCTTAATGTTTTTGCTTTTAAATAAAGGATGCATTTTAGCGGTAAGAAGATCAACATACGCATCTATGATATTTCAATATTTCAAAGCACTGTTTGACTGTTAAAATTTTGCCAAGAAATCAACAAAACATTGCGGAAACTTTAGTTTAAAAATTATGGTTCTGCATTGACAGATATCCTCAGCATATATGACATTTTCATTAATTCTTTCTGAATCTTCTTTTGAACTTCATTTAGAGAGACCAGATGCAATATAAAAAAGATATCTGGTATGTTCATCCCCTCCAATAAAAAAGTCCATAGTTTATGATATCGATGCATACATTTAAAATGAAAGCATAGACATCCACTGACTATACTGCGATAGTGTACAAAAAATGTAACCCTCCACCCCCACCCCCTTCACGCAAAAAAGACAAAAAAGAAACAACAACAATAACAACAACAACAACAAAAAAGCAGGAGACTCTGCAAAATCGGAGTCTAATTTATGTTGCAATTAATGTAAAGAAAGAAATTATTCCGATTCAGCGAAAAGCTTTATAGAAATAACGCCGACCCCGTTAAGACAATATCTGCTTTAAAGGCTTATTGCCTGCAAGAATCTTTATGCTAAAACTTTCACTAAATGAAACAAACACGTATTTCTGTTTATTTCATTTCCGGTGTAGTGAGCTCGATCAGATAAAAGATTGATATCAGCTTGGTTTCGATCAGCATGATCAGGTTCATGTCGTGGGAAGAGTGGCAGGGGAAGACCTCAGTTATGTAGGACGAACCGACGGTTTTTACAAGTTTTGTTGCCAATAAAGTTGTTATGATAAAGTCAGTACTAAATTGTCGTGTCCAACGTACATAAAATGAAATCGTCCCTCTTGTTTTAACATACAAGACTCATGAAAACTGTTGGCGTGGGCAGTATTATTTGTGGGTGAAAGGGGATATCCGATTGAAATCATATAATTAAGTTTCAAAACACAATGCATTTAAAGGCCATTTCGTGCGACATGCGGATTAGTTTTAGCGAAGTGGAGTTACGAGATCCACCATATTCATATGAACGCTGGAAACAACAGAAACAGCACAGTTTATAGGAAAATGAGAGAGAAAAGCTCAGTCTACATGACGCTATTTTTTGTTGTCATGGTTTCTATGCCTTTAACAGTATTCTCAGGGAATTTTCTAAACCATGGGATGCCCTTTCGTACTGTCGATCACAAAGCAACAGGATAAGCTTTTAAAAACATCCCAGAAAGTGACGTCTTACTTAAAATAGGCCATGATGTTCTATAATTGAAGTATGACAAAACTGTTCATTTCTTTTTTCCACATATAAATGATTCCTATAATATACGCATCTTACACATTCTTAATTTTCGTCTTCCATTTATCTTGTTAAAACATTGTTCAAATATGTTCATTCCTAAATATATCCACGAAATTCTGTTTTCTCGACCCATTGGTTCAAATGTAAGAAGGGTAACACTTGCAAAGCAATGTAATGGAGATTCAGTGGACGGAACCAAGAGACAATAGGTAGCAACGGATTATTTGACTGATGTACCTTTTTCATATAACATTCTGATCGATCTCCTCTTTGATACAGTGAGAGTGATTTGCAAGTCATTTTATTAAAGCGTCGGTTTTCTCACTATACTGAGCTATAATTTTTACACTTTGAAATCTCTCTAAAAAAAGAGTTTGATACAATATTACCTTCTACAAAATGTTTGGTATCAGTTACCGTTTTTTAACTGTAGAATTGTATGTAAAAGAACGTCATCATCAATTACGTAGGCTGAATTCAGAGAGACCCTCAATACTTTTTGAAGAGACACATTCATTTTTTATCTTAAAATTAATTTAGTTGTCAAAAACAACAATAACAACAGTAATTTATCAGAAATTTTCTAGTTGCAACAATGTAAACTTGTAGAAAAAGAACCTTATAAGTCTTATCACCTGAAATCAGCAACTGTGAAAAAGGTTGACTCCCAACAAAAATAAGTAAAACATCTTTCAATAACTGACCTAGTCCTAACTTAAAAAAGGTCAGTATACTGAAAGTTGAATGTTTATTTTATATCCTTCTAAAGAGTGAGATAACTCTTTTTTACCTCAAATTATCATGATGTCTGAACATTCCATGTGTTTTGTTTCTGATGCAATGTATTTTGATGACGTAGGTACATGTAGTTATGTTAAAAACACAATAATTATTATAATAACAACAACAACAACACTGAGTAGACGCATTTTTCATAACCAGTCCAGTGCCTTTTAATGTAACCGCCATGTACAGACTCAAGTTTGTGACAGAGTAATATGGAGGCTTTTCGTTGCCAAAAATTCCAGCCTTTGAAACTTGACAATTCATACTTCGGTTCTACTAAACAGATTAGTAAAAATCTAATTGTCGATCCGAGAGTTACATACTGCACAGGTATTCAGCGTTTTGATTATCTCGATTTGACAAAATGGAAGCTGGTAACATGCAACTTAGATAAATTGCAAACTGTATTTAGAAATGTATAACAAACTGTTTTTAGAAATGTACAACTTCAAATTTGCGACATGTAGATATGTAAACGATAGAACGTACACAATACGTTTGATGCCGTACATCATGGCGTTGAGAATGTAACTGCATCAATTAACACTTTCAGGTTGACAACACCACACTTTTCTTTTACATTCCAACTCGATTAACATTTGTAAACGATTTTGCAACTTCCATATATGGCATTATCACGGAAATAGACGAAGATTAAAAGGCGGAGCCAATTTTCACGAGAGCAGAAAATAAAGAGAGGCAACTCTTACTGTATAGTAATAATGAGGTAACGTATTGATACAAAAATATTTCAAATTACATAAAACTGTTATATATGTCACATACATCAACTGCATTATAGTTGACTATAGTTGCATTTTACTAAATCAATGACAGCTCTAAGATCTGTGTATACATGCTGTCAATAGCTGTTACCTAGACTTGCTGTCTTTCTGATCAAAAGCAGAGAATTATTTTTATGTACAAGAAATACTACACAGAATATTTATTATTTTTGTAAGTGATGGCTTTCTTAGAGATAAAATAAACAAGGCAACATAAATTGATAATCAACAAAATTTACCTTTGGACTCATTTAAATATTATTATTGAAAAAAATATTGTAAAAATTGGAAAATATATCTATACGGTATGGCAAAAATAAAAAGCTATGTACGAATGGGTAGTTGCTATATACAACTTTGGTTTTAATTTTACTATTGTTAAAAGCTTTTTCTTGTCAAGTCATACGCTGGTATTAAGGTTACTAATGTAATAGTAAATGCTACTACTGGGAAAGACAGCAGCCAGAATTTGGCCTGTAATAGTATCTGGTCGTAGCAAAATCTCTATCAGATGTTGACTTGAAAATTTGAAAGTGGTAAGGTAGCAGCCTAACTGTAAATGTTACTAATTCCTACGCAAATTGGAATCCCTTCAGTAAAATTTATTTGTCTTTAAAAAGAGCATGTTGAATATAGTCTTAATAATAATTTTAGTTCAGACTGCAGAAGGAGAACCAGTCGCTGATGGTAAATACCGAAAATGAGCGGTTAAATACGTTTATTTGCGATGATGTAGTGGGCGGGGAAATGGGCGGAGCTTATTTATCTCTTATTGCAAAACGTGTACAGCTTGATTATGTTGATCCGAATCATTATGGTTTGACAATGTAAAGTTAAGAAAGTTACTTCTGTTTTTTCGGCGTATACACGAACAATGAGTATACCGCATGTTATGATGAACACTTGGTATTGCTACTCTCAGAAAACCAGTTAATATTTTGTCGTTTAACAAAATGTTTTTTGTTGAAATACATGTTTACAGTGTTAAATCGGCAAACTCAATCCAAGAATGCAACACTGGAGTTTACATACAAAGAAATACAATTGTATTTTGTCCGTAAATAAACTGTTTAACTCAGATCAACAAAACTGGATTTTTGGCAACGAATAGCCTCCATAGAGTAAGATTGTCTTGCAAGATGTGTCATGTAAAAGAGTCATGACAACACAATAACAGAGACAAAACTACGGATTCACCCTGTAGGTTACTGGCAACATATCGTGAATAGATTAACCAAATAAGCTGTCCGAGATACACCTGCATACTAAATTTAAACTTAATTCATTTATACACTTTATTTTCGTTATTAAAAGGTATCATATATTTAACAGGAAGGATCAGTTACGGTTTAGTAGAGGGTTATTTGTAACAAAGCGATCGTGAATCGAGTACATCAGTGTTAAGTTACACTGTCTCTCACTAGCCAAAGAAAATGGTAATTATATTGAAATGTTTACATGATGCTCTTTTAACCATAGAAGTTTCAGATTATTATCTGTTCCAGTCTGAAAGCATTGTTACGGATAAAGCTAGACAGGCTAGACAGGTTCTCTCAATGAGTATCGTGATTATACGATCAACTTCTACAAAATCTCAAATGCGAGTCAGGTATTCAGAGTTGCATTTTAGCATTATGCTGCATAAGTAACAAAGTCTTTCAATCGTGACATTTTTTTTACAAGGAAGCATTTACTGAAGAGCTCATATGAATCATCAGTTTTCTTTGAACAAATTTGTTTTGGAGGCACTATCTAGGTATTTCAACAAAAGTTAGCTGTGGTTATCAATCTTTAAGATTGAAACTGTTAAACATTTATATTGTAAAATATAAAGAATATTGAAAAATACATTATATATGAATAAATATATTGATAAAACATTTTATAGTATATCAGTCGCTGTTACCGGAAGTGCAATCAGTCGATATAAAAAAAACCTAATGAATTGTACGCAAAAGAAAAAGGATTTTAACGCCTTATAATTGTTGATATCGCTTTTGTAATAATATAAATAAAAAAATCTGAAATCAGTACATTTCCAGTCAGAACATTTTATGACCATTTAAGAATTGTTAGAAATATTGTTCTTCCGTAGTTTTCATGACAATATTCTATAAAGATAGCGATCATATCGAAAGACATTTCGATGAAACGTGAGTAAAAATGAAAGAATCCTGGAAAAACTGCGACTGTTTCATGTTTATTTCCTGTTTTAAATTACTATGATGCATGACAGTCAAGATAAACGCTGAAAGAACAAGTGTATGTTCAGTAATCATGTAAATTAGAAATGTTCAGAACTTTTTCAATCATCAAAATTGATACAACTATAAATATACTTTTTTGATAAAGTTCAACTTGTTTAGCCGTTTGGTGCGGGTTCGAATCCCACTTGGAACTTGATTATTGTTAATTTATTTGTGGACATTTTTTAACAATAATCAACTTTACTCAATGGGAACATGATAAATTCACAATAACAATAATAACAACAACAACAATAACAATAATTATGATAATAAATG
This sequence comes from Cyclina sinensis, assembly GCA_012932295.1. Taxonomy (NCBI): domain Eukaryota; kingdom Metazoa; phylum Mollusca; class Bivalvia; order Venerida; family Veneridae; genus Cyclina; species Cyclina sinensis. Next base: position 14,448,313 of record JAAONU010000005.1, read on the forward strand.
GTGATGACTTTCCTTATGACGAACAAATCATCAGTGTCAGTTGAGATTCCTTTCATTTTTCATGTTCACTTCGACAACCACTATACATTAAGTATAGTGAGCCAGCATTAATTTTTTTCTAAACATTTGTTTCATGATATATTTAAACCAATGCTGATTATTTATCGTAAACATATTAAGCTAGTACATGTTTTTTGAGACTTTGACCTTTTTTAAAATTTGTATTCATTCTATTTTCCGTAACAGAAAGATTAAAAAGAAACAATATGTTCAAGTTCGTATCTGTCCTTGTGAATATTTTTGTCATTTAATTCCGCTCTTATTTAATTCCGCTTTTTTGTATCATATTATGGCATTCTGGAATCATCAACTTATCTTTAGAATCAAATTTGTATGAACTATGATAAATGAATACATACAAACGGATCGGGTCTAAAGTTATTGTCGAGTTATTTAGAGCTCTCCCCAATTTGATGACACGGAAACTTTAACATTTCACATTTGCTACAAGAGTTTCTTTTTCTATTTTCAACTATCTTCAATATTTCGTGATGCGTGTTGCTTTGATAGACCAGCTGTGTATATGTTAGACCTATCTTTAAAGTTAGAAGAGAAACCTTATTGATTAGCAGTGCGACACCTTTTTCATTACTATTCCGTTTTCTTACTTAAGCATTCAGTTCCTGTAGTGTCAATTACTCTGTAATTCTACATCTGTCATTTATAATAAGCCCCGCGTTATTTTTTATTCAGTATCTTTATACTCTCTGATAGCAACATGTAGAGTCTAGTAGTCAAACAGCTTGGAGGTATCAACCATTTAAGATATAATGTAGTACTAGTAAATATATATTAGAGATAAATGTAATTTTAAAAACTTGTCGTTTTAAGTCCTTACCATTCACTGCCATACAAAGGACACAAAACAGTACAATGCCGAGTGTTTCATTTTTGTTGGTTTGTTAAATATTAAGCGCCAGTCGCTTGTTTCACCCGCTATAACGTTCTCAGTTTTTGTTTGTCTATAATCTTATTTCAAATTTTGAAATTCGGAATAATCATAATTTATGTTTAGCTTACACGTTTCTAAGTTTAATAGCTATGCAGGTAAACGTAGAGAGAATTTGAAAAACGTGGTAGAAACTGTTGTTACGATGTGGTACGATGTACCTGTATGGTATTTCATCTATTTTTGGATAAATTGTCTTTCGTATGTTGCCATTAATGTCCTGTTTCCTTAAGCAGTAAGCGCGTGCATTAGCTCTACTTTATAATTGTATCACTAGTGTAATTTAAAAACAAAAAAAGGCTTCCGATAACCGCTTGAGTAGATGTGTGTTTTGTGTTGTCTTTTTCTGCTGATGTTGTCGTTTTGTGAGAGGTGAGACTAAAATGAATTAACATATTGATTACAAGTGAATGATAATACAGAGAATATTAATAAGTGAATTGTAAAAAACTATAAGTTTCTTTTTTACATATAAATGTAGTACACCGGTTTTACGCAGGACTGAAATCAGGTGATCACCTGTACAGTATTATATACAGTACTTGGTGCTTTTTTAAGGCTATCAAGTATACTATCATTATATATCATGTACATGTCTGTTCCAAAAGTTTACATTTTACGCCATCGACTATAAAGAATCTTAAAGTGATAGAAAATAATTGCTTGTATTCCAATGTATGTTCGCATTTGTAAAATTACGCATGTCCGTGGCAGACATCGAATTCTCACGTCATACTTTACAGAGAAAAAAACGTACGAGGAAAAAAATCTCTTAAAGCATACATAATTTAGTTTTACGCGCAAAATTGACGTAAATCTAGAACAACCTGTTATAAGTGTCTCAAATTGCTTACAAGAAAAACAAATATACATTATATTATTATATAAAGTATTGCCTGCTTCAAGGTCATATGAAAGCGTGATATTTATTTTTGTCAGCAGACGAAATATGATTCTCAGGTGTCGCATAATATGTCAGTTTCTAGAATTTAAACCACCTTACTAGTTGACCAATGTATCTGTTATGTAGTTTATTTTAAAACTACCCAGAGCAGATTTCACCTAGAAAATACAACTCTTTCGGTAAAATACACTAAGAAGAATTGTTCGCAACTATTTACAACTTGTTACGTCTGCATACGATTTTCCACTTTGATATTGGGCAAAGTTTGTCTTAGTAATAAATCCTCCCCTTGCTAGGACACCATCGTATGACCAAGCTCTCTCTAGCTTCTGTATAGTGGCAAGATTTTGCGCATCGTACAGCAGCTCAGATCTCATATAGGTAAGGTCTTCATTAACAAAGACTCCTTAATTCCACACGTACCCAGGTTAACAAGTTTTCTGTAAGTTTTATACCTGACAACTGAATACTTTGTGAATCTGTTAATGAAATGGCTGTTTCACTTTGCGATATCAGTATCTACAGTTCACAGTCATGTATAATATCGACTTCTTGGAAAATATCAAATGTGTGTGCAGTTTACAAAAAAAAGGTGACAAATCACTTCGGGCAAGCCGGCAAATCATCGTCCTATTTCATTATTAAAATGTATGGAAAAGGTATTCGAACGAATCATTTTTTAAACTCGTTTTGAAATTTTTTCGTAACAGTTACTTTTTTAAATACTCCATATCAACCTGGATTAATGCCAGAGAACTCAGAAATAAATCAACTCACTTATCTGTATAATACTTCCTGTAAGGCATTAGGCAATAGCTTAGATATTCGCATTGTATTTCCGACATAAGTAAAGCGTTTTACCAAGTTTGGCATCGTGGACTACAAACGTGAAAAAGCAGGTTTTTGTGATTAAATTCTTTTATGATTTTCCAACTACCTTACAAGTCGTAAACAACGCGTAGTTGTCCCAACTTCCTCTGAATCCATAATTTTTTTCTGGGGTCCCTCAAGGCTTTTTGCTAGCCTCCCTTCTATTTTCAGTATATATAAATGATATTGTTAATGATATTGAATCATCAGTTAATCTTTTTTGCTGGTGATACAAGCCTATATTTTGTTGTAAGTTCTGCCTACGAATCAGCTTTGCAGTTACAGTCTCGTATCGATCAGATTTCAGCCTGTGCTAAGAACTGGTAAGTTACTTTTAACCCTTCCAAATCAGAGTACATGCTTATGACAAGAAAACTTCATAAACCTTTTCATCATCCACCACTGTTTTTGTCAAATATTACAATTAATAAAGAAACATCTCAAAAATATATAGGTTTATTCTTGCAAAATAATGGACATTGGGCATCTTATATAAAACATATGAAAGAAAAGACCTGGAACTTTATAATACTTGATCGAAAAGCGTTAGAAGCCATATACATTTCGTTTATACGATCAATATAAGAATAAGCGGATGAAATTTTGGACAACAGCTACGTATGCGAAAAGCTCTAGCTTGAAAAAATCCAAAATGCGGCTGCCCGGATAGATTCGGGATGCACAAAGCGTGTTTCTATAGATGACTTACTGCATGAGGTAGGATGGGAAACCCTTGCAGACATACACAGTAAACATAAATTAATACAACTTTATGATATAATTAATGGTCTAACTCCGGGTTATATTTTTTTATAATCTCGTTCCATTTAGAGTCCTACACATCAAGAAACTTTGAACATTTCCAACAACCTGTTGGTAGAACATCACTGTATTCAAATTCATTTCTTCCCTCGGTAACAAATGAATAGATATTATCTCCGAAGAATGTAAAGAAGCAAATACCCTTACTTCCTACTTTTAGGATCGACATTAATAGTAATTAGCCTTCCGTAAATAAATTATTCAATCACGGCGATCGACAACTACAAATCATACACAATGCGTAACCACATCCAAAATGTACACACTGAATTGTTTAGGAGACGAACTGATTAACATTTTAATTCTTTCGTTCCAATCCTTTTAGTCATTGTGTTATTATGAAAAGGATGTGTAAAATTGTAATTATAATATATCGATAATAATAATTATAATATATTGATAAAAAAGCTGTTTAAACTTATTTTAAGCGTGATTTTTTTTTCTTTATCAATATCTGACAAAGTACCCAAATGAGTCTTTCCACACAACGAAGGAATCTGATTTATGACGGTAGTTACACTAGCTTAAGAAAAAGGTAAGAATCCAGAACAAGAGTGGTAAATGTACATGTATTAGGAACAGAGGGTCCGGGAAGGCAAAGTACTATACAACAGCAGAGATACGATTTTAACACAAAGGAGTTTGAAAGTTTCATGTCATCAGTCGTTATTCATATATATGTCTGTGAAAGCAAAAGCAGCCATGTAAATGCGGACTGCGAACCATTTATATCCATGTATTAATAAATGTACCGAGCAAAAGACTGAATGGAAGTATACATCGGCGATGTAATTATCTATTTGTTGAATTCTTTGTTAAATATCCTTAAGTACAGATCATATATAAATATGAACTTTATATCAATTTCTGTTTAGACCAATGGGTAAAACTAGATAATAAATTAAGCAAGTATATCCGTTTACTCAAGCAGATATCATGGCCTAACATCAAATTTCTGATGTTTACGTGGTTTGTGACTGCGCAAAATATGGAAAGGCGCCGATGCGGACATACGGATTAAAGAGATGCGCTATGATGGCACAGTTTACGTGTTATGACAAAATAACGCTGAGATGACTACGCGACGAACCGCGACATTAAAGACAAAATAACGCTGAGACGACAATGCACCGATCGGCGCCTTTTCATGCTTCTATCTTTTCGTGTTGTCTCGTTTCTGTAGTGCATGTCAATATCACATAAAGAAAATGAACGAAATAATGCAGAAATAACGCAAAGAACTAGGATCACCTGTCGTAGACGTATTCCGTCATTCTGTATTGTACTAATGCACAAAAGCAACGCGACAACACGAAAAGACGCTGGCACGAACAGTCGCGATGTCGTCTTGGTTATATTTCGTCTGTTCGCTAGTACCAATGCGAAAAATTGCCGAAGCGCGTCGGCGTCTCTGCGTTATATCGTCTTTTCGCTAGATACCGTCGGGTTAGAAAACAACTACCCTAGTTTACAGTGTTTCTTTCGTCTTGTTAAACCGTTTACAACATAATGACATGTATAAAAGCAATTAAACTGCAGGATACAGATATTTCTAAAATTTGAAAGGGAGTGTAACATTGACTTTAACAGACTTGTAATACTTTGTTTTATAATCGAATTTCAAGACAACCGTCAAATAAAGTTAAGTTCTTAGTGAAGTATGGTTATTATCTCATCAAAGGGCGGATTCACGCCATACCATGCCAGAGGAGGGAATAATGTTTCAGAAAGGAAAAAAACCGACAAAGATAGTGCAAGAAAAACCATGACAGAACGGAACAAGGCAGAAGATGACCAAAATAGTAGCACTGCAGAGCAGCGCAAAATAGCAAATAGCAGTCAAGAATTTCGCAGAGTATGACATGCCACGATACGGTAGGGTAAGCAGATATTTAATAATTAGTTTTAGTTGTATAGTTCAGCATGGTACATCTGAAAGCAACATGTCTAAGGTATACCTATTGTTCTGCTGATTGTAACTTTTAATAGACCAGATACAGTAATTTAAACAAACTACAAGGGAAATGACAGCAACGAGGATATATGATAGACCAAAGTCATGGTCGACCTATAATAGTAAAAAATTCAAAACCTAGCTTAAATTTCATAAATGTTACTTTAATCAAATGCAAGAGCAACCATATATTTAGCTTTCATTTACGTATATATCGTCAGTATTTGTACTATTATATATGTGGAAGACCGGAAATTGTCTTATTTATTCAGCTCATTTGAAAATTGGACAAAACCATTTACCATATAAAAACAGGTTCAATGATGTATCATCAATCCAACCGAATTTTGCTTCTGTGTTTAAAGGGATAACGTTATAACATATAAGTAAGTAGCATTAAGAAATCTTAAATATTTTCAATCATTTATAGGTTTCTTAATTTGTTTTATTTAATTTTTTATGATATTTTAAAAAAGTTTTTTTGTTGTTGATTTTTTTTAGTGTGAAATAAATCGGCGACCTTTAACCGGGTAATCAATATTTTTGTCATAATCATATTACAGCATTTATGTTCTGATTAGTTTTTACTTAACATTTACTGCAATATGCTGGTAAAACGTCTATTGAAAAATATCCTTTTTAATGTGTTGTACCTAAAAATACAAATTTGTTTACTTACTCAAGATGTTTGGAAGTAGCTACGGAGGGCAATTTATAAAGATAACTTTTTTAACATATGCTCATTAAATAATTATCTTAGGCTTTGTGAAGGGCGTAAAAAGGCTCTCATTACGGGGATGTGGTCTATAAATGTTTTGTATTTCATACATTAAATATTTTTGAGAAATTTGATAACAAGTTACTATATTAGCTCATATCTTTATTTTTTTATCTTATTCTTTTTCTGTCTTATCAAATTACAGACGAAAACTGTATTCTTTACCTACTTTGCATAATGTTTATCTTTATTTTTGCGAGTAGCAGACGTAACCTGTAACGAGGTCAATTTTTAATATACTTTGCAATGTTTTGTAAAAAAATGATTGAGTAAATGAAAAAAAAAATCATTTTAGAGTAAAAATTAAAAACAGTTTGCTGTTTAGAAATAGGATATATAAAATGTATTTGAAATAATTTTGTATATAGATTTAGGTTGTTATTTATGCTGTGCCTTGATTTTGTACGTCCACTAAAGCATCTGAACAATTACATTTTTGGGGTCGTGTGAAATTAAAGAAAAATATGTAAAGTATGTAATATTAACGTTAAAGAACCATGTGTACAATAGGCTGTTGAACAGCAAAATGATACAGAGTTAACATCTCTCGTATAAGTTTCATTATTTAGTGAAACAATTCTTAAAGTGCACGAGGCAGTTCTATGCTTACGTTCTTTTTGCCACGAAAAATGCTAACATGTGCATTTGTGGTGTAAGTTTGCGATATATATACTAAGCAGAATCTTCTGTAAGCACCTAAATGTTCTCTTTAGATACGAATAAACTTGAAGTACTATCAAGCAAGAATGTGATATCTTGTAGCATAATTTATAGAATAAATATTTGATATTAGTTTAGGATATTCAGCCTTGATATCTTATAACATTGTTTATTTTACATATATTTGAATTGAGCGAAGCGTTATTCAAGCTGCTTGTATTCAGATATGGAACACAGCAAAAAGACGTTTTTTTGTTGTTGTTGTTTTTTTTTTTTGTCGTTTCGACATAGATTCAGAATAATATAAGAAATGAACATGAACGCCAGAACCTCGTATTTACAGAGTTTATTGACAGCTATTTTAGTATTGCATATCAATGTCAGTCAGCCAAAGCTACTTTCATTATAACACATTCATTCAGAATTACAAACAATACTTAAAGGTTAACACAATTCGAAATTACGCCAGTCCTACTAAACAAAATAGTACAATACTTGTTAGAGTGTTTCACTGATATGCATGTTTCACAATTTTATAATCATTGTCTGTGCTGTGTAGCGGCCGTAAAACATCTTCACCTTCTTTCGATCAACACTGTCATCCTTTCATCCCTTAGGAATCGCATTTCACAATCTTTTAAACACCCCTTTCCACTCACTCAAATACTGATATGTTTTTGTCTGTGTGGGGAGGCTGTGTTTATGTGTGTGTTTTTTCCTGATACGTACGTTTCACTTTACTCTTAAGAAATAATTTCCCGGAGGTTAATATATATAATTGAGATATTCATGGCATATAATTAGTCGTATAATGAGAATGTGTACCAGATCATTCCTGGCATTTGACTTTGAATACACGTACTGTATAAGTGGATATTTTCGCGCGTCTTTATTTAAATTCGCGATAATCACGAATATTTCCACGTCGTGAAATTTACCACATATACAGTATGTCAAACATTAAAACGACAGCACAGAAAACCGTCTGCAGGGATTTGTGTTATTCTCAAGCACAGTGTATTATGCAACTGTATATACGACAGACGTTGTTTAGTACATGTGTGTGTTTTTAACGAGTTCGTACTGATTATGTTTCACTACCATTCAAATACATTGTTAGTGTTTACAAGCGACAAATATAATGAGTTGATGGAATTTATATTTGATCATTGAAAATTGAATACAGGTGTGTATTTTTTACTGTCAAATACATGTACATGTGCTTGAGACTTCCCACGTACACTTGTCAGTTTTTCGGTAGATATGCCAAAAATCTGAATACAATATACTATGCTTAATTTAAAGAGGTATATTACCTGTACCATAACTAAAATTAAGAAAACTTATTGATATCAGTTCACTTGAAATGAAAACTTTCACATTATACTCTTAAACATAAACTCCGCCTCCCCTGCATATTAAAATGTGCGGGTAGCATATTATATATTATACATGTGTCTTACCATGTCAACTTATTATCATATTGTGTTTTCTGTTTATATGTTCGTGTGGGGTTATTAGCCCTTTGCACAATCAAAATCTATTTCAATATCTATAATTTAAAGGAAGTTAAACTTATGTTTAATTTTGTAAGTAATACAGTGATGATTATTACGACAGAAACTTTATTTGAATTTGTCTGTAAGAACTTTTACATGTACACTACAACATATTTTTCATTTATTACGTCGAATCTTATAGTTCCATAATAAAATTTACAGACACTACTTTTTAAGTCATTTTTTATGTTTATCTTCAGTCAGTAACTTCTTTCAGTGCAATACGTGAAACTTAAATATTATTGTTCTTGTTTTGAATTCTATAAAATAGCAAAGTGTAAAATGATGCCGCCGCTAGACTAATCCAGTACGTGTTGTTACATAATCATGATTCAAAATATATATGCATTGTAAAAAATACTCGTGACAAAGCGAGCAGTATATAGATTTAATCATTTATGACTTATTATTAATGCTTAAACGTGTCGTGACTGAATTCGGTCAATTTTGGGCTATACAGTCTTCTCCGTTTGTCTCCCTTCGAAGCATTTCTAACCACCTGACTGAATTCGGCCAAATGGACCAATACAGTCTTCTCCGTTTGTCTCCCTTCGTTTCCAACCACCTGACTGAATTCGGTCAGTGGAAAATGAACAACAGTTAATCCTTTTTGTGGAGCGAAGTTGTTGAAGAAAGCAACATGATAGTGACTGAATTCAGTCACGATATGAAATTAGATTTGAGTTAAGGTTCTGTCAAGTTGTTGTATAAAATGAAAACACAAATTTTAAATTGGAACAATGCAACATCTCAAATACTGAAAATAGTTTACTTGACTGAATTCAGTCATTTTGTAGGTTTCTAAATATATCGCTATGATGTTTAAATTTTGCCAAAGACATAGACTACTTATATATTTTTCCACAGTTTAATTGATTTTGTCCACAACTCTAAACTTAAACAGTGTATGATACTGAATAAAAAAACCTGATTAAATTTCGCATCGCAAGTACAAATTGCGCAAAAGTAGGTTGTAATGGTAGTAAAGTCGATAACTATTGGGCAAAAGAGAACATGGTCAATCTAAAAAAGAACGTGTTACTTTATGATGGAAAATATTTTCCGAATCGGCATCGTATTAACAAATATTGCTTGTTATTATCATAACTGTGATTTTATTAATTGCCTTTTAGTCTTTTTTGTTAAGGTCAGCGATTCTTTTCCGATCCATTGGTCAAAATGACAAAGCGTGGCAACTGGAAAAACTGGTACGAGTTTCTGTTTTCGTGCATTGGCTGCCTGGTTGGTCTTGGAAATATTTGGCGATTTCCTTACCTTTGCTACAAAAACGGAGGAGGTTAGTTCAAGAGTAATTTAGAAATAATTCTACTTTTAAAACTTAGTTTAATGAAATGTTCCTTCGATACACATTCAATTCTATTACTAAACATTGCTAGAGGTCATGATTTATGGTTTTCTTTAATACTGGGGAAAAGCTAGTAGGTGCTTCTTGAGAGATCAAAATGTTGAGACAGTCATCACAAAACTTGAGCAGAGTGACAGCCTAATCAGTTCTTGATCTTGATTGAATAACAGACACTCGTGGCCAAACAGTAAGTCGTTTGATTAAGAAATAGTCTCCTCGTGAACAAGACTAGTCATTCATTAAGATTTCATAGCACTATCATTATCTGTTCAAGAGGAACAGCGGTTACATGGTAAGTCATCCAAGGACATTGAAGCACTTTTGCTTAAGATATAGTTAAAACTGTAATAAGAATATGTCCAAATGATATAATACGTTGCTAGATGCACGTGATTTTCCTTATCAAAACATACACATAATATTATTTTGTCCTGCTACATTTTATCCATATATCCTATTAATTTCTTGCAGGAGCCTTCTTGATACCTTATTTCATATTTGTTATATTGTGTGCGATACCAATATTTCTTCTGGAGATAGCTTATGCCCAGTTTTCTAACCTAGGACCAGGAAAAGCCTGGATATGTGTACCTTTGTTAAGGGGTGAGTACCGTTACGCATTTTTTAAGTATCAATATAACTTAGGTGTCTATAGTGGCGTTGAAGAGTGCGACGCTGAAGTCGAAGTCAAAGCAACATGCCAGCTTGTTTTTATCATGTAAAAACTGCACATGGGGAGAATTGTATTCACCTTCTTTAACTGCTATCTGTACATAGTTTCTTGAATAGGCTCTGAATACAATAAAATCGACAAGGTAAAATGTGCAGTTAAGGTTTTGCTTTTTTGTTGCTTTTATTGACTGACATTTTGTTGTTCTCTCGATGGGGTCAGCAAACGCATGAGATCTATGTCTGAAATTAAATAATATAGCAATAGTTTTAAAGGGTACATCATAAGCCTAACAACTTAAGGCAATACTAACGTCTAAAATAAAACAGAAAACAAAAGAACGTTTTGAAGTTGTACGTACAGCACAACACTACATATTAACAATTTTTTTCAGTGCACATAGCGATTTTATTGAAATATAAAGTTATGGAGTATTTAGTTGTATGTGATACGTACTGATATATGATCGCAAAAATAAAGCGTGATGATTTAGACATCAGCGATTACTGTGATACATCATTATTATCCTTATACGGGGAGAACGGATACCACTTGATAACTAAATCACAAGAACTATTGCCTAGCTAACGTTTCTTTTTCATTGTCTTTTATTTCACTGGTGTGTTTCAAGTATCTACATATACCAAACAGAATCATTTTCTCGGTACTATGTAACATCTCTACCGGGTCTTTCATAAAAACTTTTATAGATACATTCAGATCTTATTTCTTAGGACATGCTGCATTTTGAAAAAAAGTGATACTCTTTTTTCAATTTCATTATTTACATAATTATACACTTTCCTTCAAGATGCTGAAGTCCATCCCGACCATATATAGACTATGTACGGATACCTTCACGAAATATAAAATCTAATTTGGTAACAAAATGCTTGCTAAAAACATTTCATACCAAAATTTGGTTAATACTCTTGCGCGGAGTACTCAATTTATTTCCTTTCTTTATATCAGGAAACCGCTTGAAAAAATGTTTAAAGCATTTCACAACCTTCGAAAGACAGCAATCTTTGTTCTGGAAGTGTTTACTTCAAAATTAAAACTGAAAACAATGATCACAAAGGCTATTTCGGCTCTTCTTTAAATCCTCCTGAGAATAACCAGTGGTAACAATGTTGTCAGCAGGAAACATAATCATGCCACATATTTCATATAAAGTTATCCCGCAGTCGAATCTTTAAAAGCAATTCAAGATCTTTTAAAAAGCAAGTAAAATAAATTGGGGAATATTTTCAGATTGCGTTTGACGTAAAACGCGTTGATATTTTGAAAAAAGGAGGAAAACCTTTTAGAATGATATACACAATTCTTAACATGGATTTAAAATCCTTTTAAACATTTAAAATATCTAAACATCTAGACCTACATGAAACAGTTCGAACCAAATTCAAAAATGTCAAAATTCGCGTAAATTCGTATGATTAGAAAACAAAATCAGACATAAACAACTGACGTTTACTAAAATCTAGAAGATTGACATATGAAATGGTAACCAAATTGAATAAACAGGCGAAAAGGTCGACGAGGAAATAAATGGAACAGTAAACTTGATCCCTTGGTTGTCAATATCCCCGAAACAGTCACATTCCAGAAAGTTCAAACTCTTTTTCAGGCCAGATTCAAATTCAGCCATAAATAATAGATAACTATTAGACTTGTTTAAGTGTGTTGGCGAGCCAATGTTCTGAACTATATATCAAACTGTCGTCTCCTATTAGTATTGTCGAAAAAGTTAACTAGAAATTTCTTTTTTTAAAGAAGGGGATTAAATATAAAGGAGAATTTGCAACTATCGATTGTATTATACAGGTATTTTATTTTACATTCGAGCCGAAACAGGTATCAACGTGCATCTTCGAAATTTTTTCTTTGGATTAAACGACAAGGTAATTATCGAAGAATGGATACAAAAATGTCCTGAATATGAATTTTAGCCATCTAAACAAACAACGGTATGTACAATGTAATTTGTTTTGACTAAGTATAGTAATATATACCAATTGAAATCGTGCAAATATTCATTCGGCATTGTCTTACGTCATCATCCATTAATAGGTCAAAAGTTATGTTAGACAGTTATGTCGACAAAGTGACATAATGACAATTATCATTTACTTTTGATGTCGAGCCATAATAACGTCAGGTTTAGACAATTCCTTCTTTTTTATGACAGGTTCTAAATGTGTTCATGGTCGATTGTTATCTATATATATTGCCATTTCATGGAATATCAGAAATGTTATAGACGCTATAAATATTTTATTGCTTAGACAACTTATGATAAATGCAAAATGAGTAATATAGTGAAATTAGATTTCAGTTTAGGAGATAATTGCGCGACGTGTTGGCCCAAACCAGCATGAAGAAGTAAAATTATGACAATTCTGATTGAAACGATGCTTCAAATAGCAATGTTTCTTTTCCGGTTGTGAATGTGTATATCAAAGATATTATTATTTTTTACAACAATTACTGAAGATAGTTAAAAGGTAGTAGAGTCTAACTTCACCTAACACGTGGCCAATTATATTGATTATAAACCAAGGCAGACGAGCTTTTAAAAAGTCGCTATTAAGGCTATTAAAAATCATTGTTTTATTGTTTTCATTAAGATTCTTCTTATGTAAAACCTGTCCACTGCATTATGACTAACAATGCAAAAAATAAAGAAAAAAAAACAACAACAAACAAACACACATACAAAAAACATCTTCAGGAATAAAATGCATTGTTATGTTTTGATATCAACTTCATTTTTAATCTTTAATCTAGGAGTCGGATTCGGAATGGCTGTTATGACGGGTATAGTAGCGATCTACTACACAGTCATCATGGCATGGACCCTGTACTACTTCGCCATGTCTTTCAGCGCCACCCTTCCGTGGAGCACTTGTACCAATCACTGGAACACAGACGCCTGCTACATGCGCATACAATCGTCAAACGAATCATATCTCAATAGCAATAACACCGATACTGACTTCAACACCAGTTACACACCCTCTAACACTACCAACAACATGACCCGGAAAACAGCGACAGAAGAGTTCTGGGAGTAAGTTAGCCAATACCCTGCTTAATTTCTGAAATCAACTTGTCCACGAATTCATTTAATTTGGTTATTTGTAGAGGCAATATTTCTGAAGTACACGATCTAACTACGGATAGATCTGTGTGCAGGGGACCTATTCAATTCTATCATCGTGATAATCTTGATTTCTGGTATTGCTAGTTATACCAGCCAACGAGACTGCGTCTTTATGGTTTACCTGTACACACGACGCATTAATATTAAGACTTTAGTGTGGTGTGTAAACTTCTACAGCATGTTTAAATCATCTTGAATATTTTGAATATATTTTGGTTCGTCGGATAAATGAATTCTCCTTTAATTGATATAAGTTTATTAAAGCTTTGGTTTGTATTTATTACTATTTACTAAATGAATATTAATCAGCGTACAAGCATGGTGACGAAAATATTAAAGAAAACGGGCGTTTTTATTTAGGTATACATGTATATTCTATCAAATGTCTAAAGCTACTGGAATTTTTCCCACACATTCAATTATCTCAATATTTTACAAGATTTCCTAAATTTACTTTGAGCAGACTGCAAATACAATGTGTCTATGGCAGAAAACGACAGTTAATTATAGATTTTCGCATGCGTTCAAGTGGTTAAAAATAGGAACTGATTCACCTGCAAACTTGAAAGATTGGCACTAATTGGCTCATTGACAGGTCATGACAAGGTGACCTTCTTTTGGTGACATTCAGGTCCTGATAGCGGGATGTTATTTAAGAGATGATTTTAATCAGATTGTTTATAAAGGATAATGATTTGTCACAGGTGCACTGGTCACAAATGCAAAAGCAATAGCAGAGTAAATTATGTAGGCTTTTAAAATGTTACCTAAAACTGTTCGTTTTAATAGACCGTTGTTTTTGAAAAAGTCTAAACATGTGACTGACCTTAACAAATTCGTCTATCGATATTTCGCTTAAACCTTAATGGAAAATTTTATTCATTTCTCATTATTTTGTTTCTTCAAATAGTAGACCTATATTTGTTTGGTAAATAATTATGCTGTCACTTTCAAACTAGTCATGACAAAAACATGCCTTTCAATGAAAAAGATATTAATCTAAAATCTTCTCAGAATGTCTCGGTCCATTTTTTTCAAAAAAAAAAATGATGTAAGTAATACACTCATAGTGAATATTTCTGTTGATACGCTTTAAGAGATACAAGCTGTTTTATGTGAACTTGTCAAATCCAAAGTATATTCATTGTTCTGAGTTTAAACGAAACATTCTATATTCAGATACAATTGTTTCACAAAAATAAGGTATTTTACAAAGAAAACTTAATCTGGGTCTTCTTAATTACTAAGAGAAATAGAGATTTACTCCCACTGAGTAAAGTTTTGTACAGATAAAACGTAAGACAAATTCAGTCATGAAATTATATTTTCGACTTACCAGGAAAGTATATTTTCATTTTATGCTTACCTCTTAGTGTTCATGAACATACCTAACATAAGGTACCTCTGTTATTCATGAACATTTGACATTCAAATTTTATATACATTATAGATAATTTACGTTCACATATAGAAACTTTTTCATTTGATGGCAATATAATGCTTATATTATTTCTGACTTATTTAACACCATTTTATTATGAGAATGAACAAAGTGAAAATTTATATTTACCTGTAATGTACCATGGACAGAAACAACAATAAATCAAGACTGGAACTGGAACCCCTGATATAATTCATGAAACATCGAATTATCTGTTTAGTAATAGTCGGACATCTTTTAACGTTCCTGTGCTGTGGCCTCATAGTTTAATATGATATATGTACAATTTGAGTCTCAAAACATTTTATTTCTATAAACTCGTTGTATCTGATAAAACTGACTATATTGTTAGCCAAGAAAGTAGAGAAACTATAAAAATAATCTGTAACCGTAACTACATAAAATATCTTCAGTCGAAACTACAAATATAATCTGTAATTTAATCTACTAATATTATCTGCAACTGAAGCTACAGATATTATTTGCGATTTAAACTACATGGTTTGTCGAAACTATATCGTATATGTTGTATTGTCGAAACAACAGATAGTGTCTGCAATCGAAATTACATGTACTGCCTGCAATCGAGACTACAATTATTATCTGCAATGGAAACTACAGATAATAATTGCAGTCGAAACTGCAAATAGGATATCATATGAAGATGAAACAAACTGTACCATTTGCACTCTTAACTACAGATATCATCTGCAATAGAAACTACAGATATTGCCTGTAATCGAAAAAATGTATTATCTGCAATCGAAACAAAAGGTTTAACCTGCAATCGAAACCACAAATATAATCTGCTGTCGGAAATACAAATTTGATAAATATAATCTGCAATCAAATCTTAAATATTTTCTATTGACGAAACTAAAAATGTTATCTGAAATTGAAAAACCACGACTTGTGTTGTCTGTTACATATATTGTCTGCATCGAAACTACTTTGTAGATGGAATAATGAAACTACCATAATTGTCTGCATACGATGAAACTACTATATTGTTTGTAGACGAAACGTTTTAGAGCTTACCAATGGCGTTGAACACCCGGGGTATGTGCGCTGGCCGCTCCTACTGTGTCTTTTCGCCGCCTGGATGGTCGTGTTTCTCAGCTTGATCAAAGGAATTAAGTCATCAGGAAAGGTTAAGTTTATTTCTTTCTATCCAGAGAGCGACTTCTTCCGACGAAAGCTTTAACCTTGCGCTATGATTTAAGATTATTACCTTTGATGTGGGTTGAATCGTATGTGCTTAATACATTACACCATAACATGTGTATATAGGTCATGAATTATACACTAAATTTGGTAATGACCTTTTAATTCTATTCTGTATTCACAGATTCGTCAATTGCTATATTACTTTTGTTTCTCATTGTCCATGTGCAGCTTACTGAGAAGCACATGTCTTATGTTAATCGTGAGCTTAAAAGTGAACCAAGCCACAAATGTTAAAGTTCATTTATGTTCATGTTCTCGTTTGGTACCACTTTGCAAATATGTAAGCGAGTTAATCATTTGCATTTAATTGAATGTGCTTGAACAAACTCATTATGCTTCTTTCTATTGATGTTTTCCTTTCCTTCTTAAAGTCTGTTATTAAGATAACTAGAGAGACTTTTCATAATGACTTTTTCTACGTTCTTTTTAATTAAGGTAGAACTAAATGCAACTTATCATTAAGAATCATCAGGAATCGTTGAGCACCACACAAACAAAACCAGAAATATCATGTTATAGTGTATACAACATGATCTTATAGCGCATTTTAATGGGAGCAAAACTAATGATATGATCGTTGAGTCGTTAGGGTAAAATGCAATACTTATACTTCTTCGTTTATAACGTAGCTTTAATCGCAACGTGGTTAAGGGACCATTTTGTGCTTTAAGGTTCAAGAGGTCGAATCTAGCATGTGACAGATGGATTTTTCCTGACTTCAGTCATAAAAATTTTAAAATATGTAATTTGTTGTTGTTGTTGTAAATTTCAGGTCATGTACGTTGCTGCTACTGTCCCTTATCTACTGCTACTTGTCTTGCTCATTCGGGGTTGTACGTTAGATGGGGCAATGGATGGCTTTTTGTTCTATGTAGTTCCTAAATGGGAAAAGCTTACTACAGTATCGGGTAGGAAATCATTAAAATTCAGTCGCAGATCTTTACCAACTTACGTGGGCAATACAAAGACACAGTGCCTCAGAGAATGATCAGTATACCTTTCAGACAAAGCAACAATTCCCTAACGCAGCTGTAAGAGGTTGATTTGACACGAATCGAAGTAGATTATGCAGTCGTCCGTAATACAGCTGCAGAATGTGGTTTTAAATATAATGATATTTGATCAGGAATTCTAAGTCCTAAACCATTGACGCTTATATATGATGTCCAGAAACCAGCTTCTTCCTGGAAGCGCCAAAATCGTACGAAAGATGCAATATACCAGACAAAAATTCCGATTCGTACAAGTTTCGAACCCAAACTTGTTGAGGCAATATCTTTGTATTTCCCCTAAGCGACAAACAAATTGCTTTTTTACCCATAATGACGTTTTTATATTTCGCTAGGAATTCACAAAACCTGTTTTTAAAGTTAACGATTGATCTGACTATCCCCGTATCTCTGTAATACAAGTAACAAAAAACTGATTTTTACCTTAAGTATGGGGTGATGCGGCGGTACAGATGTTTTACTCTGCCGGTATTGGCTGGGGAGGGATATCAACACTGGCCAGCTTCAACGACTTTCATAATAATGCTGCAAGGTAAATAATATTTTCGATAACATTCTGTAACTTTTATTTTAATTTTGTTTTAAATAACAAGGTAAATAATGTATCACTAATAAGTAACAGTAACAAAAAAGCTAGATTATGCACTTGGAAACATTCAATATTAATTCGGTCGATTATCGATGTGTACTCTTGCATTCGGATTAAGTGCAAATCTGAATTTTTAATAATATATTGTTTAAATCAAATTTTCTCGGATAGCCTTTTCACCTTTTTTGTACAATGATTTTTTTTTCTATTTGACAAACGCCTTTGTCATTTGTCTTTTTTCGATAGGACATATTTAATCTTTTTTTTTCAGAGACGCGATCATTCTCCCTATATTAGACTTTGTCACCAGCTGGTTTGCAGGATGTGTTATATTTGTTAACCTTGGTTATATTGCATATTCCACTGGTCTTCCAATTGACAGCGTGATTAAACAAGGTATGCAACAAAATGTGTTAGAAATAAATTATTCTGTCCGTATGTCTGAATCTCTGTAAGTCTGTCAAAAGCAAAAAGGAGGTGGCTATAAATAATTTCTTTGGATGTTTTGTCCAGAGAAATGGTGAAATCAGACTTCGACATCTCGTTAGTACTTTAACCAAGAAAATGCAATATTTAGAAGAAACATTACTCAGTTCAACTTTCTTCGAAACATAATGATATCCCTAGGTACCTATTATTAATATATACACTGAGGATCACTATGAAAGTGGAAGACACAAGCGTTTAAAAGTACACGAGACTCGAGATAAATTTTGCCCTGCGCAGAGCATTTCTTGTACACTTTTTCTATTTTAAGTTATCAAAGATATACCAGTCTGAAAATCAGGAACAAAATTCATTTTACGACTTTGTTTGTGTCAGCAGAAAGAAGCATGGGCCTGTTTTTGATGTTTTTGACGTGTGTGTCCTGGCGACCTAGCGGTCTCAGATAAATATTCCGAATCAGAATATAAACCCGATTTTATAAGTCATTTTACAAATAGCTAAACTGGACAAAATTTATGAATTTTAAAAAGACAGATTTTCAAGTTAAAAGGTTGCTTGAGGCCTAGCGGAGTAAAATAAAAATGTACCCTGTGTGCGCAACAGTAAAACACTATTGAAAGCTTTTTTTAAAAAAAAAATTAACAATATTAAAAGGACAATTAGGTTACTTAATCGTATGCAATATTCATAAGAGAAGTATTTACTATCAGTAGGCCGCAAGAATGCCGACCTGCCAATATCACGAAGATGGTGGTCAGTGTGTCCGGTTGAAATTATTTCACGAAGCTTTCCGGTCTAGAAAAGTTTACTCGCTGAGCATCCTTATGAGACTGTTTGGTTATTGATTAACATGACACACCAGTTTTATCTATTTAGAGTGAACCAGCAATAGAAGTAAAAATCTTACTGTGATTTATGTTCCATGTTTCTAAAACAGTTATTTTATTATTAAGGTCCAGGTATAGTGTTTATGGTATATCCTGAAGCGTTGTCCCAGTTACCGTTGCCGCAGCTCTGGTCCGTTCTGTTTTTTCTCATGCTATTTACAGTGGGTCTGGACAGTCAGGTAAAACCTTAACATACTTATTTATATGGTTGTATATATGCAAAGTCGAACTGCAAGCTCGTCGAACTTTTATCTAGAAAGAAACAATTGTTGTCACCTCTGCAGCTTATCACCTGAGTGGACTTAGTGTCATTAGGCAACAAGTTTTTCTTCTGACCATTTTTCTAGCAGCTCAAAGACTTTTGGGTAAACACCATTATCTACGGCAGGACATTTGGTTTGAACATGGACGTCTGGCACCTTGATTATAAAACGCTTAAAATGTGCTGCATGTTCAAATTCATACTCTGAGATTGAAATGCTTTGAACTCTCATTATTCATGGAACAGAGAAATATTCTCAATTTCAAAAAAGGTTCTAGCCTTTTTGCGAAAATTCAGAATAATTTAAATGACACTCAAATGACTCAACATTTTTTTGTTTAGATACAGCTTTACTAGTTTGGATCGATGTAAAAGTACTTTATTTGTTCACTTTTTTAATCGGCGAGTGTTTTAGATGACGGTCCGTTAGACTTCGGTGCTGCGCATATACGAATAATGTCATCCGAAATAAATTCAAAACAAAAATTCAGTTTTCCGGAGTGTTTAATTGGTCATCAAATATAGCCAGCCCTACACACTATTCAGTTTATAAATTAACGTTAACTGACTCGGTGGCCGAGTGGTTTGTGGGTTAGACTACGAATCTAGCTACTCGATTCTGGGTAGCGACTGAGTTACCGACTGATTTCCCAGGACTAGGTTGTAACCTAACCGGGTACTATTTCCAGCAGTGTCGGCCTAACCTGGGGATCAAGGAGGTAAAATACACGCACCGTGGGCTCTTCTGGAAAAAAAATCGCTCAATCACGTTCGTTCACCATATACGTTTAATAAGAAACCTTTAGCTTTTACATGTTTAACGTTCGATAATCGGCAGCAGTTGCTACGTTTAGAAGGAATATTAAAAAAAAAACACTATCTGGTTCTTATGAAAAAAAACTGAATTTTTAAATCAACATATAAAGCTTTGAAACCTGGTTAGAGTTAACAATATATGTTACTAAAGGAGTGATTTAATATAAATTTGTTTATCTGTCTAGTAAGTCAGTCGCTTTGATCCCGAAGTCAAACTCTGTACTGTTTAGCTAATATGACTGTTTCTATGACAATTACAATAAACAACTATATATATAAATAATAATTGTCTTAAATTTAAACATTTTGAATTTAGTAAAAATGCTTCAAGTCTTCTTTAGAATACAGTGAATTCTTAGTGTCTCTTTGATGTATTTGGTCAATTGTTTCAGCGAACGATTGATTTCTTTTCAATACGGAACTCACGAGTGAAGTTTTATTCGTCCCATTTACAGACAGTGAGCGTAAACAGACGCGCATGATTTTGTTCATTATGGTATAGTATCGATCGCAGAAATACTGCTTAACCCTGTAAAAATGCATTTAATGTACGACTGTAAGGCCACATGTGTCACAAATCACATTCGTCACAATTGTGAAGAATGAGATCACATTCGTCACAAATTTTGTGATGCATGTGATCCAATGTTTTAGACAATCACATTCGTCACGAGTTTAAAATCACAAATGTCACAAATTTGAGATAAATATTGTTTTCTTCAATGCTTTTCACTGAGTCACAAACGTCACAAATTTTTAGGACTGAAATCAATTATTGGAACTAAAACTACAGACATTTTTATCCCCTCCCCCGCTGATGAAATCGGGAGTGATGGGACTGTTTTAGCGTGTTCGTCCGCCTGTCAGTCCAGATTTAGTTTCCGCACTATCCGGCCATTGATTAGTTATTATACACTGTATATGGAATCATTTCGTTTCCACGCTATTTTTCAGCAACTTCTGGATGGATATCGATGCTGCAACTTTGTAGGAACCTTCATTCACAAACCAGTTGCACATATAACCAGCATATCTCCATTTCTTTTTAAAAACAGACTTATTGCCCCTTGTTGTTGTTGTTATTTATAAAACACTGTATATAGAACTATTGCTTTTCTGCGCTCTAGGAATTTCAACGAAATTTAGTTTAATATAAAGAGGAGATGCGCATCTCGAAAAATCTCGACGGGACACTAAAGGATTTGGTCCGACTTGAGGGTACGGTCGCTTATATGGGCTTTCCGGCGGCGACTTTAGATAAACACATAAACAAACAAACAAGATGTGCATATCATCATCATCATCATCATCATCATCAGTATTTCCCGTTTGGCCGTTTAATACAGAGTTATGATCCATAATTTATTATCATTTATTGTTCATAGAAAAGCATTAATTCAACCCTATTCTTCAACAAATCTGCTGAATAATTTAAACAAAACTATGTGGGTACATCTAATACCAAGCGGAGATGTGTATATTGACGGCACTTACCCGAAGTTAAGACCCCTGGTTGCTTAATATTCAGTCAGATAACTTAAGTATTTCATGTCTTCAAATGTTAAATATATCTAATTTTAATTGTGTGGGAACCTTCAATACAAAAAGGGCATGTGCATTATCGCCGTGACCTTGAGTGATATGGGCCCTGATAATTTATGCTTTAACCGACTATTTCCCCGGAGTCTTTATTCGAAATGTATCCTGCAATTGTTTAATTTTCAATCAGTATATGATGCTGTCGGCGGTAAACATTAATTCAGCGAATTTGCTTGCAAGATATTTGAATGACCTCGTGTAATTATAGCTTCGCAAGACCAATCATATTCTACAAGAAATGTTAAGTTTTCTTTAAGTTTATTTATTCAACTTCCTTCATGATTCTCATTTAACCCTTTCCTTTATAGATATTACTGGTAAAATAACTATATGAACCGCGCCATATTGAACCCTAGATGAGCCGTCAGTACTAAAGAACTCTGATATAATATAGGAATAACGCATGTTTCTTTTTTCGTGTTAAAATATCTGTAGAAACCCAAGGGATTAGTTGGTACCCGACCCAACGTATCCCGAGGGTTTCAGCAGTTGTTATGACACGGAACAATCATTCGTTAACGCTATTCTAGCATAAAGCATGCATAAATCTAACACAATCCATACACAATCAAGCAACATCACTGATTTTCCTCGGATTGCACGGGAACGTCAGCGTTGTATGTGACCGTGACGTCATTTCCGTTTTAGTTAAGCAGCGTCCGGGCCACAATGTATTGACGCTGTGCCACGGAAAACGTATATCAAAAAGGTGTTTTAACAGCGCATGAGCGCTAGAATCTCCTTGTTAAAACACCTTTTTGGTCCTGTTAAAACACCCCGAAATCATGGTTATAACGGCAGTTTTATGCTAGAATATAAAGTAATGAATAACAACATGGATTCCAAGAAGACTAAAAGCAAACTCACATTGCACAATACTAGCCGCAATTATAATACTGCTAATAAAGTTCACGAATTTTCATTGGTTTAGAGGCGGGATATATTTATAGGTTATTACAGAGGTCTGATGTGCCTTTATTCGATTTTGGCCCACTAAAAGAGCCCGAGGGCTAATACCGATCTTGTAGACCCATATCGCATTAAGGCACACCAGACCTGTTCTATAACCTTTTTATTGCATGTGCTCATTTATGTTTTGGTTTTCATTATAGAATTAAAAAAATCGTTTGAAAACATTGTTCAGCGACAATGTATAATTTATTTTAAAAAGCGAGGGACTTTTGACGTCGTCTAATGACGTTGACGTCATTTCCTCACAAACATTTGTTTTTAATATATTTTGGCGTTATTTAACTGTTTGGAGATTGTTTTTCAAGTGTTTCTTCAATTTTGCTTTTTTATCAAGATATATTTCAGTTAAACGTATTTTTTCTTATAAAATTGTCAATCTTTCCGCGTTTTTTTAGCAACCCGAAGTGGGAAATCGATATCGGCCCAACCGGAAGTCGGACCGATATCGATATTTGGCGCATCACGTCACCTGACCACAGTCATATTACATGGACAAAACTCATATACGTTTAAATTCACATTTTTTTTCTATTTATAGTGTTTGCCGTTGCGTATTTATAGGTTATTACACAGGTCTAGTGTGTCTGAATGCAATATTGGCCAAGAAGAGGTATTGGCCCGAGGGCTTTAGCGGTCTCGTAGGCCAATATAGAGGATATTACATGAGTGTCTTTTCATATTGAATTTATTAAACGAGTTGGATAAAATAATAAATTGCGAGGCTCTGCCGAGCATTTTATTATTTTATTCATATCACAGGTTAAATTTTGGAGCCGATAAACCGAAAAATTGTTGTTATTTTGCCTTATAAACGCGGTAAAATCAAGCGACGTCCGCTAACGTTAAATGACGTCGACGTCAAAACGATATTATACTAGTTTATTGCATTTGTTACTATAAATAGTAACAAAAATGCTAAGGAAGTGTGCTGATATTGCCCAAAGAGTGCCGATATAAGCATGCATTGAGCAAGTGTGCCAGATATCGGCACACTTGCTAGTGTGCCAAAAATCCATATCATGACGTCACGTCCGGTTGACGTAAACAAGTTTTGACGTTGGAGCGCTCAAGATATAACTTATAGTTAACTTATCAGCATAACACGCAACAGGATAGATAAAGATTAAATTTCTGCACATTTTTATATGATTTTATAGAAATTTAATGAGCAGATATTTAAAATACAAATGTTTGTGGCGAACGGAAAATGTGAAGAAAATAGACACGATTTGTTAGAAAACAGTATGGAGATAAAACATTAAACTTTGTTTAGAAGAATAACATAATTGAGTGTCTACATATGCAATAAAAAGGTTATGATACAGGGCAAGTGTGCCTGAAGGAAGATATCGGCACACTTGGTCCGCATTGGCCCTCGGGCTAAAGCCCTCGGGCCAATACCTAACCAAGTGTGCCGATATCTTCCTTCAGGCACACTTGCCCTGTATAATAACCTCTAAGTAATATGGAAAATATGTAATGGCTTTATTACACTCCCGCGACGTCAAACATGTGATAAATCGCATTTAGGCACACCAGACCTGTTCTATAACCTTTTTATTGCTAATTTATGTTTTGCTTTTCATTTTCAATATAGGGATAACGCATGTTTTTTCGTGTTATAACATCTGCAGAAACCCCGAGGGATTGGTTGGTGCCCGAACCCGTAGGGTGAGGGCTCCAACGTATCCCGAGGGTTTCTGCAGTTGTTATGACACGGAACAAACATTCGTTAGCGCTATTCTAGCATAAAACATCCAGAAATCTAAGAAAAACAATCAATTAACGTCACGGATTTCCCTCGGATTGCGCGGGAACGTCAGCGTTGTTTATGACCATGACGTCATTTCTGTTTTAGTTAAGCAGCGTCCGGGCCGCAGTGTATTTACGCTGTGCCACGGAAAACGTATATCAAAAAGGTGTTTTAACAGCGCGTGAGCGCGAGAATCTCCTTGTTAAAACACCTTTTTGGCCCTGTTAAAACACCCCGAAATCGTGGTTATAACAGCAGTTTTATGCTAGAATAATGAAAAAAAATCGTTTGAAAACTTTATTTAGCGTCAATGTATAATTTCTTTAAAAGCGCGGGAACGTTGACGTCGTCTGATGACGTTGACGTCATTTCCTCACAAACGTTTGTTTTTCTTAGATTTAAGTCGTTATTTATCTGTTATATTCAATGAGTTTGTTAAATTTTGCTTATTTATCAAGATATATTTCAGTAAAATGTATTTTTTTCTAAATAAACTTGTCAATTTATCTGTGTTTGAGCAGCCGGAAGTGGGAAATCGATATCAGCCCAACCGGAAGTCTGGCCGATATCGATATTTGGCGCATCAGGTCACATGGACACAACTCGTATACGCTTTAATTCAGTACAAATTAGTTTCTATTTAGTCACTCATGCAATAAACTTGTTTATCACATGTTTGACATCACGGGAGTGGAATAAAGCCATTACATATTTTCCATATTACACTAGTGTAATATCGTTGTGACGTCGACGTCATTTTACGTCAGCGGACGTCGCTTAATTTTACCGCGTTTATTAGGGAAATAGGGTAATATCCTCTTTTTATGAAATGATCACTGGTCGACCTAGTTTACACAAAGCATTGGGTTTTGTTGAAGATACTGTTGTGAGTAACTGGCCTGGACATGAATAAATGCAATGGTACGGTGGTGAAGACGCGAAGGTTCAAGTACAGGGGGCGAAGGCACGATGGTGAAAACACAATATAACATCATACTGCTATCGAGTTATTATTTCGCCAAAGTGTTTTCACCATTTTGTATTTTGTTTGTTACAGAAGGCCTCAATGGCAATAAGATGTATGAATATTTGTTTTATATAGTTTTTATTCTTCTTTTATTATTATTATTACACCGTCGCTTTCACTATCGTACCTTCGCGTTTTCATTGATCGTACAATCGCGTTTTTATCGTTTCACTATCGTGTCCATTGCGTTTTTTATAATCTTGCCTACCCCTTTCGGTGGCCATGCGCTGTGGATCCCCTTGATTGAAGTATACTAAATAAAATTTATAAGTACTCTTGAGTATATTATGGAGCATATTTTGGGACGAAAATAACATACCTAAATCAAATATGAACCGAGCGCACTTTTATGTAACTATATTAATTAATGAAAAAGATATCGGTCCAGTAATTAAGTCATTGCATAAAAACAATACCAATTTCTGATTAATTTTTACTGAAATTTTTTTGCGCATAATAGAAAAAAAAGAGTACTTATAAGATTGTTTGAGTATACATGTACACAGCCAACAATGAACGACTGCAGTATAATTTTGAGATATATATCTCAGTCTTTTATGTCAGGATCCTCCGTAGCTCTATTTTTTTATGTTGATGCACTGCGCAAAACCACCGGAAGCCGAAGACACGACGACTTTTCCATGTGATACTCCAATAGTCCAAAAGGGGGCAAACTTCAGTCAAAACGAGACACATAATACCGAGTTTCATGTGAATATCTTTAGATACTAGTTACAGAAAAAACTCAACACAGAGGTTAATAATTGGAAAAATTGGGTAATGTTATGGGTATTGGTATGTTAGCTAACATTTTCATCCCGAACACATGTGTTAATATCTTTTGTGGTTGTACTAGTTACAAGAAAAACTAAACGCAGAACAAGGGAAATAATTCAGTCAAAATGGAAGAAACAGTTATGAATCTTGGTGTGTGACTTCAAGTCAATATCTTCTGTTGTTGTAGAGATAAAAGTTACACGCAAAAACTAAACACTGACTTTCTAAGTCGAAAAAGAGACACTATTCAGTCAAAATACATGACAGAGTTATGGAACTTGGGATGTGACCTTTCACGTTCACCTCATACACATATGTGAAGTTTTAAGTGAACAGCTTCAGTTGTGGAGAAACAAGTGAAACGAAAATAAATCTGAACATTCCGTTTAGCTTATATTAACGACAATGAGTAGGTAAGCTCTCCTTTTCTTGGAAAAGTCGAACTAAAATACTTTTGTTTGAAACGGAACATCGTAAAAATAGAATGAATACTAAAACAGCTTCACTCGCTCCTTATATAGGTTTTTTCTGTCTTGGCTTACTAGTAGTTCTAGCTTCCCGCGTGATCAACCAACACATTAAAACCAAGGTGCAGTATATGAAAAGACTGAATATCATTAATAGATTTTGTTCAATAGAAAGCGGCCAACTTTTTATCCCTTCTTTATGGACTTCACGACACAACTCCCCGTCATTATTCCATACATTAAAGTGTCTCAAAATTGCGTACTGCATCTATTTCCGAAATTTATTTTAACATGTTTGACATCAAAATTAATAAAGTTCGATTTTCCACCTTTGCATACATGAGCTTCAATTTATCTTCGGTTATAGTCATGTTTTTACTAATTTGTGAAAAGTGCGTAATATTTTAAATCGGCCATTTTTGTGAGGATCTAATTCTAACATTTATTAAGAAAATAAAACAAAATAAAACTGGCATTTATTTTACTTCAGCAATATTTCAAAAGTAAATCATTATTGAGTCATGTCCAGCGAAAGTCAACAAAGTTTGGTTTTTGCGTGGCACGACACAATTATATGTTCTAGATAACTATAGAAAAACAAAAAAATATGTCCGTGTATCTCAATAAAGTTTCTTTCAATAAGCCATCATTCTTAATCAAGACAAGTGTTTATTTGGCGAGGTCTTTGTAAGTTGTTGCTTTAACGGTAAAATATGTCGACGATTTCATACCAACCTATTCCAGATATTTTTAATCGCAACCACGCATTGAACCATCTTTTGTTATTTATTATTCGTCGGATTTCCATTAAAAGTCCGCTTCCTCGACCAGCTTTTCGAGAGAGCAGACGAACACTTACTACATTAGGTACGCTCTCCAATACCGAAGGTCCTATGTGTAGTTGTGGTTTTTCTAAGCCAATGTCTTGAAATAGTCTACGAAAACGGCTGCCGGCATGCTCAAGAACATATCTAAACGAGGGATCGCCAAATAAACACATGCTGATTATTTTTGCCTGTATGTGTAAAGGTAAATGAAAAAATGGAAAATTTTGTCGTCTCTTACGCATTTCTTGCCTTTGACTGAAAATCTGGTTTTTCAAAACCTTAACATTTTCAGACAAATCATTGGAATTTGCGTCTGAAGTTTTCTTAGTCTTTCTATATTTTGACTTAACATTTGTAGCTTTTCTTCCCTTCTTCCTGGTATTTGTATTCTTTCTAGACTCTTCTCCGAAATGGACACCAGTGTCCCTTTCATTAGTTTCCGCTTTGTTTTTCTCGACATCACTTTCCACGTTGTTTTGGGGAAGATCCTCATCATCTACACTTTGGGGCTCTGCGGTTCCATTCTCATCTGACTCAGTACTTGAACTTGTCTGAGAAATTAATTTAGTGACTTCTTCTCTGGGTACCGATATGCTTACATAATGCATGCCTGCATTTTCAGGGAAATGTAATAATGTTAATAGTGGCAACACACAGTCGTACTTGCCATCATTAGAGATTAAAGATGAAAACTCTGGTCCTCTTGCCGATGCCACGAAACATTGTAGATTAAATTCTCGCATTAAAGCGACAAGCGTTAGATTGTCTCCATAGGTACCGTCACGTGTCATACCTTCAAGGTAATCATTGTACGTTTGTCCATAAACAAAGTTTTCGTAAAAGTTTCTGTTTCTTCTTAAGTGGGCTGTAGCTTCTTCACGAAGAACATTTCCTGATCTATGTATACCTATCAAACTCAACTGATGAGAAATTGCGTTAAATTGGCAATTACCATCGGGCTTGGGGTCATGCAAAATCGACACATCAAGGTTCGAAGTACTCATTTGACTCAGATTATCCTCATGGGAAAGTGGTTGATAGTATTTTTCTTTGTGCTGACTTTTTGGCACTTGGGGAGATTTTTCACTTCTATGATAATGTTTTTTCTGTTTTTCCTTTTCAATTGTTACACTTGTTATGTTTTCGATTCCTACCCATGCTTGCTTGAAATCACGGAGCATTGGGCGCTTGTACATTATGTAATAGCGTGTGCCATTCCTGTTTCTTTTCATAACTATGCCCTGCAACACATGCCGTTTATATGGTACTCTCGATTTAGTGAATGGATATCGAATTAAAACTCTCTCGCCTTTCCGGTAGTTCTTGGGTTGTCCGGACTTCTTTTTCAAGTAGGCTTGTTCCTTTTTTAGAACATGTTTCATTTTTCTTCGAATTTTACGAATGTTTGTCGGTCGACCTGCGTGCGTACGCCCGTGGTAAGCCTCAAAAGGGGTAACATTTCCAAGAATCCTTTTCACACTTGTGTTTATCTCATGAGCAATGTTTGATAGACCTTCAACCCAGTTAAATCCTTGATTTTTGGTGCACGCAAACTCGATTCTACGTCTCAGAAGTCTATTTGAGCGTTCGCATTTGCCCTGCGACTGGGGGTAGTACGGACGCCCATGAATCATTCTAATATTAAATTCTTGCATTAAGCTTCTCATTTGTTTGCCCTGAAATTCCTTCCCATTGTCACATTGAATTTCATTCGGCGCACCGTGCTCTAGTATGACGGTTTTAAGGACTTTTGCAATTTCCGACGACTGTTTACTTTGTAGAGGTTGAGGCATCATATACCGTGAAAAGACATCCACTATTTGAAGTATATATACGTATTTATCACCCTTATATTCTACTGACGTGTTTGCCATACTAACGACATCAATTTGCCAGCGTTTTCCAGGTCTACTCGACCAAACAGTCTTTGGGATTGGTTTGTTTCTGAATCTTGGGTGTTGTCGATGAAATAATTCGCTTTTCTCTAAAATTGTTACAATGTTACGAACGGAAAACCCAGTATGTGTCTCTTTCATTTTGTTATATAATGTTCGAGGACCACAACCATGACTCTTTTCATATAGGCGTTTAACTTCCGAGGTTAACTTTTCCGCTGGTATTATAATTTTTTCGTGACAGCGTAATCGTCCTTCTGTATCAATTGAAAAGTCTTTTCTCTTTCTTAGCAGATTAAGAGCTTGTTTTTGCTCCTTTGTTTGTTGTTTGTCCGGAACCTTGAAACCTCCATCCAACTTGGATTTGATGATATCATACTTTTGCTGGGATAATCGGCCCAAAGCAGGCTGTTTTTTCCTCTGAAAGAAAACAAAGTTGATGATAAAAATATTGATGTTATACATATATCATACAATTAAAGACTGTTATACGGAATCCGGTCAGTGCCATTTTAATTGTCAAGCGTCGACTTTCGATGTCGACGCATGACACTTAACACGATGATAGATCCGACACATGAAAATAGCGCGAAAATTAAATTAGATGTCGTGCAAATATCTACTGTCGTGGCTTGGTTTTCAACCGCGATATATGACATTTCTACGGAATCCTGTGTGTGCCATGTAAAATATCGCCCGTCGCCCAACAAAGGCGACGCGCGACAATGCGATATGAGCAAAATATCGTGATGAGTATCGCATTGTCGATCGTCGTATCGCGTTGCCGCGA
Organism: Cyclina sinensis; assembly: GCA_012932295.1. NCBI lineage: Eukaryota > Metazoa > Mollusca > Bivalvia > Venerida > Veneridae > Cyclina > Cyclina sinensis. The sequence goes on from JAAONU010000005.1 coordinate 14,478,857, forward strand.
TGTTGTATTGCGTTGTCGCGATGTCGTATCGCATTGTCGCGATATCGCATTCGATGGGTGATGGCGACATTTTTAAATTGCACAAACAGGATTCCGTAATAAACCATAATAAAGGAAGAAATCAACAAATACAATGTGATACTATATTATTATAACAATTATTTGTGCATGTTGACACAGAAAAAAAACTGTAACAGATAGCCAAAGTAAATATTTGTGGTTTTATATCTATGGGTTCCAGTATTTCCCGTCTAAGGAAAAACATCGGTCAATGATACATTATAACACCGGTCGACGCACAACAATTAAAATTTAAATATCGCGCAATTGTCTTCCGTCGTGGCTTCAGCTTCAACAACGATGCATAACAAGTTTAAATGTGATGCGTGGTATTAAATGCCATATGTCGCCGTTGGAAATCAAGCCACGACGGTGGACATTTGCAAGACATTTGATTTAATTGTCGCGCGATTGTCATGTGTTGTATCTATCGTCGTGTTAAGTGTCAGATGTCACCTTTCAAAATAGATACGACATATGGCAGTAAGCCGAGACGATAGATACAAATAAATGGCGTGGTCAGGGACTTATAAAAAATGTACCGTTTTCAGTTTTGAACTGTCATCCGTCGTATATATCGTCGTGGTAATTGTCATGCGTCGAATCTATCGTCGTGAAGAATGGCATGCGTCAACCTCGGAAGGCGACGCATGACAATTAAAATGGCACTAACCGGATTCCGTACTTTTAAGCTGTTTTACATTATGTTTATATGCACCAGAAAATAATTATTCACCGAGGCGGCACTTTTCAGAAGTTATACATGATGCGATATGCACCAAAAATCCTTTGTGCCGAGGTATTAGCCCGAGTCAATAACTATAGGTTATTTAGCTTGTATTGCGATATATGCACGAGTTCTGATCGGTGATATTGCGCTCCTCCTTTAGTGTATATATTGAAATCCAAGCTAAGTAACCTTTTTAGTGTATGCCTGTATACTAAGGCTTTTAATAAGACAAAATTTGAAAGAAAACGACGTTCATTTATTATAATACGCATAAATAAACGCTAAATATTCTTCATTTTTTTCAGCGCATTTATATTTGGCGCCGACGTGACATCTTGTTTTGACAACGTTGAACGTGTTTTCCATTACAACCGTAAAACAAACATTCCACGTCCGATATGAACTTGGAGACCAATCTCTACACAGAATTGTTGTTCCTTACCTCACTTTCAAGTTTCTGAACCGCAAGTAGAAGAACGACAATTCTGTATTAGAGATTGCGTGTAGACGTTACGATATTGAAAAATATTATACCTTACATAAATTTGTTTCTTCTTTACATATATAAACTAATGCGGGCCTTAAAATCCGATGGTTTTCAAAAGTCTCCTAGCGGTCCACTATAAAAAATAGTGACCGGTCACTATTTTGTATAAGGCCCGCTGAGAATTAGTTGTTTGTAGCCTTATGCGATTTTCACAGCACGGAATTTTAACGCGCACCACCAAAACAAAAAAAATCATTTATTTTTATTTCCTGATGATATTAAATTGTTACTACTGAATATATAATCTTTTTTCTCCATATTTAGGGATTTAAGATCAACAAAAATGTGCGGTATAATATATAAGAAATAGTACACACCACCTCGACCCTCCTGGCATAATAGTGACCGACCAGTCAGCCCAAACATTGATCGGACCTCAGCCTTCGGTCCGATCAATGTTTTGGGCTGACTGGTCGGTCACTATAATGCCAGGAGGCCCTCGGTGGTGTGTACTATTTCTTAATTATTACATGCCTCTTTGAAATTCCCATAGCGTTACGGACGTTGCTACGGGTCAATAAGCTTGTATTGCGATATATGCACGAGTTCTGAGCGGAGCGCAATATCATACCTCGGAAGAACGAGTGCATATATCGCAATACAAGCTAAATAACCTTTTTATTATATGCCTTTATACTTAGACTTTAAGTTCGACACAACTTGAAAGAAAATATCGTTTATTGATATTTTTTCGCACAAATAAACACTGCAAATCTAAATATTCTTCATTTTTTGAAGCGCATTTATATTTGGCGCCGACGTGACGTCATCTTGTTTTGACGACGTTGAACGTGTTTTCCATTACAACCGTAAAGCAAATGTTCCACATCCGATATTAACTTAGAGACGTGCAATATGGAAAAATATTGACCCGTAGCAACAACGCCCGTAACGCTATGGGAATTTCAAAGAGGCATATAATAATTTTTATCAATAAACGATATTTTCTTTCAAATTTTGTCTTACTTAAAGTCTAAGTATACAGACATATATTTACATTCACCCTATACTTTTCTATTGAAAATTTTGACGTTCATTTCGTATAAACTTCAAACTGTAAAGGCGCCAAAATAACGTCATTCCTGCTTAGTGATGTTTTGACGACGTCCGCGTATAGTCAGGGAGAACGTTCCATTTATGACGTCGACGCTGTTCTGTCTGTTGATCTTTTTAGTCGGAAAGCGCATTCAAATGTTTTAATTTTAACAAACTGGGTTATTTTTCAAATAATTTATTTTAATGAAACGGACAGTAATTTAATGTAAATATAAGAAATGAAATTATTTTTTTCTGAATTTATGCGAAATGAACAACAAAATGTGATCGGCAAACTAACCAAGAATCGCTAGCGCGATTCATGTATTTGCCGATCACATTTTGTTGTTCATTTCGCATAAACTCCGAAAAAAATCAATTCATTTCTTAAATAATAAAAAGGTTATTTAGCTTGAATTTCGATATATGCACTCGTTCTTCCGCGGTATGATATTGCGCTCAAAACTCGTGCATATATCGAAATACAAGCTAAATAACCTATAAATATTTACTTGTAGCAACGCACGTAACGCTATGGGAGTTTCAAAGAGGCATGTTATATTTATTGTATATCAAAAAAAATCTTCTGCTTACCTCGGTGGACATAGTTCAACTTTTGGTTATATTTGGTCTAAGCTGACCTATTTGATGCAAAGGCTTGTACCTGAAATAGAAAAAAATGAAAACATATTTTTAAGAGGTTTCATTTTTTTGAAATTGTACACAATTCGGGCATAAATCATCATCATATATTGCAAAGCAGAAAATGCACATTTAATAACCCTAATGCTATATTATGCCAGGCCCTAAAAAGCTCCGACGACAAAACAGGCAGGCGCGCAATATATAAATTATATATATGCATAAAATGTAAACAAGTCGGAAAGCTTAATAAAAACAACTGTCAACTTTTCTCAGTGCTTGATAGTATAATCTGTCAAGTCCAAAAAGGGGCATGATTCAATCAAAATGCATAACGGAGTTATTGGTCTTCATTTTCATTCCATACACATGTGTGAAGTTTCAATTGAATATGTTCAGTGGTCAAGTAACAAGCAAAAAATAAACACTGCGCTCCTCTTACACCGACGCCGAATGGACATATATATATAAAGCTCTTCTATTCGTAAAGGAGATCTAAAATGAAATATTAGAGACATCAGTTATACGGAAAGGGTGCTATTTTACTCTAAAAATTAAATAATTTAACAGTTACCTTTGGAACTCCTTCAGCGTGACCTGTTGAATGCAAGGCCTGCTTCCAAATGAAACTTGAGGAAGAGGACATGTGACATCAAAAATGCCGAAAGAGACTTTTGGAATCTTCTTTAATGTTTGCCGGCATAGTTACCAGTGAACCTGAATTTAACATAACTCAATCGCTGATTGGTCCACTACATTGCAGACTTTGTTTTTGGGGCGTGTCATGATTAAATGACATGACGGCTCGCGGCGGATCGCTTTTGATGGTTTTTGATCTCTTTTGAAGTGCCGACGGACCGCTAAGGCTTTAGAGTCCCGTTTTTTAGCGTTCCGGTTTTACAGGGGCATGCGCACATCAACTACACATATGCATTTACTACAATGAAGGAATATAGCGATCACAATATAAAGTATCTTTTCATTATTTTGTAGTTGATGTGCGTATGCGCTTGTAAAACCGGGACACGAAGAACTGAATTAAAAAACAACAAAGAAACGTAAAATCGAATACGTAGAAGCGAAAAAAAAACCGAATATACGACAGCTTAAAGGCTAAAACACGACACATTTTATCTGCCGCATTGTTGCATTTATTCTATCGTGTGTTCGTTTCTTCGCTGCAAAGATTAGAAAAAACGAAAATGCGAAGATAAGACGAACTGTGATTTTGTCGTGCCTTCGTCTTTTCCTGATCTGCCTGGCAAGGACAACGAAACATCAAAGATACGACAGATTTAGGGCGGAAACACGGCACATTTTATCTCTGTATTGTCGCATTTATTCTGACGTATTTCATTTCTTCGCTGCAAGAAATAGAAAAAAAAGAAGCGAAGATACGACAAACTGTGGATTTGTCGTGTCTTCGGTTTTTCGTTTTTTTCTAATCTTCGCGGCGAAGAAACGAAACAAAAAAGACACGGCGTAAATCAGCAACAAAGTGTTTTATTGAAACCGTGTGGACATATAACACAATTCGTAATGTTTGATTATGCGTCCTTTTCAATATTTTGAATTGCTACACGATAATATTACATTACATTACAACTTACATGCTATCCTACTTGATATGTTTAATAACGTTCTGTACTATACAGTCGCGCAACAACATTCTGTATTACACAACACTTTTCAGCATTTAACTACAAAATAATTATTTATCACATGTTTGAAGTCGCGGGAGTGGAATAAAGCCATTACATATTTTCCATATTACACTAGTGTAATATCGTTTTGACGTGCTCTTCATGTATACTGAAGGAAATAAAATATCTATCTACGTTAGCGGACGTTGCTTAATTTTACCGCGCTTATAAGGGAAAATAACGACAAGTTTTCGCTTTTTCGGCGGCAAAAGTTTACCTGTGATAAAAAGAATATTACATTCGTGTCTTTTAACATTGAATTTATTAAACTCGTTGAATAAAATAATAAAATGCTCGGCAGAGCCTCGCAATTTATTATTTTATCAAACTCGTTTAATAAATTCAATATGAAAAGACACTCATGTAATATCCTATATTTATTTGATGCTAACTAATGAAATACTGTTCTATCAATGAAATATATTCATATTATATCAGTCACAGTGTGGTGATATAGATTTGGGTGATATAAGCCACGCCCACTCTGCGTACGTATTTATAAGTCTGGATTCCCTAAACATGCATTAAAAATAACTGTTTAATTTCATTCTAAATGACATATTTCTCGATTCAAATGTCCGTAATTTTGTAAGATTGTTGACAATGAGACCGCAAAAAGAAATATAAATAAATAAGGATTATTTTGCTTGCAGCGTTAACGTTTGCCGTCATATTGTTTACGCGCGCGTAGTCTCCGCGCTTCAGTAGTAAACGGTCTAAAAGCACTTTTCAAAAGGCACATAAAATAAAAAGAAAATGTGTTTGCTTTTCGTGAATATGAACTATATCTCACATCGAAGTGAGAAAATGTTCATATTTTCACTCGCGCTACGCGCTCGTGATACATATTTCATTTTTTTTCTCACTTCTCAGTGAAATATATTTCATATTCACTCAAAACAAACAAATATCCTCTATAAAATTCACTAAACACCGTCGTTTGAAACTATCTAATCATAAAAGGCGAAAAAAGCTAAGACGCGTCGAAACGATAAAGCGGCCCCGCCACAAAGACACGATCTGTTTAAACGAATTAACTATATTATTATTACTAGTGGAATAGATATGGAAAGTTCCATAGAGCGTCTGCAAGCAATTGGCACAGACTTGCAAAATCGTCTCAGGAAAGAAGGTTCCTAGATGTCAAAATGTCATACTCTTTAATTGAACCAAGATTCCTGAAAGTCTGCGGAAGTCAAAAGTCTGTCAGACCAAAAAAGGTTCATTGATGTCAAAAGGTCCTAATCTCTAATTAGATATCCTGAAAGTCAACGGGGGTCTCAGCTACTTCCCAAACAATCATATATGGTCTCATTGGTGTAAATATGGTCATAATTTGTACTGAAACTAAGATTAAGTCTGTGAGATTCCTTTAGACTGTCGCTGTATGGTGGGAAGAAATTTGAGGGTTCACAGAGGTAAAAGATCACTTCCAGTTGAAGTCTGATACTATGCCGTGCATTGTCACCAAAATTTTTTGAAGGTTTCGAGAACGTAAGACGACTTGATAGCAATACCATTACGACAATGCGACAGTTCTATGAAGACAATACAATGCCGACGATACGATATTGCAACAAGTTAGTACGATGGCGATAATGCAATGGTGGTGAAAAGATATTGGTATCGTGATGTCGACATCACAATATCGATTTATTGCATTGTCGCCCTTGTACTATCGCACTGATATAACCACGATTGTCCTTATGATATTCCGTGTATCACATATTGAAAAATAAACTTGTGACATTTGTGATTCGCCTGTTTAAAAATTCTCAATTTTGCTTGTGACGTTTGTGATTGGCATTTTTACCCGATTTTGGTCAATCACATTCGTCACAAAAGTCATTTGTGACGAATGTGATCACATTCGTCACAAATTCATAAAAACTTGTGACGAATGTGATTTGTGACACATGTGGCCTAACATACGACGATAAACCTCTGGAGGAGAATAGGATTTTGTCATCATTTCAACTTTAAAGGGATAGTACATCAATTAAGAAGCTTCACGTGATAAAAGAAAGGGGACTCAATGCAAATTAATAGATATTTTCAAAGGCCGAGTTGTATTGGAGAAGTAATTGAAATCAAATGTACCAGACGTTCTCAACTCGATTAAAGATAGGCATGAGATTAACCATTTCCCAGGTGACGTTGAAATGAAATATCAAATTGACTCGGTAGATTGAATTTTACAAAGAATTCATTGAAAATGACCGAAGTGATGTGTGAACAGTGTATTTTATTCTCTAGAGACTTGTAGAATCCTGTCTGTCCTCTGAAACCATTAAAAGGCCATTATGAGGCAGGTTCATAGTGACAAGAATGAGTGTCAAACATTTCATTAAGGACGTCACATACCTTTGAAAATAACGATCTAAATAACATGCTTTATCGATATTGAATCGTAAAATTGTATCGTCTTTTTTTTAAGACACTGATTAATATTTGAAATGATATTCTCACCAATTAGTTTTCCTCCAAGACAATGTTACAATTTGATTGAAATCGAAAGTCTGCATTCAGAAATATCGAAGCACTTACAAGTGGTAATGTGTCCACTTTTAATTTTTTATTTAGTTCACAAAATGTTATTAATTGAAAGAAAAAAATATGTATCAGCAACTTCTTGTCTGTAATGAAATTGTATATATTCAATATTATCAAGGCATTTGTTTGGATGGTCTTTTTTGGAAGCCTAGGACACACTTTTTTCATAACTCGATGCGTTATTCATTTCTTTTATCGTCTGATATTTCATCTCGTTTGCGTTTTGTATGAAATTTGTAATTTTCCACTCAGATATTAATCAGTTACTGTCAACATTCAAGTTTCTTGACCTGGCGAATGCGATGTTTGTAAGTTTTATAATTAGGTTTAAAAGATAAAAAATATTGTCTCGAAATCATTTCCCACAAACTTGACGGTTCACAGTTATCATCATTTAAAGTTTGAATATTATATATTTGGGTGAAATGCCCGGGGCAGCCGTATGCCAAAACTGAATCTAAATATATAAAATATTATAGTTAACATACTGTTTACCATTTCATAAGAGTGTAACTCAAATGACGAAGATGCATTTGAGACAACCAAAAATGAAGTCCGCCATCTTTTAACAAAATTCAATGAATATCTGAGAACATATTCCCATGGTCTTTCAGAATGACATTCTTTTAGTTTATTAAACTTTCTTCAGTCTCACAGTAATGGTCGGGGAATTCTAAGCATTAATATTTGATGAATGATTCGCACGTTTGTCGTAAAATGCGGAAGCAAGTAGAAATAAGTCCCAAAAGCCTAAGAAAATTCATTGAAATTTCGCAGAAAATTACAAAAATGTACCGTCTTAGTCATATTTTTATTTGTTTATTTATTCTTTCATATTATTTTATGCCCCCGAAGGGAGGAATATAGTTTTTGAACTGTCCGTCCGTCCGTCAGTCCGTCCGTCCGTCCGAAAACTTTAACATTGGCAATACCTTCCAAGACCTTTTCACTGACCTATATTTTGACCTTGACCCCTGATTGACCTTTACCTTGAAGATCCAATTGTCAAAAAACTTGAACATTGGCAATAACTTCTGTATTAGTAAGTGGATTTACTTCATACTTGGACACAACACCCCTTTGGTAAAAGCCTTCCTACTGGCCTATATTTATTTGACCTTGACCCCTGAATAACCTTCACCTTGAAGATCCAATTGTCCAAAAACTTTAACATTGTCCATAACTTCCTTATTAGTAAGTGGAATTACTTCATGCTTGGACACAACCCTCTTTGGACAAGGCCTTCCCACTGACCTATATTTATTTGACTTGACCCTTGAATGACCTTCACCTTGAAAATCCAATTGTCCAAAATATAACATTGCCCATAACTTCCTTATTAGTAAGTGGATTTACTTCATACTTAGACACAACCCCCGTTGGATAAAACCTTCCCATTGACCTATATTTATTTGACCTTGACTGGTTCTCAGCTCAAAGGTCAAAGCACCACTTTCGGGGGCATTGTCATCTTACAGCGACAGTTCTTGTTTTTTAAGTTCGCCTATTGGCAGGTTATTCTACGACTTACATTTTGAACAACCTTATTGAATGATGACGCACTTAAGACGGTGTTTTCCTTGGAACGAAAAGGGATACTGATTAATATGCTCAGACAAGTGTTCTCGATCAAGCTACATTGTAGAGAAGCATGGCGGACTCAACAAGCTTTTCATCAGTAACATTCCAGTGGGTGGAGGCTTGCGATCCTAAAATTTCATTCTTAGAGCTTCTTTGTTCCCTTTAGTTGATCTATAACTAACTTTGGGTAGACCATAAAACTCGATTTAATCGTTTCACGCATGCATGAGTATATAAAAATAGATACTGGAAACAGAGTTAAAGTAGATTTTTTTTAATGATGTTGCAAAAGATAGAAAGCACATTTCAGTCAAGTAATGTTTGTGAAAAGAGACAACAAATTGACATTTAGGCAACTTTCGGGTTCACTTGAGATCAAACAGAACCAAGTTCTGTCTATCATATTAGGACATACTGTCCCTTTAATACAATACAGAGAGATCCAGTCTATAAAATTTACGTTTTCCATACATTTTAGTCAAACAAACATTCCAGAAATGAAATGGAAGAAAATACCTAAAGGATATCATAAGGAGACTTGGCAGAACTATTAACATTGATAAATGTAACAGACCATGATTTCTGTAAGAAAAAGTACAATTGATGATCTTATTTTCGATGTACCTATATTGATTTGAACTTTCTTTGTTTCGAACTTTAGCACGGTGTAATGTTGCGGCGTTGTTTGTTTCAGACTTGGAAGTATGTTTTCATTAAAAAAAGAATTGGTCTGTAACATGCATTAGCGTTTACGCGATAAATACATTAATGAATATAGAAATGAATAAACAAAAATATACGAAAATGGAAGCTTAGTAAGACCAAAAGCATACAAAAATTTACGAGGGACACTGTTTTAATCAGCAATCTTTTTTTTTGAGAATTTAACAATAGACAAAACAGTGCAGACGTGAAATGCCACTCGAAGCTTGTACCTTTTGTGGGTTTTAAACCAGTTACATCTGGATCGAGAGTTCGGCTACTACTCCTATATATATTATTTTATGAGTGTTTTTAAGAGGATTCATGCATATAATTATGAAAATATCAATGACATTTTAACAACCGAAGAAAACGATAAAATATAAACAATATGAGATATCTTTAAAACAAAACAAAAAATGTTCAGTTTTACCCGTATTTTATCAGATATAAAAGAAAAAAAATGTCGTACAGATGTGCAGATGCACACGTTCATTTATGTGAATAAAGGCATATAGATTTGCAAATGTACCCGTGCAAGTATATAGTCGTTCATGTATGCAAATGTATAATCATATGTTTGCTGGTATAGTCGCCGAGATGTGCAAAATTTTATGTTCTCGTTCATTTATATGAATATAGACCTAATTTATTATGTTTATTTACCCCTACATGTACTCGCACATTTACAAATTATTAAAACTAAGTTTATTAAGTATTATATGTAAAGGTATATTTATTTATTTGTACTATATATGAACTATAACATTTACATATCTGGGCGACTACGTTCACGTTCGCGTACATTTTCACATAATCTCGTTTGTTTAAATAATCTGTACGGGTACATTAACATTTGAAGTGTACTGGTACAGATATACAGATGACCCTGAAATAATGCATAATCAAGTAAGATTCTTTTAGTCTGCTGTACGGTATGGAGTAGGACATATAAAAATGCTACATTTTTAAAAATATTAATAGTGCACTATAATAGATTTGTTTTAACAATGACACAGAAGCAGTAATTTTCCCAAATGTTAGAGCTTCAATTACTTTTTTAATCGAACTTTTGTTTGGAAAAAAATCATACTACTAATAGAAAATTGTATTTGAACAAGACTGTAGGTGGTCGTAAAATTTCAAGAGAACAGAAATAATGAAATACTACGCATCATCATTCCCTTGGCCTTTAGAAAATGTAACTACAAAATGATCGAACTGTGATGAAATCAGTGTGTACGTAGTTTTCACCAGAGTGCGGTTAGTACTCAGAACCACTTGCAAATTTATTTAAAGTATCAGTTGTTTGTTTCTGGCAAATACCTAAATGAATTATTGTTTTTTTTCATTAATTCATAATGACAGTTTTGATAAACTGGGTAGTGTTACAGACTTTTGTTTTAACGAAACGATATAAATGAACCTTAGGAAGTGAAGAAATATTTCCAATTGTCCATGCCGTATATAAACGCTCTAACTTTACCATCAAACTAGATATAGACAATTACAACAAAAAATATGGAGGGCAATACCGGACTCCAAAATACAATAACTACAAACATACAGCTATACGACATACATTTGTTTATAATTATAACATAAGGAAATGACCCTGCGACACACGTAATTCACGTTGTTGACGGAAATAATGATACACTACCCTATGAGTGGTAAAATACTCAGATAGCGGCCAAGTTCCGTTAGCTTAAACGAAACTTAGTTTTTTTATTAAAACTATAAAAAAAATTAATGTGATTGCGCAAAAAGTCAGTATTTCTTGATCATTATAATTGAAGTCAATGATGAGTATCTTTGTAGAAGAATGCAATTTGATGGACTTTTACAGTAAATGTAACTCGTTTGCGGGCTTCTTACCATTGTCCACTTAACAGTCTTCTAATGGGACTCGCACCTTCAATATCCAACTTCGTGACCGCACGCTATAAAGACAAGACCGGAGAACCGAATCTGGCACCGACCAATTTCATGTAGCTTACGGCACGCTGCCAGCATCATATCCTTCTGTTGTCTAGTCATTCGCCAGATGTGCAAACATTTGTTTCTCAGTTTCAAATAATGTTGCGACATCTGTTGCCCCTATACAACAATCATAGGATATTTGACATTTCGCCATTGATAGACCTAGTGTGTTCCTAGACATATTTTTGGACAGTTACATTGCAAAAACTATTTACAAACGTCTGTTTGCCCTATTTTTAAAGTACCTACATTATTTTTTTCTGTTTTTGTAATGTCATCACTATTGCTTTAATAATTAATAATTCCTAGTAAATAAGTGTTCTTAATGAATTTAACAGAAGCAAATTTACGTTATATCAAACGATAATAACACGAAACGTTTTTGCTTTCAAAATGATTTACGAACGTACGTACAAATGATAATAAATGTGTACTTGATGATACTCATACTGGCCATTCAGCCTGACAGCCTTTAAAGTGCAGAGCTAACGCTATCTCACTGATCGGTGAATTGTACGCATTTGTAATTATTTTTTTTTAATTTTTAGCAGATTAATTGTAAATCAGGCAAACTGTTAGAAACGACTCCCACAAGAAAAATAATTTAAACACTTCAAGGCGAAATGAATGAGAAAATTCTGATCCCATCAATGTTTTTAATCATCTGTAAAGTTCCCTTTTTATGTAAATCAAACTTTTACAATTCGATATAATATAATTTATATCCAAAAAAAATCCGTCATGATTTTATCGTTTTACACTATTTACAACAAACTGATAAGTTACGCATACACACTCATGAATGTTTATGCCGTTTATTTTTATAAATAGATATTATAGTCTGTATAAGGTTGATTGGAATCGAAAAATATGTAACCAGGGCTAGTACGTGAATAAGAAATGTCTGTATGCGATACTCCATTTACAAAATTGTTAAACTTAATATATTCACTTAAGTTGTTTGCACTTCTAATAAATGAGTCTTAAACTAAACTTACGACAACACAGGAGTTTGTAATTTTTTACCATCAGTAACAACTCTCAAAAATTAATTCCGGTGCTCCTCACAATATTCATTTGACATATTCAGAGTATTATAATTAAAATCTTGTCACTGGTTTTCAGCAATTAGACGCGTAGTCTCATATATCTATGATGCGACGTTACACCAATCATCTCTTCAATATGTGACATCTTGCCCTATTTAATAATCCTCAAATTCTGTCCATTTGTTCTCCAGAGGAAGAGCTTCTGATGACAAAATGTCAAAGCATGCATTGGAGTAGTGGTAATGGTCTAATGACTACGTTACAGCCTTTTGAAAGGAAAAATAGCAAAAATAATTTACAAGTGTCATTTTTTAAACTCATCATCATTATATTTGTAATATTATAAAATCGATGACATTTTTTTTGTCAGTGGAAATAGACTTAGACAGTCACTGGCAACAAGTATAGGGTGCATACTAAATAAAGCCACATAGAAGTTGTTTGTACACTTGAAAATCCTACTTGAATCAACTAGGTTTCAGTCATTTATGACAGAAAAAAATAAGATTACATTTACAACATTATACTTATACAAGACTATAGGTGCTCTAGGGCATTGCAGAACGAGCTGAATTACATAAAATGTGCAAGAATATATTCCCATGGGCATTTCAGCCTGACAGCTTTTTAGTTTATACGGCTTAAGCTAGTGTTATTATGATAGCCGGGGAATCGTTCGCCTTAATGATTCGCGTGGATATCGTAAAATGGGTACATTAGAAGAAATATAAACTGCAACTTTCAAAGCCATGTGAATGACAAATTTTTTGATCAAATAAAGGTTATCTATATGTCTTTTAATGATCATTTTAGAGAAACTTGCTAATAGTATTCACTGTTTGACAACTTGCAGAGGTCGATATCTATATTTATATACATCTGTCTATACATCTTTCTATCTATATCAAACTGAAATATGATGCTGATTTTATTATTTTCCACAATTTACAACAAAATGACAAGTTAAGCACACTCATGTTGACAAATTGTGTTGTAATATTATTTATATCATGAATGTTTTCTGCTTTACGTTCTATACTGAGGTTGATTTTATTTTCCCAACGGGTAGCAAGGGCCATAATTATAGCAGAACAATCGATGTTGGTAAAGTGTTTAGTGGCATTTATTCAGATTTATACATTTGGATAATATGGAGTTAGTCTGGAGTGCTCGTATAAGCTTTTCAAATAGTTTCTGAGGTGAAATTTTATCTATGTACTCTAAGAAAGAAAATAGCTTCGAGGAACATTGTTAACCGATATATGAGTAATAAATAATACTTTACTCAGTGAAATAAAAAGCTGTTTACTATGCAGTTATTTGGGTGCATGCTATTTACATGACGCAATCGACCGACGACATGGTAAAAGGGCACTGAGGCATTTGTTTAACTTTTGAAATAAAAAAAACTGAATTGAACATCAGCAAACATAACATTTTTTCTCGTCCGTTTCAAAACATAGTAAAACATTTCATTTCGTAAAATTCTTATTTTGTATCAAATTTATCGTAACAATTACATTTGAAACTGTTCGTTTTCATGTAAAAGTGATGTTACCATAACAAAACGTTACGTTGAATGATAACATTTATATTTTTGTAAGGTATGATACATAAATTAAAATGATGAAATAGCTCTACTGTAAATGTATCAACTTTACTATATAAATTAACTGCCATCAATAGATCTGACGTCGAAAATTTTAAGAAATGAGACATTGTTTTAAGTAATTTCAATTGTTTTGTTCCAGTGCACACCCATTATAATTTAAAATACAGCCTTTGACAACTGCGTCAGGGAAATGTTTATCCGTTCTGAGTCAGATGTCTTGGTCTCGCAGTCGAAGTCTGTACCGGTAGGCTATAACGACTGTCTCAATGACAAGTATAATTATATTATCAAAAGGAATGATTGGCTTAAATTTAGACATTCTTAATAAGTAAAGAATAATTGAAGTTTTCTTGTAAAGACAAGAATTTCTTAGTGTCTCCAATGTGTTTGGTCAATGGTTTCAGCGAACGATTGATTTGTTTTCAGTACGAAACCCACGAATGAAGGTTTATTTGTCCCATTTACATCAGTACGGAACCCACGAATGAAGGTTTACTTGTCCCATTTACATCAGTACGAAACCCACGAATGAAGGTTTATTTGTCCCATTTACATCAGTACGGAACCTACGAATGAAGGTTTATTTGTCCTATTTACATCAGTACGGAACCCACGAATGGTTTATTTGTCCCATTTACATCAGTATGGAACCCGCGAACGAAAGTTTATTTGTCCCATTTGCATCAGTACGGAACCCACGAATGAAGGTTTATTTGTCCCATTTACATCCATTGTTTATATGTTGGCCCCGGGGTCAAAATTGGCCCGCCCCGGGGGCCCTTAATATGTAAAAAAGGCAATCTTTAAAAATCTTTTTACTGGAAACCTCAATGCCTACAGCTTAGATATTTGGTATGCAGCATTGTCAAGTGGATGTCTATCAATTTTTTTTCAAATTATGTCCCCTGGGTCAAAATTGGCCACGTACCAGGGTTCTCTTTGTTTACATATAGTTATTTAGGAAAAACATGAAAAATCATTTTTTCTCCGAAACTGATAGGACTAGACCTTAGATATTTGGTGTGGAGTATTGTGTTGAGAACCTTTACCAGTACTGTTTATATGTTGGCCTCGGGGTCAAAATTGGCCCCGCCCAGGGAGCCCTTAATATGTAAAAAAAGGCAATCTTGAAATTATTAGATTAGGTTAAAGGTCATGGAGGCTAAAATAAGATTTATCTACTGTACCTCATAGAGCCTTCATTTATAGACCAATATCTTTGATATTCAGTATATAGGTTCCTTGCATGGACCTCTACCCATGGGTAGGGTTTGAGGTCATTGGGTCAAGGTCAAGGTCACCATAGCTTATAATAGATATTTCTACTTTCTGTCATAGAGCCTTTATTTATTGACTGATATTTTACATATTTGGTTTGTAGGCACTTACATATTTTCAATTAAAAAATGAAATACTGCTTAGCAGCAAACCTACAGCCAAAGTACTCAGGTGAGCGATCCAGGGCCATCATGGCCCTCTTGTAAAATTAAAGGAAATTCAATGAATATCTGAAAACATATTTCCATGGTCTTTCAGAATGTCCTTTGTTTATTCAACTTTTTTCAGCCTCACACTAATGGTTGGGGAATGCTACGCATTAATACTTGATACATGATTCGCACGTTTGTTGTAAAATGCGGAAACAAGAAGAAATAAGCTACAATGGCGTAAGAAAATTCATTGAAAGGCAGCAGAATATTAACAAAAAATTATGTACCATCTAAGTCACAGTTTTATTTCTTTAACACTCCTTGAACAATTCATTAAGTTCTCGAATTAACAGATTATTACACTTCTTTCACAATAAACAACCTGATTGAGTGATGCTCAAAGCGCTGACGCACTGAAGGCTGTGTTTTCTTTGCATAAATAGGGATGCTAATTAATATGTTCAATCCTAAGTATAAGTTTGCAAAAAATCATGTACGGTTTAATGAAACGATGACGGTCATATGATACACAACATTATTTTCGCTTGATAGAAGGAGATAACGTTTGATATTAAAAACATAATTATATCAGACAATATTTTGCCAAAATGTTAATATCAGAACCGACAACAAATTATCGGCACATTTAATATTTATTGCAAAATCATTGCTATAACTCCAGACGCCATTTTGTTTAATACAGTGATCAAGATCAATTTCTATAAACGTTACGTTGTCTACACATTTTAGTCAAACAGGCTTTTCAAAAATAGAATGGAAGAGGAATACCTAAAAGATATTGTAAGGAGACTTGGCTATTAACATGAATAAATGTCTCAACAGAAAACACAGGGGACCCTGTTTACTGTCAGCGAGTTCAATTTAGGCTCTTATGTAACTATATTGATGTGTTTTGTTTTTGGTAACAAAGCAAATAGCTTTTTTAGGACTTACAGTCGATTGATTCAAAACGATTCTAGACAAAGTGCCTATGAATGGACCAAGCTCCTTTAACGGTGTAATGTTGCGGCGTAACATTGTTAAGTTGGATGCTTTAACGTTGCTTGCTTAAGCATTGAAAGTATATTTCCATTAAAATACGAAATTTACATTATTCTTTACTTAATAGATTAATAAATAAATAAATAAATAAACCAAGACAGAAAAGAAAACACAAAAGAAGTTTTATCAGATCAAAATCATACAAAAACGTTTGAAGGATCCGTTTTTATCAGCAATCTCTGTTTGACTATTCTGCAGTAAAGAATAGTTGGCGCTGCAAAAATGCGGTCGTGAGCAAACAGGAAGAGAAAAATGGAGAATTTAATTGCAAATGTAAGCCTCATACCAAAACAGTGAAAAATCTTGAAAATCTTGAAATCATATTTTATCTTGCTGCATATAATTATGATAATATCTATGCTATTTTTACAACCAACGAAAAAAAACTGAAATCTCTTTAAAGTGAAAGTTTTTCGCTTGTACCCGTGTTCTATCAAATAGGCTAATGTACTCTTACATGAATGATAATATAGTCATACAGATGTGCAGTTGTACTCGTATATGTATGTTAATATAGTCCGATTGATATACGAAATTACCCATATTTACATACATATGCTATTACATTATAATTTCTTTTATACTATATTCACGTACGTATTCATATGTATTTATGTAGCATATTTATATAATCTGTACGGGTATATTAACATTTTAAGTGAACACGTACAGATATATGAAAAATCTTATACAGATGATTCCAAAATTCTCATAATCCAATAAAGTTCTTTGCCCCAGTCTGCAAAACGGTATGAAAAAGGACATTTTAAATGCTTACAAGTTTTAAGATAAACCAGGGGAATTTACATCACCCGCCGAATAAAGTAAACTTAGTGTAAAGGGAAAATACGGAATACTCCTCCCCGAAAAAAGGAGAAAAAAGAGACAACTTTCTTTTAGTACCTCCCCATCCCAAAAACGTAAGAAATGAAAAAAATTTTTTTTACTGTTTATTTACTTTTTGAGGGAGGGTGGCAGCAAGTACCCTCTCAACCCTGAAAAAAAGGAATGAGAAAAAATTTGGGCCGGGGGAGGGGGCAGTCTGGTTAATGGGGGAAGCAGGTACATACGCAAAAGACAAAACCTATAAAAATGAAAAAAATAAATATAAATAATTATGTCTCCCTATATGTGTGTGTGTGTGTGTGTGTTGGGGTGGGGGGTCCCATACAGGCAGGGGTAGGGTGTAGAAGTACTAACCCACCGCATGTAAGTAAATAGTTAATTTCTAGGCTTTGTGCTTTTCCATTCAAAGATTTCTCCTATATAATTAGTGACCCCTGGGTGGGGCTACTTTTGACCCCAGGGACATAATATGAACAATCTTGATAGAGGCCTAGGAGAGGAGGTCTCACATCAAATCACAAATCTCTGTGTAAAGCAGTTTAAGAGGAGAGTTTTTCAAAATGTTTCCTATGTAACTTTATATAAGCCCGAGGGCAAGGCCAATATTGACCCGGGGGCCAAAAAAGGGTTTTTTTGTTTTCTCTTTCCTTCGGCGGGGATATGCAATAAAAGAAATGCTTTTAGTTTAACATTTACTCAACAGCAATGACACAGAAATAACCGACTGTTAATTCAATTACTTTTTGAAAAGTAATACTATTCATACTTTTAGAAGAAAATTGTATTTGAACAAGACTGTAGGCGTTCTTAAACATTTCAATGTTTACATATGTAAATGAAATACTACGCATCATCATTCCCTTGGCCTTTAGAAAATTGAACTACAAAATACAAAATGATCGAACTGTAATAAAATGAGTGTGTATGTTATTTCCATCAGAGTTTAGTAAATAGTGAGATACACGTGCAAAGTTATTTATAGTAACAGCAAAAACCTTAATGAATTATTTCTGCTATTCATTGTGGGATAGTTATAAATTTATAATGACAGTTTTAATAAACTGGGCAGTGCTTCAGACCTTTGTTCATAATTTGTTTATATCGAAATAGTATAACTGAACTTTAGGAAGTGCAGAAGTATTCCCAGTTTTCAGGGAGGAATTATCGCTTTAATTTTACTATCAAACATATCAGATTTCAAATCAGAAGCAACCACACATAACTAAAGTCAAGTCTCCATATAATGCTGTGTACAATATATATGAATAGTCATGATAAATCATATGAAAAGTCCACGTGGCAATTCGCTAAACATAAAAATATAACTAAATATTTCCAAATGCTTCTTGTCTGATTACACTAGGCTTAGAGCTTTTGGATTGTTTTTTTCCGTTTGGATATTTATTCGCTTAGTCTATAGGTTTCTAGTTTTTAAAATACACATGTGCAAAAACACACACACACACACACGCATCCTGAGAGGCAGTATTTTTAAGTGTTGGATCTAGGGCCATCATGGCGCTCTGTTTAAACGCATTTCGCGTTGTTGTCAAAAATAATGAAACACCACAAATGAAACTACCGGTCATGTTGCACTGGTCTTAACAAAACGTAATTTTTGGATTATGTATGTAAATGTGGCTGTGTAAAAATACCATTATCTTGGTTAACATGATTGAATTCAATGATGAGAATCCTTGTAGATAAAAGCAATTTCAAGGATTTTTACCGCAAATGTAACTCGCTTACGGGCTTCTTATCGGCATCCGCAAAACGGGCTCCTGGCGGGACTTGCACCTTCGATATCCCTAATCCTTAAAAGTCTGTAAGAACAAAGCTAGAGAGACGACTCTTGTGTGATGAAACAACAAGTAGTGACCCTTTTTTATGTTGGTTATTTAACCAGCATCGAATCATGTCGTTGTTATGTTATTCGCCCGATGCACAACCATTTGATTTTCAGTAGCAAAATAAGTTTCAAGATTTATTGCTTTAGTTTATACACCAATCATATGCTTTGTGACATCTCCCCATCGGTTTCAACAGCATTTTGGACGGATATATATCCAAACTAACTTACACATGTACTATTAAACAATTATTTACATTATTTTTCCCCTATTATTAGAATGTCATCACTATGTCTTTTGTCATTAATAATATCTAGTAAATAATTTATAATTAAAAAAACACGTACACGCTAAATCGAAATATAACCACACACAATGTATTTGCTTTCCTAATGATTTACGAAGTAACAAATTAAAACAAATGTGTAACTGATTATATTCCTATGGGCCTTTTTAAACTTTACTGCCTTTTAAAGTGCAGGATAACGCCACCGCCATCATAATGATTGGGAAATTGTACGCATTAGTAATTGATTATTTTATGATTTGCACATTAATCCTAAAACAGGCGAACTGTTAGAAACCGTTCCAATAAAAACAAAACTAAAAACTTCAAAGTGAAATGAATGAGATTTTGATCCTATCAGTCTGACATGATTTTTAATCATCTGTGAGGTTCCCGTGTTTGTGTTAACCTGTCGATACTATCAGCTCGTTTTAACGCATACAATTCGATATAATAAAATAAATATCCAGTCAAAAATCCGTAATGATCTTATCATTTTACACAATTAAGAACAAAATGACAAGTTAAACGCACCCATACTGACGAATACTGTTCTTGTTATTTTCATATCATGAATGTTTTATGCCGTTTTTTTACATTAACAGAGAATTATAATAAATATATTGTCACTGCCTTACCGCAATTAGACGCATGGTTCTATATATCCATGGCAAGACAAAACCAATAGTCATCGTCCCTTTATGTTGGGCATCTTATAGTATCCTACTTAACAATATGCGAGCCCCAAATCCTGCCCAGTTTTTTCACAAGACGAAGAGCTGTTGATTTCTAAATATCAGAACACAAGCAAGTTTAAGTCAGCATGCATAGGCTTTGAGACATTGGTGCTTTGATTTACTTACATCCTTTCGAATGGAGAAAATACTAAAATAATTTAAAAGTGTCAGTTTTTTTTCTTTTTATCTTCTCATCAGCGTTAGTTTTGTAAAAGTACATAATGACATTTAGATACTTTTTAATGTCATAGAAAATAGCTAGACTAATTAAGATATAGCTGACAACAAGTATACGGTAAATAAAGACAGCCACATAGAAGTAGTTTTGTTTACTTGAAAACATTAATTGAATCAACGAGATTTTATTCATTTATGACAGAAAAATAAAAGAAATAGAATAACATTTAAGACAATGTATCTAAACAGTATTGCAGAACGATCGGCATTAAATAAAGTGTCTAAGAACACGTTCCCATGATGGGAATTTCAGACTCACTGTCTTTTAGCTTAAGCTAGTGTTATTATAATGGCCGAGGAATCGTACGCCGCCTTAATAATTGATCATTTAATGATTCACGCGGTTATCGTAAAATGGGTAAACCAATAAAAGACTCCCGGAAGAAATATAAATTGCAACTTTCAAAGCCATGCGAATGACGAAAATTGTGATCAAATCAAAGTTATCTTTATGTCTTTTAATCATCACGTTGTAGGGGCTTGTTGATACTTTATATGTTTTTCAGCTTGTACGGTTCGGTATCTTTATATATATCGAGCTAAAGTCTGATGCTGACAGGCAGCTAACTCCAATTGGAAGAATTACGGTAGTTAAGTCACTCTTACTGCCATTCTTGACACATCTGCTTACTTCCTTACCTGATCCAGATACTCACATGCTACATGTTATAAATAAACTATTTTCTGATTTTGTATGGCAAGGTCCTCCTAGAATTAAAGCCTCGGTACTTGTCAAAAGTTTATCAGAGGGCGGGTTAAAGATGATTGATATTTTTGCACATATGAAAAGTCTGAAACTGACTTGGATTAAAAGAATGCTTACGTTAGGTAACAGTAAATGTTTTCAGTTTATTAATAATGTTATAGATTTCAAAAAGATATTTAATTGTGTTAAATGCTATACTGACATTGTATTAAAAAGGCTTAAAAATTCCTTTTGGAAAGATGTTCTGAGAGCTTACTCAGAAGTTACTGAAAAAATACAAATACAGAATTTGACTGAATTTTCACAATTGTCCCTTTTCTACAATAGAAATTTTCTTATTGGTAGTAAACCTGTGTATATTAAATCATGGTATGATAAAGGTGTTCGATTTGTAAAAGATATTCTAACTTCAGATGGGAATTTTATTGACAGAAATCAACTCGAAGATGTAAGAATTAATTTTTTAACATATCTGGGGCTCCAGAATGTTATCAATTTTTTTTTGAACTTACATCAGTTTAAAACGAACATAGTACTTATTGAAACTGAATACATTGCTCCCATAATACCGTTGTATCTTAAGCCTTTTTTTCAAGAGATGAAAGGTAAACGAACAATATAAAGTATTCTTATCCAGAACAAAGAAAAGCCAACATGTGAAGCTAAGTGGAATACTATTTTTGAAAATGAAGATTTACAGTGGAAATACATATATACCTGGGTATTTAACATCACTGATGATACATATCTTCAGTGGCTACAAATGAGAATTATACATAGAATCTTAGGAACAAATTTCCTGATGTATAAAATGAATATAGTAACAACACAGTTATGTACTTTTTGTAAAATGGAAAATGAAACACTTCTTCATTTGTTCTGGGATTGTAACATTAGCCAAGCTTTGATAACAAACGTAAAAAGAATTATTGAAAATACATCTATTAGTTGTAATATAGACAGAAAATGCTTTATACTTGGATTTACTAAAAAGGGTTTCGAACACTATAATATGTTATGTATAGAAATGAAAAGATACTTGTTTTTATGTAAAAGAAAGCAGGTCATACCATCTTTGATAGGTCTAAAAAAAAGCCTTACGCTAGCCTCGTCAGTTTTTAGTAAGACAATTAAAGTTGACAAATACCAAAAATATTGGTCACTTGTAGATCTTTTATGTTCTTCCTAAACATTTCCTACAACTTTAAAATTTTAATCTTTTTTACACTTACAGATATATGATACCTTAATGGCTGCATTATACATATATTTGGTCCCTGAGGCAAAAGGTGCTTTAATTAGTTCTTTTTTCCCGTTATATATATTGTAAGAATATCTTTTTTATGCGACTGACAATTTGATAATTATAGATAAATATGTTATATTATTGTTCTTGTAAGGTTAGTTGAGGATGGTTCTCCGACCTCTTCTTAACCTATGACGGGGAAAATAAACGGGGTTACCCGGATCCGGGGCCTCAAAAAAAAAAAAAAAAAAAAAAAAAAAGTCTGATGCTGATTTCATCATTTTCCACAGTTTACAAACAAAGTGACAAGTTAAGCACCCAGGTTGACGAATATTGTTGTAATATTATTTATATCATTAATGTTTTATGCCGTTTATGCTACAGACAATTTATTTGAGAGCTATCATTGTTTGAGGTTGATTTAATTCGACCAGCGGGTAACAAAGGCCATAAAAGTAAGACAGTCGATGTGGCTATGATATTTTTTCAGATATATTCATTGTACAATAAGATGTTAGTCTGTAGTGCCCACATAAGCTTTTCAAATAATTTCTTTGATAAAATCGTAACTGTGTACAACAAGAAAGAAAACATTTCAGTGTTCGCAACCGCAGGGAACTTTGTGAACCCAGCTATGAGTAACTAATAATTCTTCATTCAGGAAAATAAAAACCTGTGTACCATGCAGTTGTGAGTTAAAAACGAGCAGTTTCTGAGAATCATGTTCCATAAAGGGTTGTTGTATCCTATTATGAACATTTTAAGGTGTTATAGGTCGTAGTTTCAACAATTGTGTTTTTTGAACGGAGCTGAAATTGCTTCATTCAAGGAGTATGAATCTTGATTGAAACCAATACAAACATTAGATGACATACGTCCCTAAATAATTATATAATTATAACAAACAGTGAGCAACTGTTTTCGTAGACTGTTGGCTGAAGAAGACAAGTGTGTGTGTGCGGGGGGGGGGGGGGGGGGGGGGCAGAGGAAAATTAGGCGAATTGACATTATTTTTTGATATTGATATAAGCTCTTTAAAAGAAAAAGATGCAATAATTACCATCCGGACATAATATCACATAACAGACTTCAATGCGTCAAAGAATAATTTTTTATTTAACGAGTGTCATTTGTAACACACTCTTCATTTTATGTTCAAAGAGAAAATTAAAAGTTCGTAAATAAAAGATGTCGCCGTTAAGCGTCTATTTTGCTTTACTTGAAGATTTGTATTAAAGGGAAACAACTAAGGATCCGTATCCTTATTTCCTCGTCAGAGTTATTATGTTACATTTTGCGCCAACTATGTTTCGTGGCCTCTTTGGTGTATTAAATTGTTTTTGTTATGCAGCTGAATCTGGTATCGTCATTTCATTTTAAGGTAACCGTACTTTATAATTTCTTGTAGAACGGTCTGTCCTAATTGAATAAAACTTCAAGCTTAGAGTTAACAAATTGTTTATTTCTCGATGTTTGTGAACTGAATACTTTCCGAATCTTTCGCTCTTTGTAGATTGTTCATGTACAGACGGTGACAACAGCTATAATTGACACGTATCCAAGACAGCTGATTAAGAGAAAACTTCTTGTCACAGGTGTTGTGTGTGCTGTGTCGTTTTTGCTAGGAATATCATGCATAACTCAGGTAAATATTACATGTCTTCTTCCAGACTTACGTTAAACAAACGTCTTTCTTGCATTTCGGCATACCAGATCAGGTTGTTCCGTCCTTATGCCCAAATCTTCGTAAAATGAAATTGAGAGAATTATCACTGCTCAACATTATTTCTTTTTTTTATGTTGAAGTCTCTTAAAAATAAATCGTTACCTTCAGGGGACGTTATTTAGTAAGAGAATGAGGCGTATTTAGAAGTATTTGAATGTATCGTCAAAATCGGTCAGATTTTCCAGTTTTTAAACAAAGAAGCCGGTTGCCTTGTGTGTAAAAATCTAGGCGGGATAAATATACACATATTGCCACTTTTAAGATTATTTAACGTACTATTAAAAGAGTGTAAACCGAACAGTGTTAAGCTATTGTGCTAAGGTTGATATTATATTTCCGAGGAAATGTATAATACAGCAAAGGTCGTGGTGTGTGACTGAAATGAGTCTAGTATTCTTCGTAGAAATATGTTGATACTGCATTTCCGTTGAACTATATAATAAAACACAGGTCGTAGTGTGGTATTGGTGGAATGTGTCTAGTATCCCTAGGTATATGTTGATACTGCATTTCCGTTGAAATTCTTGTATTTCAATATAGCTGGATCATGTTAAGTATATCGAAAAATATTGCTTTTTATACTTTTATCTTGAATAAAACCAAAAGATTAAATCTTATTTTCTAAAGCTCAAGCAAAACAGAAGGTGTTGTATTTTTTTCTCATCAAGTATGTCATGTATATTTTACACTGATATGTTTGCATGCATTCTTTTTTAGGGTGGCGTCTACTTTCTTCAGATCCTTGACTGGTATTGTGCCTGTATTGCAGTCATGTTTATAGCATTCTTGGAAATAGTTGGACTTGCTTGGGTTTACGGTATGTCGGCATTTAATCTTGATATTCTAGTATTATTGTTTTGAGTAACAAACTTCTAAAGTAAAAGAAACATCTGTTTCAAAAGTAAACTTTAATAGATATATGTCTTATAGAATAAATGAATGAATGAATAAATGAATGAATGAATAAAGGAAGGAACTTGCGCAATGAGTATTTCCGTATTGTTTTCCTTTAATTATTCTAGTAATTAGTATATTTAAGCTGAAGATTTTTGCTATGATTTCGGTTAATTATGTTGGTAACATAACGAAAGACTCCAACTAAATTTGAAATTTACTTTTGTATAGGTACCTCTCGTTTATATAAAGACATAGAACTGATGCTAGGGAGATCATTACATCCTATCTGGGGGATTTTCTGGCGGTTCATAACGCCGTGTATTATACTGGTAATTAATACTGAGCTTTTAATTTCGTCGAAATGTCTATTAAGTTACTTAAATAATTAATGTTTTCGGTTTTGTGCTTTGTTCAGTTTCATGTGTTGAAAGCTCATGAAACATTATTTTGTACTTACGATTTAAGACTGAGTGCAAGTCCTCTTGACAACTATATTCAGATATAGTTCTATCTGAGATATGGTTGCACAAAACAACGTAATGACATCTGGTTTTTAGGTTTTCTTTGTTATTTTATGGTCGTTCTGTCTGTCATATTGAGTTTATTGGTTGTCAATGGTAGGAACGTCCCATAATGAGGGTACTTGCTTTAGACTGTTGAGAATAATTCAAATACAAAAAAAAAAAAACAAATAAAAAAAAGCATCCTATTCCAGAAATGTAACGGAGTCATTGTCATGCCAAGTGGAGAACACCCGTTCGATATAAGGAACGTCGGTTTAACGATCTATACAAAAACAGTTAGTAGTGTTAGTGGAGGATATGGGGATCGAACCCGCTACCCCTGTTTAACAAGTCCTAAGCATTACTATTGGAGCACTGATTAGTCATTGTAGTCAAAATGTATAGCGTGAGCCCTTTGTTTGTTATACATGTTAACAAAAGTCGTTTCCATCGCCGCACTGAAGAACTTAACCTTGAGCGCAGTAAAATTTCGCTCTGTCCAATCTCTCATATGTATAGCCTCTTAAAAAGATCAGCTTTGTATCAAAGTTCCAACCTCATGTTCATTTCTTACATTTTGTTTACTTCAACTTTTCCTGTAGTTTATTTGGATATTCAATCTGTCCCAACTGGAGGCCGTGAGGTATGGTGAACTGACGTATCCCTTCTGGGCGATCGCTATTGGTTGGGTAATAGCCTTCCTATCTTTGATACCTGTACCAGCCTGTATGGCACAGGCATTACGTAAGGCAGAGGGGAATACCCTTTTACAGGTTTGTCAGATAAGAATTAGATTCAGAATCACATGCTTTCGATGATCAGAATTTTAAAATATTAAACTGTTACTATTCAAACGCGATAATTTCGTGTGATATTGAAATTATTTCGAATTATAAGACATTTTGTTTATGCAATGAATGTTAAGTTGTGTTAAAACCTAGTATTTCAAAATGACTGAAAATTTCGTCTAATATTTGCAATATTTATTTGAATAGTTTAGAACGATCCTTTTGTTCTATAACTTCTTTGATGTATCACAGCTTTGTTTTGTCGGCAAATCTCTTTAAAACATAAAACTATAAATGTATTTAATCATTCCTTTTATTTCCGATACTGGTTCAAACTTATGATGCACCGTTTTGGAATTCTGTTAAGTTTTGTAATTTATCGTAAGTTACACTGTAGCTGCCGTGTATTTGCCTATCATTATGAGAGTCGTAAACGTTTCTATGAATCAGCATAGGAAATCAACAGTCCAGATGTAAACAAATACTATTTATGTAGTTCGGATTCATTAAATTACAATACGAGAACAATATTGTACTTGAAATCTCCTTATATAGATGATCATAAGTTGTAAGGATGACAGTGTTCTTAAGTTTTTTTTTTTTTTTTAAGAAAAAAAAATCAACACCTTTGTTGATATGTTCTCACATTTACTGAACGTTTTCATTTTGGTTTAACCTTCTCTTTACAGAAACTGAAATACAGTATAAAGCCTAGCGCAGACTGGAAACCAGCCAATCGGGACCTGCAGGAACAGTATTACAGCATGATTCACAAGGACGTCATTATCAGAGACGTTTAATCATGATTGAAAATGCTTTTGATAAATAAAAAAGACTGTGGTTTGAAAAGTTTCCGAATCCTGGAGAAATTTTAAGTTACATGTGACTCGAATAATAGTAGCTTGCATATCTAATGTTGTATACTATTAGTTAATTATATGTAAAATTATTGCATATCGTATAACAAAAATATCAGTTGCTTATTTGTTATATTTTTATTTCAAAGAATTGTAAAAAAGAGGTAAAGTGTTTTTGACTTCTTGATCATTAAATAATGATGTATATGCATTCAGGGACACGAACATTCCTTTTTATTTATTCATCGATTTTATTCCCTAAAATGTGATTGGAAAAGATTTTGTCAATGCAAATGGAAAGTTGTTTCGTACAGAAAAAGGCGGTTTAATTAATTAGAAATGAATTATATTTATTGAAGAAAAAAATAACTAATTAGTATTATACATTTTTATCTCAATTTATGCGCTGCTAAATGTTTATATATCCCGTTTTCGGCGTTGGCAGGAAACTTTCATGCGAAATATAGGATACAGACAAATTTAAATCTTATGTAATAATTTGGGGATTTCGCTATAAGTGAAATACTAGCATGAAATTTGACATACAGGTAGTATTTGGTCGTTGGCTGAAAATTATAAATTATAGATCATAACGTCAAACAACGCCACCAGTGACGTCAACACTTTTTGAGTTACATATTCTGTCACACTTATTTTGTCTTTATTTCCAGACTAGGAATTTGAAATATACACAGCTTTTTCAGCTATACTTTTCATAGCTCGAGTTTGCATTTCATTGTTCCCTGTCTAACAATTTTGACGTCACAGAAGGAAAACCATGACGTCATTTATGCCAGTTTACAGATTTAGTTCAAATGAGGTCAAACTTTGTATGTTGGTAGATCTTAAAATAGATGTAATAAATTTAATCTGTGACGTTAATCATGAATACAAAACAAGCTTTATAACGCTAACTGCCGTATATCTTAAACGGCAGAAGGTAAACACTTGTAAAGGAAGGTAAACTTTGATAACTTTTCCCTAAGTTTAGCTTTTGAGATAGAAATATAACCAAACATTGCGGCAGAGCGATTTGATACTTAGAGGGAAATTATTATCTAAAAA
Organism: Cyclina sinensis; assembly: GCA_012932295.1. NCBI lineage: Eukaryota > Metazoa > Mollusca > Bivalvia > Venerida > Veneridae > Cyclina > Cyclina sinensis. The sequence goes on from JAAONU010000005.1 coordinate 14,507,290, forward strand.
ACTACAAGTGCTGTTTAATAAAATTTGAGATACAGACCTGGTAGTGTTTGTGAAGTATCGCTATAAAGGCAGTTTAGGTCATGATATACCAAACTTTATCAAGTGTGTTGTCTTTGTTTCATGATAGAATCTTTAAACTTTGCAGGTTATCACAATTCATTTCTTCTAGGTTGAGCTCGCAGTAGCACGAGTTACGCAATAAGTGTCTTAAGTTAGTTTAAACTTACTTATTTGAGAAAATACTGCGCACAATACCGAACTATTTGGTTACGTGACCAAATGCAACCTCCAGTTGATAGCCGAATTAGTGCAGCAGAAACAACAAAAACTGTATAATATAAGAAATCTTAAAACAAAATCAACGGTTTAACACCGTGAATGTAAACTATTGTGGCCTGACTTTGAATTAACGTCGTACACTGCTTTTCTTTTTTTGTTAGGTGAGACAACTCCTGTTCGATTACTACAATAATTCCTTTTTAACCACAGTTACAGGACTTAGTCTTTATAACAGTTTGACAGTCGCTTTGCATTTTGCACTGCGAGATAAAATATGTGTTTTAATAACACTGGACGTTGTAACAGAGAACACAAACTTCGCAGTAATGTCAACTAACAGAAACTTTAACAGTTAATGACTTCTAACCAGTGTTATACTTGTAAACGTCTTTTACAATTATTGCCTCAGTTTCGCAAACAAATTTGAATGACCTATAAATCTAGTTAAAAAACTATACCGAAAAAATATTAACGACAGAGTACAGAGACTTGCTATATTTTTGAGTTTATCTACATTAAACTCAAAAAGCTAGAGACTTTAGTTATAATCTATCGTCGCTATTGGGTTCCAGTATTATCGACGCCTCCTGCAGAGTTTAGCTATTTTAGGTTGTTGGGGAAAGAGCAAGATAGAGACAGCATCTCATTCCAGAGATATACCCTGGTTATTTTCCATGCTCAATGTATAACACTGATACATAGGACCTTGATTAAACGTCTAAGCCGAAAACAGTAATGTAAGTGGATGGGCGGGAGATCAAATTCGCGATTCTGAATTTTCAGTAGAGTCCGTTACCACTGATCAGCTTCGAGAGACTTGCAAAACAGCTGCATTGACTGACCGACTGATACACGTCTTTGGTCCGTCAGTGGTCGAGTGGCTAGAGTCGCGGTCTTCAAATACACTAAACATCTCGTTGATTGATAAGCATTGTTTCAAGCTTCGCTACCGACAGGTATCTTCTATTTAACAACTGAAGGCTAGTACTTGTCATTTTCAGGAACAATGGTTGCGTAAATTGCCCGCCTGATTATACTAGTATTATGTTTTTGTCTGTTAGTAGGCGTTAAACTCAAATAAATAGAACTAATTTCTATACGCTATATATATTCGTGATTAATGTGTATATGTACTTGACAAATCCCCTAAAGCAAATTAAAAACGTATGACAACAGAGGTCGCCTGTTTACAAACGAACCCTGTCATTAAGGTATCACATATAATTGTGGAGCCATCTGTTCGTTGACAAATGTACACATGGTGCCATTTTACCTGCAACAGCTGAGGGAAAGAACAAAAACAAATATTCGTTTTGTCATATAGAAATTCTGAAAACGTTTTAAATATTTAGCGCTTACAAATTCACATAACATACCATGCCACGTTATGTGTTGTGGCTTAGTCTTTATCCTACAAAACAGAGTTTACTTGGCAAGTACTTTGCAATCACAGAAGCCTTTGTCATTTAAATATAAGTATATTACTGTATTTTTCTTCAGATGGCCCATCTTAAGCTTAGTCTTGTCAACTGATATGTTTTGCTGTAATTTCGTACCTCTTGTTTTTTGAACGAGACAGTTATAGGCAGAATGCACAGCCACGAAGTCTGACCTTGTTCTAAACTATTCGCTATAAAGTCATTAAGTTTTAAGTAAGAAGTGTGACTGTATGGTCATACACTGTATGGTGTTATTCTTATTATGCTATAAATTATTTACAAAGCATGCTGAGCCTTTGAGTCACACTGCTACTAAAAAAGTTGACGAAAAACAAATTCAACGTGAACAAAAAAACAGAAAAAAAGCATTGACACAAATAACAGTATTTACGTATTCGTGTAGCAAAAAACAATGCGTCAGATTATGAGAAAATCAATTAAGCGAGGCGAAAAAAGATATATAATTGGCAATAAACAAATTTGATTGATATTTTTTCTGGAAATTACTCACTCAGTAACAGCTGTGAGTAGATGGTTCACGCATGTTGCATCCTATAAATAAAGTCTTTAGTATCTCTGTTATCAAAATATCCTAAGATGAGTAGAATCATTTGCATTGTTGCCATCGTCCTTTTGGTAATGGCTGAGGTGGTCTATTCTAGCATGACTGTGTGTGATTGTGAAAGCAATCCGGCTGGTTGCAGACTGGGTGAAGTTCAAAAAGGAAGCTGCACTGTTGGGGGCAGGGTATGTCAAATTTCTTTAATATAGTTTAGTTTACCTTTATTTTGCTCAAACTTTAATTATGTTTAATATTCGCCATGTTTCTTTTTTTTAAGTTGTAGATTGTCAATCGTCATACGGAGATAAAATAAAAACAGTGCAAAGATCTCATAGTGGGTCGCTGCAAATTGTCATAAAACAAGCTTGCATTGTTGGTGTTAATGTAACTAGCATTTGTTTTTGGTTATAACCAGTATACTATTAAAACACTATTTTTAACAGGACATGAACATGATGGTACTCTCGCTGTAACATGCATTAAACTACATAATTGTGATTTGTGAATCTCATATTGCATGTTAATGTTTCAAGGATTAGAAACCAGTTTCAGTTGGTGAAATTGCTAAATTTGGTTAAGCTGCATTGTAGTCATTTAGCAGAAAGTGTTTTTTTCTGTTTATTCCAGTTTTTTTTAAGATTCGGTACAAAATGTACAATAAGATTTTTAAATATTGTTTAAAACATTTTCGAAACAAAGAAGTGTCGTGTAATATACAGCTGTAAAAATACTCTTTCCATTCTGCTAACGATAATGCAGAATTCATAGAGCTCAAATGTAATATGTGCTAAAGAAAAGAACGGAATGGTTAAAACTTCCAAAGAATCTTTTAGATTAAGATTAAGAACTGTTTATTTCCCCCCTCAGAAGTTTCCAAGATGTTGTAAAACCACCGGTGAAGATGACCATTGTAAATGTAAAGGCAGATGTCGACCCTACGAGTATCAGAAAGATACATGTTCAGCAGGATATGTGTGTTGTCCACGATCGTCTCGCGGCTATGACCCTTACCAGCAATGGTAGTGATGAAATGACGGTGTAAGTTTGCTAAAAGGTATTTATTACCGTTTTCACATAATCAAAACAATTAGAAAATACGTAAGCTGGTGGGAAATGGGTCTTATATAGTGGGATGTTTGGGAATGGGATATATATTGTTTTACTGAGTGTTGGTCCGCCTGTCGATGAGATGAGGCGTACTTTTAACTTATTAATTTATTGATAATTAACTTATAGACTTATTTTTTCTGTGTCATGACTTTCAAGGATTTAAGATTAATTTTCTATACAGATAATCGAGGAGGACTTAGAAGAAATGTAACATTTACGTAACCTAACTTAATTGAACAATTTGTCTGTTTTTGTATTACTGTTTTTCATTTTCTCAAGAAAATAGAGAAAAACACAAAGAAACAATCAGGAACAATCTTTAGAATTACTAAATAAGTAAAAGACGTTTTTAGCATCTCTGATTTATCATTAGCACTTATTTTGCACTCTGTATTTTTTTAAATATATTTTCTAATTACAGACAGGAGAAATAGCAGTCACAAACGGAAAGAATATCTCTGAAAAAGTCATTACCCATCAAACGTAATAAAATTATACTAACTCTAAATCTTAAGTGTTATGTCTTCCTTTTCATTTTTATTTTCGAATTGTACCTGTGCCTTTTCTGTATAAACAGATTGTTTACCGACAGTTTACTTTTCGCTGTAGACAACTATTTAGATTTATATTTAGCTTTGCCAAAAGTAGAGGAAAAGAAAGGAACAAGCGCTATGTTCGAATGAACGCCATGCCCCCGGGGGTGTTGACCTTTGACCCCGTGACCTCCAAGTGGGTCTGACTGGTAGAGCTTATCAAGTCGCAGGCACCTATGAAGTTCGGAGGTTGTAGGTGAAAGGACTGCCGTGTTATGGTCAATGTTAAAGTTTTGTGACAAACAAAGGTGCATTTTGCCAATAGAATGTTTGAAAACATGAAACGTTTTAAGCAAGCACTCCTGCACCAAAAATACTGATGAAGGGGAAGAAAAAACAATAAAAAAGGAAAATGAAGCAACAATAAAGTGGTGTAAACCATCTTTATCTCCTAATTAGAACAGGTAATGTGCTCTTTCTTTATGTATTTGAAATGTTATGTTTTATGTGTAAATATACATTTACTAAGTATAAACATTAGTTGTGGAAATTGCCTTTCATAATCATAACTTATTTTCTTATCAACATGACAATGTTCCTTGAAAGCAGTCGAGCAGTTAGAAAAAAATATTGATATAATGATCAGTTACAAAGAAAAGCACTGAAAAAAGGGACTGAAGATATAACGAATGCAAAAGCGATAATGAAAACTATTAATGATTATAAATCATTTGAAAATGCAAAATTATTCGCCAAAGAAACATTTTAATTATACTACATAGCAACGTCAAAACATAAATTCAGCCAATGATACGCTTAAATCATACTACTAAGTTACGCCAAAACACAAATTTAGCCGATGAAACGTTTAATACAAATTCTACATAGTTACGTCAAAACACACATTCAGCCCATGATACGTTTAAATTATACTATAAATTTACGTCAAAACATACATTCAGCACATGATACGTTTAAATTATACTACATAGTTACGTCAAAACAGATATTTAGCCTATGATACGTTTTAATAGTAAAACATGGTTACGTCAAAACACAGATTCAGCCCATTATACGTTTAAATTACACCAAATAGTTACGCCAAGACACACATTCAGTCCACGATAAGTTTAGATTTTACTATATAGTTACGTCAAAACAGATATTTAGCCTATGATACGTTTTAATAGTACAACATGGTTACATCAATATACACATTAAGCCTACGATACGTTTAAATTATAAAGTTATAAAGTTACGTCAAAATACACATTAGCCCATGATACGTTTTAGTTATACTATATAGTTACGTAAAAACAGATATTTAGCCTATGATACGTTTTAATGATACAAGATGGTTACGTCAAAACACATTTATCCTACAATACGTTTTTCATTACATTATAAAGTTACTTCAAAACACACATTCAGTCCACGATACGTTTAAATTATACTATATAGTTACGTCAGAACATACATTCAGACCTTGATACGTTAAAATTATACAATTTGGTTACGTCAAAACACACAGTTAGCCTACGATACGTTTTAATTATACTATAAAGTTACGTCAAAAGACACATTTAGTCTACGATACTTTTAATTATAATATATAGTTACGTCAAAACAGATATTTAGCCTATGATACATTTTGATAATACAACATGGTTACGTAAAAACACACATTTAGCCCAATGATACTTTTTAATAATTATAATACATTGTTACGTCGAAACACAAATTTAGCCGACGATACGTTTTAATTATACTACATTGTTACGTCAAATCAAATTTACATGGCTGGTTTTCCCAACGTGAGGAATAAGGTATTAAACAATATTTCGGACTCTTGGCGCAAGAACAAGAAAAAAATAGACATAAAATGACGTAATATTTAACATAATTATGTTACAAGTAATTGTGTGTACAGTTTTAATCGTTTTTGTACTGCCGAATTTGATCAAAATGATAGGGACTTACAGTTGAAATAGGTAATTTTTGTTTGAATTGGACATTGTGCTGAATTCTACTAAATAAATGAGAGAATGAAAACGTTGTTTACGTATCAATTATCTTATCAAGTTTTCATGGGATGCAGAAGGCACCGGACTTTCGGATTCTCATCTGTTTAATGTAATTTCCAGGGGCATGTTCTTGGAACAAGTCTTCAAAAGTCTGTTCCCACCGTAATTTATTTTAATTAACTACATACTTTAAACATATTTTATTTCCAATATATTTCAGTTATATAAATTTACAATCATACGAGTATTTTTGAGAGAAAAAGAAAGAAACAAACAAAGTGTTGGACCACATGTTCTAGGAACATTACAAAAGGTCCTTCCCAGTTTGAACATATATAAGGTAAGATTAGAGAATTAACAGAAAAATACAATCTATGTTTACGAACATTGAATTCAGCATCTGCCCGAAAGGCGAAATGAAAAAATTAAATGTCAAGTACAAAAGCATTTGTCATAAACAAATGTTACAATATTTTAATGAGTTCTATATCACTGTCAAAAAACATTTTCTCGCGGCATCGTCTCAAATTATTTATAAGGTGTTACACTACTTAGGCCGTGCACATTAAGTTCCCCTTACACGAGAGATTGACCCACTGAGAATGTCTCGAACATTTTTACTTGTGCTTGCTGTTGTAACTGTGTTGTGTGCCCTTGTGGTCGCAGGTCAGTTGATACTTTTTTCAAAAGCATATGTTATATTTGTTTTCAATTTAATACAACATCCAGCATTGATATTTTTTGTTTAACTAAGTTACGATTTTTTAAATGATGAATGCATTAGCTTCGTGTAAGTAAAACAGTGTCCATTCATTCTGCTTCATTTGTAGATAAAGTTAAATAAAACAATTTATTTTAGGCAATATACGCAGTATATGAAACAAATGGCTCTGACATATCACAACAAATTTTAAATTGACTGTAGGTTATACAAACACAGGATGGGCTTTTAAGAACCTGTCTACATAAAAAAATCAGTTCATTTCAGTTCAGTTGTTCTTAGCATGTTTAGTAACGTTAACTGGTTGAGCCATTTCACTAGCTTTAACTAGCTACGTTGATCTAATTGATTTCAGACGAAGGTTTTGACGGTCTGCACGATTTGCTCTCTCGTTATGACGACGAATACCGCGGAGGACAAAGAGGCAGAGGAACAAGTGGACGAAGGGGCGGGCAAAGGGGCCGACAAACAAGGGTGAATTTTCGATACAAGCAGTCGGAAAAACAAGTCCATTACCAAAGGACTGGAAGGACTGGAAGTAGACGACACTTTGAATAACTGTAAGTATCAATACTTTGAAAATATGTTTTCTCTATAAAATAAAAAGGTAGAGACAAACATTCAAGATGGTCGAACGTGAATAAAATTCTGACGGCCACATCAAACGAATAAGATGCTTTGTACATCTACTTGGAACAACGGCATTATTATCTTTTTATAATTTTATAGCTTCGTTGTCCGTCCGTCCGATAGCAATTTCTTGTTTGTAACTATTGTACCGATTGATAGCGGAATTAGACACAGAAGAAAATAAAAAACGGGACTTTTGATAGTTTAGTTTCAAATGTAGAAATGTATGGAAATTTTGCTAAATAATTGTGCCACCATCAATTTCATTATATTAAAGTGCGACGTCCCGATCCTTATTTGAAACAAGTCTCATTCAATGCAAAATGCATTTTGAGATTTGAACAGGTTACATCATAGAGAGTTTAAGTTTTATAGTTGAACGTATGTATACATTAGCTGCATTATGGAAAATCTTACAACTTTCGTCAAGCTTATATGGTATATAAAACAAGACTTAAATGTAAAATTTGCCTTTGCCCTTTCCTTTAATTTGCAATATTTGCTTTTTATTTAAACAGGTTTTTCTGATGATGCACACCAAGTCTGCATGATTCTAGCAGCAGCAGCGGAAGTATCTACAAACAAAATCAGAAAACCATCAAATCTTGATGATTTCAAATTTTCAAAACGCCATCTTGACTGTTTATTTCCTTCCCTGTCATGTGTCAAATTTTGAATTTATGTAAGAAATAAATACTGTAAAAGTGAATAAAATGTCAGCTTCTTATTGCTATGGTAATGTTTTGAATTTTGAGTTATCCTTAGGCATCTAAATGCAATGTTTTACAAGCAAACAACCTTTTAAGTTTCATTAATAGTCACTGGGGTAAACGTGTCTTTCAAGCGACCAAGTAAATGTCATTTACCAGAAAAATGCTAGTATGTTACAAGAAAACAACATTGTGAATATTTTTCTACTTTAACGTAAGTTTTCGAAAGTTCTGTGTTGTTTTGAAAGCTGTTATTACACATTTAAGACCTTACAACAGAAAAACAAAATCTAGAAATCCACTACTGTAGCACATTCAGTGTACAGTTCTAAAATCTCCAGTGCGTGTTTACCGATTTCCCTCACGTTAGTATTTTTATGTTTTGTAAACTGTGGTAAGAGTTACTTCATTTCTGCCATAATTAATAAGAAATATATTCATCTATCATAAAGCATACATGGTTTTAGACAGATAGAAAAAATAGTGAAAAATGAAACAATCTGTTAACATAGAAAACTTTATTTCTAACTTCAGCTGTCGACATAATATATTGGAAATCATGACTCGTTGGATGACCCTTAACTGTAAAATGCATTTCGTACAGTCACAAATGTGCTTATATGAACATTCTGATATAATTGTAAATTGTGAACAAACCCGTGCTAAGCCATCTACGGGACAATATATGATTTGTGATCTTTTTTTTCCGAAAGAGTCTGGAGTTATTTCCATTCAATTTCTACCGCTAGTTTGTCGTTGTAAAGTTAATAAGTTCGAATTTAATCAGCAACAACAAAATATAAGCAAAGCAGAAAACCACGAGCAGGAATAATATGTAGCGATCAACTGGGCGTTGTATTTCTCTTTAAACCTTTTAATTTTTAGACCTTTCTCATACATTTACACTTATTTATGTAATATTCTGCAACTTTTTAATATACATTTTGATTAATCATTACGACGTATTCAAATATTGCGCTTTATGTAAGTGCTAGTCAACTGAGAGATCATTTCGTAGATAGTTATTGGAAAGAGAATTTTAATAATTCAATTTCTTGAAGATTTTCGTTTTAAAGATTTCTTTTAAAAACCTAAACAAAGTTACGAATTCGTGAACGTTGCTGTAATGAAACTTCTTGAAAGGATAAAAGCTATACTTTGTTCGAAACATTCAACGTTCATTGTCTTTCGTTAAATGAGTAGGTTATTAATCTTGATAGAGGCAATAACACGTTAAATAAGAACCTATACTAAACTTATAACCTAAAAATGCTTTTAAGTTTTCCCAGTAAACAGAAGATTATAGACATAATATTTATAATATCTAAAAGCTCTACCCACCGACCTATACACCCCCTCCCCGAAGAAAAAATGGAGGATAAACTAAAGATATCTAAAACAAACGAATATTGATATTTGTGAGAACATAGACTTGTTGATTTATTCATAATTTGTTTAGAACTTTTGTTGGCAAACAGAACTATTTTTTGACTGTCTTATTACTGAAGTTTTTGTTCTACGATTTTAATTAAGGCCATAAATTTAGTGGAAGTTTTTTCATGAGGAATTTATAACCTGCTTAAATGTGTCAGATAACCTTTGTTGCGCAGTTGTACTTTTTTATCCTATTTAATATGTAAATTTTACTTATGCGGATCGGTAACGATAATTTCGTCGTAAAATTCAAAATCAACATATACTGTTAGTTTATCCAGAAAGTTGTTTGGACCGCTATGCTTATTACTTGTTATAATTATTGCTTAAACGCATGGCTGAAACGTGAACATTTTATCTCCAGGCTATTCAATATGTTACATTCCGATATTGCCTGCATGTTGCTCTCCAAATACATTATAGCGCTGCAGCTGTTTTCCATCGACTATTTAATTATGAAAGTGAAGTTTCGAATACTCATTTATTGTCACTCACAGCAATACGGATTTTGAAAATATTCCGACAAAATGTCCAAAACGATCTGTTTTGTAATCTTTGTCGTGTTTGCTCTGGTGGTAATACAAAAGGCTAAAGCAGGTACCAGAAATTTTATTTTTCTTTCTGTTATACTTCTAGCTCAAATTTTCTGACTGTAGAAGTAGTTATAATCTGAATTATAATATGGAAAAATATTGCGCAGATTTATGGTTCATTTAATGACATTAAAACAAATTTGTTGTTATATGCCCTTTTCAAGTTTCATGTGTTTATATTTGTACAGTTTCTTTTAAATCGTAAAAACAATTCCAGTTACAGGAAGAAAACAAGAGAGAAAGCTTTTTTTACGAAATTTGCTTTTATTTTCATAAGAAACATGTATCAATAAGGTTTGTGTTACTGAACTGGTCACTTAAAACAAGCAGAACAATTATTAAATTTTTCCGAAATCGTAACACAATAGTTGGAATATTTCATTCTCGTCAACTGACTGATATTTATGTGTATTACAGATGATGATGGCTATAATATAGTGATCCTACCTGGGGCGCCGCAACTTCCCAATCCCCCGGCTCCACCTGCACCAAGGTTGAATTTCAAAATACAAAGAACGAGAACTTATCACGTGAGAACAGTAAAATATAACAGGAAGGGATAGGACAATGTCAACATATAGGTAATTTTATCTAATTACTTATTACTTTACACTAAATTAGCTATATTTATAAGAGTGTTTTCTTGTACTAAGTTATTATGCTGTAATAACTCTTGCATATCTTCAAATTCTACTGATGCTACTTTTACTTCTGTTTAATCTACAACAGTTACAGTTACTGCTATTTCTGTCGCTTTTTCTGCTATTATTAGACTAAGTGCAGTCACTGTTACTATTAAATATATAAAAAAGGTATGAATAAAAAGTATTGTAAGATTTCTTAACTAATTGATTAAGTAAGCTGATAGGTAAAAATTAAGTTTTAGATCAACAACTTATTGAAGTTATATGAATTGTGTGTATGTGTAAAGAATTTTGCTAAAATATGCGTTTTCAACACTACAGAGAAAATTTTTTAGCGCAAGTTCTCAGACTGTTGGTTATCGGTTTGATTTGGTTTATCCATTGTTTCTATTGGTTATCGGTTTGATTTGGTTTATCCATTGTTTTCATATCAACGTTTGTATTTTCCAGGAGAATCACGCAGCACAATCTGCACATGTCTGTATTCACCTGTAATTCGAAGTGTCGTTCGTGTCAATGAGCTTCCATTTTTCGTCTGTAATGATCTTATAAGAGAATATCAAAATAAATGCTAAATATTAACAGCGTTCTCATTTCGTGTACCGTGTTTAAAAAGATAAAAAAATGACATGAAAGGACTTACTGTTAATTTAGAGAAATATGAAAACAAAAGTTGTTTTTTTGGGTCTTTTTTCTTTTTTTGCGAGAAAGAATTGTTCTTGGGTATATGTATATTGTATCTGTATATTGTATATGTTGATTACATTGTCTGTTCATAGTCTCAGTCACCTCAGTGTTCTCATATGAGCGCTGTTTTCATAGAAAGCTTTCTTGGAAGTAGATGATAATTAAAAAGGATGCGGTGCGGCTTAGACATCCACAACCTGTTTTATTTGTATATTTTTTTTTATTTTGTTGAACAACACAACTGCTTTTAGTCTAAAAGGTAGTGCAAAACTGTTCAATATGCAGTGTCTGTAAAGGAAGTATGCCTAAAACGGCAATTCTTATTTCTTCGTTTCACCAATGACGAAATCTAATTACCCAAATCATCAAAATGATGTCACATTTTTGTTTTGTTTTTATTTTTTTATGTTTCAATGGAACATGCAATTCCAGGAATGAAACATCCCGTTTGTTTTCACACATAGAAGAAAAAATATCAGCGTGGCGACTTGGGTAAAAAAGGAGCTCTCTTATACATTTAGAGAAAAACAAAATCCAACGGGCTTCTATATGCGCACTGATTTGAATGGCGTAACTTAGCAACAACTAAACAAATTGTAGATATTCAAATTCTCATCCAATGTGACAGTTCTTTTACTTTGGAATACTAGTTGAATACATTAACATGACATCATAACTCTAATATCTATAAAAATCCGAGTCTTAAAATCAAAATCTTATTATATAGTGCACATGTGAAGAAGAAATTTCGTATACTAGTACTTCACAAGAGAATAGTTTCAATTACTTTGTATCCATTTACGGGAAGAGGAAGCGTATACTCGACAAGGTCATATTCAGGTGGTTTGTTCTGTATTGAGAAAGACTTAATCAGATGTTAATATACAGTTCAATACCCCTTTAAAACAGTAAAGTAAAACACATATTACACAATGTTGCTCATGTCATAATCGAGCTAATATTAGGTCTTCACTGTGTTCAGACATCTTTCTTCACCCGCGCCGATAGTTCAGGTCAATACTGACTGCACCTTTGATATAAGCAGTAAATCTATTTGAAAATTTTAACTTGAACAAAGGGCATAACATTGCAAAAATAAATTTGAGGGTTATCTGCCCTTGAGAAATGGTGTTATCTTTAGTGATACAATTGTAAGCATTACAATTCGAAAGTTTGATGAAGAAATATTAAGAAATGGCACAGTTATTGCCAATGTTAAGTTTTCATGACAAAATCCAAGTACAAAAAGGGGCATAACCTGACCTACAGATTTTGGCATCATCATGACCCTGTTGTCGTAAGCAATATAATTTGAAAGTTTGATGTCGAAATGTTAAGAAATGGCAAATGTATTGCAAACGTTAAGTTTTCATGACAAAATCCACGTAAATAAAGGGGCATAACTCTGTCAAATGTGACCTTGACCTAGAAATTTTGGCATCATCCCGACCCTGTTGTCATAAGCAATACAATTTAAAAGTTTGATAAGATAATGTTTAGAAATGCAAAGTTATAGCCAACGTTAAGTTTTCATGACGGACCGACGGACAAAGCGATCCCTATGTATCGCCGTTTCTTCGAAAGGGCGACACAAAAAATAGATTTTAATAGATGGTGGTTGTTTATCTTAAAAAATGCAGATACTTGATGCATGAGTAACTGAGCAATAACAATCGTCGTCTTTCACAGGCAAGACAAGCGTTCAGCATTTTTTTAAAGCAGATTATTGGTCATGATTGTATTTGCATGTTCTATGGCCTGTAAAAGAATAAGCAAAAACGTTATCAATTACAAACTTACAAAGCATTCAATACTGTTCGTTTTGAAACGTTTTAAAATAAAAGAAACTATCGACATGGAATATCTCTTGAATTTAACAAATCGCTCTATGTGACTAGAGGTGAACTGAAAATGGAAAGTTACATGATGTTTGTAGGTGTAAAACGAATAATGCCAATCTAATTTACCAAGTATTGAACCAGAGTGTATTGCTTTCCAATGTGCCAGTGTAATACTAGGTACTTCATTATTAATGCATTGTCCATTGGTATCGTATCTTGATTAAACATTAATCAATAAAGTATGTTTCTTTAATAAATATCCGTCTTACGAGAGAAACTATCGGCATGCGGCATACAATGTTCTTTAAACAACCAATTTTCAGGAATATATTTTAAAAAAGACTTGGGAATTATGAAAATAATATCTGTGTTTGAAAATGAGACAATTACACCAGAAATGGTAAAGAGAATTTGTGAAGACCTACAGAGGGATAGAATAGAAATGCTATCGTTTAGGAAATGTTCAATTACTGACAAGGATTATAAGAAAGTTATGAAAGCAACAGGCGGATGTACAAGTCTTTCTTTGCGGCACCTATGTCTGAATATTAACATCGTGTCCGACAGCTTTAGAGCGCAAATTCTTGCACATGCCATTCAACGAAATGCATCCTTAATAGGATTACAGTGAGTATGATTATGTTTTGTTACTTATTAGCAAGTTAGATTTCCTACTGTAAATCATAATTAAAATAATAATGGTAGCTATTTTATACTGGATCGATAAATCGTAGACTGATTCAAGATTACCTCACGTATTAATGTTTACAATTACAGAATTACATTCAAAGTATACGGATATTAACAGTGGAAACATATACTGGAAAGTTCAAGACTGATACTGTAGTTACAAGATATTCTGGAACTTGATATGACTCTGATCACATGATATTAAGCATATCATGATGTTACATGCATACCCCTTATGGTGGTTTAAGAATTATATCATATAATTAAAAGAACTGATGCTATTTCAGCCTACATGGAAACAGAATATCTGACTCAGACTTTGAAGCTATGTATCTTAACTTGAAAACTCATCCTAGAGTTGTGTCGCTAGACCTCGGTGACTGTGGACTTGGTGATGCAGCAATGGATCTGATTTGCCATCTCATCAAGGAAAGAAATGGGATTTCTGGTCTGTTTTTATTATTCATGTAATGTAATATATAAGTCTGGACTCTTTGCCACATCAAAAATCATTTGGATGAATTTCTTGGAATATACGAATGTAGGCGCCTTGAGTGTTTTGAGTCCTTTTCTTAAATAAATATTTTTGCGTTTTCAGAATATGAGTTGTCTCTAGATATCTGTTTATCTGATCTTGTAAAGTATCTGATTTTGTGCTAGCTATGCATCTCTCGCAGGAAGCAGTAAATTCTGTTTATTACGAAAGCACACCACACAAACACCAGTACACACCAGCACATTTACACTTTCTTGAAAGTGACGTCATATCAAAGAAAGAATATACCCTGGCTTGCTATTCTGCTTGATAAGCAGGTATTCCGGTAGGTAATTTATCATAGTTCAATGAATCAGTATGGTACTCATGACGCTAACGTAAGTTTTTAGCAGCTATATTGGGTACATTTCAGTCATGATTGCACTTTCGGACCTGTAGCACTTGGTCTAGGCAATAAAAACTTCATATTGTCGGCACAATGTTTGTAATTTAGTATCTTAATACTCATAACAATGGATTTCGTGAAAACAATGCATTGTTGATTTTGACTTACTTCAGAATGATTTAAAATGTTAAAAACATGATTGTTAATTAATCAATGAATATCCATATAGACGAATAATGCAACTTTCCATTTATTGCCTGCTTTATTTCAAATCATTTAAATGTTGATTTCAGATAATAAAAGTTTGTTTTTCTTTTTTTACTAATAGGTCTTCACAACCTTGTCCTAAGTCACAATCCTAGGATAACATCAAACGGATGGACAAAATTTGGAATGGCCCTAGCATCTGGAGCAAACCTTAAGTCTCTAGAAATAGATTTCAACAACTTAGGTGATACCGTAGCAAGTTGTCTAGTAACCGCACTTCCTGGAGCCACGTGCCTTGAGACGCTGGATATGGAATGTACTGGTATCACTGACAAAACTGGGGAGGTATGATTAAAGCATTTTTTTCTCAACTACTAGTATGCCTTTCGTCAGAAAGAATTGTGAGAATGTTACTGTCTGTAACCGAAAAATGAAAGTAATGTAACGTTTGAGCATTTTTACTGTTTATGCAAATCTAGTAGCAAAAGCTACTCTGTGTGTGTTTGTTTGGTATAATTGTCATCAGTGTATTTTATCTTTCATGTCAGCATTAATGTATCATTTAAGTTGTAAATATTGTTTTTTTAAAGGTTCTTCTGCATCTTGTTCAGACATACTCCCTAAAACTGAAATCAATCAATCTGGAGAAAACCCAGGTATTAGACGCTACAAAAGAGGCCATAAAGTTCCACCTCACAAAAGTTCAAGAAATCAAAGCAGATGAGCCCCTTTCAGAAGACCAATGTTCCCTAGCAATGTCAGAACCTCCGCTGAGTGAAGAAGACGGCGATGGTGTAAGGACCGCAGCTGATGGAGACGGACTCGGGAGGACGGATAATTGTGATTCACTAGGTAGTTATTAAACTCTTAATTAAAATTGCAAGCGAGTTTATTATTCAAGACGTTCACTATTTTTATAAAAGTGTAGTTTGATACCCATCCTATACTGTATTCATTTTAGTTATTACCTTTGGATTGCTTATTTTATGACTTTTCCTGACAAATCATGAACATTTTAACTTTGATATTGTTGACAGTTTCATATGCAAATTATTATGCACTTTATTTCATATTCGGAAAAAAACAAAGTATCACAGAAAATGTAGACACAAAGTGATATTATTGCAGAAAAGAATACTTCTTTGGAAACATTTGAATGAACAACCGGATCTCATATATAACAAATTATGACAAATTGTGATATTTACTGAAAATACGATCAAACGAAGAAGAGTATTGCAATAGTTTGTTTACTGCTAACTCACAGATTAAATTATTTGCAAAGCCACAACTGGTCGGTTTAGATAGGATGAAACTGAATTTCTCTGGGGAAATTTTAGTTTTCTTTTTTTATAACAATAAAAATAGTATATTAATAATTATATAAAAGATAAATTAATAAAAACATATAATTTGCTAGCCCTGTCATGAAGATATTCATAGTATAGTGCACACCAGTCGCCATATACATGTCTTTCATACTTGCTTTCTAGCACTGTGTAACGTTTTTTTAATAAGACTTTCACTTTAAACTGCAAACTTTTATATATTGTATAGGGGACATACAACTAGGAGACAAACGAACAGCAGGCAATTGCCTTATTTATATGTGTAGCAATCATATCATAATTTTTTATACATTTTGTATTAGTAGATGATGAATCTCGCACTAACAAGATTGAAACGAATGGGGTCCCTATAGTTGAAGTAAGTCCAGCAAATAAACCGGAACAAGAAATGTCACAACTCTGCATGCTGCAAGAGCCTCGTATAAAAGAAGGTTCAAAAAGCATGTCTACCATTGACGCTGGTAAAGTTAACCTAAATGCTGCAGGTTTTGAAATAAAGAAAGCCTTCTCTCTGAATGATTTTACGGACGCCAGCGATGATAATCAGATGAAATTGGGAGCCGAGGATGTTTACGCGAATGGCTTAGAAGAACATGAGACAAATATCTCTTCTAAAGGAAGTCAGAAGCACAGAGATAGTGTTACTACACTGGTTGAACAGATGGCAACACTTGAAAGCCTTAAGGAAGACCAGTCCCCTTCTCCTTCAGCCAGTATGTTCTCTGTTAAAAGCATTGTGGAAACTGCCGATACATCTCAGTCCCGAAATTGTTCGCCCTTGGTCTATACACGACCTATGTCGGCGCCGATGTCAAGACATGACATACTTAATGTAGAAAATGGATTATTTCAAGCGAAATCAACGGATACGTCAGCAGGTTCAGTAGCAAGTGACCTAGCCTCTTTAATCCAACAAAGAAAAGAGAAGATGATAAGAGAGACCATAATACAGGAAAATCAAATAAACAGAGACATCGAAATACAAGATATAAGTTAGATATGCCAATTTTATGTACGCCAGTTATTTGTAGAAGTAAATTGTTGAATCACCAATCAAAAAGCAATACTTCAGTGGAGCACATATCAAAGTGTGTTATGGATCATTCATAGATATATTATAATGTAGAAGTTTGTTTAGACATAGAAACGAAAATCATTATTGTTCATATTCCGATAAGTCTTAAGACACAGAAGCTTTGGCGAATTCTATTTTTTTTTCTTTTTACACGACACTTTCTTTTCTTCCTGTAAAGTACAACCTAATTTGAAAAATATGTAGCATACCTAAACCGATGTATTTCTTGTGTTAATTTATAAAAATCTTGAGTAACTCCTTTAAGGCCATGAAATTATAATCAATGTTAAGACTACTTTCATGTTTCAAGAAAGTTTGTATCAAAAAGAATGAAAAAACATAGAGCATCTTTTTTGAAATAATTGGATTTAGACATCCTGATAAAAGGAACAGTTGAGCAAGTTATGTAAAGGACAATGCAGATTGCCTTGAAGCTACAGACCTGTTGATAAATGTTTCTTGAAATTTACACATTATAAACATGTACTCCTCTATCTGTCTAAGAATTTTTATTTTTAGAAAGAAAAAAAAGCAGTTCACGTATTCCAAATGCAACATCATTTTTTTTGGTGATATGTAATGTTTTGTACCTCTTCTGTTGACTGCTACAGAAACGTAACGATGTTAATTGTCACTGTTTCGTCGACGGATATTCGTATCCGATCAAATTCTTTACTTTTCATTCGACATTATGTGAATTAAATAGGAACAGAAGGGGTCCAACGAATTTATAAGAGTTCTTTATACTCGAATATTGATGTTCAACTATAACAGCAGAACAAGTATACGTATGAAACGGCAAGGAACAATTACTCATGCTACGATATAGTAATAATTATTCACAGATTACCTCCCTCTATGACAAGATAACCATGGTTCTCGTGAAAAACTCCATGTTTGCATGAAATGCAAGCTTTTACAACTATCGAATTTACAAATGCTTCAATAACCATATCGTTTTATGTTATCTCTAAACATCCTTTATCAATTCTGTTCATAGGGCGGGGAAGGGGAATATTTCATATTACAGATAACAAAGTCCGTTGACAATAAAGACTATTTATATATATATGTGTACCGATACATATCAAAACAAAATGTATATTTGTGTCTGTGACATCGGATATAGAAGCTTGACTTTCAACTTAAGCTGATTATTGAATCTATCTCTTTGACGTGGTCATGACAAGGGATAGTGATATTTTAACGGACTGATATAAATGACAATGATTCTAAAATTTTCGACGACTGTCATGATATGTAAGTTAGATTGGAGGTATTACAAAGTAATATTGATAATAGGACAGTTGAAAACTGATGAACCCGTGATACCAAGAAATATTTTTATAGAAAATTCTAAATTTGAAAAAGATCTGTGATACGTATGATAAGTATTAACTATTTATTATAAAATAATTTAAAAAATATCGAAAACATTATCTATCAAACCTTACTCCATTTGTATTTGTCAAAATGTAATCAATGAGCAGTTGTCGAAAGGTGAAGCGCCTGACTCCCGATCCAGTCATTCGAATCCAAACAGTAGTGAAAATCTTGAGAAAATTTACTCACTCTACACCTTCGGCGCGTGTTCAGGAAACGGAGTTAATATAAACGATGTTGTTTCATAGTCAATGTAAAATAAAAAGATTTAGAAATCAATATAGTTCAAAACATTAAATGCATCTTTTGTAGTCTGTTTGTTTGTTCAAATGTTAACAGCAGGAGTGAAAAAAAACTATTTTGAAATTAAACCGTATGTGAATAAATTTGTGTCAAGTGATGTTTTGGATACTAAATGCCATGGACAAAGCAAAAATGTATATATCAAAACTGAAAACACATTAACTTGCAAGAAAAAAAATAAAAGATATGTTTGAGGTGAACTGAAATTGTACAAAAGTTGCAAACAAAATTCTAACTCTTGCACATCATATACATCATAACATAAGGGTCAGGGTCATTGTTTAATTAAGATGATGAAATGGATGTCAACATTTAGTGCACTTGTATCACAATGAGTGCTATCAAAAATATGCTCTTAACACAATCAAAATTTGAAATCATAAATGTAGTTACATAAAAAAGCACGTGACATGTTATTTTGTATTGATTATAAAGAATGCAGAGACTAAACACTATAGGCCCCTGAAATCAGAAGCCAAATACATTACAAACAATATATATGACTTGTCAAAAATAATGATCGCTGTTTATGTTATACTTACAAAACACTATTATGAAATTTATTCGTATCGATATTATCTGAACCTGCATCTTTTTCAATAAAAGTAGAAGTAACTATTTTTTCTTCAACTGCTGTAAATTGGTCAGGTTTACTAGTAATCATCGTTTCAAGTTCAAACTTATTTTTAGTGCTTCCAGTGTCTGTCTTCCGGTTTGATGGTTTGTGGGAAGTCGTTGAACTCCGAGATAAAGATAGTCTATTCGGATCTCCCAAAAGTCTTCTTATTGGTTTGATGAATGTCCTATTGAGTGTCTTTCGAAAGCGTCTGTTGAATAATGTGTAAATATAGAAATTAGCGTGAAAGGAGAGAACCAGAAAAAGTTCGTACACCATATGAATGGCACGGTTTGCTTCTAGGCGAATTCCTTGTCCTTGGTTGACGGTTTTGTCAACAGCATTGTAAAGCAGAAATATGCCATACGGTACCTCTGGAATTAGGAAAACTACGACAACTGCCGTGACGATGAGAGAAATCCGGCGATTTTCGTCCGATCGTCTTGATAACTGGGACTTGTTACTCTCCATTCTACGAAGAGTTCTCTCCCCGACTCGCAACTGGCAAATAAACATAGCAGTAAATGTTACGAGGGCGACGCATGGCAAAAAATGGCGTATGAAAAATGCGATCCATAAATAAATACAGCCTGCTCCGCAGTGTTTATCCTTTAGTTCCCACTGACAGAGGCCATCAACTGCCTTTTCACCGACGAGATGGTATGTATGCAGTAGTGGCGAGACGACAACTATGATTACGCATACAATGATTGTTCTCTTTAGATTTAACAAGAGTTGAGATTTGTATGGGTAAGCAATCGAAATGTATCTTTGTATTCCTAGAAACAGTGTAAGAAATATCGACATCGTATGAAAAGACTTTGACAAAAAGTATTTCGAAATCATAAATCCTCGACACAAATTTTTGCTTAGACAGTAGCCATCTACGGGTTCGATATTTTCATACACTGGGGGTGTAGTTGTATTTCGGTCATATAAATTGTTATAAACGTAATCAGTCTCCGTGTAAGGCTCAACAGGTTCAAACCGTAAAAAGACCATTATATATGTCGGTAAAGTTATAAGCCCCGTAAGTGAATCTGTAATGGCAATCGTTGCGAGGACTATGTTTGTTGGATTGCGCATCCTTCTGCGCAGGAGAACAAAAATAACTACCATGTTTACAAGAGATGTAACAATAACTAATATCTCCCAGATGTATAAATACATCGGCCTTTCAAATCCGTATCCTGGGTACATATATTCATCATAATCATAATCGTTTTCATAGTTAGCATAGTCATTATAACCGTCAGCATTACTGTCATGTGTTGAGGAGTCAAATGTAGTATGGAAGACAGAAAATGTCGAATTCCCGAATTCAACTGTAGCTTGTTCGCTTATTTTTGCGTCAGTCCTGACTTTCGTTTGCTGGCGATTTTCAGGTGTTGTTTCATCAAAATATGCATCTGTCACGTTATTCATTGTTATCCATAAAGAGCTGTGTGGACCATTTTCAGGTGATGTTTCGTTAAATACCTTTTCCGTCAAGTTACTCATATTGGTTAGAAATGGACAGCTACTGTTGTTTGTTATTGTCAACAGGAAGAAAATGGCACAATAAGGTCAAAACTTGTTTACCACCTCCTGCTGGAGTAAGACAGAGGATGTTTCTATTCTTGTTCTTGCGTATATTTGATGGGTAAGTTAGTCGTAGTTCAGTTTCCCGTAGTTGAAGGAATGAACTGAAAATATAAAGAAAATTCTAATACTGACACATAACTAGGTACATTTTCATACACATTGCCTACATAACGTTTTATCGAAACAATTTTATTTCAGTATAATTGGGCGGTAGGTACGGAAGCACAGAGAGGACATGGTGATTTTCTTTTATATCATCCCGTTGCAACGAGATAATAAGAAAAACTAAGAAAAAATCTTGCTAACTCGTAACCACGAGATAATAACTAAGAAAAAAAAACGAAAAAAAAAATCTTGCTAACTCGTGGCCATGAGATTATCTAAGAAAAGAAATTGCAAACCGGTGGCCAGGAGATATAACTAAGAAAAAGAAAAAAAGATCTCGCTAACTCGTGGCCACGAGATAATAATTAAGAAAAAAATGCTATCTCTTGGCCACGAAATAATAACTAAGAAAAATATCGCTAACTTGTGGCCACCAGATGATTACTAAGAAAAGATTTAGTAACCCGTGGCCACGAGATAACAACTAAATTTTCTTTCTTTTAAGTTATTAGATTTGTTTGTTTGGTGTTGTTTTCTCACTTATATCTCGTGGCCACGATTTAATAATCGTTTTTTTTTTCTTAGTGATATCTCTAGAGGTTAGCAAGATTTGTTTTTCTTAGTTATTATCTCGTGGCCACGAGATTCTCCTACAGAATCCGCTCGTCCAATAATACTTTATCAGCTGTATTCTTACTCATATTATGCAGAACAATGTTAAATAACAAATTAGTAAGTTAAAGATAATTCATACATCGTCTAATATAAAAATAACCAGACTCGTAAATGCATCCCGACCTACAACAGGGGAAAACGTATGGAACGCCAAAGCTGCCTTCTTAGGACATTTTTTAGATTGTTATGTAGTTACCAAAGTTTAAGTTTGTGATGTGCTCTTCATATTTAGTGAACTGAAATGGTGCATCGTGTAGTAGTTTCGACATGCGATGAAGTGCAATTGTCATATTGTGATGTGGATTTCAAATACCATGAAGTGCTTTCCATGCGTCGTAATATGATCTTATTATGTCCTGACGTGTAATAGTTCTATTGTCTAGTAGTTTTGACAGATGAAGATCTGAAATTGACAAGTCGTGATGTAGATTACAAATGTCGTGAGATGCTTAACTAACTTCGCGATGTGGTCTTATCATTTCGTGAAGTGGAATTGTTCCAATAGTTTTGATAGATGATGATGTGCAATGAACAAGTTGTGATGTAGAATTAATGTCGTGACGTGGTTTACTTACTTCGTGATTGATTTTTATGATTTTGTGAAATGAAATTGTTTTTTTGGCTAGAGATTTTGACAGCTGGTGATGTGCAATTGAAAGCCTTGATGTGGATTTCAAATGTCATGAAGTAAGTTACTTACTTCTTGATGTGATCGTTGTATTACCTGAAGCGAACTTGTCATGCCTTCCAGTAGCTACAACAGTTTTGAATAGCAAAGACGTATCGTGTATGCCATATGTGATGCAGTTTGCAAATATGTTATTTTGTTCACTCGATATTCTATGGAGTTTTCCCTAATTACGTTTGTTGAAATTTCCATCTTGTGATTAATTATTTTTTGCTCTAATAAGTTCGTAGACTTACTTGTGATCATTGTTAAATAATAATAATAATAAAAATAATAGTAATAATAATAATTAAACAACCGAGAGTTTA
This sequence comes from Cyclina sinensis, assembly GCA_012932295.1. Taxonomy (NCBI): domain Eukaryota; kingdom Metazoa; phylum Mollusca; class Bivalvia; order Venerida; family Veneridae; genus Cyclina; species Cyclina sinensis. Next base: position 14,530,361 of record JAAONU010000005.1, read on the forward strand.
AAATTTCCTCAACTGTAAAAGGTGTTATAAACATGTTCCGTCCCACAAAACTAGTATCTCTACACGCCAATGAAATTCACATTACGCCTTGTCCAAAGCATATCAACATCTGTTGAAACTACTTGACGATTCACGATATGATAAGACCATAAAACGACGCAGTTAAAGCACCTAACAAAGCTACTAGACGATATTACAATTTCATTGAACGAAATGATAAAATCACATAACGAAGTTAAAAACCACTTCACGACATTTGAAATCTACTTGTCCACTGCACATCGCTATCTATAAAAACTACTAGCCGATACACAAATTTCATTACACGAAATAATAAAATCACATCACGAAGTAAGCTAAGCACTTCACGGTATTAGAAATCAACATCACGACTTGTCAAATGCACATCATCATCTATGAAAACTACTAGACTACCATCAATTACACTTCACGAAATATACAGTTCATACCTCGAAGTAATTTAAGCACTACACGATATTTGAAATCCAAATAACGATATGTCAATTATACTAAACATGTCAGAACTACTAGACATAAATAGAAGAACTTTGACGGGCACATCAGAAACTTAGCTGACAACATATCAATTTCATAAATATATCAAGAGGGCAGCTTTGGCGTTCCATAAAAAATGTATGGATGCTAATTGGAAGACGTTATTTACAGAAGCTCGTAATGCAGATGTTGAGATTTGAAGAAGTAGATTGCATAATTTCTATATCACGATTTTGTTTTTCAACAGCAAAACTTCAATATGAATTTTGACGTTCAAACGAGATGTTTGGATATTACCCCTCGAAAAAAATACCGTTATGCAAATATTAAAATGTAAAGTATATGAGGTAATTGATACATCCTCTAGTATTTAAAGTAAGTACTTAGAATATTAAGCATGTTTCCTGTTGATATATATGATCGTCGTGCAACTGTCTAACATGTCAGAGATAAATGTTCTAAATGATAGCATTTGTGTCCTCAGCCTTTTGTCAAACAGACAAATAGGAGAAAAAGCAGGGGAAAATAATGATTGTTGTTTTAGACCAAAATAATTACATAATGTAAATGTTTATTTTGTTATTTATCGCAAACTCTAGATTCTGATTTTAGATATTAAGATATATGTTAGTTTAGATAAGTATGACACCTTCTAGCAGGCAAAAGTCATATCAGGCGAAAATATGTCTTGCTCCTAGACAATAATAATACACTAGACATCCATCTTCCAATGGATGTATGGTTGACATGACATTTTGAAAACTATTCTCCCACAAAATAAATTTAAAATGTACATCAAATACCTGTAAATATTATCTTAATGTAAACACAGGGACATTTCAAGTTGGCCCACAGCAGAAACTAAACAGTATGATAATCCCAAACAAAAAATATGTATCAATATTTTATCATGTAGCATCATTATAAGAAAACTCCGTTCTATTTACTGTCATAGAATATTAAATAAGAGGTCTTACCTTCTCTTTTCAATGTGAAAGAAAGCTGTTCCTCATGTAACTTCTGTTGAATTTGTTTCGTTTAGTTTTCTGTATAAGATCATTTATACCAATCACTTGACAGGCCGCTCAAAGATGAAACTACTCGCACTAACAAATAATATCACTCAAAATGATCTGTAATCAATTGCTTATATCCTGTTTACGCATTTATCTTGTTAACCAGAAGAATTTTATTATAAATATAATGTATATCAATCTATGTGCGTTTATACTTCTCACTCGAAAACAGTTTAGAATCTAAAACATAAAATAATAATTTGTTATAATATTGTGAATTATGATAAAATTGCCTATATTACGAATCAAATATTAAACAACACAGCACAAGCCTGAGCTGAAATTTCCTGAATGAAGACTGCATTTATTGCAATCTTCATAAATCAAATTAAATTCAGTATTTATTTATTTTATCTAAACTAATCTAAATCTCACATGAAAACGATATTGCTTTGGAAGTTTCAGAGCTATTAATCTTCAGCTCTAGATTTTACCAAGATTATAAGACAGACTTGGGCGTTTTATTTTTTTATAAATCATTGAAGTCATACTACTTTTCATCTGTTTAGATGATTTCAGAATAGAGGTTTAGATAATTTGAGCTCTTACTGTGAAATAAAAGAGGTTAGCAATTGAATAGTTAAAAAAAATGTCGTCGGTTTGAGAAACATTGTGTTTTATCATTTACCATCGCATTTTCTTTAGCCAATAAATTTAATTTAAGAAGATCTTTTAAAAGAAATAGGTATTAAGAAGTGATGAATCAAAGCGCAATGAGTATATGCCGTTTTATAATCAAGTTTGAAGTTATGATATAGCCACCTTTATCCAAGTCAAATTGTAAGAACGTTATTTAAAGAATTGAAAATATAGAAGATTTGTGAAGTTAGCGGCCTAGCGGCCTGGCGGCGTGAAGTTAGCGGCCTGGCGGCCTAGCGGGCTGGCGGCGTGAAGTTAGCAGCCTGGCGGCCTAGCGGCCTGGCGGCGTGAAGTTAGCGGCCTAGCGGCCTAGCGGCGTGAAGATGGCTGCCTTTATCACAATTTAGGTTTATCTTAAAAACGTCTTGAAATCGATTTTTCAGCATGTAATGTACATTTCAGGGGTGAATAAGCCAAATATCAACAAGAACTAGCTTTAATTTTTTTTTAAGTTTTCATAGTCTGGCGGCCTGGCGGCCTAGCGGCCTAAACTTAATATTTATCATAATTAATTTTATGTTTGTCTTAAAACGTCTTGAAATCGATTTTTTCAGCATGTAATGTACATTTTAGGGGTGAATAAGCAAAATATTGATATTTTTGTTGATATTTTACTTAATCATCCCTGAAATGTACATTGCATGCTGTAAAAATCGAATTCAAGCCGTTTTTAAGATAAACATAAATTATGATAAATATTAAGTTTAGGCCGCTAGGCCGCCAGACTTCGAAAACTTAAAAAAAAATCAAAGCTAGTTCTTGTTGATATTTTACTTAATCATCCCTGAAATGTACATTGCATGCTTTAAAAATCGAATTCAAGACGTTTTTAAGATAAACATAAATTATGATAAATTTTAAGTTTAGGCCGCCAGGCCGCCAGGCCGCTAGGCCGCCAGGCTTCGAAAAGTTAAAAAAAATCAGAGCTAGTTCTTGTTGATATTTTACTTAATCATCAACTAAATGTAATTTACAAAGAGTACATGGGAGTAAATGTACAAAGAGATTCCGAGTCGTCTTTGCAGATAAGCTAGAACTTTGTTAAATAATTTATTTTAAAAAATAAAAGCTAAATCGTGTCGATAACTTTCTTATACACCCCTGCAATTTACATTATATGCTGTAAAAATAGATTTCAATCCGTTTTTAAGATCAACCTAAATTGTGATAAAGGCAGCCATCTTCACGCCGCTAGGCCGCTAACTTCACGCCGCCAGGCCGCTAGGCCGCCAGGCCGCTAACTTCACGCCGCCAGGCCGCTAGGCCGCCAGGCCGCTAATTTCACGCCGCCAGGACGCTAGGCCGCTAGGCCGCTAACTTCACAAATCTAAATATAGACTGTTCTTAAACAAAATTTGTTTTCAGACCTGTACAGTGTTACAGACAAACTAGACTATTCATTTTTTTTTCGTTAAGTCGGTAAGCATGTGTCTAAGACTACTATTGTCGACTCCTGTCTGTCTTTTGATTTCATACTTTTCAGTCTGATGGCGCCACAGTAAGTTTTTAGACTTTAGCGAAGACATAGCAGATGGAAAACTGTGAATTCAAAAGATAGATAATTTAAATACATATTACCTGTGTCTTTAAATTTAGACTTGTAGCATAGAACTCGTAGAATTGACTTATATTAAATGTTATAAACATCTTACTGAACTTCGGTTGATTTTTTTTATTAGATTCTGCTTTTACAACGCTGATAATGTCAAGTAGTGGCTATGAAAAGTTGGGTTGATGAAATATTATGATCTGTTTTTAACCCAACGATAAAAAGTGTGGGATTTTTAACCTGTAGAGGCCAGGAAGGTCGCTCAGTGAAAATGACGTCAGGAAGATCGCTAAGAAGCCAATAAAGTCTTTTGGAAAAATATTATAATAAATGTTTTAAAAGCCAAAAGGGCAGTTTGGTCAGGTCAACCTATGTAAAGGTGAAGGGGGCCGCCTTTCGTCAGGAGACCATTTTCTCAATTTCAGTTGATGTTCATCGGCCTTCACATCACTTAGGTAAGTTTTCATAAGTTTCTTAGTGGTTTCGTTTTTGCTGTATATGCAATGTTTCTCATTATTGTTAGATACTTTTGCTTTCATTATATTCCCCTCTGTTTGCTAGATAATTTTGTCATTACTTATTCCTGAATGATCTTTTTTGTTAATTAAGTTGTGCTTTAGAATAAATAATAACTGTTTCACTTCCGCGTAGTGAGTTAAATTAATTTCGTTTTGATAAATACACAGTTCAGAGCATTTAGCATAAGCAACAACTTATCAATGCATTGCTTGTTTTCAATCTCTGACAATTCTGTTTGACCTTATCCTAATAATCTTTGTTGTAAAATTAGGTATCACATGCATTTGAGAATGTCGATATCCTAGTAGGAGATGAAGAAGTGAATTCATAAAATCCTTTATAAAAGAACTTTAAAGCGTCCTTCAAACATGTTCGATGAATGTGAGACAAAGACATTAACATCCGCACAGCACAAATAACGCTGTTGTGAATTACAAATAAGTTCTAAGTGGGAATCGACCCCGCACTGATCAGCACCAACCGCCTAGCAATGCAAAGGTAGAACGCCTTAGACCACTCAGCCATCTCAACAAACCCTAAATAGAGGTTGTGCAAATAATCGGGATATAAATGTCCACCTTACACCACACATGTGACAGGGGTTAGATGTATAACAACAGTGACTATATGTACGGGGAGACTTTTACGGCCGCCACACTGTACAAGTAAATCATAAATAATTATCAAGTTCCCAGTGGAATTCGAACCCGCAAAAGATATACAAAGATCTACAAGATATATTAGATATACCTAATATGTGTACACTAGTTATAAGTTGAAGAAAAATGTTCAAAATCGCATGTCAAATAGCAATACTTAAAATCTATGAAAGACGTAGCAAAGCTTGTCCTTAGTGGGTATATACGCAATGTCCTTACTTGACATTTACACATATTAGCTAAAAGGATCTGTGGGCATAGGAACAGAAAGTTATTTTGCACATATATATTTTTTTTTGTTTCGCGTGGCTCAGGTGCTTAACTAATTCTTATTTTTTTACTTCTTGCACGGTATTTACTATTCATTCTATAAAGAACACAATACTCTAGAAAATAATATAGAGCATAACGAAAATAAATAATCCGATGGCTCGCTTGTGTTATTTCGTAAAAAGTCTGAAAGTATTTATTTAAGTCTAGGAAATTAATCAAACATTAAGAGAAAGTTAAAACTTAAAGAAAATGTAACGTGTATGTATAAATGTTCCCGTTTAGTCTGAGTACGAATCAATAAAAACATAGAGCCTATGTTTGGAAATAATTGGATTTAAACATTCTGCTTAAGAAATAGATTGAGCAAGTCATATTAAGGACAGTGCAGAGAAACTACCGACCTCTTGAAAATTACATGTAATATTTATGTACTCGTCTATCTGTCAAAGGTGTATCATTTTAGAACACAAACGTGCACTTTTCAATGTCTGGACCCTGAATATTCTTTGTCAGATTTCTACTTCCGATCCATTTCTTTCCACCTCATTCGCCATTGTTTGAATTAAATGCATGATATAGTGCTCCGACAATTACATACCATTAATTTGGCAGCAGTCTTTTCAGTCTTGTAGGAACTTGATCATGCTTGAATTTTGATGTGAAACGGTAACGTAGCGGAACAATTCTCCGTCTGAGACGACGAGGAAAAGTATCAGCTAAATTAAAGGTCACGTGTTTCGTTTTCAAATAAGACAACAAATCGTTAGAATCAGATAAAATACTGTTTGGGCCTTTTAAGATTATTTTTGTTATAATTTCATCTTGCAAGTTATATACTCAGTTTTATTTTGCCCCTTATGGCATCACCCAGTTTACTGGCGAGTTTTCAGAATGCGACAGAGCGTCTATTGAAAAAGAATATGGAGCAGAGTGTCTAGATCCGGAGACAACCTTATTCTGCGGCCCTGCGATCCTATTTGCGGTCCTATTTGCGACCGTAGTTTTAACAATGTGCAATAATATGATTAAGGAAGCTGCATTCAATGTATTGAATCTGATTGTATCAATGTGAGTGGTAAATATATGTTTGTGTTTTTAGGTAAATGATGTGTTTTAATTCAACAGGGAAATTGATTGTAATTTACATATAATTTTGCATAATTTTTTAAAAACGACAGAAATAAAATTGAAATCTATTTACTGCACTAAGAAAACAGACTTACAATTCAGACTTTAGGATTTTCGTAACTGTTTTGCCGTAGAAACATGTTTCACACTAAAATCATTTGATATAAACATTAGATTTGATATTTTTAAATAAAGCTCATTTAAATGAATGTTTAGAACTTCAACAATTTGAACAATTTCGCAGAATTCAGAAAATGCATATAATGTCAGCAGGTGATGTGAGCGTTGCTAAATTAACTGTATATTCCTTTATCTATTTGAGTTTATTTCTCGTCGGTACGTGTTAGTCATTTGACCGACGTCCCATAGAGAGGTTAGCCTTTTTCAATTCTCCGTCTGAAACAACAAGGAAAATTAAAAGCTAAATTAAAGGTCACGTGTTTCTTTTTTAAATAAGACAACAAATCTTTAGAATAAGATATGAAATACTGTTTGCACCTTTTAAGATTCTTTTCGTTATATAATTTCACCTTGCAAGTTATATACTCAGTTTTATTTTGCAAAAATTGTTCAAGGGCAAATTACTTTTGTTAGAATATTATACTAATAATTATTCATAGGTTACCTCCCTCTGTGTCAAGATGCATGCACGAAATGCTAGCTTATACAAATATCTCAGTTACCATATCCTTAGATGCAAACATTCGTCATAAGCCAGTTCTCTCTACAGGGGAAAGGGGAATGCTTCTAGTTAAGCAAAACACAATGTCGACTTGTGTCTCTGACACAGAAAACCGAAGATTGACTTTCAATTTTGCGCTGATTTATTGAATCCAAATCTTTGACGTGTGGTCATCGGATATGAGTTTTGGTTATTATTATGATCTAAATCTGATCTAAATGACGACGATTTTTAAATGATATGTCGCCAAATAAGCCCACTTTTCGACGAGTATCATTATATGAAGGTTAGATTGATTGTTAATAATACCAGTAATATTAGTAATATCTGTAATAGGACATTTGCAAACTGACAAACCTGTCATTACAAGTAATATTTTAAAAGAAATTTGAATAAATCAGTAACTATTTATTTTAAAGCAGTTTATATTATCTAAAAGCACGTATACGTTACGTATACGCTACCTTTTTGTCCAAATGTTATAGATGTGCAGTGGTCGAAAGTTAAAAAGCCTGACTCCCGATCCAGTCTCTTGAATCGTCAGATTTGAAATGAAGATCCAGTCATCAAACATGGTTGAATAATTTTTTCCCAATCAATTTTGAAATAATAACTCTTGACATAAATGTTTAAGTGTTTGCTATAATTTTAAATGCATCTTTTTATTAGTAAGTTTGTTTGTCAAAATGTTCAAAATTGCAGCGAAAAAAAAACATTGAAGATAAAATCAGCAAACATCGTTTTTTACTTGGCGAAATCAATTTCACATGATTGTATATTTAGATTATTAGATTATTAAATGTATATCAACATTCTGTGTAGTGGTGTCACGATATCTGCTTTCAGAATTAGGCACTACCACAAACTAAAATTGAAATCATAAATAAAGTAATGTTCGACATGTTCGAATAGGGTTTCTCTTTATTCAATTACAAATGTATGTACAAAACAATATAAATTCTCTGATATTTTGTTTTCTAACATAGAGTTCTTGAATCTTGAATGCAAAAATAAAAATGACTCAAGACTCAACTTCTCAGTAATCAGGATCCAAAGACAATACGGCTGAAAAACATGAGAAAAAAAATAGTCTAATAGATAACTGTTTTGGTTATATTTACAAAATATTTTCACGAACTAAGTCTATATCGATACTGCGAGAACCTGAATCTTTTTCAACTAAACTAGAAGTAACCATTTTTTCTTCAACTGCTGTTACTTTGTCAGGTTTCGTAGAAATCATCATTTCAATGTCAGACTTATTCCTTTTGCTTCCGGTGTCTGTCTTCTGGCTTAAAGTTTTTTTGGAAGTCGTTGTGGTCCGAGATAAAGATAATCTATTCGGATCGCCAAAAAGCCTTCTTGTTGGTTTGAGGAATGTTCTGTTCAGTGTTTTTCGAAATTGCCTGTTAAATATTGTGTAGATGTAAACATTAGCGTGAAAAGAGAGAACAAGAACGAGTTCGTAGACCATGTGAATGGCACGATTTGCTTCTATGCGAATTCCTTGTCCTTCGTTGAAGGTTTTGTCAACAGCACCATACAGCAGAAATATGCCATACGGCACCTCTGGAATGAGGAAAATTATTACAACTGCCGTGACGATGAAAGACACACGGCGATTTTTGTCCGATCGTCTTGATAATTGGGACTTGTTACTGTCCATTCGAGATCTCTCCCCGGCTCGCAACTTGCAAATAAACAGAACAGTAAATGTTAAAAGAGCGACGCATGGCAGAAAATGGCGCATGAAAAATGCGACCCATAAATAAATACATCCTTTATCCTTTAGTTCCCACTGACAGAGGCCATCAACCGCCTTTTCACTGACGAAATGGTATACATGTATTATTGGCGAGACAACAACAATGGTAATACATACAATAATTGTTCTCTTAAGATTTAATAGCAGTTTGGATGTATATGGATAAGCAATAGAAATATATCTTTGTATTCCTAGAAACAATGTAAGAAATATCGACATCGTATGAAAAGACTTTGACAAAAAGTATTTCGAGATCATAAATCCTCGACACAAATTTTTGCTAAGATTGTAGCCATCTACAGGTTGGGCGCTTTCATCCTCTTGAAATGTTGTATTGTAGTTGTATAAATCGTTATAAACGTAATCAGTCCGTGGGTGTTCATCAACAGGGTCATACTTTAGAAATACCATTATATATGTTGGTAAAGTTATAAGCCCCGTAAGCGAATCCGTAACGGCAATCGTTGCGAGGACTATGTTTGTTGGATTGCGCATCTTTCTGCGCAGGAGGACAGAAATTACTACCATGTTTACAAGAGATGTAACAATAACTAATATCTCCCAGATGTATAAATACATCGGCCTTTCAAATCCGTATCCTGGGTACATATACACATCGCCATAATCATAATCGTTTTCATAGTAAGTATAGTAATTATAACCGTCAGCATTACTACTTGAAATATTTCTGTCATGTGTTGAGGAGTCAAATGAAGTATGGATGACAGAAAATGTCGAATTCTGGAACTCGTGTGTGGTATGTTCGCTTATTGTAGCGTTAGTCCTGACTTCTGTTTGTTGGATATGTTCAGGTGTTGTTTCATCAAAATATCCCTCTGTTATCTCATTCATTGTTATCCATAAAGAGCTGTGCGGACCATTTTCAGGCGTAGTTTCATTAAATACCTTTTCCTTACAGTTATTCATACTGGTCAGAAATGAACAGTTACGGTTACTTTTTGCTGTCATCAGGAAGAACAATCGAACTTTATTGTCGGAATTTGTGTTCAAGATAGTGCTATAGTAAGATCGCGGATATATTCCTCTTGTTTTTGCGCAGATCTTAATTTGACATGGCTCAGTATCCGTTAGGTGAATGAGTGAACTGAAGGTATAAAGAACATACTACATTAATTGTTTCTGTAATGACACATAATCATGTATGTTTTTATAAGTATGGCCAAGATAATATTTTATCGTAATAATTTAATTTTAGCATAGTTTTCACTAAAATGTATGTTACGCTGCAATCTAAATCAGTGTCGCATTTTTTTTTTCAAAATGGTACTCCTTCTCAACCTTGTTTTATAGCAAAAGTGACATAATTGTTACAAGTTAATCATGAGATGCATCATTTATACCTATTCCTTCAGTTTTTACCTTTAGACTGTGTGATGATAGTTGATACATTTAACTAAACAGACGGTATTTGATTTCGTCTTAAATGGGTCACAAAACTAATATCAATATAAAATAATTTAAGAACATTGTTTCCGAATAAGTTTTATTTTCAAATCGAGGGTAAAGTGCCAAATTATTCAATATACAACAAGACGACGATACAATGGTTCTGCGCTTTACTTTCGAAATTACCTGTTCGATTTAAATGTTTCGAAGGGTGAATTCGAAAAAGTGGTGTTTCTTTATTCCATAACATATAGAAATTTTTCGCATTCAAAAACTAGTTTTGTCTACTTTAAAATCTCCGATCTCTTGTAACTACATGCTAAATTTGATTTTTTCCTCGAATGTTTAAATTGAAGTGTTACTTTTTATTCAGACCGTGCTGTGTAACATCAGCCAATGCCAGATATATGGATGACATGACATTTTGAAAACTCTTCTTACATAAAACACACTTAAATTGTACACAAAATACCTTTAAAAACCTATGTTAACCTATGTTAACTTAATGTAAACACAGAGACATTTCTCTTTGGCACAAAGCAGAAAAAGCAGAATCCTTTATTTTTAAATCATGTAACATCATTTAAGAAAACTCTTTCTATTATCTATCATTAAACTATTAAATAAGACGTCTTACCTTTCATATATGTGAAATAAATCTGCTATTCGTTTTACTGATGTTGTTTCGTTTGGTTTTCTGTTTCGATCATCAGATCAAGTCACGTGACTGACCGTTCATAAGTGTAACCACTCGTACTAACAAAGAATACCACTCGATATTTTCTACATCATGTTGACATACTGACTCACTTATCTTGTTGAAAAGACATAATTATGGTTATATGTATATGTATAGTTTATATTATCTATGCCATGCACATTTATATTGCTGACTAGAAAACAATTCAAAATTTAAAGAATAAAATGCTTTAAGAAAAATAAAATGATTTAGTTATAATGAAGTGGTAGTAAGTTTGTTCTTCTATAGAGAAACCTGTCTTCTGCGATAGAAGCCGCCGTGTTGTACTGCGTCGGTTTGAAACATTTTCATGCGCCAATAAAATTAGTTAAAGGATGAGGAGATTTAAGGAAGTGAATGTTAAGAAGTGTTGAGTTAAACCACTGTGAGTAGGTATCATTTTGTTATTAAGTTCAAAGAGTTTATCTTATATACTTTAAAACATTAACTGCCTTTTAGGAAACTAAATGAACGAAGTAAGTTTTGAATGTGTTTATGTTAGGATGAATTGAAACTGTGGATGGGAGCGACTATTGAAAGTATTTGAACTGGGAAGACAAAACAGTAAAGAACAGCAGCTCCTAGAGCCTTTTATCGGCCAATATGTCTCCCGAAATAATATAAAAAAGCGTATTTCTAGAGAAGTTTAAAAATGATTACTGTTACCGTGCGATAACTCTGCCGTGCAACAACTGAAGAACACAAGGCAAAGTAGTAATACAATCATCAAAATAAAGGAGGCTTGTATATATTTCCTTGGAAGATTGTTATACTCAGCACCACCCAGATCAGCTGTGCACATTGGCGTTTCCCAGAAACATACGTGGTTTAAAACATTTATCAGGATCTTCTTGTGTATACAATGAACGCTGCACACTCATTCATACGACATAGTCAAGATACACTCGAAAACTCATAGTTTAAATATTACCTAGCAAGTTTTATTTCTGTTTTTGTTTGCTTATTATGGAACATGGACGTTCGAATAATGTGTTGGATGCATGAAATAAACGAGGTCGTTTAAGTTAAATGTGTCGCATTTTATTTTGATGTTTAATAATGAATATGAAGATGACACATTTTAGGTACTTTTTAATATAACTGCTTCGTTGGTTGGGGCGGGTCCGTTTATAAGTTAATATTGACATTCCATTTAGTCAAAGACTATGAATATGTCGGAGTCTATTATCTTTTTTTCTGGATTTTTTCTTTCATTCATTTAAACGTCGTAAAACACTTTTCCCATTCAGTCTTTCCTTTGAGATTTCCAGAGAAATAAGTGGTTAAAGAGTATCTGTTCTTATAAAATATAACATGCGAATAAAACGGATAGGACAGACTGATGCCCATATGGTCATTAATCAAGACCGATGGGGAAATGGCAACAGAAGCTGTCGGTGATAAATTATTTCTGAAATTTGCACGTCTTTCAATGACATTTGAATTGATCGATATACTTAATGAGTATAATCCGTAAACAAACGTGACTTTCTTTCATTCTCTTGCTAACAATCATTTCTCTTTTATCAACTTAAGGAAATACCATTGTGTGTCATAGCTCTGGTAAAACGTGATGTGCAATTAGACGTTTTGAGAAACCTTTCATTGAGATGGGGTGTCGGGATTAGGTAGTTTTTCAAGAAGTTTGAACTGATATAACTGCAGCTTAGAACAATAACACAAAACTAAAACCACGATTAGTAAAACAATGTTCTGAGTCCATCGACGACTCTGTACTCAGACACTTACTGATATGAAAGTTCGTAACAGAAATGTGCCCTATGCATCTTGAAAAAGACCACCAAGAGCGGGATTCGTATTCAAGCCCCTCCCGCATCGAAAACTAACGTTCTAATCCACTGAACTATATAATCGATTCTCTGATACAGTATTCAGAGCTTTTATTTATATGATTATAGGCCGGTGTTCACTGGACCATAACACCCCCCCCCTTGAGGAAGCCATCATTAATGGTGACGAGTCAGATTTAGAGCAAAATCTTGAAAGAGTTATTATTTATTATTAAGTTCATGAGGGGTTATCATAAACAAGCCACCATCCTAAAGACATGAATGTTCGTAACAAAAGATGCATTTTGAAAAAGTCCACTCAGAGAAGGATTCGAAATCAGGTCCTGTCGTATCAAAAACCATCGCTCTAGCCACTTGATCCAAATAATCGATTCCTTGAAGAGATATTAAATGGACATTTCAAGATAGAACCTCATCGGATACAATTACTTTTCAATCTTCTTTAAATAAAATCAGAATATTTCGGTACAGTTCAAATTGCAGAAACGCACTTTTTTATTTATTTTTATAAATGATAAACTTGCAACACAGCTTACACATGGCTATAAAATTGAAAAACTTTACTGGAAATGCATTTTTTTCTGTGGGTATGCTCGTCAGTGTTGAAATTGTGCTTGCCTCTTTTTATTTTTAAATATGTAGTTTGTACATTATATATTATATTGAAAATTAATATAATTCTTATTAATATTATAATACAAAAAATAACATAAAAACACTTCATGTAAATATTCACACTTAAGCATACACAACTTGCTAAAAAGAAAGTGTGATATTAATTTTTTTCACTTGTATCTTGACTCAGATTAAAAATATCTACTTTCTTTTCTTTTATTTTCACCGTCTTTGCTCGGAAATAGTCGGAAGATGCTAACTTGCACAGATAAAAAGTTATTTTTAGAAACCCAACATTGTTTGTATAGAATCTGATAAATTTAATACTTCTTCCTGTTTTTAAAGCCTTTTTTCATAACCGGCAAGGCTTTGACGACCATTTGGTCTTTCAACCTTTTCAGTTAATTTACGGTTTGGTTGATCTGCCAGTCACGCGTTCATACTTTTATCACGTAACATTGACGACTCGTTTTATGGATAGTTGCAAAGTGCATGCACTTTTAGAGTTATACTATATTTTAATAATTTCATCCCTGTGTATCTTAAGCACGTCTTGCATCCATTGAAAATTACAATGCAGATAGGGACTTGATAATGTTTTTATAGTGTTCATATTTGGTTTATATTTATTTCGATTATGACTAGTAACTATAAGGCCAGTTATCAAATAATAGATATTCAGGAAATAAAGCATATAGGAAGTGTGTGACTATTTTTTTAATTTCCATACTCATAAATGCGCATTCATTAGTGTGAACTGTGGAGTGTATGATACCCTTGGCGAACAAACAAGAGGGAAACAGAAAACAACTCTACAGGTTTAATCTACAGCAAGCACATTCGTTTTTTTTAATACCCAACAAATGTATGTATATACTCAAAGACATGTACTTTTTAACAACTTACTATACTAATGCTGTTATCACACTAGCTTCAGTTTAACGTTGTTATAATTGAATAGCTAGACACACTTGCTTACGTGTGACAATATGACACTTTCATAGATTTCTTCATTTGATGCGTTAAATTTTGATAGGATGCCACTCAAATATAATAATTATGTTACAAATTATTCTCCAGTCCTTCGTTCTGTATTCGTCAACTTTTTGGAAACTCCAGTGTTTAAGGTTTTCAATTCATTATTTACGCCATGTTTAAGAGACTCCTCTCTCTTTGTTGATCTTCTAGTTGGAGATGAAGAAGCGAACTCATAAATTCTCAAAGAGCTTTCAAGCGTCCTTCCAACAGGAGCGATAAATGTGAGATAAAGTCGCTTTCGAAAGTACTTGTTGAATATTATGTAGATGTAAAAGTTAGTAATGAAGGAAATGACAAGAGCTATTTCGTAAGTCAGCTGGAAAATTCGGTTAATTTCAATATCTATACCATTTCCTTCATTTACAGTTTTGTCAACACTGTTGTACAAAAGAAAAATGCTGTACGGTATTTCAGGAATTAGACGAACAACAACAATTGAAGTGACCACAAATGATATTCGCCTGTTTTCTTGGACCCTTTTGGAAACTTGGGACGAGTCACTGTCCATTCGTCTGAATTTCTTCTCACCAATTTTAAGTTGCCGTATAAACAACGTTGTGAATATTAGCATTGTAAAACTTGGAATGAAATGTCTCAAACTGAATGCCGCCCACAAGTAGATACAGCCTGTTGCACATCCGGGCTCTGTCAGTTCCCACTGACATACCCCGCTGATCGCCTTCTCGCTACCTAAATGAAACGAGTGAAGTAACGGACACAAGATGAAGATAGTTGCACAATAAATTTTTACCACACGGAATCGGTTGAAGCACGTTTCGTATCTGTAAGGATATGCCATAGATATATAACGCTGAATCTCCAGGAATAATGTAAGAAAGATTGAAATTGTATGGAATGATTTCGACAGAAAGTATTTAGATATCATAAACGCGCGGCATAGAGTTTTACTAACAATATATCCATCAACAGGTGGCAATGTGGACAAGTAAAGTTCTGTGTTTGGAAGTTCCGTACTGTTAGGTGTTATGATACTCGACTCCGTCGCATTTGACGAAACTAAGGCGCTCTTGTTTATAAAGTTTGTCCCATTTTCATACTGGACAACTCCGAGAGATTGGAGAGATTCGGTGCCATTTTGGAGAAGACCAACATCTAATACAATGGTATCACTATAAGAATATATTTGTAAAGGATCATAATTATTGAACACCATTATATAGGAAGGCAAAGTTACAAGCCCGGTTAGGGTGTCAGATATCGCTATCGCGGATAGAATAAAGTTTGTAGGATTGCGCATCTTTCTGCGCAGAAAAACTGACAGAACGACAACATTTTGCAAACAAGTAATTACGACTAAAATTTCCCAGACATATAAGTACACTGGTCTTTCAAAACTGTAACCAGGGTACATGTATTCGTCATCATCATAATCAAAAAGGTAATTTTCATCGTAAAACGCGGTTGTTGTAGTCATTTCCAAGAGCACTTTATTATACAAACATTTGTATCTTTAATGTTTCAAACATTTTGTCGCACATTAGATCTACGCATGTGTAGACAGTGTCATGTATGGATATCATCTTCTGAAATGCTGTGTTTCTTTTCTTGTCACAATAACTGACCCTTTGTAAGGCACTATGTTTCTTCATTACTCCTCTTTGTTGCCCGAATGATCTTTCTTCTCTATTGAGTAAAATTATGCATGCTCATGGTCGGCTGAGTTACTCCTAGCAATATGTCGGTTGAACTGAAAACATAAAAAATCCGTGTAGTAAAATGCAGTAATAAGCATCCACATTTTACACTAATATTAACGAAAACTGATTCGTGATCGTAGTATGTGGTATGACTATAATAATGAATTATTTGAACACCATAAAACTTCAGCTGCTTTCTGTTATTTTCTTTATTGCAGATGTAGAAATTATGTCATTTACAAAATGTTGAAAGAATTTACTTTATAGGTATTGCTACACTCATGCTTCACAATGCCTTTAGTTTTTGGACAAACCAGCATTTATTGCAATACACTAATATTTTGTTTAGATTTTTCTTGCAAGTGATTAAAGTTTTTACCTAAAAGCAGGGCATACAATTCGAAATAAAATACACATAATCTGGCAAAGACTTGTAGATGTTGCATACAGATACCAGACATGATTCTACGTAATGTAGCATATAAAATGTTATGTACGCAAGATCGATCATATATAAACGTATTGTACTTAGTGGAGATCATGTATAAACATATTGTACTTAGTGGAGATCATGTATAAACGTAATGTACTTAGTGGAGATCATGTATAAACGTTTTGTACTTAGTGAAGATCATGTATAAACGTAATGTTCTTAGTGGAGATCATGTATAAACGTGATGTACTTTGCGGAGATCATTTATAAACGTATTGTACCTAGTGGAGATCATGACATTGTATAAACGTATTGTACTTAGTGGAGATCATGTATAAATGTAATTTGCTTAGTTTAGATCATATATTAACGTAATATACTTAGTGTGGACCATGTATAAACGTTATGAACATAGTGTAAATCATGTATAAATTAACACTAAAAAAACAGTGGTAGTACCTCCAGTTTGTCAATTATCATACAGAAAATACCAAACAAATACCAAACAAATGACAAGAACACAAATTAATGAGAAAAGTTATTGGAATTACTTTAAGTGTAAGTGACCTTGTCGTTTCTCGTAGTGACCTCAGTGGAGTAAATATAATAAAGTATCATATGAAGTTTGAAGGTTTCAGGTCAAAAGGTACTTTACTTATCAAATGGAGACAAAGTGTGACCAACTGACACTGCAAAAACAAAAGTTCAACAGTCTAGGTGAAACGGCACTCGAGGTATTGATCGGAGAATTTTATTTTTTTATTTTTAGTCAATGTGACCTTGGCCTTTGACAAACAGACCCCCAAAACAATAAGCTTCTGTAACTCAAGGAAAATCATCTTATGAAGTTTAATGACGCTAGGTCAAACAGAACTCTAGTTATTGAGCATAAACCAGTTTTAAATATAAGATCACTATGACCTTGACCTTTGATCAGCTGACCCCAAAAACAATAGGCTTCTTCTACTCAACAAGGACAATCATTCTATCATCCTTTGAAGTTTGAAGTCTCTGGGTCAAATAGAACTCAAGTTATTGAGCGGAAACCATTTTCAAGTTCGAGATCACTGTGACCTTGACTGGCTGAACGGCTGACCCCAAAATCAACAGGCTTCATCTACTCATTACGGACAGTCAATCATTTACTGACGTTTCTAGATTCTGTGCCAAATGACACTATACTTATTGAGCAGAAACCAATGTTTACATATAAGGTCACTGTGACCTTGACCTTTGACCGGTTGACCATGAAATCAAATCAGGCCTCTGTAACTTAATAAGGACAGTCATCCTCTGAAGTTTGAAGATATTAGATTAAATAAAACTCAAGTTATTGAGCGAAAACCATTTCCACATTTAAGATCACTGTGACATTGACGTTTGACCTACACATCCCAAGAACAATAGGCTTCTGTAACTCACTAAATGCAATCACCTCTATGTAGGTTGAAGACTCTTTGTCAACAGGTACTCTAGTTTGCGAACGGAAACGAAGTGTGACAGACGGATAGACAGGGCAAAACAATAATATGTCTAACCCAGAGAGCATAAAATTCGAAAAATGCCTACGGCTTTTATCTTATATAAGAGGGATACAAAAACGTATTGGCCTCAATAGCTATTACTGCATATGGCATAAGAAACCCCTTTTTGTTTATAATAGCAAAGACAAGATAAAAAACAAAATAGGGGAACAAAATGGTATCTGAAAGAAATGACTACGTGTCGAAACACAAATACGCAGCTTATTTTGCAAAACCTGCAACACTGTCAATATTCAATGAAGAAAAACAAAATCGGAAAAACAATTCTCTTCAGACATGATTTCACGCTATGTCATTATCAGCACGGCTGAAAAATAATGACTGCGAAAGATTATGTTAGACAAGCACAGACATAGTGAAATCAGAGACAAGGCAAAAACAAAATTCGACGTTACATTAAGATGACAAGAACACACTGATAAAAAAATGAGTTGTTTCTTGAGAATCACAGAATATCGTCACTTCCGGTTGCAAAACTTTCCAAGAAGATGTTAGTGTTTATAGAATAAATACAAGACATGTTTTCAAGTTCGAGAGGAGCTAAAATGATAACGTCTTAAACATGCCACAAGCCATGACAAAAGCACAGCAAACAGCGTTCTCTGCTTTCTTGATGTATTTAAAACTGAAACGTAAACATGAAGTATCTACTGCTAATGCTTGTGCTTGCTTTTTCAAAACAGAAACATGCTAAACTTTGATACTGTGAATGATTTGCAACACATCATTTTTTTAATTATTATTTATTATTGTTTTTATATTAATGAAATCAAATCTTAAATTTTAAAGCAAATGATTTCTTTCTTTATAAAAGTAGGTACATACATATAAGTCAGACTAAGTCTGTTTTTAATTCTTTGCTTGTTAATTATTAAGAAAGTATGTTTGCTTAAGATAAAAAGTTGTTACATTTTTTTCACTCTGTGTTAGATTTCATTTTTTCGCCTTTTTTAAAAGATAAACCAACAATCTACATTCTGGAATTTTGTGCAAACTTTGAAATTGTCATACTTTTATATTCGATATTTTGAAAAACTAATGCCTACATGATAAAAACTGAATATGTTTTCATATATTTCATTGATATTTTTTACAAATATTATATTTGCCAAGTTAAGTTATTGCAGAATTTTGCTAATTTAACATTGTTTTTCATGTAATCTAATTGACTACACTTTTTCATAAGGAAATAACACTAAATAAATACCACTCGACTGAATATTAGCTTCCTATAAAATAGCCAATGAACAAAATTGCAGAAATTTTACATTAAGATTTCGAATTGATCACTCGCATACATTTTACTGACTGGTTGATCAGCTGGACGTTTTTTTCAGCAGCGAATTTGTGTTACCATGCACATAAATTATCTCTACCGGTAGAGCAATAATTAAATTATTTTCGAGAATGTAAATAAATATATCTTTATATGTTAGATTAGTAAGAACATGCACTCATGATCAACCGATGTACAGATTTAACTGTACAACTCCGGTGCTGTTTACTTATATATGTCTAATGAATAACATCATTATATCCATTTACCAAATGTTAATGATAAAGGCTAAGTTATTTATTGAACAGCATGATACAGAGCACGTATCTTAGAATAAAGACTGCAGAAAAAGGACCATATGTCTAGACATCCAAAGTGAATGCATTTTGTTTGCTTTTCTCATTTTCAGATAGTATTTAGCTGGAAAAAACTGTTTTACCTTGAGCTGTGATATATTTTCTGTAGGATCTGGCTGTAGTCTTGTAGTGATTTCTAATTATAGCACCAAAATACTTATATGTATCAATTCAGAATGATTTAAAATAAACATGTAAACTTTAATTATTTCCTTAAATTATTCCAGGTTCTGTTTATTTCTAAAAAAAACTTAGCTTAATTTCGACTACTGTTTATTTTTAGAAAAGCAAACTTTGTTTTCCATACACTGAAGGGCAGGGGTACAAATAAGTATTCATTTTAAATTCAAGCCTTTTAAATCTATAACACGTTTGTAGTCTTTTTTTAAGTCTCTTTTACTCTTCGGCAGAAACTGCAGTTCCTGCGTATTCAATTGTAGCTAATTAGTGAAATAAAATTATTGCTTTATATACCATTTCCCTCTTGGCATTTTTTTTCGTTTGTTATCAAAGAAATTTTGGAATGCTCTGTTGATTATCAAAGGAATATGTTAACCTTATTCATAAGATACGTGCTGACGTTTTAAGTCGCTCGTCGTGCATGCTATGAAATAGGCGTTGCTATCGTAAACTATGGAGCAATCTGGTTCTTATACGCCTTCTGTTTTCCAGCGAAGTACACCCCGACGTGTATAAGGTCAACCCTAGCTAGTTCAAAGTAAATTGCCCATAAAAATAATCTGCAACTTAAGACCTTGATCATTTTATCTTATTTCAAGTTCTCAAAAAAAAAAACGAAAAAAAAAAGTTGTTATAAAGCACTTCAAATTTAATACATTAGACATTAAAAAATGCATTTTGTAAAACATGTCATGCAGCCATATTTTAGGCTTTTTGTCTCTTTTTCATATTTCAATCTACTATGAATTTCAAAATATCTGAATAATTATGGTTCTTACTTAAAAATGTACAAAAACAAATCTCTCGAAAAAGAAAAACAGCAAAAAGGTTAAATTGTATTTACTCTAAATGATCACCTACAATGCATCACAAGTGTAAGATATTATTGGTAAAGGTGCGGCTACTTGTTGTAAGATAGCTGGTATAAGTAATCATTTTTCACATCTTTTATCTTTATGCCATGGAATGTTAGCGTATACGACTTAACAATAGATATGCAATTAGGAATAACTAACTGGCATGTTATGATTCCATATACTTTAGCGTGAAATTCTTATTTTAATAACTTAAAGTATTTAAGGGAACATAGAAGCATGAAAAATCAGACAATGATTTTCGGTACCAAATGTAACTATATTAATTAATAAACTCCAATTTATGTCGCCTAATTTCACAATTTTCACTCACTTTAACAGCTAAGAAATTGAAATAAATGCATCGGTACCCCACTTATAACACATGAACTCCGCTGAAGCCGGGCAATATACGCTCGAAGAAAGCTACTGACAGTAGAAGACCTTTATCACAACTGATAAACAATCACCATTAGGAAACAATATACGATCTTGTTTATTCACAACGACAATATTATTACGTCTGCAAATAAGTTCAAAAGGTTTACTGTTTTATTGGTTAGTTCTTTAGTCATGTTTTACCTCATTAATAGCCAATCCAGCAGATTTTATGTAAAGTGTAGTATGCCTCTAAAGTTCCACTGTTAATTTAACAAGCAGTTCAAGGTAAGTATACCAAGTGACTTGTAGGTATCCTTGACCCATGTCTGCCATCATCTCATTATGGTATAACAACTACATGTATATATCAAAATACTGGTATCTTTAACAGTTTTCAACATTTCTGCCAAACCGAAATTGCTAATGGACAGACAACCCCAAAGACAGATGGACAACCAGCGGAATAATATAATATGTCACTTCAGGCGTATAAACTTTTCTGCCAAACAGTTTAAATTTCTTCCAATAAGTCACAATTTTTACAAAAATATAACAAAGTGTGATCTTGATGCGAACCAGCCGAAACCCATGCTTTGCACATCGCCTCACATTTCTGCCAATTATTTTCATTTTCTTTCAGTTGGTTCAAGAGATACAGAGCGAACACGAAATGTCATACATTAAATCGAAATGACTTAGTGTGACCTTGACCTTGATCTCAGCAAGTTGGAACCTGCACTTTGCACACTGTCACATAATGGTTACAATCTCTGCCAAGTAGTTACTTTTAATCGGTTCAAGAGATACATAGCGGACAAAACATATCAAACATAAAATAAGAATGACATAGTGTGACATTGACCTTAATCCGAACAGGCTGGAACCTGCGCTCTGCACATTGCCTCAGTATGGATTACATTTCTTTCAAAGTGTTTCAATCTCTTCAGTCGGTTTAAGAGATACAGAATGGACAAGAAATTTGACACATTGAATCATAATGACTATGTGTGTCTTTGACCATGTTCCAAGGATGTACATCTTTTCAGTATGGTTAACACTTCTGTCAAGAAGTTTCAATTTCCTAATTCGGTTCAATAAATGCATAGCGGACAAGAAACATGACACCTTAAATCATAGTGACTAAGTGTGACCTTGACCTTGATCTAGGGAATTCGAAACCGGCGCCCTGCACATCGTCTCAGTATGGTTAAACATTTCTCTCAAGTCTTTTTAAGTTCCTTAATTCGGTTCAAGGAAGACACAGCTGACAAGAAATTTGTCAAATGAAATCATAATCACTAAGTGTGACCTAGACCTTAACCTGGGAAAGCTGTGACCAGCGCTCTGCACATCTTTTTATGATTAACAAATCTGCCAAGTATATAATAAATCAGTTCTTAAGATACAGAGCGGTGACTAAATGTGATCTTGACCTTGATCTGAGAAAGGTGGAACCTGCGCTCTGCACATCTCGTTATAGTTAACATTTCTGCCAAATGGATTCAATTTTACTAAATCGGTTCAAAAGGAAGAGAGCAGACACGAAATAGCGGACGGACGGACGGACGGACATACAGACGAACAGGGGCATGACATAATACGTCTTCGTGCGTAAAATAACTTCCTTCAAAAAATTTAATACGTTGTTTTTTATGTATTATATGTTTTCATTCTCCCTACGTAAAGCATGCTGAGTCAATGGCCAAAGTTAAATGATAACGCTCTTTTTAAACAAAAGATAGAACACGTTTCAGAAAATATGAACTCCAGAAAAAGACGTGATGTCTAGATATCGCATGAATTATGTTTGTAAATTTCCTCTAAAAATGCGTTGTTACATTTTGATAAAATCAAATGGGTAAAAACAGAAAATAAATGATTGTTTCCACAGCACCAAATTATAATTCCTGTAACAGATATGTCTAAAAAAACAGAATGAAAACAAACCTTGATAATTATCCCTTTTTTCTACATAATTTTCTGAAAATCTTTTATTGATTCTATCTCACAGAAACTACTCATTAGTTTCAAGTTTTAACAATTGTCGAAAGCAATTCATAAGACGATTTTAAGATTGTATGAAGGACAGACAAATTCCTACACTGTCATTTTAGTTTAAAGTTTGTGAAAATAGTATGCAGATAAATAAGGCATTTTTATACGTCATAATAGTTTAATCTTGCACGTGGTGATAAAAATATAATCACTATTCAACCGTGCGTTCGTTTGTTCGTTCGCTACTGTTTATCTCCTGTTTTTATTTCTGTCTTTGAAAAAAAAAAGCTTAGAAAATTTAATTAAACGTAACTCTTGAAAATATTTCAAAACCTAAAGCAAAATAAACCTTTGATCAACTTCAGATGAACAGCTTTATTACATCACTGCAAAACAGTCTGTGTTTATCAAACGAATTTTTGTAAACAATCTCTTGAAAAGATACTGTTTTGTAAGCCTGAGAAAGATTTCCGCCAAAAATTATACAAAGACATTTTTTCCCATTTTGATCTTTACAGATTTAGAATTCAGGGAAGTTTTAGCACAAACAACTACACAAAACTCATACACATACTATTCACCTAATATTTCAAAATATACGTAACAATAATTACAGTAACTGTTCTAAATAAGCGTGAAACTAATGTTTCATATTTCGAAGAAGTTAGACTTTTTTCTTTAACGAAGACACCAGCCGATTATTCCTACATCATATTTGAATTCATATAAAAACAGGATTTCATTTGTCTGTATACGTACACAATTCGTACTATCCACCGATATATGTAACAAAATTTTCACCTGTTGCTAGTATATCTTTTTCTTTTTTAGAAATCATACACAACTGGCATACCAATTACATGACTTCGAACAACTTGTAACTTATATAATGTATAGAAATAATACAAACCTGTTAGACAACAGACCTTTCATTCAGCAAATAGGATATAAAGATATAGTTCTATTTTATTCAATCTACATTCATAAACTCACTTGCTAACCGTTACCGGTAGAGATTTTCATTGAACAGCGAAAGAAAAAAAAACATTTCAGAAAATGTGAACAAAAGAACTTAAGGAAAAAAATTCAATGCAATTTTTAATTTTCTTCTACTCACTACGTTTTTACTTTTTGAGACAAACAAATTTACACGTTTTTATATTTATTGTATCAGAGTATACATGTAACAAATATAATTCTTAAAATAAAGAAATGAAACCATACCTTGATAATCCTCCGTGTTTTACTTCAGATTGTCTGATAACCTGTGCCTAACTCACGCAAAAGAATCATTAGTGTAAAATTTCAGTTAAAGAATGATTAGCACTGATCGAAATTAATGCACCTTGTCTGAAAGGCAGATGTACTTCAATTATTTTCAGAAATCATTCCTGTATCTGTTGATTTCTAGGAATCTTTTATTCCTGTGCGTGGTTTTGAGCAATGTTTTTTTTCGAAATGGCATACTTGCTTATCGTATGCTTTTAATTATTCAAACAATGGTTTTTTTAGACGAAAAAAATAGCATCAACTATATGTTTCGTCTCAAAGTCACAATGTTCAGAAACGTTCATGTCAGTAATATCTAATCAAAATGAATATATCTATAATACATAATTTTATTTTAAGAATATCATAACTTGAAATGAAAATTATTATAAACCATAGCTAAGCTTTCATTATTTCAAAATGTACGTTTCCTACAAAAAGTGGCAAATAATTAAGAGTTTTGAACTTGATTTCAACGCATCTGGTGATAAAATTCACAACACTTTTATATGAAAGGAGTTCAAAGGATTTGAGAAAGATATCAACCAATAAAATTGTGTTTAGATAAACATAAACGTCATGTGACTACCAGTTATGTGGTGCTCATATTGATAATATTTCTACCACATTATCTGGGTTCTGAACCTACAATTACGTGTTTATGTTACAAAGGGGCTAATACAAGAGCGGTCTGTTGAGAAGTCCCCAATATTTATCATGGAGATCGTAGATCAGGTATGTTTGTATAATAATTAAGTATTATGTTTTCCATACGTCCTGTACGTCGCCCGTAAAAAAATGAAAATTGAAACAAAACAAAAAAACACACAAAAAACACACAAAAACAACAAAAAAAATCTCAATTTCAAAGGATAATTAAGTAAAACGTATCTCAAATGTGTTACTTCATAATTCATTTTAAAATTGATTTTGTCATTTTCATGCATTCTTAGCACGTAAACAGGCGCTTATAACATTTTGGTCCACTTTCCTTTTGACTAAAAATATTGCTCATATGGGTCAGTATATTAAACATTTCATTTATTTTAACTTTTTCAATAAAACATGCAATAGGTAATTGTGCCAAATTCGATATTTCCACATACTGAAACCGAACGATTAAAACTTAAAATATCAATACCAATGATGCCCTGTTTTTGTTAATATTGCTAAAATAAACTGTCAAACCATATTATACAACTGAGAAGAGTTTTTTTGTCAGCAATACATTATTCTGAAACTCTGGTAAAATTTGAATATTCTATGAACAAAGTGTGTAATAAAGAGATACGATCGATGGAAACAAAAACACAGCTACTGACATTTCAACAATTCAATTTTCTTTCTCTTAAAAACAATTTTCCTAATCTAGCCAGCGAAATGTTTACATGATTATGCGTTACAAAAAAAAATCTCAAGAACTTCTCTTCAGTTGTTTTACAGGTTAAATCTTCAAATCTTCAAACATCAGATTTTTGAAGGAAAGCTATATCCCCAAGGCTAAATGTAAAACATGTATTAACATGAAAGTACTAATATCGAATTCTTAAAATTGCTTCGCGATTAAACAGGAAAACATGACAGGTGTTTGTTTTATAATATTCGAAGCTATAAATAAACTTTAAATAAAAACAAACTTGAACACGAATGATCGAATCCAAAAATTACACTGTTACTTGCATTTAAATGAAATGAGAAGTTTCAAAAAGGAAAATATATTGCTATAAAAATCCAGAGAAATTTTCTGAGGGTATTCTTTTTGTTTGCTTTTTTTCATTTTCTCTCTTTAAAGGTAAATATTGTGTTGATCTGTCCCGCCCATGTTTGAAACCGGAACAAGAGCTTTATGTAAATTTCAAAAAAAAACAAAAAAAAAAAAAACAAAAACAAAAACACGCACATCTAAAACTGTGATTTTGATCATTCATTTTTCGTTTTTGTTTTATACTTTTTTAGATCAAAAAGTATCATCGTGGATAATTGACTGACATTCTCTGAGACTAAAGTATCAAGTGTTAATACAAGTTCTAAAAATAAATTTTTTCTTTGATATAAAAAATCTGACACATTCCCACAATTCATATTCGAATCTTATTAAAAAAAAATCAATATCGCCTGTGTATTTCTAGTTCGTTCGAGTTATCAATCGTTAATCAGTAATTTTTTTCAAATGTCATCATGAACAAATGAATAATTGAGAAAATCGATTTTAGAGAAACAGCATAAAGTATCTGATCTTAAGTTGTAGCAGACGACTGTTAAACTAGAAAACGGACAGCCTAGCAAGGATAATGTCGCATTAGATAGGTGTTAATGTAAAGAATACAAAATAAGGAACAATAACAATTTCATAAGACGTTGTTTGTGACCTTTTGTCTTTGAACACCGTAGTGGATCCTGTTATACTTCTGGTGGAGTAACAGACAGTTTACCATTAGAACTAAGGAACGGACAAACAATCTGATAAATCAGCATGCCAATTGCCTTGGCAAGGCGTGTCTAAATTCCCAACGAAAAATAAATCTCGATTATTTATACTTAACTTCCTGATTATTTTACAGAATATAAAAAAAACGAGCAGGTTTTATTCTATAAACAAAACTAATGAAATATAAACACAAATTATAGATCTAATCTGTCACGATAAAAATTACATCCTATCAATTTGTTTTTCATCAGCTGTGATGAACTTTAAAAAAAAACAGCAAAAAACAAAAAAAAAAAAACAACAAAAAACAGCAGCACTTGATGTGCACCGACCTAATTTACATAGCACGTTTATGTAATAAAAGCATGGAAATGAATTTATGATGCAAGTAAAGTTAAAAAGGGTTGCCCTTTAATCAACCATACGAAACATATCCTAAAAATGAGCCCAACGCTTAAGAAATGATGATAAATGACTTATAATGTACCCCAGTTCGTAGAAAATATTTACTATTAATAAGACAGCAGTGTTTACAGCTTTTATTATATTTGTGCGTCTGTGCTTTCTCACGTAACCAACAAATCTATCTATGTTGATGATCGGCTAATGTTGTGGGTATTTAAATACCTACTTATCTGGTAAAAAATTGGAAACTGCTTTATTCTCTTACACTTAATACTTTACAAAACAATAGTAGTGAAGTTTAATTTTAAGAGAAACAAGTTACATACAAACAAGTGGACCCATTGTTCTATCCCAAGAAAAGACTATTTAAATGTCTGTATTTTTGTTTATGAATATCATTTCATAAGGGTCTTTCAAAAACCACACATGATAAATAAACGACTGTGATGCAACACTTGTTGGTAACCAGCACTTCACACATGAACTGCTCTATGTCCTTGTGTAATTCAAAAGGTTGATAATAAAAAAACAAAAAACAAAAAACAAAACAAACAAAAAAAAAACACCAGTAGAAGCCAACAAAGTCGTCACTAATGTTGGACTTTCAACACTGTTTAAATTATTCTGTTTAATCTCTAACATTTACTTTGTGTCGGGTCACGTCTTATTTGCAATTCTCTAGTGTCTGTCTTTTATTTTCTAACAAACACATTAGCTTGTAAGGATAGCTTACTTCAACACAAAGTCACTTTAGTGTTATTTAGACTCATTTCGGAACGTACTTTTTTTTATAAATGACGTCATACAGTAATTAAACATGACATGGCATTTACGACAAACTAACTGAAAATACTATTGATCTCTATCTGAGAATTAAAATAGTGATTGTCTGAAAAGTTATTTTATATAACAATTGCTTTTTGTTTAAATAGTATAATTGTATGTAGAAAATGTTAAAAGAGACGGAAGCCATTTTTAAAGTTACAAAAAAAAGAAAAGAAAAAAGAAAAAAAAACATGAAAAGGAGTATTGTAAATTCAACTACAAGTGGAGGTTTGATTTAATATATCCAAAAAATTGCACTGCACTCGCCAGTCCTGTTCAGCTGTTCAGTTTGAGACGGATCTATTCAGTAATAAAAAAATTGAACATTTTTGTACATATTAGGTGATATAATTCTAAGATTCGTTTTGTTTCGAAATGTTTCTATTGCTAATTTAGCAGGTAATGTTCATTATGAGGTTGGTGTAAAAATCAAAATATGATGAAACACAATGTTTACTACAAAATTAATAATACGTTTCATTACTCAGTGGAAGGAGACTTTTGTTTAAGGGTGATATTGGTTTGCATCATAAAGTCATTTATTTCCCTTAGTTGTCAATGCCATGTCCTCTTACTAACTAACTAATACTTCGTTATTAGGTTGGTGTGAAAATCAGAATATGATGAAACACAATATGTACTACAAAATTAATAATAGTTACGTTTTATTACTCAGTGGAGAAGACTTTTGTTTAACATTCAAACTTATATTTTGTCGTGTTTTCGCATGGCCCCTTTTCGCCCCGCCATACAAAGATACGACAAACTTCAGGTACAGACACGGCACATAGAATGTGGCGTGTTTTCATGTGGCGGGGCGAAAATTCGCTAGGCG
Source organism: Cyclina sinensis (assembly GCA_012932295.1). Classification (NCBI taxonomy): domain Eukaryota; kingdom Metazoa; phylum Mollusca; class Bivalvia; order Venerida; family Veneridae; genus Cyclina; species Cyclina sinensis. The sequence goes on from JAAONU010000005.1 coordinate 14,559,216, forward strand.
AAAACATGCCAAAATTGCAATTTTCGCCCCGCCACGCGAAAAATATTGTCGTGTTTCCGCATTTTCGCCCCGAAAACACGCTCATACGACATGGCACAAATCAACCACCATAAAAATTAATCTTTGATCGACGTCAGGTGAACATCTTACTTACATCATTGCAGAACATTATCACAAGAATTTCTGTAAACAATCGTTGGAAAGGATACTGTAATATAAACCTATGTAAGATTTTTGCCAACAAATACACGAAGTTATTTTTTCCTTTTCGACTTAGAATCAAGGAATTTAGCATAACAACTACACAAACTCATACACATGTTGTCAGAATTATCCTTTCAATATGTACGCAATATAATTTACAGTTGTGAAATGTAACCTAAAATATTTCGAATAAGTAAGACTTTTTTTGTAGGAGACAGCAATGGATTAATGCTACATCATTTTTTAATATATATAAAACAATAAACATATTATTTGCTTGTCCCTAAATTTATATGAGAATGTCACTTTTCTTTATACATATAAAGTTCGTACTATTCTCCGATTTATGTAACATTATTATCACGTGTGGCTAGTATATTATTTCTGTTTTGAAATTGGTTTAAAAACCGTATACCAATTATATGACTTCGAACAGCTAAACCAGTTAAGTTTGTTACTTAAATTTTATTTGTTTATAAGTAAGTTAGTGATTTTTAAGAACTATTTGACAATTTATCTTTCATATTATAAGTATGGTGCTGTTTTATTCTACATTCTTTGACACACTTGCTAACCGTTACCGATAAAGTTCTACTGAAAAGCGTGAGTAAAAGCACGTTTAACAAAATATGGACAGCTGAAGAAAAACACAGGTGTATTTTAGTTCTATGTAATATGTTTTTAACATTCCTCTATTCTAAGTGCGTTGTTACCTTTTGAGAAAACAAACTTTCGCATCTTTTTACTGTTACTGTATCAGGTTATGTAACAAATAACAGTCTCAAAAGAAAGAAATGAAAGCATACCTTGAAAATTCTCCTTGTTTTACTTCAAATTGCCTGATAACCTGTGTTTAACTCACGCAAAAGAATCATAGATGTCAAATTTCTATTTAAGAATGATTGGTGGCAATCTAAATTGATACAAACTGCCTGACAGGCAGATACACTTTACTTTCAGAAATCATTCCTCTATCCGTTTATTTCAGGAAGGTTTTTCTGAGCTTGGTTTCGTACAATGTTTATTTAGATTGGCATACATGCTTACCGTATGGTTTCAATTATTTAAACAAATAGTTTTTTAGATGAAACAGCTATATTATCAATCTTATGTTTCGTCTTAAATTCAAAATGTTCAGAAAAAATCATGTCAGCAATATCTAATCAAAATGAATATTTCTATAATACATGATATTATTTAAAGAATATCAAAACTTGAAAATTTATTTTATAGACATATTTCAAAATGTACGTTTCCTTAAAAACTGGCAAATAATTTAAAGTTTTGAACTTCTTCTGATATAATACAACTTATATGTTTACTATATGAAAGGAGCTCAAAGGGTTTGAGAAAGAGATCAAGCAATCAAATTGCGCTGAAAAACAAAATAAACGCAGTCTGATTACTAGGTTTGTGTTGCTAATGTTGATAATATTTCTACAACATTATCTAACTTCTGAAGCTACACGGATGTGTTTACATTACAAAACGGTTATTACAAGAGAGCTCAGTTTATAATAGAATGAAATCTGTTACAAGAAATTTTGTTGTGCGAATCGTAGATCAGGTATGTTTTTTTGTCATAACAACAAAATTTCTTGGAACAGACTTCATTAATTATTCTGTTTTCAATATCTCTTGTACGTTGCCCGGTGAAATATAAATTGAAACAAAACAATTATGTTTTAGAAATTTTCGATTCTAAATTTCAAAGATTAATGAAGTTAAACGTATTCCACATGTTTTATTTCATTATTTTATTTAACATGGTTGCAAACTATTTATTTTGTCATGTTCATACATTCTTACCATAAACGTTCTCTTTCGCTACCTGTTATAACATTTTTGTCCTTTTCTTTTCTTTTGACATAAAAAATATAACACGAAATACATGTTTGTACAACATTCAATATCCCCTCCCCAATATTAAAAGGTTAATTGACACTTAAAATATCAGTTGTTTCGTTTCTATTATTGAAGTAAAGTGTCAAGCCATATTATGCAACTGAAATTAGTTCTTTGTCAGTAATACATTATTCTAAAACTCTGGAATTATTTGAAAAGTCTATGAACAAAGTGTGTACAGAGAGAGATGGTATATTAGCTAAACGTAATATAAAACCTTTTTTTTTTCGCTTAATAGATTTTCCTATTCCGGATTTTTTTTACATGATACTGCGTTATCCTACGTCCAAAAACAGCTTAATCTCTCTTCCCTACTCAAACTTGAAAGCTTGCTCACTTTATCTTAAAAAGAGAAACACCAAGAACTGGACATTTGTTCTTTTAGCTGCTTAAGACTTTAAACATACGCCAGATATTTGTCTGATAATTTTTTTATTTTTCTTTATTTTTTGGCAACGCTTTTTCGAAGGAAAGTTCATGATTAATATTGGCAATATAATCCGAAGGCTAGATTTAATACATATAATGACATGAAATGACGATTATCGAATCCTTTTAATTGCAACGTGCTTAAACCGGAAAACATTTACAGGTGTTTGTTTTTGTATATTTGAAACTATAAATAAACTATAAGTAAAAAATCAAACTTGAATCAAAATATTACACTGTTACTCACATTGAAATGAAATGAGAAGTTTCAGAAGGATATATAATGCCATAGATATTAAGAGATAATTGATCATTCTATCTGAGTGCATTCTTTTTATTTATTTAAAAAAAAATCATTTTTTCTCTTTAAAGGTAAATATATATTATAGTGATCTGTCCTGTCCATTTTTTAAGACTTGAACAAGAGCTTTAAGTAAATTTCACAAAGTTCACACAATTGTATAGACACACACATACACAAAGCTAAAATTGTGATTTTTGTAGATAATTTCTTTTTCAAGTTTTACCTGACAAGTAAAGATTTTGAATTTATGTCGAGGTACATGCTGTTATTTGCTGACAAATTCTCCTTTTTACAACTGATTCTTAACAGTTTACAAGCTGTTCTAAATTATGTTCCTGAATATTCGTATAAATGGAGGATAAAGATTAATGTAATTAAAATAAAATTGTTTTTGAAAAACGTAAGTCGAGACTATGGCTAATCTACTGATATTGTTTATTCTTTTATATATCGTGGCATTAAAGCCATATTTGAACAAGCACTAAACGCGTATCAAAATCTTCTTTTTTGTATTTCATCAGTGAATTTTGATGTTAAAACTTAGCTTATTCGATTCATTAGTAACACATTATGATAATGTATGTTTCAGAAGTGTGAGGTATATATAATTTTAAAGATGTTAATAGACAACATATTCTTACGAACATGAAAGTCCGTAACAGAAAGATGCAATGCATTTTAGAATACATAACCTTTATCTCCCGCGTGACACGCCAACACTCTAACCACTGAGCCAAAGAATCGATTCCCTGACGCACTTGTCAGAGGTTGTGTTTATACAATAACAGGAAGGTGTGCACTAGACCGTAACACATCCCCTCTTGAGAAAGTCATCTTTCATGATGACGAATGGTGTTGAGTATTTTTGGATCAATGGATCAGACAGAAATCTTGAAAGATTTTTAAATTTTTTTATTTCAATCTTTTCAACTAAGTCCAGGAGGGGTTATCCCGGACGAACTCCCATATTACGAACAGTCCGTAACAGAAAGATGCAATGCATCTTAGAATATCCAGAGCGGAAATTGAACCCCGATCTCCCGCGTGACACGCCAACACTCTAACCACTGAGCCAAAGAATCGATTCCCCGACGAGCCTTTCAGAGGTTGCATTTATAAAATTAGAGAAAGGTGTGCACTAGACCGTTACAATATAAAATTTTGCAAATATATACGTACTTGGAGTGAAACCTCAAACTTCCAATGTTGATGTACTTTGACAACTTGCAAGATGCCCGTTATCTGTTAAATTTATGGAACGGCCGAGAAATTGTTGGTTAAAGATTATGAAAAACAGAGATAATTTTATTAATACTTTTATCATTGATCAGTTGAATTTAAATAATAGAAAAAAAAAAAATAATAGAAAGAGGAAGGTCTGCGCATTGGAGCAATTTCTAGACAATTGGGTTTCAGTGCAGTTTTGGGTAGCTATGATGCCGAAAAAAGTTAAGAACATATACTAATCAATTTTACGACCAATATATTCAGGAGTGGTATGCAACCATTCCAAATAAACCAAAATCAATCTACTATAAATCTTTTCAATGCGATTTTTAAATCTGAGAAGTATCTTGACATAATAACCATTGATAAGATTAGAAAAGATATCACTAGACATAATCTATGTTCCCATACACTAGAAACTGAAAGCGTTAGGTATTTAAATATTTGAAGAAATGAAAGAATTTGTGTTATATTTTATGAATGTTGTTGAGTGAGAATTTCTTTTTCTTTTATGTTGTCCACTGTATCGAAATCTTAGACAAAAATATAATATCGACATTTCATTTCCATAAATTCAGAAATTTGTTGAAACAATAAAATGCCAGAATAACAATAGATTTTAAAGCGACTGACTCACAGACGATGATAAAAAGAAAATGTTTATACATCTTGAAATTCTTGCTGCAATCGCGAAGAACATATTAAAACTAAGTTACTGACTCAGTTTTTGTTACAGAAAAACATCAAAATATAAAGTTTTACTTTTACACACTTTTATCGGTAAAAAATTAGATACTTTAGTTATAACATTAATTTTGAGGCAATTGAATACGTAGATGCCGTGGCTCAGTGGTCTTAGTCGTCGCTCTATATTTTACCGACCGAAAGGTCGTGGGTTCAAATCCTGGTTAAGTCAAAACTTTTTTTTGCAGTTTTCATGGTGTATAGAAGCATAATATTATATCTTTTCCAGAGTTCATTAAATCCTCTTAAATTTGAAAGAATAAAAAATTTCAGCAAAATTTTGTGAGTCAGTCGCTTTAAAATTTTGCCAAATTTGTGCACAATTCTGTGTAAAGTAAACAGGAAAAGCTAAAAATTGTACCTGTTTCTTACGTTCTTATTTGAAAACACGTATTTCTGTTTTCTACTAATTGGTAAATGTCGGTCTTGTTTGGTTGTACAATCCTAGTATTTATTTGTGTAAGATTTTGGTCTGACCATTGCTGACCAAGGCCATTGGTATTGTTTAACGCTGACATGCCAACATAACTTGAAATTGTTAAAAATTGGAATTGTTTATTTTATTTTTTCAAGACATCAATAAGTGTCATCGTGGTTTAGTGTCATACATTGTCTAAGAGTGAGAAAATTTCTGAAAGGTCTGACATTTTTCTTTGATATCACTCTTCAATCTGACGCATTCTCCCTTCAGTTCACATTCAAACTGTATTCACGAAATACTCAAAATCAAGAAAAAAAAATTCAATATCGCCTGTGAGTTAAACTTTCATTCGAGTAATCAATCGTTAATCAGTTTTTTTTTTCGATTGTCATGAACAACTGAATAAATGAAAAAGCCGTTTTTAGAGAAACAGCATCAAGTATCTGACCTTAAGTTGTAGCAGACGACTATTAAAATAGAAAACAGACTGACTTTTCGCAATAGCCTAACCAGGATAAAGCCATATTTGAGGCAAGGCATATATGTAATGAATACGAAATAAGGAAAAATTAACAATTTCATAAGTCGTTTTGTCTTTGGACACCGTAATGGATTATGTTATACCTCTGGTGGAGTAATAGATTATGTACCATTAGAACTAAGGAACGGACAAATAATCTGATAAATCAGCATGCTAATTGCCTTGGCAAGGTGTGTCTAAATTCCCAACGAAAAATAAATCTCGATTATTTATACTTAATTTCCTGAATCTTTCATAGAATAAAAGAAAACGCTCAAGTTTTTATTCTATAAACATAACTAATGAAATATGAACACAATCTGTACATTTAATATATCATGATAAAAAGTACATTCTATCTATCTATTTGTTTTTCAGCAGGAGCGGTGTACCTGGTGTACCTTAAAATCAACAATGAACCGCACCTGATAAAAAAGGTGTTTAAAAGTGTAACGACCTTGTTCAAATTCCTTAAGAATGAAACGCGTACTACTGAAAATGCATTTGAAATGACCATAAACGACTTATAATGCACTTTAGATAGAAGACATCATTTATAATTGATAACAGCAGTGCCAAATTTAAAGCTTTAATTATATTTGTGCATCCGTGCTTTCTCAAAAAAATAAATAAATCTTATAATAGTATCTAAAATGATGATCAGATGATAAAATAACGATGTAGGTAGAAATACCTACTTATCTGGGCAGAATGTAGGATATTTTTGCCTTGTCTCGTCATTTTGATATGAATTTGTAACATGAAACAGAAACAAAGGAAAAACCAAAAATGAAAGCTCATGACAAAACAGCGTAATAAACAAAATCGCTTAAATCTGTGAGATGTAACATACTTAACAAAACAATAGAAATGAAACTGAATTTTAAGAGAAACAAGAGCATACAAATAAGTGGACCCATTGTTCTATCCCAAATCCCAAGAAAAGACTGTAATTTAAAATGTCCGGTTTTTTGTTTATGAATACCATTTCATAAGGGTCTTTCGAAACCTATATCTGATATATTGACAGTGACGTGAAAAGAAAATAATCACAACATTCACATTTTGACAAATTACAGCTAAAGTAAAATCATAACTAACTGAAGAACTGCATCCTATTTGTAATTGTAAACACTATAATAAAGACATGCTTGATAACTAACTTATCCTTAATGAGCAATAATCAAAAAGAATTTACTAATCGTTCAAGAATTTGGACAAATTAAGCAACGGCTTTTTTTTGCATCAAAAATGCATTTCGAACGGACAATTTCCAGCTGTCAAGTAAGACAAAACCCAACTGAGTGCAATGCTTGTTTTTAACCAGCAATTCACACATGACATGCTCTATGTCTTTGTGTAATTTAGAGGGTTGATAAAAAGATACTGAACATCATTTGCAGGCAACAGTGAACGATGTTGGACATTTACTCCGGTTTAATCTTTCTAGATATTAAAGGGACTGACTCACAGATGAGCCGACGATGAAAAAAAAAGAAAATGTTTATACATCTTGAAATTCTTGCTGTAATTGTGAAGGACATATCTAAACTAAATTACTGACACATTTTTTGTTACAGATAAAACATCAAAATATAAAGTTTCACACACTTTTATGGGTAGAAAATTTACCCAATAAGTCACAGGGTAGATACTTTGGCTATAACATTAATTTTAAGGAAATTTGGTCACTAGTCTCCATTGCTCAGTGGTGTAGGTCGTCGCTCTAGATTTTACTAAAGGGTTCGAATCCTAGTCAAGTCAAAACTTTTTTTTTTCATTTTTCATAGTGTATAGAAGCATAATAATATGTTTTTTTTCCATAGTATATTAACTTTTCTTAAATTCTAAAGAAAAAAATCGGCTAAATTCTGTGAGACAGTCGCTTTAATACCATCTTATTTATTTTTTGTCGGGTCGACGACCTACTTGCCATTTCTTAGTATTTGTCTTTAATTTCGTTAACTTAAGCTCAAAAGAATAGCCTACTTCAACATAAAAGTTATTTAAGTATTATTGAGACTAAGTTTAAGTGCTACGTATCAATGACTTCATACAATAATACAAAATGATATGGACTTTACGAAAATCAGTTATTAAAAATACTAATGATACCTTTCTAAGAATTTAAAATAATGATTGCGCAGAAAGTTATATGATTTTTTTCCCATAACAACTGCTTTTGTTAAAATAGTTTATTTATGTGTTTAAAACGTTTAAAAGAGGTTTTAAAGCTACAAAAAAAATGTTTAAAAAAATTAAAAAAAGGAAAAGTGAAGATGAGTATGTATACTTAACTAATATAATAACTACAAGAGGATGACTTGCACTGCACTAGCCAGTCCTTTTTACCTATTCATTTTGAGATGGACCTATTCAGTAATACATTTAACGTAATAGTAGGCATAATCAGCTTTTTAACCCTAAGGCCACACCAAATTAATATCTTGTTCTTCGGATTTTTTTGAGAAAAATATGGGGCGAGCGAGCGAAAAAAAAATTAAAATATTTTTTTTCTGATCACTCATTTAGTGGAGCGAGCGAAGAGCGAAGAAAAAAATGTAAACCATGATAGCGTTTAATCAGTATGTTAAAACCACTTTTAATTTATCGATTTCAAAAGAATGATTTAAACATGACAAAGCCTTTTTGAGAAAAACAGCTCTACATATATACATGTATTTTAACAATTCAGTTAGAAACAGATAAGCAGAGTGCACATCAAGTATAATGATCAAGATGCCAGTTACACGTCATATGATGATCATTTATGCCAATTTATTTTAAAATCCTGTCATGCTTGACAAAGTTATAAGCCAGACACTAACATCTACGCATAAACTTTAAGTGTCCACTGTGACCTTCACCTTTGAGCAAATGATATGGTTCATGCATGCGACACATTGTCTTCATATTATGATCATTTATATCATTTTTTCCCCGAAATCTCATCATGTATGACAAAGATATGAGGCGGACAGACGGATGGACAAACCAACCGACAGGGTAAATGTTACATGCCGTCCTGCCATTTTATGGCAGGGGCAAAAAAAAATGTAAAAATCTATTGCTAGTAACTGTTACCCTTGACCATGATCCCTAGAGACCCAAACTGCACCCAATGTTAGAGGATATTAAAAGGAACCTGCCTATACATGTGAACACAATTTGTTAATACATAACACCTGTATGAACAAAAGTATGAAAAATAACAAAGGGCAATAACTAGAAAATTATAAATGGAAGAGTTATTTTTCTTGTGCGATGCACTTTTACTTAATGCAATCTATCCACCTATGAAGTTTCAAATTTCTATCTCAAATACTTTTCTAGTTATGCTCCTGACAAAAAAAAAATATGCATAAAAAATATCAAAGGGCAACAACTTAGAAAGTATGGAAATAAGTGTTACGTTTCTTGTGCACTGCACTTTTCCTTAATGAGATCTATCCACCGATGAAGTTTCAAGTTGCTAGATGAAACACTTCTGGAGAAATGCTCCAGACAAATTTAAATTACAATACACGGCTGCAGCTCTGAACAGTTCGTTGAAGTCTGCATTAAGAGGTATTTCTACTGCAGTCGGTGGAAAAATGGCTTTATTGTCATCACCCTCGCAACAGGAAACAACAAACACGTAAGAGGCCATTTTCCTTTGTTGATTTATGATGTGATCCAAAAATATGACATTCATTTGGTAATCGAGCAAATCATTACCTAACGCCAAGTAACGGGTCTCTACCGCGCTGAATAGTGATAATCGCGTCGCGTAACTGAGTATTAAACCGAAGAACATGTTCTGTAGAAATTTGCACTATAAATTACAATCAAAAGTAATAACTTTTTTTTCGCACCGGGCGATTTCGACCCAGTGCAAATTTTACGACAGGAGCGGGCGGTGAGAAAAAAATTAAAATATTTTTTTTTCATTTCTTCGAAAATTGATGCGGCAAATCCGACGAACAGGAGATCATTTTGGTGTGGCCTAATGAGATACCTGCTGCAGAGGTCTGACACACGGCTTAAAAATGAGCATTTCTTGTAAAATATAGATGAGAATAGACTATGAAGATATACTGTGTCTTTTGCTAATAATAGTTAAACCATTTTCAAAAGAGATATTGTAACGCATTTTACCAACAACATAGTGTGCCAGTAATAAGAAGAGCAGGTTCTTATGAATAATTTAAAATGTAAAATACCACAAGAAAAACAGCAGTCTTCAAAATATGTTACATTTGGCACTGTTACTGATTTTACAGAAGTGGTTTGTGGGAAGAATTGGCAACATTATCAAGTGAACGGAACTGAGCGTAAGCAATGATGCAATATTAATTACATGTTCTGAATGTCCGAAAATCGTTGCTAAAGTAATGCAAAATACTAAAAGTTTTTATATGTTAATTTACTTGCTATCACATTCCAATGTTATGCAAAATTTTCAATGTTGAATATTTTTCGGATCATTCTCTATGTAACACCAAAAGCTACTACGTTGTCTGCGAAATATACTTATGGCAAATCTTATGCAACGTAGATTACAACTCGGGTGTTTAGACACTTTAAACTAGATGGGTATTCAGTTAAACACTTGTGTCGCCCTTGGATACTTTGTCAGAATAACTAACAAGAGGGCCATGATGGCCCTGGATCGCTCACCTGAGTACTTTGGCTGTAGGTTTGCTGCTAAGCAGTATTTCATTTTTTAATTGAAAATATGTAAGTGCCTACAAACCAAATATGTAAAATATCAGTCAATAAATAAAGGCTCTGTGACAGAAAGTAGAAATAACTATTATAAGCTATGGTAACCTTGACCTTGACCCAGTGACCTCAAACCCTACCCATGGGTAGACGTCCATGCAAGGAACCTATATACTGAATATCAAAGATATTTGTCTATAAATGAAGGCTCTATGGGGTACAGTAGATAAATCTATTTTTAGCCTCCATGACCTTTAACCTTATCTAATAATTTCAAAAAGCTTGATAAAGCTTGCTTCATGCCAAATTTTAAAATTCTAGGCCTTGTGGTTTCAGACAAGAAGATTTTTAAAGATTTTCTTCTATACTGCTATTTAAAACTTATGACCCCTCAGGCGGGGCCAATAGTGACCCCAGTGACAGTTTTCAAACAAACTAGGTAGAGGTCCACAAGACAATGCTGCATACCAAATATCTAAGCTGTACCCGTTGAGGTTTTCAGTAAGAAGATTTTTAAAGATTGCCTTTTTTACATATTAAGGGCCCCCGGGGCGGGGCCAATTTTGACCCCGGGACCAACATATAAACAATACTGGTAAAGGTTCTCAACACAATACTCCACACCAAATATCTAAGGTCTAGTCCTATTAGTTTCGGAGAAAAATGATTCTCATGTTTTTCCTATATAACTATATGTAAACCAAGAGAACCCTCGGGCGTGGCCCATTTTGACCCAGGGGACATAATTTGAACAAACTTGATAGAGGACCACTAGACAATGCTGCACACCAACTATCTAAACTCTAGGCCTTGCGGTTTCTGACAATAAGATTTTTTAAAGTTTTTCCTATATAACTCTATATAAAACATTTGGCCCCTGGGAGGTGGGGGGGGGGGGGGCATTTTTGACCCAGGAGCCATGATTTGAACAAACTTGGTAGAGGTCCACTGGACAATGCTGCACACCAAATATATAACTCTAGGCCTTGAAGTTTCTGACAAGAAGATTTTTTAAAGTTTTTCCAATATAACTCTATGTAAAACATGTGACCCCCGGGGCTGGGCCATTTTTGACCCAGGAGCCATGATTTGAACAAACTTGGTAGAGGTTCACTGGACAATGCTGCACACCAAATATCTAAACTCTAGGCCTTGTGGTTTCAGACAAGAAGATTTTTAAAGTTTTTCCTATATAATTCTATGTAAAACTAGTGACCCCTGGGGCAGGGCCATTTTTGAACCAGAGGTCATAATTTGAACAAACTTGGTAAAGGTCCACCTGATAATGCTTCATACCAAATATCTAAGCTCCAGGCCTTGTAGTTCTGGAGAAGAATATTTTTAAAGTTCCAACTTTTAAAAATCTATTTTTAGCTCCTGTGGCCTAGAAATGCAATGGACCTGAACCATTTGAACAATTTTGGTAAAGCTTCATGCAAGTAACATTCCTGCCAAGTTTCAGGAAGATTGGCCCAGCAGTTCAGGAGAAGAAGTTCTTTGATGAAAAAGTTGACGACGCACGCACGCACGGACGGACGACGGACATCAGGCGATCACAAAAGCTCACATTGAGCACTTTGTGCTCAGGTGAGCTAAAAAGGTAAACAAGGAAAAGACAGCATGCTAGTCCAAGTACAAGACCTATCCGCAGACAGCACGCTCCACTTTCCTCAATGCTCGATATTAAATTATAAGCCAGGTTAAACAAGGGGACCAGGTGAAAAAAATTGAGTGGGGTAGGGCAAGTACCTAGTCATAGAAGATGAAATTTTTTTCTTGGGGGTGGGGGAGGGTGTCTGGTGGCGGGATGCTGAGAGTGGATGGAGAGTCAAGTACCTATGTATTAAAAAAAATCGGGGGTTGGGGGTGGAAGCGTCCTATGCAGGGGGTGGGGAAATACCTACACATCCTATGTAAATAAACAGTTTAGTGCTAGGCTAGGGAGTGGGTTACTCAAGTGAGAAAAAAACGAGGGGGAAGGGAGGGAGGGTCTGTTGGGGTTGAGGGTGGAGGTCAAGTATCTACATATTTGAAAAAAATAACGAAAAAAAAATTGGTTGGGGGGGGGGGGGGGGGGTAAAGTGATGGGTACGTAAGAAGAGTGTCCCCAGGCGGGGGGGGGGGAGGACTGACCCATCTCATGTAAGTTAATATTTATTTCAAAGCTTAAGATGTTCTTTTCCAATAAAGGAGTAAAAAGAACTTTTTTAGGGGGCGGGGAAAGTCGTCAAGTAACGTAATACCTACATATTTTTAAAAAAAGATTTTTTTTAGGGGGGGGGGAGGGAGGGTGCTAAACGAGAAGGGGGTGTAGTACCTACATATTCAAAAAAAGTAATGAAAGGAAGAAAATGGGGGCGGGGCTAACTTTGATCCCAGGGACATGGGTACCAACTATCTTTGCAGGGGCTGGTTGGTGATCTAGTATTCCAAGTTTGAATGGAATTCTTTGAGACTTTTTGAGAAATGGACATTAACAAAAAAGGTTAACCAAGAAATTTTAAGTTGAAAAAGGGGCATAACTTTGCAAAAATAAATTTAAGGATTATTTGCCCTTAAGAAATTGTGTCGCATTTTGATAGTGAACATGCATTCTAAATATGAAGTAAATAGCTTTGATAGTGTCTGAGAAATGGACCTTAACAGCCAATGTTAAGTTTTCGTGACAAAATCCAACTACAAAAAGGGGCATAACTCTGTCACATGTGACCTTGACCTAAAGGTTTTGGCATCATCGCGACCCTGTTGACGTAAGCAATATATTTTGAAAGTTTGTTGATATGAGGAAATGTTAAGAAATGACAAAGTTACAGCCAACGTTAAGTTTTCGTGACGGACCGACCGACGGACCGACAGACAAGGCGATCCATATGTATCGCCGTTTCTTTGAAAGGGCGACACAGAAACACTGTTCATCCCTTTTCAATCTGCCATTTACACATTTTTGTATGATAGCGTTCATCGTTGAAAATAAATAACATATAAAGCGTCGGGATCTTCCTTCACTGAAGTATCATGTATAATACTGGTAAAAAGCAAATGACTTCGAATTACTGAGCTACAAATGTACCAATGTTTTAAAATTTTGGATAAAACAATTCGGAGATCAGTCACTGTGTATTTTGAGAAAAATATGATTTTGTCTAGAACCATTCTAAAGTTGACGCTAATTAAGCAGGTAACCTTCATTATTAGGTAGGCGAGAACATCTCATTATAATGAAACACAGTATTTGCAACATAAATGTATGCTTCATAACCCAGTGGTAGGGGAAGTTCTGTTTAAAGATGAAAAATTTTGCATCATCAAACCAACAATTTGGACATCAGTCACTGTGTTATTTTGAGAAAAATATGATTTTGTCTAGAACCATTTTAAAGTTGATGCTAATTTAGCAGGTAACCTTCATTATTAGGTTGGCGTGAAAATCTCTTTATAATAAAACAAAGTGTTTGCAACAGAAATGTACGTTCATAACTCAGTGGTATGGGAAATTCTGTCTAAGGATGATAAGGTTTTGCATCATTAAATCAAGGATCATATATTTATTTCTGTTAGTTGTTAATAATATTTCCACTTTCAAATTGTTGTTTTCCCAGAATGAACTGTCTCGTCTTTTTATATCAACTGAGAGAGATAGACGTTCATTTGCAATCCATACTCTAATATGAAATCAATTTTACGTGCTTTGTATATTCTATGAATAACTTTGATTCAATAAGTGACATTTGTCCCGTGGCTTATTGTTCAAATTCATTGATATATAATGAATACATTTCACATCAAATGACATTATATCACACCATACTTTAGTAATTGGACTGTCTGTGTAATCTTCGCACATCTCCTGGAAGTTGTTGAAGTCAAATTCCTTTTTAAAACAACAAAGATATATGACAGCCAAAAAAATGCTGAAGAAAATAGCTGAGAAGGTAGCTGAAGTAAGATATAATGTAAATAAAAAGTAGTAAGGACACACTTCTCTGCTAGAAATGAAATGATTGTATTTAAAGTAACCACAAAGGTAGTTAGTTGTCATGGGCCATGATTTACTTATCGAGAGCAGAACTTTTACACAATGGGTATATCTAACGAACAGCGGTGCAAATTTATAATTTCAAATTTAAAGAGTCACTCTGACCACTTATGCAGTGTGAAAAAAAGATACAACAATTTATTTTTTCAACCGACTGAACCTCAACGAATAAGGAATCCGTAACAGATCAATTGCTTTTCTGATTCTTTTTTCAGATTTTTTTAAGGAAAAAAGATATAAGCTTTAAAAATAGAGTTTACTGAAGCTAATTTATTACCAACAACCAGACGAAACCAATTAATTAATTAATTACATTGATCTAAGTATTTAATTATCGAATTAATCAATTAATTATTAAATTATTTCTTATTATCATATTTTACATTCTGCGAAAAAGATGCAACATAATTTGCACGAATAACAGGCTAAAATAAAATAAAATAAACCAAGGTCATTCTTTGCAGAATGGTATGAAATTGTCAGACATAGCTGTTACCGTAAAAATGCCGCTTAGGTTATTACCTGCAAACAGTGTTTCACTTGAAGCAGTGATAATTCAGTGAAATGCCGCTTAGGTTATTACCTGCAAACAGTGTTTCACTTGAAGCAGTGATAATTCAGTGAAATGCCGCTTAGGTTATTACCTACGAAGAGTGTTTCACTTGAAGCAGTGATAATTCAGTGAAATGCCGCTTAGGTTATTACCTGCAAACAGTGTTTCACTTGAAGCAGTGCTAATTCAGTGAAATGCCGCTTAGGTTATTACCTGCAAACAGTGTTTCACTTGGAGCAGTGCTAATTCAGTGAAATAACATAAACAGGACAACAACATGGACAAAAGACAGACAGACATGGAGCACAAGTTTGTGAGACGATTATTCAATATGGTGAAGGATGTGCAAAGTTATTTCAAAATTATGTAATGTGCTAATGAGTTACATAGCAAACACAAACAGAACAGTCATGCAGTATTGTTGTTTTTTTTATAGTACAGAGGAAAGATAGTTTGGGACATATTTCTTCAATGTAGTAAAATAATGTGTCATGTTTTTTTTATGATATGTGTTTACAAATGACAAAGAGAGAGAATACAGTTGCACAATACTGTGTATAGTTTGGAGGTACAGGTGACAGGCAGACGGATTTAATCTGCTGAATATTTGTGTTAAGTAATTTTCAAATCTGGTCATGTACCAATGTTTCACAAAGCGGAAATGAACAATTTGACAGGCAGTTTTCGTTGATATAAGGCGGTACAGACTAATGGACAAGATTACCAACAGACGATTATTCTCCGACGCATTATCACTATCTGGAGAAAAATTGTCCCAAGTGATTCAAATTTTCGTCTTTGATGTACCATCAATTATAAACCAGGCAGTTAAAGAGCTGGTAGATTTCTCAATCATTTGACAATTATTTCTTGTCATTGATCTTGAAAACATAGGTCTTGTTTGCCACAATGTCGTCTATATTTTATGATCAGTTGTGTCATTTCATTTGAAAATCCTTTAATGTATCAAAAAGTTACCGGCGGGCAGACAGGGGCATGAAAGCTGACAGAATAGTATATCATCTTGACAGCAATGTTTGACCTTGACTTTAGAAACCTGTATCCTCCATGTGACGAACATTTTTTTGTAAGTTATTCAAATCCTTTTAAACATATCAGAGTTACATAGTGGAAATGAATTGTACACGGACACAAATGCGGCCGTTCGATGGAAATAGTATATACCTTCCTTTAGGGCCATACAAAATCAAATATCCATTATATGTTAGCAAATCCCAAGCTTTTGATAATTGTTATTGCAGACGAAACACGTTAACAGTACAGGGAATTTTGAAACCATCAAAACATGAGCGTGATAGTGATTCATTCATTTAATAAAGGTATTGTATTGCCTAACGTAAATAAGTGTTTTCCAGATAGTTCGTTGTTACATCGATAACTTCAAAGCTGAAATACTAGTTGCTGGTGCTTTTTTTACCAGAAATTCGTTCTAAATACCATAAATCGCAAATTACAACCCAGGCATTTAGACAATAGTTCCAAGCTGTTTCTTCTCCCTGCCGCCAGTAGTAATTCAATGTTACGTGGATAGTACCAAAGAAAGGTTTACTTATCTTTTACTTATCTTTGTTACCGGTTTTCAAAATGAAAGGCGCCCCTGAAGAGTTTAGTTAAATAAGGTTGTGGGGGACAGTGCAAGAAACAGCACCGATACTGGCTGAAAGTCTCATTCAAATTTTCAGTTGACTGCTAAGATACCTATTAGTATTAAAATGGCCGTGTTGATATACCTCCTGGTCGGAACAAATCTCATCAGATGAAACCTTTGACTTATTAATTTTAGCATTGTTCACACATTATTTCTGTGGAGTGATCAATAAAGACATCTTATTTTTTTATCTTTAAATTATACAAATCTTCAATACAAAAAATGAATTTTTAATACATATTAAAAAGCTGTAGCCGACTACTCGTATAACAAAACTGGTACTGACATTGAAATGAATTAAAACGTATATCAGTCTGCCAGCGTATGATGCTAGTCAGCCTTGCTAAGAACACAAAAGCTTGGAAGTATTAATCCAACATTTATCAGTAACTTACCCAAACATAAGAAAGAAGATTTATGTGTTTAAATTACTGGCTAGAACAATTCCGATGTCATCATATGACTGACAAGTGTTGTCTGTTTGTGTATCCTTTTCTAAAGTTCTTGCTAATCTTAACAGTCTAATCAATTATTTTCCTATTAGTTTGTAGAAGATGTCATTTGCACTTAATACGAAGGATAGGTTTGGACGAGCTTAAATTATGGATGAATAATATAGAACATCATTATCAAATCTTTCAATATAATGTTATCTTGTCTGGCATTCCAAGAGGAACAGTCCATTGTTAATGTGATGTTAAAATGTTGCACATGGAGTTCGTTTACTTTCAAATATATAAATAAAACCGATAGTATTCTAAGACTTAAATGTTAACATATTTCGAGAGAATGAGACATCAGCATCTTATGTAACATAATGATAAGATAGTAAAAACATATTATCAATAAGTAGAATAAAAAGACAAAATAAAAATCGGCGATGGAAAATGACGGTCGAATTGTTATCATTTGCTAACTGAATTGTGTATAGCCTAAATAATCCATAACTGGTCTTATTGAGTCGCTCTATATAACAACCTTTATTTCTTTTGTTTTGAGAACTCTGATTTGCACTTGATTTTGAAAACCAAGTTATGTTCATATTAGTGACACATTACCGATGTTTTCATACTTAGGGAACAGCTAAAGTGCCAGTTTTAGATGACCGTTTGAAAGTTTCAACCATCAACAAAAGAAGTATCTTACATAAACTGTTCGATACTTTGTTCTGAAAAAAGAATTGTCTTTATATTTAACACTAGGCATTATGCACGTTTCATCTGTGACATTTTTTATTTCTTAGTTTATCCACAACAAAAATATTTCAGTTCTTGGTGAAATGCTCGACCAGTCCACCAAAAAACGAATGAAAATAAATGTGACTAAGGAACACAGAATAGACATGATTCAATGGATTTTGTTTTTCCTTCGTGAGGTTACTTTTTTCTGGAATGACGTATCGTTTCCTATTCAATTTATGATTGAGCTTGTATAAACATCTTGAAGAATTGATTGTTGATAACGATATGATGAAACAATGATTAATGAATCCTTATCGTGGTAAAAATGAATAGGAAAACAAGCCAGCTGTTCGTTTCTGTCTGCTTCAAATCATCAAACACACATTAAATTTATTATTTAGAAGAAATAGTCTCAGTCTCAATATCTCTCTTCTGCTTTGACGGCAACAAACAATATTCCCTTTGTCAAGAAAGCAAGCACACATATACAAGTATGTAATATTTTCTAATGAATGTATCTATTCAAAAACACTATGTACGTATAAGACAATATATAAATATTATTTTAATAATTCTTATTAGAAGAAACAAGTAAACTTTCTGCATCAGTGAGATTTCCGCGTTTTTCCTTGAACTTCTTTTAAGTTTTGACTACGCGTTTTGCATATCTGAAAACATAATGGATTGTCCTGCTAATTTATAAAATTTCTTTTAAATATTTAAAATGAAACAACCATTTTTTGAAAGAAGAATCCTCGTTAAAAAAACAACATATTTTAAAAAGTTATATGCAAAGCGTTGTACTTTAACTTACTTTAACCAAACTCTTGAAGTTTCGTAACGCTTCCGGGACCACAATTACAGGTAGAAACACAAATCAATTATAATTAATTCGACAGTAAATAAGAAATTAAACCGCAAGCAGTAATACATTTTGCTAATGAAATCGGTCTTAACCTGTGTTCGCTTATTAACTGTTAAAGATCCAGTATTACGGGTCTAAAGAAACAGGATTACTTTTACATACATTTTACGAATGTTTTTAACGGGCAACTCATTTATAACAGACATTGGAATTCGTTCATTTGTAATACATATGGATCTGACTAGGGTTGCGTGTTTACCCATATGACCATAGCTAATCTGCATTTAGTAAATGTATCATTATGTTAGTGAAACCGTTGGTGCGTCTAACAAGGGTTATATCCACCTGTTTTATTATTATAATGGTAATGTTCTTTAAGACCTTAAGTTGTTACAAATCGACATTTTTTTATAATTTTCGATTACTTTATCTTTGTACGTGACACCGTGCCTTTAAATTTAAAACAAACATATCTAAAATGCTGAACAAATATCCTGTTGTTTCTTGATTGATCACAAAACAGTATTGGAAACGAAAGAAAAATGGTTTTGATAATTATGACATGCAGTGTCATGGTCAATTGTAATATTGTCTGACAACAAGTGCTCATAAAATACTGTCACGGCATCTGCGGATATCCTCGGGATTTTATTCCTTCATTTGGACAACCTTCCTCTAGTACCACAGATTTGAAATTTCATATAAATATGATGGATATAAAAATATATTACATGTTACATGATTCCCCTTGTTGTTCCTGTAACACTATATTTTACATCGAACATGTTTTGGATGCTTTAAGGATAAGAAGGAAAACAAGACAAAAGGAAACATTAAGCATTGCAAAACCCGGAAATTTTAAAAAGAAACATTATCCCAACCTAGAATGCATTTTGTTCGTTAAATTTGGAACGAGTGGCTCAACTATTGGCTAGTCCACACAATAACTTACAAAATTTGATCAGATCGTCATGGAACTTGGTAACAATAAAATAGGTCTAATCTCTTGTTTAATCATATGGCAGAAGTCTTACTTCTGTACACCTTAACTAAAAAAACAGATGTAATTGATATTATGTATATGTCAGCATTATGAAGGGTAATATTTAGACGGCTTTACCCAACAAAAAGGCAATTTTCTTTTTTAAAGATGCTGAAAAATGAGGCATAATTTTGCTGCTATACCCATAAATTGTTACAAATGAATATCACATCAACATTTACGATGCCTGGCAACAGTTCTGACAGCCTGTATTTAGTTGGTGAGATATTTAACTTGCTTGCCATAATGATTATTGGATAATAAAGCATTATTATTCAGCGGAATATTAACATATACACGTGTCATAAGCAAATCAACACTAGATCATTTTAAATTAATGTCGCGGTAAACGTTAAAAAGTTTTACTTTTGGCGTGAGGCTTTCACCTTTTGGTCTACCTTTGACGATGTGAAAATATCCTAGACATAACGTAATCTGCCTTAAATCATGCCAGCTGCCTCGCTGCTTTCAGTAAGGCCCTACCGGAAGTGTAACTGATGTTTACGTGACGTCGCCAAATAAGATGATGTTCCATGATTTGTAGCTCTTTGAGAGCTTAAAACTAAAACTAATTCTTTATCTTTCGCACTCACAAAGGGCTTTTTCTAATAAAACAAGAAATCGGTGGAACCGATGGATGCTCCGTGAATAAATGCCAATTCCAAAAGGGCTATTGTTTAATATGCATTGTTTTAAAGTATGAAAAATAACAAAGGGCAATAACTCCTAAATTATGCAAAATAAAGTTACGGTTCTTGCAGACTGCACTTTTCCTCATAAAGATCTATCTATCAATAAAGTTTCATGTTAATATCTTTCATACTTTGTGAGATATGCTCCGGACAAAAAATAAGTATGAGAAATTTCAAAAGGCAATAACTAAAAAAATAATAAAGCAAGAGTTATGGTTCTTGTACACTGTACTGCTCATCAATGAGATCTATCTACTTATTAAGTTTCAAGTTGATACCTCTTATTCTTTGTGAGATATGCCCCGGACAAAAAATAAGTATGAGAAATTTCAAAAGGCAATAACTAAAAAAAAATTAGGAAAAAAGGGAGCTTTTGTTCTCACAATGCTCTTGACATGAAAAGCAGGTGAGGTAATTAAAAGCAGTATGCTGGAGCAGAGAGTTAAGCAAACTGAATTCAAATTTGCTCTTAATTTCAACCAGTTTCTAAGGGTTGGGCAGCATAAACAATTAGTTCAAACATAGCTATTTCTTCTACACGAAGCTTTCTCTCCTTCCGTCTTTATTCGTTATTTAATGTCTGAAATGAAACCTACATATCATGTACAATAAAATGAAATAAGGGGTTTGCAAGAAAAACGGCTTGTTAAAGTATCTTGACCTTTTTGTTTTTTTCGAAACACTACTAATTTTACTTCTTAAGACTTAAGACAGAGCTTGCAACTAAACTATGGGCAAAAATAAGCATGAGTGCCTCTGGAAAGAATTGTTTTCTGTTTCTTGCATTATTCCACACACACACACACGCACACACACACACACACACACACAAACAACAAAACTCTAAAACCTGGCGTCAGTCATATGGACAGCACCTACCAATGAAGAGCAATATTATCAGAGATGTAAAAACTAAATAGATATATCTAAGGGTCAGTCTTAAAAATGTGAAATTTTGTCCTTTCTGTATAAATTTTAAAAAGACAGCAAAACTGCACGGAGGTAAATGTTCATATAACTGAATATTACTGAAATATATATACGAATAAATACTGAACGTTTTACTGATTAATTTCTGGAGAAAGAATATACCTGTTACTAAAAACTTCCGAGTATATATTTTCACGAGGGGTCTGAGTGCATAATATTTTAGACTGAGAAAAAACTTCCATAACTAATACAAAGTGATGCAATTGTTCCTGAAATATCACTTTAACTTTCATGATAAAAGCGTCGATAGATTTTTTTCCTGCAGGTTTGTTTAATCAAAATGAAATCTCAGAAGGTAACAATCAGACAAAATCGCATGCCTGGAATGAAGAAGTAATACCATGGTTGCGTATCAAAGTATTAAATTCAGAAAGCGGTGCCAATATGTTTCTTATACTTAATTATAATAAAATATCAAGTATTTCTGTCCAATGTATCACCTGGTTAATAACAAATAAAATATCAAGCATTTCTGTCCAATGTATCACCTAGTTAATAACAAATAAAATATCAAGCATTTCTGTCCATAAATCACCTAATTAATAACATATAAAATATCAAGTATTTCTGTCCAATGTATCACCTAGTTAATAACAAATAAAATATCAAGTATTTCTGTCCAATGTATCACCTAGTTAATAACAAAACAAAGCACAAAAAGAAAAGGTCAATATTATTAATAAGGACAAGTACAACTTTAACTAACTTTAAACAATAAACTATTTCCCATGCATATACAAGGTATTAGGATAACTTTTGAGGGGAAAAAACTATTTTGACTTTGTTTTCTCTTCTCTTTCCACTTTTTTAAAACACGATATTTTAGAACATCTCTTATCGTCATATTGTTTTTATTATTTAACTGTTATACTTGTTTCGAAAACAATGTATCCGAATCAGAAGTATTTCTTCTGAAAAATTTCATAAATATTATTACATACCTGCCAAAAAGGAATAACATTCACTACATTCGAACCACATAACATCTCATGTACGCCAGAAGTAATCATGAAATTCTTTAGAGATTCTAATATTTTCACTGAAAATTCATGTCTAGATACAACGTAAACACTTGTAGAAATTATCGTTAAAATCTAGAATCGCAGAACTACGCGTAGTAATGGTTAGATTCACGATTGATTCTTAAATAACATGTAGCGTTAAAGATCAGCAATTTTATCCACAGCAGTTTTAGTGACGTCGATTTAGGTGCAGAACGGAACGGAATTCTTGTGGGTGAAAGCGATCAAGCATTGAACAATCCCTTATTTTTTACTTTCCAAACAATTCTTAAACGGAAACTGACTGTTTTATATCCTGACAGGATTTTCGTTTGAAATGTTCTAAAGACGTTTACTTAGCAAGAATGCATCTGTAAGTGGGGTGTTAAGCAAATAATAAAAAAATGCCAAAACGATATTGACTGTATAACCGTAAGCAGTTCAAAAGCTGATGATTTTGGGCATTAAAGATATGACAAATGTGTCCCACACCTCTGATCATAATGATAATATGTAACACTTTTACAGAATTTGTTTTAAAAATGTCATAACTATTATGACCCCAAGAACTTTTGTTCATATGTAGTAAATTTAGATCTACCTAGGGTCTCGTGACTTGCCATGTGACCGTAGCTAATTTGCATTAATTTATTGCATTATCAAGTTAGTGTAACCGTTAATGTCTCTTGAAAATTTGCAGACAAACGTTATATCCAGCTGTTGCATAATGGGAATGTAAAACCAAGAGTTGTTACATATTCACGTTTTGTTAATTTAGTTTATTTTGCTTTTGTTTATATTTCATACTGATGTCCACAGACCCTGAAAACTCAAATATGAAGTAGTTTTAACGTCGTTAAAAGTAATTCCATTAACCCTATACTCTCTCAAATATCCTTTTCTTCCTAGCTGATAATGAAAACAATATTGGAAATGAAAAAAAATGTGGTCTTTATGATAAGCAGTGTGATGGGCAATTGTGATATTGCCTAACAACAAGTGCTTATAAAATGCCATCATGAAATCGACAGATATACTCGGGGTAGTGTTATATCATTATTTAAAACTTCCTCTTTTATCCAAGCAGAAAATTCATTTAATATATAATTATAACAGATGTAAGGATATAAGAATATGCGGGTAACAGACTAAAATTCATGTACAAAGCGCAACAGTGTAAAGACAAGAACTTAAAAGAAATGATAGAACATATAATGATATGAAAGACCATGTTATCATGCTTCTTTCTACATTTAAAATACAAATCCTTGTTTGTTACAATTTTACAAAATCTTAATATTTTGCCTCGACTGCCATAATCGTAAAAAAACCCATGAACACATATCCATTCTTTTTTGCAATGAAATGTTATATTTCCTAGTGATAAATGTTTTTACATGTTAACTGATTTCCCTTGTTGTTCTTGTAAAACTATATTTTTACATTAAAACATTTAACCAAATGACGTTATCCGGATAAGGAAACTGTTTTCCTCTTGATTTGGTGTGATTTCGATACATTTCTCTCATCTTTTAGTACGATGAATACAGTTCATTTTAGGAATAACACATAGAACAGTTCTCCCAGCAACATCCGTGTCAGCTTCCAGGTTAGCCCAGACAATAACTTATAAATGTTGATCGGACCGTCATGAAACTGTGATAGAATATTTATAATTTAGGTTTAATAATCTTTTGTTAAAAACATTTGAAAAATGCAACAAAACTATTACATAGTAGTGATTCTCTCCTCTTTTCTTGAAAAAAGCGGAGTCGGCATGTTCAAATATTTACTTAAAAAAACCTTTGATTTGATCGAAATGAAACGTGTTTACATGCATGAATTCTACGTCCAGTTCTTCTGTCAGTTGCACCAGCCTTTTAACAAAGGCGTTATGGCGTAATGTACTCTTTTGTTTTTTTATAAGCGTGCTGTTTATTGGTTGTCCAGAAAATAACTTTACAAAAACTACATTCCTCATACTAACACAAAACCTTTGTGACAGTGTTCATAGTTTCAATGTCTAAGTCAAGTTGGATTGCCACGTGGACCGCTGTTTTAGCACCAGAATGTTGCCCCTTTAAAATGACAAATTATAATACAAATTTAACCTTTAACCAGATTATCTTTTACTTAAGACAATATTCAAAGGTTTGCATGTCCATAATGACGTTTACAAAACATTCAAAAAGAGAGTATTTAGTCGATTGTTTTTCTTTTTACACAGTCATGCATATATAACATATTCACAACCTATCTATACCAAGAATGGCTACCAACATGATGAAATAATTATGAGATTTTACGGTTTTTTATAATTTAGCTTATAAAAAGACTTTACAATAAAACCTAATGTGTTTGATAAAACAAGTGCTACTTAAACACACAGACACTTGGGGTAAAGAAATAGTACTTGTTTCACAAATGCCATGCATGAAGTTTTATCGTAATTGATAAATTATTTGACGACTTATCCTGGCACTAGTCAAACCAAATATGAAAGATTACTTTAAATGGCAAAATGTTCGATGTGTCCTGTAAGTTTGCAAGAACACCTAATCATAAAACAAACTGGATGTGATCAATATTAATTCCCCGCATAGGCAGCAGCATGCATGGTAATATTTAAATAGCTTCATGAAAAAAAGGCAGTTTTCAATTTGATGATGAAGCAAACAAGAGGCTTTATCGTATATTTCCTGCAATACCCATAAAATGTAACAAATGAATATCAGAGCGACATTTATGATGCCTGGCAACAGTTCTGACAGCCTGCATTTTGTTCTTGAGAAATTCGACTCGCTTGCCATAATGATTGTTGGATAATAATCGTTAAATTTTTTAAGCGGATTTGAAACAAAAATGCAGACAACTGCAAAAGAACAACAAGAAATAATTGTTTCAACAGTTAACCTTTTAACAGATGAATGTGTCATAAGCAAATCAACACTTGATCATTGTCAATAAATGATGCGGTACGACAGTAAAAAATTTCGACTTAAAGATATATTATGCCCAAGTTTCAGATACAAATAACTACTACATCTTTTCTATGTAAATATAAAATAAACATGTTTGAGTACACAAAGAGAAGATACGTTACTTTAAAACTCTACACACTATAGGTAAACACAGGATAAATACCTAGTGTTATTAAAATACTGGCAGTTTTTTTTTAAGAAAGCACCAACATTACATGACCAGTAATAGGGAATGCAGCTTCCAATACATAGTGTGTGTATTCTTGTAGCCTAATTAGACATATTCAGTAAGAATTTCCTTTATTTCAATTAATTTCTGAAATAAAAGTATTTTATGCAGAGATGGGTATAGAATATCTTTAGGGTGTAAAATAGCCTTTTGCGTTTTTTAAACCTTTTCTTCTTTTGACGTGAAAAAATATTTCACCAAAACTTTCAAAACATGCTGGTTGTTTTGATGCTTTCAGTAAAACAATACTAAAACTTTCTAATTGATGTCTGTGTGTCGTCGCAATACAAGATAACGTTGCATTCTGTTTTCAAATTGGATCTTTTGAGAGCTAGAGATTAAAAAGTGTTCTTGAACTTTCGCTCTTACAAAGGATTTTATTTATTTAGAAGAAGAACACAATGACAAGTGGTCCGAGAAAATAGCTACAGTCAATCAACAGTGAATTTTCAATAACAATTCATAAAGTCAAGCATATAAGTAAACACATTTACAAAACTTAAGCCAAACTTCTAAGACTAAATAAAAACAAATACAACTTCAAGCATGCTTGGCTAAGAATAAGACCAAAACCTACAAACATATTATATAAAGAGGACCAACCAAACAATCCCTCAGGATTTGATTTATTTTCTAAAAGAAAAAAAACTATAAAATGAAATAAACAGACAAGCCGGTGGAGATTATTTGTCAAATTGTGTAATTAGTAAATAGATAGAAAAAAACTACGAATGGCCTGTATACACGTACAAAATAAGTTTGATGAGAGATGCGGCTAAAACTTTCCACAATTGTTTTCGCTCAACATATGCAGGTAATTTCCAAGCTGTACCAAAATGCACATAATGACTTGACTCTTTCAGCTCTGAAATTCCTCGCAATTTCTTAAATGTTTGATTTCGGAAGTTGATGTTTATATTCTCACAGGTTTACATTATGCTCTTGAACAGAAAAAAAAACTAACATCGGTGAGGTAACTAAAAGCAATATGCTGGAGCAGTCATTAATGTGAATTGAATCCGAACTACGTCTGCGTTTCTCCCAGTTTCTAAGTACAAGTATTTCCATTAAATACTTTTTAAATTGTGTCCTAAACCACTGCCATTAATGTTTCTAGCAGATTAAATTTTTCATCATTTGTAACAGAAATGGAGATGCCATCATCTTGGAAACACATGGAACCACAAAATACCATAACCATCTCTTATATTTCACGAGAACAAGTAACAAGATGCGTAAATAAAAGTATTCCGTCCCTCAGTCTGTAGAGAACCAGAGAAACTCAGATATAGAATAGACTTATGATATGGTTCTATTGTTCTTCTGTAAACCTAAGATGTTTTTGCCTATGAATACATATTATTGAAGAAGATCAAACGATTTTTGTTATAAGTTGCAACACAACAACAAGTGTAAAAAGGTTTCACTAAAATCTAAATTTATCAAGCAAAACCAAATTTATCAAATGTGTACTTTTGCAAGACCTGCTTTTATAGGAACTATCCATTTCTAATTATTAAGAAGTATTCGCAAATAATACATAAATTCAAATCAATTCGGTTCCAGAAGAAAATACCTTCCAGAAAGGTGTGACTTGAAGTAAATAAATCTGAATTGATTTCCGTTGTCCGACCGCTTTCGTCGCCACAACAAGAATCTGCAGATTTAATCTAAATATTACGCATATTCCAAGAGAAACTTTACAATCGAACAATGCGTAACAATCAAATATCTCATCCAAGTAGGCAGTTTCTTGCAAAAAAACATGTAACTTTCTCTCAAATAGTTCGACGTTCTATTTCTGCATGCAATTGGACTTAAATGATGACCTTACGACCAACCGCTACATAACATTGTATAGGAAAACGTACTTCACTAGCGAAATTAATTATTATTTGATACCTAATAGCAGTACATGTAAGTGATTTTAGATTATCCAGTTTCAGCCAATGACAGAACCGGTCGGTATCTTTTGAATTTCATTCTAAATTATTAATTATGTGACAGCACATGATAGCAACACGGTTTTTTTTAACTCCAGTGATCGGGGAATTCGAAGGAAGCATTGTCATATTCAATAATACGGGCAGATATATCACAAAGTTTAATAATACACTTTCACTTCACCCGGGAAATTCATGAAACATTTTACGATAATGAGGAAGTGAAAAATGTCCCTTTCAAATGACAAATTGTAGCTACTTCTGACAATAATGTAACTTTTGTTTTTAGATTATCTTTTAACTTGTGGACAGTTTCACACATATGCACAATATATTAGTTTTTATAACAAGTATGAAAAGTATGACGTTAATGAAACATCCAAAGAGTGAGTATTCGAACCAGTACGAGTTTGTTCTTTTTCACTTCGAAGTTCCAAAAATGTTTCTTTCAAAGAGATTTGAGATGCACGTAAGCGACACATCGATTTCTGCAGAAATTAAGTTTAATGTATACACGACACAGATACATGAAATCCGTTTGCATATCTAGTATGAGGGAACTATGATGAAACAGTCGTTAAACATCTTGTTTCAATAATTTGCAAATAAGGAGGACTTCAAAATCACACTCAGGATATGTATTATTACAATTGTTACCTAAAGATGCATGAAGTATTATCTGATATGACAAAACATGGCATTTTGCTATCCCCGGTACAAGGTTAATATGAAAGATTTGCTTGTCTCATAAAATGCGCGATGCATCCATTGTGTTTGCAAGGACACTTTAACATGAACAAAGAATGTAATTGATATTGATTCCCCGCATTAGTCTGCATCATGCAGTGTTATATTTGCATAGCCTCATCAAACAAAAAAGGCAATTACCTATATTAATGACTTAGAAAACAAAATCCATAAATTCCCAGTTTTACCCACACAATGAATCAAATGGTTATCACATCAAAACAATTGACTGGATTGTCTGCTTTTACTCGTTTGATATTAAACTAGGTTGCTACAGTGATTCTGGGTTAAATCATTATTTTATTTGCGAATAGTAAAATGCAGACAGATAGGGGAAAAGGTTTTAACATTTTATTTTTTCATGCCGTTAACATTCACAATGTAACACCTGTGTGTATCACAAGAAGATCTACACTTGCCCACTTTTAAGTAATGTCAAGTACGACGCAAACTGGCAGAGAAAGCCGTTATCTTCCCTGTTGGAGCTTTCGAGAATACCATGCTGGATGTTCTGGGTATTGAAAATGTGTAATTTATGTTTCGCGTTAAATCCCAAATAAGATAGCGTTTCCTCTAGGAACATAAATCCTGATGAAGACGGCGAATGGCCAATAAAACTTGACGCTTACCAGGTTAATATAACCAACAAAAACACGACACGTGAAAGCCCAAGACACATGACCGTATTATATAGACTAACCACTGCTCGGATTAGAATTTATTTGTCCTTCAAGTAATTAGCTGATATGAACAGTCATGTCGATATGAATTCAAATGTTATTCATGTTATCAAATCGTTTTAATAGTAAAACGATAAAGTGATACATAATCTGCATCAAGAAACGATTAGTAATGAGAAAAAAGAAATACTTAAATGACTGGAGATGACTGAATTTTCTATCACGTTATTTCACTAAATATCTGCAATCAAATTCCTAGGTGTGCAAATGACGGCTTAACTCTTTCACTTCTGATAATGTTAATCCCTCGCAACATGTTCTTAACTGAATTTGAATTTGAGGTTAAGTAATGCTATTGAAATTACAGAATTTAAAGGAGTATAATCGGACAGTTGCTTAAATTGAATTTTAAGTTCCTCTTTTTTAACCACTTACAAACGAAAAGTTTCGAAGTATTCTCATTACTCATAATTCACTCTTTCAATTGTAGCCTAAATGAAAGGAAGAGGAGAACAAAGGTAATGAAAAAGAAGTTGAAACATTAATTGGGAATTGCTGTTGGATTCAGCATTTCTGTTTGAGTTTCCTTTTAGCTGTTAAAGACTGGAGATAGATCGATTTTTAAATGAAATGACACAGACAGATGAATTAAAAATAGGCGATTTAGAGTTAACTTGAATCCTACTGTTTATCATCGAAAGAGCATGTGTCTTAAAAGATTTATTGACGAAAAGTGTACTAATTTTATTTATATTTTATAAATAGAGGCAATTCAGTGGAATTTTGTGACACAAACGACTTGTAGCCTGGGATACGATTTTAACCATTCTGTTACTCCCGAAGAACTACATATTGTCGTTCCGATGAAGCATTACACCGGCGTTAACTCTTATCATGAAATATAAGCACTTGTTTCTGTGGGAATTGTTACTTTCTGTTTCCTGCATAATTCACCACAGTGTAGAAAGACTTACAGTAAGCGTCGGTCATATGGACAAAAAACGAAAAAAAACTAAACTCAGGTATACAGACTAAGGAGAACACGAGTCCTTGCATTAAAGTAAAAAATGTTAATAATAACACGCGGAACCATGGAATATATAGCATACAGAAATATGATTATAAATATATAAATAAAACATTTCGTGTAAAGCAAATTTAAAAAAATAATCCCACGAACTCTAAAAATGTAATCACACTTTAGCTGTTATATAGTAGGTTAACCTTGTGTTTCAACATAATTTTATAATTTACATTTGTAGTTTAAAACCGTATCCGTCTACTTAGTTACTTTTCTTCTAAACTGTATCTTTTAGATTGTGGATTACTTTTTATGATATCTGAGACTGAAAAAAAACTCTATCACTAAATACAAACTGATGCAACCAACATGTTCCGAAAATACGGTAACCATTTTAAGTAGGTTAAAAGCAACGAGCTAATGAAACATGCAAAGGGACGACTTAACAAATACTTCTTCCATTTCCTGCAGCAAAGTCTAATCACGACAAGATTTCAGAACGTTATAATCTGAAAGAATCGCATGCCTGAAATGGTGCAATAATAATGTGTTTCCAGAATTCGTTTCAATACACCAAATTCAGAAAACGGTGCCAATACTTTTGTAATATTTCTTCAAAAAATATTTTTGCGAAAGGTTTTATCTAGTCTATAATGAGAAAACACAGAACGCCAAGGTTTACATTATAACTTAAATCATTATAGAACAAGGTAGACTAGAACTATAAATGACTAAATTATAAACTATCCGTCATATAGATAAATGGAATAATAAATTTGCAACGATTCTACTACCAAGTGAGCATAGAGGTTGTACGTTTTAGAATTTAAACACGTGTGAAAATATGTAATCCATCTGTTTGTATACAAAAAGTCTTGAAATAACTTCTCAAAAATCTTCTCTTTCTTTCTTCCTGCTCAAAATTCTGAACAGTCATTTGGTTTCAGAAAACACTTTACTTATAGATTAAAACTAGTTCTCTGGATATTTGTGTTACTTTTTGCTTACAATCGATTTTATTCAAAATAATCAATAATTCGGTAGTAATAAAAATTGTTTCAAAGAAATTGCATCAAAAACTAATGTTGTTACATAGAAAATCTGATTTGAACATATCATACATGTTATTACATACCTGCAAAAAATGAATTACATTCACTACATTCGAACGACGTAACATCTCAACTACGCCAGAAATAATCATGAAATGTTTTCGAGATTCCAATATTTACGCTGGAAATTCATGTCTCTATACAACTCATGCTCACGTAGACAGTAGTAGAAACTATCGCAGTCTAATCTAGAACTGCAGAACATCACGTATTAATAGTATTGGTTAGAATCCCGATTGAATGTTGAACAATATTTTTACGCTGTAAATCAGCGATTTTATCATCACTTTCCAAATGACGTCGTTTACTTAAATTGCGTAAACGGAACGAAAGGCTTGTGGGAGAAAGCGATTACACATTAAACAATCCCTTATCTTTCACTTTCCAAACAGTTTTTTAATGGAAACGCAATATAACTATTTCCTCGTTTTCGTAGACTTTTGAATATTGGTAATAAAAAGTATAAAAGTGAATCAACATCTTTTCTTATACACAATTCGCTGTTAATTCGAGTTAGTGGATACATTAATGAAATTCCAAATAGGCGTGCCTCTTTTCATATCAATTTAACCTTGATCTCATATTATGTCTGTTTTTCTCGTTTGTTCTAAAGCAATTTTGGATAACAAGCATGCACCGGCAGGTGGTGTATCGCAAATATTAGAACAAACGATTGTTCACCAGAAACCGCTACATTTTAATAAAATAATTTTATCGACATTCTTTGATATTTCAACTGCAACGAGTACAAACACAAACAAATAGAAATGGCGTTTAATACATTTCGGTGATAACTCTTGTTAAAAATGAGAATTTTACGTGGACAATTTCGTTATATAAGAGACGTATGCCTCTGAAATCTTCGATTGTAAGTGCACAGTTCACGCAATCGTGTCACAATAACATTTCATTGACTTTCTATATACTTTATGGTCCAAACGTACGACTATTTACCATAGGTAACTGTAAATTTCACATTGCAAGATTTGTTACTGGTGTTAAAGATATATATAAGAACTCTCCTATAAATAAGCAACTATCGAATTCGTGTGAATTCGCAAATGAGACATCGTCGTTTATTATTCTCTATTCCTTCTTACGTGTCATATCAGAATGCCTTATTAAGACAGCGGTGTGAAAATAAACATTTTTAGACGAATGACGCCTCGAAATGAAGCCGTTGAGAGACTGCTTTGTAAAATTCCTCTGTATCATTACTGATTATAATCAGCGGAAAAAAGAAAGTTGACGCAATGTTCGGCAGAGTTTTTATAAGATATATAGACAAAGGAGGACAATGCTTAAAATTAAGTGGTTTCTATATATGTCTAAATGCGATACGACACTTTGTACAGATATCATTGATGCATATTGCAACAGTGACATTTGTGAAAAGTTGAAATTCGCTTTAAAAAACAACACATTTAAAAGATTTTTGAATTTATATATCAATGCTGCTGATTTATTGTTCCGCAGCAAACAACGTTGTTCTTTGTCTTTGGGTAAATGAGACAATATGTACAGGAATAACTAAAACAAATACTGAACAGAAATGCACTGTTTTTGTTTTAATTGTAAATCCAGTGTTATTTCGCCATAAGTACGACTCTACGTTACAAAACATATAAGCACCAACCGGTGACAATTTTAAAAGTTACAGACAATCTTAAAATAAACAATACATTTATCTTTAACAAGTGGGTCATGAATTGCTCACCTGAGGACCAATGTAGATATTTCTCATTTTGTCCATGCTGAAACTTCCAAAAATAGAATTAAGATCAGCGTGTCATGGTTAACATATATTCAAAATTGTTCATGTGTTGAAAGTCTCTTTAAACCGACCATAAACAAATATGACAAAAGTCCACCAAAAGAATATTTCTATGAACTATCTTTGAATCCTGGTGTGGGGTTTCTGAAAAGAATATATTGAAAGTTTTCCAAACTGTCATTTAGTGAAAAACTGCCCAACTACTGTCAAGTATTTTTTAAACAAATTAACATTGCTTTAAAGAATTTCACGAAAGTCCATCACAGGGATATTTCTATGAAATTATTTGTTTTTCTGAGAAGAAAACCTTTCTTTATTTTTTTATATATGCTTAAAAGTTGCCCTGCATCCTGTCAGCAACCAGTATTACTAAGAGGAAGTCGATAAAGGGCCAACTAAGGAGCATTTGAGGGAAGTTATTTTGAAATTGCGCAAATGGTTTTCAGAAGAAATATTTCGACGAATTCTTATAGTTTTATACTTAAAGGTTGTCTGCCCTCTGTCAACAATGTTTTCTCTCTTTTACAACCAAAAATAGCGTGAAAGCCACTTGAAGAGACTTTCTGTAAAATTATTTTAAAATCATGCTAGCGGTTTCTGAGATTTCCAGGTTTACCATATAGTTATAAAGCAGACCCTGTACTCTGTCGGCCAGTTTTTAAGGGACCATAATGGCTGAAAGGAATTTGATAAAGGACCACCTAAAAAAATTGTTTTTAATTATTTTGAAATCAGGCTGGCAGTATTTGAGGAAACGATTTTCAAAGTTTTCGAAAAAGCGATGTAAAGAAAACAGACCCACCCTCAGTAGGTTAAGTTTTAAGGGACCGAAACGGCTTGAAGAAACTCGATAAGGGCCACCAAAGGAACATTTTGTGAAAATATTTTGAAATCGGGCTGGTGGATGAGAAGATTTCCAAAGTGTTCCCTTTTGGATGCAATGTAACCAGAGTTTTGAATGGAAGGAATATCAGAACGGACTATCTTAGAAACATTCTTTTGAAGTGTGGTTTAAATTTTGACCCAGTAGTTTTGAAGAAGATGTTGTTTGAAGGAAAGTGTTGATGACGTAGGACTGACGACAGATGACTGATGACGGACAATCACCTATCCTATTAGCTCATCCAGATGAGCTAAAAAGCTTGACGACGTAAGTTACATTAGAAGGATTATGTATTTGTTGTAATGGATAACGCACTACCTCGAAGAGTAGCTACGATTCCGTGCAAAATTTATTTAGTGACTAAAGACTTTTTAAAGACATAAATCGCACCAGTTTGTACTGAACAGATAACAAATTTAAAATGGTCTCCAATACATTGCTTAAACACAAGAAAATTTGTTATCCCTTTATCTGTCAGTTTAAGTAAAATAGCATTCCATTTTTATTAAAAGCAAATTGATTGCGCATAGAGCGTATTTGTTTCTCTGACCAAATGTCTTCAGTGGACGAACAAAGTCTGAATTTTGCAATTGCCGAGTGGTTGAATCAAAATCATTTTGTATGTTTCCACCGCTTGCAAAACTGATTAGAATTTCACGTATTAGGAACGCGGTAAAAAGTGTCGTTACGATGTTATTTCAGTAGCCTTAACTGTCATTTTACTGACCATCCAATCACAGTGAGGCAGTTTTCTCAGGTATACCTGTCAATAAAACTGCGTCTTGCAAACTACCCACAAGCAGAAAAATGTGCGGCGCCAAAGTTGCTGTTACGTAACTGTCGCTGCGTTGCCACCGGAAATCTTCACTTAATATTTTTTCCTAACCGCTATTCCATTTCGTACACTAGAATGACACAATTGACAGGTCAAAGGCGGAGTTTGAAAAAAACACATTGGGCGGCGCTTTAATTGTTTTTTGACAGCTGTACCGAGGATTCTTAATTTTTACCTAACAATGCAAACTCTAATCAGTTTTGCAAGCGTTAGTACATTGCCTGTTTCTACATTCATCCAACTGACAAAGGCTGTTATTTGTAACACAAAAACGATAATCTGACGGCTTGCCATTTCATCTTTTTCGTAAACAGCCAGCCGTTAGGTCGTCTTAGACGGCCAGGTATCGCTGGTTCAGACGACTCAGATTCTCGTTCCTGATGAGTTAGATTTTAGATTTTTTTTAGATTTTAGATTTGTCCCTCACCTCTGAAGCAAGTGAGGAAGTAATCAGTCGCTTGCGGAAAAATTGGTTAGTAAACTGGTTGGATACCCAGGAACACTGGTTAGGTTGACTGACCGCCGGGATATGACCTTAGCAGTTGGAACTGGCGTTAAACCTAAATAAAACCAAAGCCAAACCTAGATTTTAAAGACTTTTGTTAACAACGCGTCCATATCAACGGAAATTCAAACCAAAAGTAATTGATTGCCAGGTGACATTAGTCTGTACCTTACTACCGACAACTGTATTTTGCATAAGCAACTAAAAATGCTGTGATAAAATGGTCTGTCTAAATCGAATCACGGAAAAGCCTATATAAGCCTATATATGGTAACGGAAATAGATGATAACAACTAGAACCAGTCTATGATCACCATGAACCTGCTGAATATAGTGTTTATACTTAGTATATTAAAGTTACTTTTAAATTCCTTAAATGTGTGTCCCTACAAATCGAAATAATCGGCAGAAAAATATCCGTTCCTTAAGTTTTGGACAACTGTTACATAGAACACTATCTGCTCAGTGTTAAGAATATTACAACATATACCTATGAAAGCATTATCCATTAAATAAGTTACATCTACAGTAACTACCTTTATGATCTTGTTTTGTTCTTCTATCGACTATTAAATTGTGTGTTCTTTAAGTTGCACCATAAAACGGCACGATGTATTAATTTTATAACTGATTACGGAATTTTATGAAAGAAATGTATTTTGATATCAAAGTTCGAAATTTTATTCATTTGTCAAGAATATAAGAATATAAGAAGTGTTTCCTGTTTACGGCGCATTACAGAATAACTAACCAGGATTATTTCAACAGGACACGTAACATCATAAGCACAAAATGAGCATGACTGATGAGATCATTGTAGCTGTACCGCATTAGTAGGAAACAATGATTTACAGTAAATTCGATGAAAGTTCGAAATCAAGACTGAAAATATACAAAAAATAGCTATTTGAGATGCATTTTCAATTAGCATCGCAAGTGTAACTAAATCAAGAAAAAACAACAACAAAAAAAACAACACTGCAATGAATTTTCACTGTAATTTTCATTTTACGCATCAAGAACAAGATCCAGGAGTTGTAATAGTAAAGCTCTTTTCTATTTTGCTATGTTTATTTCTTTTTCCATTTGGATAGTGGCAAAGTAATGTCAAAACAATATCATAAAATATGTAATTTTCAAATTATTTAATACCACTCTGTTCCCTGATTTATATTTGATATAACATGACTTGCTGAAAACATTTTTGAATGTAAAAAACGTTAAGAATAAAATAAAATATTAATAAAATGAAATAAAACCAACACGTTATATATACACCGAAATCAAACATTTTTGCAAACCGTATCTATCATCAACTGGTACAGAAATAGATACATGATAATTCTGAAAGCACGTAGACACGTAAAACCACTAATAACCACAATCGATGTATCTTGTACTGCACAAGAACAAGCAACCGAATAAAAGTGACTTGTCTATCAAATTTCAAAGATTCAAATAGCTATATTTATATTTAGATTTCAGACCCACTAAGAACTGCTTTGTTAAACTCCAGCAATATCTAAGGATATGCTTGAATATATGTTCTCGCATTACAAATTAAATACAGATTTGAGTTTTGGTTCAACTGAGTTTGCCAAAACAGCGATGTCTTCGTCGTTGAATAAATATCATTAGATAGATAAAACAAGTTAATGTAAAAGTTACAATAAAGCTACATGTATAAGGAAAGAATCCACTTTTATAAGGCAAAGCAAAAATATCAAATATCATTTCTATCCTTTGCAGATCTGTTATGATCTGTTCAATACCAACAACTGCTCCTTTTAAAGACATAATCCCAAAGTAAATAAGTTCAAGAAAAAATACAAAAATATCTCCCAGAATGAAGTCATTGAATAGTAAATGAATTTAAATCGATTTTCGGTAACCGATCGCTGGCCCGAGCACAATAAGAATCTGCAATTAGATTATTGGTAACACCCTGAAGCATATTCTAAGAGAAAGATTAAAATCGTGAGACAGTTGGTCGGCGAGAATCCACTATAATAAAGATAAAATTCGTCAAAGTAGGCAGAGTCTTGCAATGCAACAAAATAATCTTACTTTATTCTATCACAATTCTATGTTATATTACAGCGGGAAACAAATTTGTATCGAAACATTTAAAACCGATCACTATATTGTTCACCGTTGTGTAGAATCTTTTATTAGAATTATGGAAAAAAAGAAAAACCATTTGCTGTATGAAAGCAGATATTCTATCCGACTTAAGTCAGTTACCGAATCAGTCGCTATCTCTGTATCGGAGAGCTTAACCATTAGGTTTTCAAAATCGTATAACAATACCAAGGGGGTCTTTCAGTTCTGTTTACCGAGATATTCGAAATATACATAATAATGGATGCAAAAAAGCTCCAGTGTGATCTTTGCACATTACGATAGACCAACACGTGCACTAGCAGTAACACAGAGGTGAGCCTAAACCAATCTAAAAATATTCAAAGTCATAAAGACAGATGTCCTATTTCAATTGTTGGCAAAAAGCAATACATCTTCACTTAAACTCTGTAAATATATGAAGCTATTTAAGATAATGAGAAATTCTAGTGAAAGTGATATATAAAGTAGAATGATATTCATTGATTGTGTAATGAAATTTACGGCATTTCATCTCCCTAAAAATTATATAAAGGTAAATGGTATTGAACAATTACTTACTCAGTGCCAACGTGTCTATACAAAGTTAACGTATGTCCCTTTTAATTGTCACTTTATAAGTGCAAAGTTTAGTTAATTTTAAAACAAAAAGATGAATCATACAAAATATCTGTATGTCCGGTATTTATCTACTGTTAATTAAAACGAACTAAAGCCGTTTGAACAAAACCTGTGTACCTAGATATATCTGGCTATAACAATGTCACAAATTTGGTAAATAAAACGTACTTAAATGTTCCAATAATGGGATGAAGACGGTTTTTAAAGGTAACAAAACAATCAGTTACAGTAAATTAATAAAAGACTAGGCGCTCTAAACAAAAAAAGAAAAAAAAAGAGTTTAAGTTGAAAAGTTCATTTCGATTCCTTTGCTTCAACATTATCGCTACATTAAACTATAAAATTAGAAGTGGCTAACCTATCAGGTACACACTTGTGCCTTTTCTAAAAATATAATATTTAAGTTTGGCTGTGACATATTGGTCAAATAACGTGCAAACGTATTTATATCAGTTCCTTACATGTTAAAATGTTACGGGTATTTCACATACTCGTTCTGTGAAAAATAAGCGGTAAAAGCTAATTACCGAAGCATGAATTTATTCCATATCTAGAAACCATTCAGTCCGGATAATTGATCACCAAGGATTACAAAGGCTACATATAACCGTAAAAAGCCGATGTCAGCTACTGTCCACTTGAACGGAACTGTCAATGACGGTAGGCAATTTCAATACATGTAATACGGAAGGACCTGTAGACAATGCTACATGCAAAATGTTCAGTCCCTTGTAAAACAAGCTCAGAAGAGCTAAACATGAACCCGTCAGTTTTTTTCCTCTTCGAAAAAACAGATTGGTTCGTATATGTTAACGACCTGAAATACTATACGATCAGGTGACACAGTTGACAAGGCAGTGTAATGGCCGGAAGAATACAGTCTAACGGAAGTTGGTTCTTCAAAATTAAACAGAATCTCTAGTTTTTATACACATTAGATGGAAGCTTAATCCAAGTAAACTCAAAAGCATCAAAGAAGAAAAACGTAAACCAAACAACGTAGATCAAACAACAAATATCAGTGCCCCAAAACTGCAGCACAACCCAGTTTTCAGCATCACCAACTTTATCAAGTATATCTTGTATGTTTCGTAAATTATCCAATGTCGAAAACTCAATGAATTAAATAATTTATAACCAAATCAATGCACATGCATTTGCTACGTTACATGTACAAATATAAAACAATAGCTTACATTGTTTCCACATTTTGTACTATCAATTTAAAGTTTTGGCACCTAATTGTGTAAGCTCACCTACTACATGTGTAAGAGATTATAATAAATCTCTCACAGCTGATGATATTTAATTGTTTAAATAAACAGTGTCATAAAATAATTTTTATCTTGAAAAGTAATTCAATCAACGATAAAGTCGTTTTTCGTGACAAAGAGAGAGTGAATATCAGCAAAATGATAGAACTTCTAGAAAAATGATAGAACATCTAGAACTGAAATTATTTATATATCTAGCAAAAAGGAACAATAACCTTTACTAGATTTACACTTTGAAACAGAGTCTAAGCATATATTAGTTGTAAATGCATTCATAGCCAGGTTCAAAATGTTATTCAGTGTAACCATTTACTAAAAGTAATATTGATCCTGTCTGAAACCAAAACAAGGATAAATTGTCAAGCTTGACAGACAATTTGTAGAATTAGCTTTACCGACGACATATATTTTTCGCCATTATGGTTTTTAAGGCTGTCTATTTATATAGACGACATTTCGTTTTCTGATTTATTATCAGATACACTGTTTGGATAAAATCATTGTATCCTACTTCATTTAGAATATGTCAAAGTCTAAGCAAAACTTTACATAAGTTACATAGCATTGGTCGCCCTGAGCATTGTTTAAATCAAAAGTGAATATAACACAGTGGATGTTATGGTATAACGAATGTGAGATAGAAGTGGCAGAATTAACCACTGATTTTTTGTTTCTATTGTACAGATATAATAAGTTTATATGAACTATTTCAGAAGGCAAATATATTAATCATTTACCTTAGAAACACTGTATTCAATTCACATCGTAAAGCCATTCACTCATGGAATATGATTTTTCAACTATCCAAATATACAGATATGTTCAGTACATACAGAACAAGATAGAGAATGATATATGTAGAATGCAGGTTAACACAACAACATGAATGAAACCGTTAAATTTAATGAGATGTTTCCTCAAGTGTAGCAAAACGATCTACTGAACATGCGACATAAAGCACCTTACTATAATTTATACCAGTGTATATATCATAAAATGGTAGAGACATAAAATTTTCCCACTGTCATTATTAAGACAAAAATCGATTAGTACAATCAAAAGTTTTTAAAGTAAATATTTGAACATACCGAATCCGCTTTTTTTCAAGAAAGAGGAGCATCACTACTATGCAAAAGTTGTCTTGCATTTTCCAAATGCTTTAAACAAAAAGATTATTAAACCTACGATACTATCACTGTTTAATGACGATCTGGTCTACATTTGTAAGTTATTGTCTGGGCTAATCTGCAAGCAGACACGGATGCTGTTGGAAGAACTGTGGCATGTGTTATTCCTAGGATTAACCACTGGTTTTTTGTTTCTAGTGTAAAATGCAGGTTAATACAACAACATAAGCGAAGATTATTAGATTATTCTACTTTATTAGTTTGCTACAATAGTTTTCAAGAATCTACTCATCTCAAATAGTTAACTTTATGTACAAAACCTGTATCCAGTCAAAAGCGACCAAAATGATTGAAATTAGTGCTAACATACACTCTCCTAAAAGTTTTATGACACAAATCCACTTCAAACCTGGAAGTAAACGAAATGAAAAAAGGGATATTTCTTCAAGTGTAGCAGACGAATTACTAAACAGAATGAGCAATTTTCCAAGTGTAACGAAACTGACTCATGAGTGATAAGTTTATTGCTAGTACGATTGTCTTACTTCTGCATGCAGCTATCTGAATTTTCACGAGTGTTAAGTTTATTGCTAGCATGGTTGCCTTACTTCTACTGGCAAATACCGAAACTCTCACGAGTGTTAAGTGCTAGCACCGTAGCCTTTCTTCTACTTGCAAATACCGGAGTTTTACATTTTTTGATTTTTTAACATTTAAAGATTAACCAATCAAATATTGTTATTACTTCTAATCATATTATATAGTTTGACATTATAAGCGGTCAGTTTAAAAATGCTTAAGTCCGCATTTATTTTTAATGTAGAGTAACTCTTGAAGGTATATATTATGTACTTGGGGGAATATGATCATCTGCGCCCTATTCCTTCTTAATCTAGTGTTGAAGTCTTATCTAAATGTAATAGAAATTATACCAGCCTTGGTCGCGATATATTATATTTAAAGCCGCAATGTTATTCATTCGACATTAAATTAGAATTTATACCGCAGTAACAAAGTGTTACTTCAAATTCCGATGCTGATACTGTTGGGAATAGATATGTCAAAATATGTCCTCTGTTCATAATGATTACTTGTAATGTTTTAAAGAGGTTAGTCTAAATGAAAGTCAATATACCATTACAAGATGTCTGAACTGATTCCTGTCTAATATACGAGTTCCCACGTGACTTTCTTATTTGTCATAAAAATCTGGCTGTTTGGAAAATCACTTAATCTATTTAGCCATAAGTTTGCAAGGTAAGACCTCATTGTAGGGATCAATATTAAGGGCTTTTATTGCTAATGAAATCGGTCATCACATATTTTCCTTCATTGTTTCTTTCATTAACTGTAAGTTAATTAACCTGTTTTACGTGTATAAAGAAACAGAAGTAAATTTACATATTTTTTCTCAACTATTCATGACCGAAAGGTCATGGGTTCGAATCCTGGTGAAGTCAAACTTTTTTTTCAGTTTTCATAGTGTATATGAGCATAATATGATGTTTTTTTTCATAATATTTTAACCTTCTCTTAAACTTTAAAGAAAAAAAAACTGAATTCTGTGAGTCAGTCGCTTTAACAACGGCGTTATGGCGTAATGTACTATTTCTTTATTTCAAGCGTACTGTTTATCGGTTGTCCAGGAAATAACTGTACAAAAACTGTACATTCTTCATATTTACACAAAACCTTTGTGACAGTGTTCATAGTTTCAATGTCTAAGTCAAGTTGGATTACCACCTGGATCGCTGTTTTAGCACCAGAGTTTTGTCCCTTTAAAATGACTAATTAGACTAATTTAACCTTTAACCAGATCATCTTTTATTTAAGACAGTATTCAAAGGTTTGCACGATGTATTACATTTCATGTCCAGTATGACGTTTACAAAACAAACAAAGTGAAAGTATTCTAAATAAGGCGATTTTTTCATGACTGTACACAGTCATGCATATATAACATATTCACAACATATCTATACAAAAACTTTCTGCCAACATGATGAAATAATTATGAGATTTTATGTTTCTTTATAATTTTGCTCATAAAAGAACTTTACAATCAAACCTAATGTGTTTGATAAACAA
This sequence comes from Cyclina sinensis, assembly GCA_012932295.1. NCBI lineage: Eukaryota > Metazoa > Mollusca > Bivalvia > Venerida > Veneridae > Cyclina > Cyclina sinensis. The sequence continues at coordinate 14,601,644 of JAAONU010000005.1, forward strand.
GTGCTACCTAAACATGCATGAAGTCTTATCGTAACTGATAAATTATTTGACGACTTATCCCGGCACTAGACAAACCAAATATGAAAGATTAATTTAACTGACAAAATGCTCGATGTGTCCTTTAAGTTTGCAAGAACACCCAATCATAAAACAAATGGATGTGATCAATATTAATTCCCCTCATTAGCCATCAGCATGTATGGTAATATTAAAATAGCTTCATAAAACAAAAAAGTCTATTTTTCATGAAAAAAAGGCAGTTGTCTATTTTAATGACGATGCAAACAAGAGGCTTACTCGTATATATCCTGCTTTACCCATTAAATGTAACAAACGAATATCACATCGACATTTATGATGACTGGCAACAGTTCTGAGAGCCTGCATATTGTTCCTGTAAAATTCGACTCGCTTGCCATAATGATTGTTGGATAATAAATTAATATTTTTAAGCGGATTTGAAAAAAGCAGACAACTACAGAAGAACTACAACAAATATTTGTTTCAACAGTTACCCTTATAACATATAAATGTGTCATAAGCAAATCAACACATGATCATTTTCAAAAACGATGCGGTAAGACGATAAAAATTTCGACTTGAGGCGTTTCGCGTTTACAGATGTTTCCTTTTTTTACGGAATAAATTGACCAGAACGTAACTTGCGGTTAAATAATGCTGGCTGTCATTCAACAGTGAATTTTCAATAATAATTCTGTAAGTCAAACATATATAAACACAATTACCAAAAGTTAACCAAACTTCTAAGACTAAAAGCAAATACGACTTCAAACATGCTAGGTTAAGAATAAGACCAAAAATCACAACCACATTATGTCTGAGGACCAACCAAACAATGCCTCAGGACTTGATTTATTTTCTGAAGAAAAAAAATAATAACTATAAAATGAAATGAACAGGCAAGCCAATGGAGATTATTTGTCAAATTGTGTTATTTGTAAATGAATAGAAAAATAAACTACGAATGGCCTGTATACACGTACAAACTAAGTTTTATGACAGATGCGGGCTAAAACTTCTTTCCGAAACTGTTTTCGCTCAAGATAAGCAGATAATTTCCTATATGTACCAAAATGCAAATAATGACTTGACTCTTTCAGCTCTGAACATGTTTATTCCTCTCAATTTCTTAAATGTTTGATTTCGGAGTTTGATGCTTTTTTCTCACATGTTTACATTTATGTTCTTGAATTGAAAAGGAAACATAAATGAGGTAATTAAAATCGATATGCTGGAGCAGCGATTAATGTAAATTGAGTACAAACTACCTCCCTGTTTCTAAGTACATGGATTTACATTAAATACTTTTTTTAAGTTGTGTTCTAAACCAATGCCATTAAATGTTTCTAGAAGATTTAATCTTTCATCATTTGTTATAGAAATGGAGACGCCATCATCTTGGAAGCATATGGAACCACAAAATACTATAACTATTTCTTGTATTTCACAAGAACAAGTGACTTATATAAAAGAATTCCGTCCCTCAATCTGCAGAGAACCAACGAAACTCAGATACAGACTTATGATATGGTTCTATTGTTCTTCTGTAAACCTAAGATGTTTTTGCCTATGAATACATATTACTGAAGAAGATCAAACGATTTCTGTTATAAGTTGCAACACAACTACAAGTGTAAAAAGGTTTCACTAAAATCTAAATTTATTCAGCAAAACCAAATTTATCAAATGTGTACTACTGCAAGACCTGCTTTAATAGGAACTAGCCATTGCTAATTATCAAAAGTATTCGCAAATAATACATAAATTCAAATGCAATTCAGTTCCAGAAGAAAATACCTTCCAGAAAGGTGTGACTTGAAGTAAATAAATTTAAATTGATTTCCGTTAACCGACCGCTTTCGTCGCCACAACAAAAATATGCAGATTTAATCTAAATATTACGCATATTCCAAGAGAAACTTTACAATCGAACGATGCATTACAATCAAATATCTCATCCAAGTAGACAGTTTCTTGCAAAACAAAACATCTAACTTTTCTCTCAAATAGTTTGAAGTTCTATTTCTGCATGAATTGGACTTAAATGATGACCTTACGACCAACTGCTATATAAACGTACTTTACTAGCGAAATTAATTATTATTTGATATCTAATAGCAGTACATCTAAGTGATTTTAGATTATACCAGTTTCAGCCAATGACAGAACCGGTCGGTATCTTTTGAATTTCGTTCTAAATTATTAATTATGTGACAACACATGATAGCAAAACGGGCCTTTTTAACTCCAGTGATCGGGGAATTCGAAGGAAGAATTGTCATATTAAATAATACGGGCAGATATATCACAAACTTTAATAATACACCTTCACTTTAACCCTGGAAATTCATTAAACTTTTTACGATATCGAGGAAGTGAAAACTGTCCATTTAAAATGATAAATTGTAGCTTCTTCTGACAACGATGTTACTTTTGTTTTTAGATTATCTTTTAATTTGTGGACACTTTCACACATATGCACAATATATTAGTTTTTATATCAAGTATGAAAAGTATGACGTTTATGAAACATCCAAAGTGTGAGTATTCGAACCAGTACGAGTTTGTTCTTTTTCACTTCGAAGTTCCAAAAATGTTTCTTTCAAAGAGATTTGAGATGCATTCAAGCGACACATCGATTTCCGCAGACTTTTAGTTTAATGTATACACGACACTACTACATGAAAATCGTTTGCATATCTAGTATGAGGGAACTATGATGAAACAGTCGTTAAACATCTTGTTTCAATAAATTTGTATATAAAGAGGACTTTAAAATCACACTCACGATATGTATTATTACAATTGTTACCTAAAGATGCATGAAGTATTATCTGATATGACAAAACATGGCATTTTGCTATCCCCGGTACAAGGTTAATATGAAAGATTTGCTTGTCTCATAAAATGCGCGATGCATCCATTGTGTTTGCAAGGACACTTTAACATAAACAAAGAATGTAATTGATATTGATTCCCCGCATTAGTCTGCATCATGCAGTGTAATATTTGCATAGCCTCATCAAACAAAAAAGGCAATTACCTATATTAATGACTTAGAAAACAAAACCCATAAATTCCCATTTTTACCCACACAATGAATCAAATGGTTATCACATCAAAACAATTGACTGGATTGTCTGCTTTTACTCGTTTTATATTAAACTAGGTTGCTACAGTGATTCTGGGATAAATCATTATTTTATTTGCGAATAGTAAAATGCAGACAGATAGGGGGAAAAGGTTTTAACAATTTATTTTTTCATGCCGTTAACATTCACAATGTAACAGCTGTGTGTATCACAAGAAGATCTACACTTGCCCACTTTCAAGTAATGTCAAGTACGACGCAAACTGGCAGAGAAAGCCGTTATCTTCCCTGTTGGAGCTTTCGAGAATACCATGCTGGATGTTCTGGGTATTGAAAACGTGTAATTTATGCTTCGCGTTAAATCCCAAATAAGATAGCGTTTCCTCTAGGAACATAAATCCTGATGAAGACGGCGAATGGCCAATAAAACTTGACGCTTACCAGGTTAATATAACCAACAAAAACACGATGCGTGAAAGCCCAAGACACATGACCGTATTATATAGACTAACCACTACTCGGATTAGAATTTATTTGTCCTTCAAGTAATTAGCTGATATGAACAGTCATGTCGATATGAATTCAAATGTTATTCATGTTATCAAATCGTTTTAATAGTAAAACGATAAAGTGATGCATAGTCTGCATCAAGAAACGATTAGTAATGAGAAATAGAAATACTTAAATGACTGTTGATGACTGAATTTTCTATCATGATATTTCACTAAATATCTGCAATTAAATTCTTAGGTTTGCAAAATACAAATGACGGCTTAACTCTTTCACTTCTGATAATGTTAATCCCTCGCAACATGTTCTTAACTGAATTTGAATTTGAGTTTAAGTTATGCTATTGAAATTACAGAATTTAAAGGAGTATAATCGGACAGTTGCTTAAATTGAATTTTAAGCTCCTCTTTTTTTACCACCTACAAACGAAAAGTTTCGAAGTATTCTCATTAATCATAATTCACTCTTTGTGGCCTAAATGAAAGGAAGAGGAGAACAGAGGTAATGAAAAAGAAGTTGAAACATTAATTGGGAATTGCTGTAGGATTCAGCATTTCTGTTTGAGTTTCCTTTAAGCTGTTAAAGACTGGAGATAGATCGATTTTTAAATGAAATGACACAGACAGATGAATTAAAAATATGCGATTTAGAGTTAACTTGAACCCTACTGATTTTCATCGAAAAAGCATATATCTTAAAAGATTTATTGACAAAAAGTGTACTAAGTTGATTTATATTTCATAAATAGAGGCAATTCAGTGGAATTTTGTGACACGCACGACTTGTAGCCTGGGATACGATTTCGACCACTCTGTTACTCCCGAAGAACTACATATTGTCGTTCCGATGAAGCATTACGCCGGCGTTAACTCTTTGCATGAAATATAAGCACTTGTTTCTGTGGGAATTGTTACTTTCTGTTTTCTGCATAATTCACCACAGTGTCAAAAAAACTGATCTGTACAGTAGGCGTCGGTCATATGGACAATACTGACAAAACGCAAGTATACAGGCTAAGGAGATAAACGGAAACGTCAGTTTACAAACGAGTCATTCAATTTAAGTAAAAATGTTAATAATAACACGCGGAACCATGGAATATATAGCATACAGAAATATGATTATAAATATATAAATAAAACGTTTTTGTGTAAAGCAGATTAAACAAAATAATACCACGAACTCTAAAAATGTAATCACACTTTAAATGTAATACAGTAGCTTACCCTTGTGTTTCAACATAATTTCAAAATTTGCATATGTAGTTCAAAACTTAGTTACTTTACTTCTAAAACTATACCTTTTAGATAACTTTGGATTACTTTTAATGATATTTTAGACTGAAAAAACCTCCATCACTAAATACAAACTGATGCAACCAAAATGTTCCGAAAATACGGTAACCATTTTAAGTGGACAGGTTAAAAGCAACGAGCTAATGAAAGGCGACTTAACAAATACTTCTTCCATTTCCTGCAGCAAAGTCTAATCACAACAAGATTTCAGAACGTTATAATCAGAAAGAATCGCATACCTGAAATGGTGCAATAATAATGTATTTCCAGAATTCGTTTCAATACACCAAATTCAGAAAACGGTGCCAATACTTTTGTAATATTTCTTCAAAAAATATTTTTGCGAAAGGTTTTATCTAGTCTATAATGAGAAAACACAGAACGCCAAGGTTTACATTATAACTTAAATCATTATAGAACAAGGTAGACTAGAACTATAAATGACTAAATTATAAACTATCCGTCATATAGATAAATGGAATAATAAATTTGCAACGATTCTACTACCAAGTGAGCATAGAGGTTGTACGTTTTAGAATTTAAACACGTGTGAAAATAATTATGTGATCCATCTGTTTTTATACAAAAAGTCTTGAAATAGCTTCTGAAAAAATCTTCTCTTTCTTTCTTCCTGCTCAAAATTCTGAACAGTCATTTGGTTTCAGAAAACACTTTATTTATAGATTAAAACTAGTTCTCTGGATATTTGTGTTACTTTTTGCTTACAATCGATTTTATTCAACATAATCAATAATTCGGTAGTAATAAAAATTGTTTTAAAGAAATTGCAACAAAAACTAATGTTGTTACATAGAAAATCTGATTTGAACATATCATACATGTTATTACATACCTGCAAAAAATGAATTACATTCACTACATTCGAACGACGTAACATCTCAACTACGCCAGAAATAATCATGAAATGTTTTCGAGATTCCAATATTTACGCTGGAAATTCATGTCTCTATACACCTCATGCTCACGTAGACAGTAGTAGAAACTATCGCAGTCTAATCTAGAACTGCAGAACATCACGTATTAATAGTATTGGTTAGAATCCCGATTGAATGTTGAACAATATTTTTACGCTGTACATCAGCGATTTTATCATCACTTTCCAAATGACGTCGTTAACTTAAATTGCGTAAACGGAACGAAAGGCTTGTGGGTGAAAGCGATTACACATTAAACAATCCCTTATCTTTCACTTTCCAAACAGTTTTTTTAATGGAAACGCAATATAACTATTTCCTCGTGTTCGTAGACTTTTGAATATTGGTAATAAAAAGTATAAAAGTGAATCAACATCTTTTCCTATACACAATTCGCTGTTAATTCGAGTTAGTGGATACATTAATGAAATTCCAAATAGGCGTGCCTCATATAAATTTAACCTTGATCTCATATTATGTCTGCTTTTCTCGTTTGTTCTAAAGCAATTTTAGATAACAAGTATGCACCGGCAGGTGGTGTATCGCAAATATTAGAACAAACGATTGTTAACGAGTAACCGCTACATTTTGATAGCATAATTTTGTCCACATTTTCAGATATTTCACCTGCAACGAATCAAAACGCAAATAGAGAGGGCGTTTAATACATTCTGGTGATAACTCTTGTTAAAAATGAGATTTTTACGTGGACAATTTCGTTATATGAGAGACGTATGATTCTGAAATCTTCGTATGTAAGTGAACAGTTCACGCAATCGTGTCACAATCGCAAATATTACATTTCATTGACTTTCTATATACCTTATGGTCCAAACGTACGAGTATTTACCATAGCTAGCTATAAATTTTACACTGCAAGATTCGTTACTGGTGTGAAAGATGTATCAGAACTCTCCTATAAATAAGCAAGTATCGAATCCGTTGGAATATGTTACAACTCGCAAATGAGACTCCGTCGTTTCTTATTCACTGTTCCTTCTTACATGTTCTTAATGTCATATCAGAATGCCTTATTAAGACAGCGGTGTGAAAATAAACATTTTAACACGAATGACGCCTCGAAATGAAGCCGCTGAGAGACATCTTTGTAAAATTCCTCTGTATCATAACTAATTATAATCAGCGGAGACAAGAAAGTAGACGCAATGCAATATTCAGCAGATTTTTTTATAAGATATATAGACAAAGGAGGACAATGCTTAAAATTAAGTGGTTTTTGTATATGTCTGAATGCCATACGACACTTTTTAAAGATATCATTGATACAAATAGCAACAGTAACATCTGTGAAAAGTTGAAATTCGCTTTAAAAAACAACACATTAATAAAAGATTTTTGAATTTATATATCAATGTTGCTGATTTATTGTTCCGTAGCAAACAACGTGGTCTTTGTCTTTGGGTAAATGAGACAATATGTACAGGAATAACTAAAAACAATACTGAACAGAAATGTAATGTTCTTGTTTTAATTGTAAACCGAGTGTTATTTCGCCATAAGTACGACTCTACGTTACAAAACATATAAGCACCGACCGGTGACAATTTTAAAAGTTACAGACATTCTTAAAATAAACAATAAATTTATCTTTAACAAGTGGGTCATGATATCCCTTAATTGCTTATCTGAGAACCATTGTAGATATTTCTCATTTTTTCCATGCTGAAATCTCCAAAAATAGAATATAGATCAGCGTGTCATGGTTAACATATTTTCAAAATTGTTCATGCGTTTAAAATCTCTTTAAACCGACCTTAAACAAGTATGACTAAAGTCCACCAAAAGAATATTTCTGTGAACTATCTTTGAATTCTGGTGAGAGGTTTCCGAGAAGAATATATTGAAAGTTTTCCAAACAGTCATATAGTGAAAAACTGCCCAACTACTGTCAAGTTGTTTTAAAACAAACTAACATTGCTTCAAAGAATTTCACGAAAGACCATCACAGGAATATTTCTATGAAATTATTTGTGCTTCTGAGGAAAAGACTTTTTTTAATTTTTTATATATGCTTTAAAGTTGCCCTACCTCCTGCCAGCAATCAGTATTACTCAGAAGAAATCAATAAAAGGAAAACTAAGGAGCATTTGTAGAAAGTTATTTTGAAATTGCGCAAATGGTTTTCAGAAAATTTTCGATGGTTTCTTATAGTTTTATACTTAAAGGTTGTCTGCCCTCTGTCAACAATGTTTTCTTTCTTTTACAACCAAAATTAGCGTGAAGGTCACTTAAGAGACTTTTTCTGTAAATTATTTTGAAATCATGCTAGCGGTTTCTGAGGAGGTTTACCAAATAGTTATAGAGAAAACAGACGCTGTATTGTGTCGGCCAGGTTTTTAAGGGACCACAATGGCTTTAAGAAATTTGATAAGGGACCACCAATAGTTTTTATTTAATTATTTTGAAATCGGGCTGGCAGTATTTGAGCAAAAGATTTTCAAAGTTTTCGAAAACGACATGTAACGAAAAAAGACCCGCCCTCCAGTAGGCCAAGTTTTAAGGGACCGAAACGTCTTGAAGAAACTCGATAAGGGCCACCAAAGGAACATTCTGTGAAAATATTTTGAAATCGGGCTGGTGGATGAGAAGATTTCCAAAGTGTTCCCTTTTGGGTGCAATGTAACCAGAGTTCTGAATGGAAGGGATATCAGAAAAACCTATCTTAGAAACATTCCTGTGAAGAGTGGTTTTAACTTTTGCCCAGTAGTTTTGAAGAAGATGTCGTTTGAAGGAAAGTATTGATGACGTAGGACTGTCGACAGATGACTGATGACGGACCTATCCTATTAGCTCATCCAGGTGAGCTAAAAAGCTTGTCGACGTATGTTACATTAGAAGGATTATGTATTTGTTGTAATGGATAACGCACTACCTCGAAGAATAGCTACAATTCCGTGCAAAATTTATCGAGTGACTAAAGACTTTTTAAAGACATAAACTGCACGAGTTTGTACTGAACAGATAATCATTTCGTATGTTACTACCGCTTGCAAAACTTATAAGAGTTTCACGTTTTATGAACGCGGTAAAAAAATGACGTTACGATGTTTATTTCAGTAGCTTAAACTGTCACTTTACTGATCATCCAATCACAGTGAGGCAGTTTTCTCAGGTATACCTGTCAATAAAACTGCGTCTTGCAAACTACCCGCAACCAGAAAAATGTGCCTGGGCGGCGCCAAAGTTGCTGTATCGTAACTGTCGCTGCGTTGCTACCGGAAATCTTCACTCAATATTTTTTTCCTAACCGCTATTCCATTTCGTACACTAAAATGTCACTATTGACAGGTCAAAGGCGGAGTTTGAAAGAAACACATTGGGCGGCGCTTTAATTGATGTTTAACAGGTGTACCGAGGATTCTCAATCTTTAAAATAAACAATGCAAAAACTCTAATCAGTTTTGCAAGCGGTAGTACATTGCCTGTCTCTACATTCATCCAACTGACAAAGGCTGTTATTTGTAACAAACAAACGATAATCCGAAGGCTTGCCATTTCATCTTTTTCGTAAACAGTCAGCCGTTAGGTCGTCTTAGACGGCCAGGTAACGCTGGCTCAGATGACTCAGATTCTTGAATCTGATTAGTTAGATTTTATTTTTTTTTAGATTTTAAAGATTTGTCCCTCACTCTGAAGCAAGTGAGGAAGTAGTAAGTCTCTTGCGGAGAAATTGGTTAATAAACTGGTTGAATACACTGGTTAGGTGGACTGACCGCCGGGATATGACCTTAGCAGTTGGAACTGGCGTTAAACCCCAATAAAACCAAAGCCAAACCTAGATTTTTTAAGATTTTTGTTAACAACGCGTCCATATCAACGGAAATTCAAACCAAAAGTAATTGATTGCCAGGTGACATTAGTCTGTACCTTACTACCGACAACTGTATTTTGCATAAGCAACTAAAATGTTGTGATAAAAGGGTCTGCCTAAATCGAATGATGGGAAAGCCTATATAAGCGGGATGACGGAAATACATGATAACAACTAAAGCCAATCTATGATCACCATGAACCTGCTGAATTAAAGTGTATATACTTAGTATATTAAAGTTACTTAATTCCTTAAATGTTTGTCCCTACAAATCGAAATAATCGGCAGAAAAATATCCGTTCCTTATGTTTTGGACAACTGTTACATAGAACACTATCTGCTCAGTGTTAAGAAAATTACAACATATACCTATGAAAGCATTATTCATTAAATAAGTTACATCTACAGTTACTAACTTTATGATCTTGTTTTATTCTTCTATTGACTGTTAAAATTTTTGTGTTCTTTAAGTTGCACCATAAAACGGCACGTTGTATTTATAACTGATTACGGAATTTTATGAAAGAAATGTATTTTGATATCAAAGTTCGTAATTTTATTCATTTGTCAAGAATATAAGAAGTGTTTCCTGTTTACGGCGCATTACAGAATAACAAACCAGGATTATTTCAACAGGACACGTAATATTATAAGCACAAAATGAGCATGATTGATAAAATCATTGTAGCTGTACCGCATTAGTAGGAAACAATGATTTACAGTAAATTCAATGAATGTTCGAAATCAAAACTGAAAATGCACAAAAATAGCTATTTGAGATGCATTTTCAATTAGCATCGCAAGTGTAACTAAATAAAGAAAAAAAAACAAAAACAAAAACAACAACACTGCAATGAATTTTCACAATAACTTTCATTTTACGCATCAAGAACAAGATCCAGGAGTTGATATAGTAAAACTCTTTTCTATTTTGCAATGTTTATTTTTTTCCATCTGGATAGTTGCAAAATAATGCCAAAACAATATTATAAAATATGTAATTTTCAAATCATTTAATCACACACTGTTCCCTGATTTATATTTAATATAAAATGACTTGCTGAAAACATTTATGAATGTAAAATATGTAAAGAATAAAAATAATATTAATAAAATGAAATAAAACTAACACGTTACATATACACCGAAATCATACACCGAACTCAAACACCGAACTCAAACATTTTTGCAAACCGTTATCTATCATCAACTGGTTCAGAAATAGATACATGATAATTCTGAAAGCGCGTATAGACACGTTAAACCACCAATAACCACAATCGATGTATCTTGTATCTTGTACTGCACAAGAGCAAGCAACAGTAATAAAAGTGACTTGTCTATCTTATTTCAAAGATTCAAATAGCAATATTTATATTTAGATTTCAGACCAACTGCTTTGTTAAACTCCAGCAATATCGAACGATATGCTTGAATATATGTTCTCATATTATTAGTACAAATAAAATACAGATTTAAATTATGGTTCAACTGTTTTTGGCAAACCAGTAATGTCTTCGTCGTTGAATAAATATTATTAGATAGATCAAACAAGTTTATCTAAAAGTAACAATAAACTACATGTACAAGGAACGAATCCACTTTTATAAGCCAAAGCCAAAATATCAAAGATCATTTCTATCTTTGGCAGATCTGTTATGATCTGATCATTACCAACCACTGCACCTTTTAAGGAAATAGTCCCAAATGTAAATTAGTTGAAGAAAAATATAAAAATATCTTCCAGAATGAAGTCATTGAATAGTAAAGGAATTTAAGTCGATTTTCGTTAACTGATAGCTGGCCTCTGCATAATAAGAATCTGCGATTTGATTTTTGGTAACACCCTGAAGCATATTCCAAGAGAAAGATTAAAATCGAGAGACAGTTTGTTGGCAACAATACATTATAATCAAAGATAAATTCATCAAAGTAGGTAGAGTCTTGCAAAAAAAAACAACAATAATCTTACTTTATTCTATCACATTTCTACGTTATATTACAGCGGGAAACTAATTTGTATCGAAACCTTTAAAACCCAATAACTAGTGTTCACCGTTATGTAGGATCTTGTATTTAAATTATAGTGAAAAGAAGAATAATGCTTTGATTTTTGAAAGCAGCTATTCTATTCTATTTAAGTTAGTTACCGATTCAGTCGCTATCTATGTATCGGAGGTTTTCAAAATCTCATAACTTTATCAAGGGCGTCTTTCAGTTCCGCTGACCGAGATATTCGAATTATACATAAGCACTGATATAAAAGGCTCCAGTGTGACCTTTGCACATTAAGATAGACCAACATGTGCACTAGCAGTAACAGAGAAACGAAGTTACATCCGTAGTAATTCCAAATCAGATGTCCTATCTCAAGTTTTAGTTATACATCTTCACTTAAACCCTGTTTAATATATGAAGCTTTTTAAGATAATGAGAAACTGTAGTGGAAGTGATATTTAAGTTAGAATGTTATCTTTTGGTTTTACGTCATTTCATTTCCTTCAAAATTATATAAAATAAAAGGTAAATGATATAGAACTGATCCGATATACTCAGTGCCAACTTGTCTACACAAAGTTAAAGTATGCCCATTTTAAATGTTCCATCAAGTGCAAGTTTTACTTAATTTTTAAAATTATAAAAAGATGAATCATACAAAATATCTGCATGTCAGGTATTTATCTACTAACTATTAATTAAAACGAACTAAAGCCGTTGGAACAAAACCAGTGCACCCAGATATATCTGGCTATAACAATCACAAATTTGGTAAAACAAAGTACTAAAATGTGCCAAAAATGGGATGAAGACGGTTTTTAAAGGTAACAAAATAAACGATTACAGAAAACTAACAAAAGACTAGGAGCTCTAAGCATAAAAACTAAACGAACAAAACAAGTACCAGTTGAAAAGTTCATTTCGATTCCTTTGCTTCAACATTCTCGCTACATCAGACTATGATATTAGAAGTGGCTAACATATCAGGCACACACTTGGTACCTTTTCTAAAAATATAATATGTACATTCAGCTGTGACATATTGGTCAAAAAACGTGCACACGTATTTATATGTGTCGTGGAATGCGATTTTGGGTCTTAAATGTTGACGTTGACGTCGTAAGCGAGAAAAAGCGAGAAAGATTGCCGCCATATTTTTGATAAAAAATTGATCTGTTATCACACGAAAACTCCGCTGTACACATGGTTTATAATGGTTGATTATCAAGGAAATGTTCTTACTGTACGCATCTATCCTTCTGGATTCAGATTTTGTTACATTAAACCTTTAGTAATGTAATTTTCACAAGAAATCAATATTTTACTTGAGCCACTGACGTCATTTAATGATGCCAGTTTTATCTGTGTAAACACGTGTTAAAACTGCAGCTTGTTCACATTGTCTTTTAACTTTTTGATTGATTGATTGCGATTGATATTGTTCTGGCATTTGAAGTGGAGCACATAGAGAGTGCAAGTAAGTTGTTTTAGTGAATTTTACGAATTAAATTTAAACGTAAATGGTTTTGCTGAACCTGGAAGTGACGCATTTCCCTTCTAATTCTTTGTTGATAGAAAACATGTTACTAACTTACTAACTTACTACTCAGTACAGGTTCTACAAATCAAAAGCCAAGCTATTGTCCACTGATTCTGGCCACTAACATGCAATTTATTTTTATTTTTTATTACGTAAGTAGCCTGTGAAATATGGAAATATTGAACCTAATCCGAGATCAAAGCAGGTTTTTTCTGTAACTAGCTTAAGTGTCAAGGTTGTCGGATCATCATCACGGGAAAAGGAGGAACACATTTTCACAGTTTTATCCATCATTGTAAAATTAAATGAAGCTCTTTTTTCTTTTTGGTTCCAGACTTTAATAAAATTTAAATTCAAGATGATTATAAAGCAAGATGTTCTTGAGAAATATATGTTAAATATTTCAATTACAAGCAAAAGACCAAGGGCCTTTCCAGAAAAACATATATTCCACCCCCAGGAAAGCACTTAGAAAAAGGAAAAACTCCTTTTAGAAGTCTATTTGACAAGAAATTAATGAAATGATATTGAACATAAAAAAGACTTCCCCAGCCAAAATAAATGAAGTAACTATTTTTTTTCATTTCTGGGGAAAGATAATTGAGTAATTATGATATTTTTTTTTCTAAAAATTATAATTCTCAATTTCTATACTACATACTTCTTTGTATGTATATCTCTCTAATTTGTTATTGATTCTGATTCATTGATATTTTTAAAACTAGAATTGTATTTTTCATATATCAGGCTTAAATTAGTATGTAATGGTTATAAAACCAAATTTAACAATAAGAAAGATATTGAAATTAAACTTAAGAAAGTGGTTCCTTTGCAATGCTTTTTGTTTTAAAAATAGCTGTTTGATAGCAACTTGAACTATCCAAGTATGTCTTAACATCTGGATAAAAATCACTTTCTAAAGGAATTATTTAACACAAGATGTGATCTTTAGCAACACTGAAATTTGTAAAATAAAAAAGTTGTATTGTCAGAGTATCAGTTTTTAATTATTTAAAGTTGAACTGAATTTTACTTTCATGTTTTCACTTTCTTGTTTCCAATTAACAATATTTTCTTCTGTAAGCGAAGCTGAATGGTTTTTTTTATAAATTTTGTGACATGTTCCCAAGTGTTCAAGTACAAATTTACTTTCTCTAAATTTTTTAAACGAAATATACTGTCTTATAGTCTAGATATTTTAAACAAAGATTGAGCTTGGTATAATATTCTCCGGTTGCTTAGAAACATGACTATGAACTTTCTTTATTTTATGCCTACCAATGAAATATAGGGAAATATCAGTGAGATAAAAGTGATAATACACTGTTTTGAATCAGTTAATTACCATTTTGATAATACACTGTTTGTGCCGGAACTACTGCTTGATGAAACTTCAGGAATTTCCCCACCACAAGAGAATCCGCTGTATTTCAGACTGTGACAGCGAGTGAAATTTATTTACCTTGTTAAATCCAATTATAATATTGAATTCCTGAGCCTAACTAGTTGTGAACAATGATGAAATTCGCCATAAATTATTTAAAATGTCTGATTTGTTTACATAACTCACATGGACAATATCCAATATGGCCGACTTTCAATTCAATTGATTGAATATTACTCGGTATTAATCCGCTTTTATAATTAAAGTATGTATGGCAAAAATTCAATAAATATTGATAAACTGTGTAGACAAAAATAAATGTTATTTGATGAAAGTGTATTCAGTTTATTTCAGCAAAGTAAAGTTATCATATGTATTGGAGATTGTCTGCACTTTTTTTGTGCGGAGTAACCAAAGTACGCATTAACTGATTTGGGGCTAACCATGGGGAATTTATTGAAGGCCCTAATTAAAAATATCATAAAAAACCCATTTTTGACGTGTTGGCATAAAATAAAAAGAAAATTTGTTTGTTGTTTAGTGGAAGATGGGAATTTATTTCATCTCGTGAACACAATATGTTGATATTTTCACTCGTGGCTGCGCCACTCGTGAAAATATCACATATTGTGTTCACTCGATGAAATAAATTCTCATCTTCCACAAAAACAAACAAATATCCTCTATATTTTTCATTTTTTTTTCAATCTGCAAGAAAACTTGGACTCCATACTATTACTTAGGTCTGTAGCTACTTTGTTACACATAAATATAATAGTTGTAAATTCGTTGGTTTTTAGCCTTCTTCTTTATCTCAAAGCTGTAACAAGTTATAATTACTAGCTATGAATGTGTAGAGAGACCTTTCATAAAAACATTGGAAATTCCGAATTTCCAAACATTTGCATATAAACTCATGCAAAAAAAGCCTAAATATTCTGTTTCACGAAAATGTGGTAGATATAATCATGTACCGTTTCTTTAATAAAAAATATTTGACATTGAAACCTGAAAAATTGGTAAATATAAAAAAAATGGTTGCTAGGCAACACGTTTAATAACCTTAGTAAGAATTGTATAAGATTACTTTTTAGATAAAATAGAAAGCTTGAAGCAAATGCTTGTTTTCTTTCAATTAAGTCTTTAAGCTTTTATTACCTGTTTATTTAACTTTCCAATCAATAACGTCATTGATTGAAAACGACGTCAACATGACGTCACAAAATATTGAATGTTTTTATGCTTACACATAAAGAAAATGCTATAACTTTGAGAGTTTTGAAGTTCCTCTGCTAAAATTTTCTGAGTTTACTCCTTACATGTCACAGATTTCAAAAATGCAAAAAAGTGAAAATCGAAATTTTGGTCAATAAGCCCCATTTTTGCATTCCACGACACATATCAGTTCCTTACATGTTAAAATGTTACAGGTATTTCACATAATCGTTCTGTGAAAAATAAGCAGTAAAAGCCAATTACCGAAGCATGAATTTGTTCCATAACAAGAAACCATTCAGTCGGGATAATTGAAAACCGGGGATTACAAAGGCTACATATAACCGCCACAAAAACCAATGTCAGCTACGAACTGAATATAATTAAATTTCTCCATTGACAGCATCGACAAAATGGTTATATCACTGACACTTGATAGAATTCTGCTGTAACGTTTCCTGAAAATATACGATATATAATTTCTTACCTACTTTCTACGCGCAAGCCACCGTGTTCAAACTTTTCTTTCGTCAGATGAGAATCATGCTTAAAGCGTAAATGTGACTAAAAAACCACAGCTGTTAATATACAGCAGACGGTGTCCGGAATTTTATATGACATAAGCGGCCATATGTATGATACCTCGTAGATGGTATCTGCTATTTTACATGGCATAAGTATGTTACGTCGCGGATGTTGTCTGGAATTTTATATGGCATAAGCGGCTATATGTATAATGATACCTCGCAGATGGTGTCCAGAATTTTGTATGGCACAAGTAGCTTATGTATGATACCTGGAATTTTATATGGCGTAAGCGGCCGTATGTAAAATACCTCGCTTGACATTACTCAGTATCAAAGCTATTGCACCATGTCCAAATAAAGATACTTTGCTGCCCTTTCTTATCATCACCTAATGTAAATCTGTAAATCAGAAATCAACAGTAATAATCATTTGTAATTTCCGGTGTTCAATGTCTTTGTCAAAAAGAATTTACAAATAATCATTTCTCACTTTTGCTTCTTTCTAGAGCAAGCTTTCTTTCTACGATACATATGCCTAACTGTTTTTAGTTTGCAACATGGAGCGGGTGTAGTTCATTGGTAACGCGCTGGACTGGTATACCAGGGGTCCCGAGTTCGATCTCCCGCTCATCCACTAACATTTCTAATAGTCTTTCTAATAAGCTCAAATAGAGAGAGAGTTTGCAACATATGAATATCTCCCTTTACTTTAATTCATTTAATATGAACACAGACATGCCATGGTGACCCTCAATCGCTAACTAGAGAACAACTGCTCTCTAGAAAATTTTCGTTAGTTTTCCCGCTTATATCTGTATAAAACGTTTTCACGTTTGGTCAGACCAAACGACAACCAAAAAGACAGTTTATGCAATCTTCGAAAAGATCCACTAGAGATAAGACTTAACTTTTGACAGATCTTTAATATGATATCAGACACATAGATTTTATTATTATGTATTTTCTGCATTTTGCTGTGAACAACAAGCCACATCTCGCTATTATCTCAATATTTATAATGTTTTCAGTCCTAGCAGATATCAAACAAGAAAATATTACATGCACACTATAAAAGCACAACGTTTTGTGGATTCAGGCTAGACGTCTTAGAAGTGTTTCCTGTTCATCACAATATAAAATATAACCAATTGGATAGGGCAAATTATGACTCCACAGACATGATTCTAGCAACCGTTATAGTGTCTGCTAGACAAAAGGATACACATTATGAAAGCTCTAGGTCTTGTGATTGGCAATGAGAGGCTTTAAAAATTCTTATATATATTGCTCTGTAGAAAGTTACCACCGGGGGTAAAGCAACATTGGCCCAAGGGTCATTACTTTAGCAAATTTTGTCACGGTTTTCTGGACAGTGATTCCTGCCAAATATAAAAGTTCAAAATAAAAGTATAAATTGTCAAAGACAAGAGGATCATTTAAGCAACTGCTTGTATATCACCAAGTGTCCACTTGAACGGATGTGTCAATGATGATAGGCGACGATCTTTTGCAATACAATGCTACATGCAAAATGTTCAGTCCCTTGTAAAACAAGCTCATGTGAGCTAAACATGAACCCGTCAGGGTTTTTTTTCCTTTTCGAAAGAAAAAAAGATTGGTTCGTATATGTAAACAACCTGAAATACAATACGATTAGGTAATACAGGTGACAAAGGCAGTGTAATGGCCGGAAGGATGACAGTCTAACAGAAGTTGGTTTTTCGAAATCAAACAGAATCTCTTGTTTTTATACGCATTAGGTGGAAGCTTAATCCAAGTAAACTCAAACGCATCAAAGAAGAAAAACGTAGACCAAACAACATAGATCAAACAACAAAAATCAGTACCCCCAAAACTGCAGCACAACCCAGTTTCCAGCATCACCAACCTTATCAAGTATATCTTATATGTTTCGTAAATTATCCAAGGTCGAAAACTCAATGAATTAAATAATTTATAACAAAATCAATGCAAATGCATTTTCTACGTTACATGTACAAATATAAAACAATAGCTGACATTGTTTCCACATTTTGTACAATCAATTCAAAGTTTTGGTATCTAAATGTGTAAACTCACCTGTAACATGTGTAAGAGATCTTACATAAATCTCTCACACCTTACGATACTTCCTTAAAATGTTGAATTAACAGTGTCATAAAACAGTTTATATCTTGAAAAGTACTTCAATCAACGATAAAACACGCTTTTCGTGCCGGAGAGAAGGTATGTATTAGCAAATTGATAATACATCTAGAATTGAAATTATTTATATACCTGGCACAAAAAGGAACATTTAGCTTCACTAGATTCACGCTGTGGAACACATTCTAAGTATACATACTGACCCTGTCTGAAATAAAACAAAGATCAATTGTCAAGCTCGACAGACAATTTGTAGAATTAGCTTTACCGGCGACATACATTTTTCGCCATTATGGTTTTTAAGGCTGTCTATTTCTATAGATGACATTTCGTTTTTTGATTTATGATACACTGTTGGGATATAATCAGTGTATCCTACTCCATTTAGAATATGTCAAAGTCTAAGCAAAACTTTACATAAGTTACATAGCATTGGTCGCTATGAGCATTGCCTAAATCACAGTGATTATAACACAGTTAACGTTATGCTATAACGAAAATGAGATAGTAGTGATAGGATAAACCACTGATTTTTTTGTTTCTTGTATACAGGTATAATAAGTTTATATGAACTATTTCAGAAGGCTAATATATTAATGATTTACCTTAGAAACACTGTATTCCATTCACATTGTAAAGTCATTCACTCATGGAATATGATTTTTCACCTATCTAAATATCCAGATATTGTAAATACATATAGAACAAGATAGAGAAAAATATATGTAGAACGTAGGTTTACACAACAACATAAGCGAAGATTGTTATATTATTGCTACTTTATAAGTTTTATATTGTTCAACAATCTTCTCATCTCAAATATTTAACTTTATGTACAAAACCTGTATCCAGCTAAAAACAACCAAAATGATTAAAATTAGTGATAACATACACTCTCGTATCAGTTTTATGACACAAATCCGCTTCAAACCTGGAAGTTAATGAAACCGTTAAATTTAATGAGATGTTTCCTCAAGTGTAGCAAACGAATTACTGAGCATGCGGTATAAAGCAGCTTACTACAATTTATAGCAGTGTATATATTATAAAATGGCAGAGACATATTTTTTCCACTGTCATTATAAAGACAAAAATCGATTAGTACATATACTTAGATGGAATTCTGTTAAAAGTGAGAAAACAAAAAGTCGAGAAAAAAATGTTCCTAATAATGCATAAATGTAAAACCTATTTGGTCGTAGGTTGACCTGCTTAAAGTTAGCAACGCCCTGCAACAAATTTAAAGAGAATTAATGTACTAGATTATTTCACTAGTGAGAATGTTTGTAAACTTTACGTTACAGAAACGCACATTTACTTCTTACAATTATCAATCAATTAATTCTAAGTGGTCTTACTTTGATGTTCGCGATACGACGTTGTATGTTATAAACATCTTACGATGACTACGGAATCCCGTTCGGGCCACGTAAAATAACGCGGCGAGACTTTAGATGAATCTCTTGTCTCGCCGTTTTAGATGAATACTCATAAACTGTGAAAATTCAAAACATTGCGATATTTTACGTGGCCTGACCGTGATTTCGTAAATTACAGAGTAGGAACTTGTTTTTGCACTAGTGGTATCCGTAAAATAAGACACTAGAACTATCTACACCTTACAAAAATGTCTTCTCACTCAAAATGATTGAACATACGGTTTGTGTATAGGGCTAGTAAAATGTTTCTTTCGCACATTCTAAAGGATGCAGGCTGATGAAACGTGACTACCTAAATTAGTGTCGTCGCGGTGCCTATACAGTTTAGGTAGCTACTGAAAAAAGTGATACTAGGAAAGAGAACTTTGCATAGTCGTTCATTCGGAAGTATGATTGCCTTTAACAATTCTTTTAGCAAAAGTTTGGACATGTGTGAATACAGAGAAAAACATGTTATGATAGCATACACAAGTTATATTAGGTCTCTTTGGTAACATGTTTTCAAATAAAACTCTAAACTAACTGATCCCCAGAATGGTTCTTTTCTACTCTCGTGACACGTCAGTTGTTTATATAAAATTATTGCAGTCATATTTCTGTTTCAAATGCATTTAATAATAGCGATTCCTACCGCATGCATCGTATTGTACACATCTAACGCGTGCTAGCAGTTTATAAATTAAAAGTGGTATGGCAGATTGATGAGTTTGTAAGTTGAAATTCCACGTACTAATAGAAAATGTTTAGAAAGATTTTTGTATCATTAATAAAAAAGCCAGAAAAATTCTTATTGGTTTTCTTATCAGTTTTTAGAAGTCATGCCAACATAACTTTAGATAGATGGGGGCATCTAGATTTACCTTTGTCCCTCCGTCCGGCTGTCACGATGTCCGTACGAAGACCGGTTTGTGTCGCGTGTAACTCAAAACGTATAACTTCTAGAACCATGAAACTTTCTAAGAATAGTTATCAGTATGTGAACTTACATATCCTGGTATTTTGCCGCAAAATTGGAGATCGGCTGAGTTAAGCCCCTCATTAAGCAAAAAAATAGCATTTTTAGACCTGTGTAGCGTGTAATTCTAAACGTTTAACTGTTAGAACCATACAACTTTCTATGAATAATTGTCAGCATGTGAACTCAGGGTCGGATCCAGGATTTCAGGTGGGGGGTGGGGTGGGAGGGGGCGCAAAATGTTCGGCCCAATTTGTGTCCGTTTTCTACCTCATTTCAACGGTTGTGGTTATGCTAGAGTATATTGATTTTGCAATATCACACGGGCCTCTGATTATTCAATTCAATGTTAAACAATAAAGTATACATTATTTAAAGACATATTCAAAATAGACCTACAATAACACCTAGGGTCCGGAATTTTAGGGGAGCAGGGGGGCGCCCCCCTCTAGATCCCCTAGTGCGTTCTACGCACCTGGAAATTTTGATGCAAATTCATTGGAGATCGTCAGAGTTAGGCCCCTCATTAAACAAAAAAAAAAAAAAAAAAAAAAAAAAAAAAAAAAAAAAAAACACACACATTTTTAGATTAACTCCAAACTTATAAATGCCAGAGCCATGAAACTTTCAATGAATTGTTGTCAGCCTGTAAACTTACGCATCTAGGTATTTTGACGTAAATTTATTGGAGATCGACAGAGTTATGCCCCCTCGTTAAGCAATAAAACGCCTACATTTTTAGAATTGTATCGCGTGTAACTCCAAACGTATAACTGCTAGAGCCATGGAACATCCTTAGAATAGTTGTCAGAATGCAAACTTGCGCACCTTGGTATTTTGACGGAAATTTATTGGAGATCGACAGAGTTATTCCCCCTGATTAAGCAAAAAGTAGCATTTGTAGACTCCTTCATGTTATGGACATTGTTTACACGCACCTGTAATTGTACAGGTTTTATGTGAAAATTAAAGACACAGTTTTCACTATCAGCATAACTGTTGAACAAGTTTGTAATACTTCATGGGGGTGGGGTGGGGGCCGGGGAATGCCGGCATATCAAGGGAATGCTTTTCGCAGGAATAAAAAAAAAATATCATATCATAATATCAAGATTGTGATTGTTGATTTTGTCCTTCGTATGGTACAAAAAAACAACAACTAATGACTATCATGGTTCATTGTCGTTATGTAAAAATGATATGTCAGCTTTTGTCGGTAGTAGAGGGAATGATGAGACATTCCATCTGCAAAATGGGTTTATAAATATTTGATTAAAACTGGTGGCGTTAAGTGAGCTTTAAGAGACCAGCTTCCATTATGTGATATTGTATTTGTTGTAGAATAATAGCAGTGCATTGTATAGCATACAGTTACTTCATGGTCGTGAGTGGAACAGTAAAAATTGTGGTTCCAAATGTCATCCCTGATACCGTGAGACCATAGTTTGACTGTTCCACTCACACCCAAGAAATAAATGTTTTATTACCTAACGTGTTTGTAAACAGGACTGTACCGATTACTGCAAAACGTCCTTCACGGAATCGCCCGAATGAAGCAGTCAAAAGTTAAAATTGTTGACCGGTCAACTGTTTGTCTTTTATGTAAATGTATATTGAAATGAATTGTTTAAATATATATTCAATTCATTTATTTCATGTGAGGCATCCTCTAGCAGAAAAAAATATTTCTCAACAGCAGTATAAAGAGTTGAAAAGTCTTCAAATTTTCAGTTTGCTGAAAATTTTGTGATCTGTCATATAGTTTCTGCTATATACTTCCCATTTTGCCCCTGTCAATGCGGCATTGTGGGGAATTAACAACATTCAGTGATGCCTCTAGTTTTATATTACATGTACTTTATGTTTCTCTCTTTCTGTTATTGCAAACATTTACGTCAACGATTTTCTTGTAACAACTTGCCATTAGCAGAAATGCTTAAGTATAAAGCTAAGTAAAGCTTAATTTATCTAGGCATTAAACAGTTATTTATCCAAACCAATACTACTCTACTTCAGCACGTGAAATTTATGAAGCCATTATACATAGAATGAGCAATTTTGCAAGTGTAGCGAAACTGACTCATGAGTGTTAAGTTTACTGCTAGTACGATTGTCTTACTTATGCGTGCAGCTGCCTGAATTTTCACAAGTGTTAAGTTTATTGCTAGCATGGTTGTCTTACTTCTACGTGCAAATACCAGAATTCTCACGAGTATAGTTTGGCATTATAAGCGGTCAGTTTAAAAATGCTAAAGTCAAGCTTTGCAGTGTACAACATTGTGTCTTATTTTTAATGTTGCGTAACTATTGAAGGTTATTTTTCCACAGTGCCTCCTTCCATATATGATGTACTTGGGGGAATATGATCATCTGTGCCCTACTACATCAATACATACATATATACAACGATAAAACATGTAATAAATTGTACAATGTCATTCAGATTTAGGAATACAATTCATCAACAATCCAAATATTCGGATTAAGTTAATTTTTCATTCAAAACGTGTATCGCACTATAAAATACTCTAAGTAGAATGTAGGTTAACAAAATAACAAAGGCAAAAGTTATCAGATTATTGTTAATTTATAAGATTGTAAGCAATTTTGTACAACAGCCTATTCATATCAAATATACATTGCCTCCACTTACACAAAAATTTTAAAGAGGCAATTAAGATAATTGGGATGTTCAGGATGTCATATCATGACCGATAATAAATAATGATAAAATCATAAAGGACTTATTTAGCATTTATTTGTGAAGGATGAATTATACGAAACATTAACACAACATTGAAAATATTTCAATAGATGATGCATAAATGCGTTTTATATGGTTAAAATGCAAAATCTCATTACAAAACTGCAATACACATTAATGAATTGATTAAAGCAATAAAGTCCTGTGTTAATCGGATGAAACTGTTGCTTATGTGGTGACAGAAGAATGGCAAAGGCCTCCAGAATGGTATAGAAATTATATCTTCGAAAACAAAATGGAAGAAAGCCCATCTTATTACATAATATTCAATAAATCTGTTTCTTCACTGGAAGAAAGAAATGTACAGCGAACACCGCGGAAGAAAAGTTCTAATCTCACCCCAGAGGAACACTTATAGAGAGATTAGCGTTAAGACACGATAAACCCATATGAACAATGACACAACTCCAGCAACATAAAGATACTATCAAACTATCAATAGAGGGAGACACATAAATGGTACTAGATTCGCGTCTACATTTAGCAGTTGGAAAAATATAGCAGGCATACACCTCATAAAAACAACAACAACATATATTCTGAATCTGCGACCAGGCCATAAAAACTGACGAAGACACGCATCTACTAGCTCATCACACATAATCCCGAATCAACTCCGTAATCAGTATAGCAATACCAGGTGACTGTGACGTCAAAGGCATCAAAACCAAGACAAAACTGTCAAGATAAGCTCAGCTTGAAAATAGAAATTTACCCGTAAGTACTTCATTTCTTCATCGATTTCTATGGGACATATGTCAGTCAGAGCAGAAAAATACAAGCTGTCCACGGGATATAGGATCTCCATCAGAGGCTGAGCCATTTTTTCAAGCGCTACGTGAATTAGTTTGTATGCAAGGTTTCTCGTAGTGTTTGAAAAACAAAACTCAACTGCTGATGGAGATTCTATATTCCGTCGATAGCTTGTTTTTTTCCCTTAGACTAACACATGTCCCATAGAAATCGATGAAGAAATGAATTACTTACGAGTTATTTTCTATTTTCAAGCGGAGCCAATGTTACAGTTTTGTCTTGGTTTTGATGCCTTTAGTGACGTCACAGTCACGTGGTATTGCTACACTGGTAATAGGCAAAATGTAGTTGACATACTGCAGACACAAAATCACTGATCACGTCTACTAGGATCAAATGGGAAATAATTTGTATAAGTTGTTGGCGTAATATTGACATAAAAGTCAGAAACATTTTGCATACCTGGCACAAGAAAGAAAGAGTAAGCTTTGAAGAGTCACGAACGATTGAATATAAAATGAATTCAGTAAATCCACGCTCAATCAGATCATGCATAGTCGTTAACTAGTAGAATGTCTTACATGAGTTGACTGCTGTATGCTGTATCATGTTGCCTATTAAACAAGATCATCAGCCAAACACTTTTTGTTGTCACCTGTTTAATCCAGGGATCAGAAATATCGCCATTGGCTCGGACAAAAACACTGTTACAGTAAGCTTTCTAGAGGTCACATGTTTTATGCTGTCTTTATTAAACTTGGTCCAAATATTTGTTTTGATTATCACCAGTCATTAGTGTAGTTCAGTATATTTGGTTTACATGGTACATTTTACTCAACCTTCTTGAATCTTAGATATATTTCTCTTCATAATATCAGGTCACTTTCTTAACTGTGTCTTATTTGGTAAAATTAGGTCACTTGCTAAGATAAAAATAATCCTGAACAGCGGTACACAGCGGAGCGAAGCAGGAGACGTGATAGCCATCATGTTTTCTTTGTTTTAATAAAACCGTTTCTTCTTCCATGTAAAAATGACAAAAGTTAAAACAAAAATAACGAACAAGTAAAAAAATACAGATTTGTTTTCACGAACAAAAGTATATAAACATTAGTGGCTTACCTCTGGAACTTTACATCCCACATTCAACCTTATGATAAAGCCGAACATACGTATTTTATCGTGTTTGCTATGATGACTAAACTAACAAAGAGTCACATATTAACTACATGTATTTGTATACTAAAGACTTTGATATCGCCATAAAGAGTAAACTACATAATGCATATTAATGTAGTATCTTCTATGCAAACACACATAAGCAAAAACTGTCATCACTAAATATGTAACCTCATTCAACAATATTCATCTCTGGTATAAAAAAATACACAAATACATGTATATAAACTAGTGATCATCATCAACAACAAAGACAACTCATCATTCATAAAACAGGTTTATGATTAAACACTGCTTCAAATCTGAAAGTTTAGGCTGTCGGGGGTTAATGCAGAATCTATTTCCTGTAAAGTGCAGTTTCAGAAATTTGTTGTAGAAGATCTCGTCTCCGTAGGACATGGATTTGATCAGCTCTTTTGTCATTTTAGACATTTCTTTTAATTTTGTTTTTAATTTGGTTTTTAAAAACTTTACTTTGTATTGGAATACGCTAAATTTTCTTCCTTTAAATATATTTCGAATCATTTAATGTCTTCTTTAAAACGTGGAATAGAAAAGAAAGTTGGTGTGAACAATCTTTGTGATAAATATTTCAAGTTATACGCTCATTACTTTTATCTTTCATATCTTGCCTAAACATTCAAAGCAGTACAGAGAGAAGATAATATGAATATAAAGCCTATTTATATATTTTCGATATTTGTTTTGATATATTTCGTTTACCATGATGACGATGCGGCAAATTGTTACTATGAGTGTTATCATACATGTATTTCAGTAGTTTTCGGTATTTGATGTGTAATTTTTGTGTTTCATTGTCAGGAGTCATTAGGTTGACATTACTTTAAATGATTACATGCAATTTGCTGTAGTTTTTTTTATGGCAAGGCTAAGATAGTGATATTGAAATGTTTGTTTTATAGACCTATACAGTCTGTTAAGGTTTGAAGTAAATGCATATCATATCTTCCAAATGTCTCGGTGAAAGAATTAGTGTCTGAATTATGTCATAAGATAGTTTGTTCCCAGACTGAATCAAAGTTCACACAATGATGGATTGATTCTCTAAGAATTCACTTTTTTAAAGTTCATCGTGCCGCTCACGATTTTCATACTGTGTAATCTCGTTTTTGCAAACTCGGCCACGTTTTCTACTCCTGAGTATAAACAGGAAGAAATAAAGCACTATGCAAGTATAACCAGATAAATCAATAATAAATAAATTTATTTCTGGTATCATGAAAATATCTTGCACGGTTATGCACGTTTGTCTCGTGTTTACGAGTGTTATATATTTAGGAAAGTTTTTGTTAAAGTCAGTCGAGGTTCGGACAGGAAACCGTATACACGTTTCACTTAAAACGTCAACTTATTTTCCCTCCCTACCCACCCTTATTTTGAATGGATATTTGAATATAACTTGAAACTGACATTAATTGTGCTTTCTCTTTTGCAGATATGACGATTTTATGTTGTTATGTTTTTGAAGGATGCGTGTGGAGAGAGTAATGGTTCTGGACATTTACGTCACATGATTAACTCATGTGATTTCTAATCAGTGTTTCTCTGTATAGGACAGTGTTGCCTAAGTCTTGATATGGCAGATTTTTTTTGTTGAACCATTGTTCATGTGAGAGTGTTGAGCATAAATGATTCCTGTCCGGGCATTCCTATACACTTTGTTTGTTGTTTCTTTGAAAGAGATTTAGGAAACAAATGATTTATATGTTTGGCCTGAAATGTAATGGAAAAGAAAACAGAAAGGCAAAACTGTCGCTGCTCTCTACATCCAAATGTTTATACTTAAACGCTAATTGCTTTCTAATCTGACTGAATCGTTGCGTAGCAAGGCCAGGTTATGACCGCGACACAGATGAATTGGTAATCAATTAGCTATGACTTTGTATCACTGCGCTACACAGAAAATTAGACACAAAATTGTAAAAAAAAATTAATAAAAAAAGCAACTTTCTCTCAAACCACGGTCGTTATAAAGATATTGAATTAATCTGGTTATTTCTATATTGCTAAATAATCACCGAACTTCTAAGTGGATAAATGTTATTTTAAATGTTTGAATGGATAAAACTATTTTTGGTAGTAGGTAGAAATTGTAGTCGTTGATAGGTAAATTTGTAATAAGCTGGCGCCCTTAGTAACATTAGAGCGATTCATAAAGTGGAGGTTGAAAATACGTTCATTACGGCCCGCTACTTTTGTGAAACCTTGAACTTTAATTGTGTCACTAAGTGTAGCGGAAATTAGTACTGAACATGAAATGTGTTGTTGTATAAACTTATTGACAATAATGTGCTATGCGGAAGGACAACCTCCGATAGTATGACTCGGAGTGCGTCTTCCAGATCGGAAACCCACCGTTGCACCTCTTGAGAATTGCTAATGAACAGATAAACATCGGTTAAGAAAGAAAATCGTTATATCACTTGTTCATTCGCCTATGTGAAGCATTAAAACCACTCATAATTGAAATACCATAAGCTCACTTTTTGTCTATTTATATACATGTTGAGTAAACGCTCTGGATTATTATCTGCAAACGAAGAATAAGCTCCCTTAAGTAAGTTTTTCTACATAGGGTAAGGGTTCCAAATGTAACGGTTAAGTAAGTACTTGACGTATAGCAAGCTCTTTCTAACTTAAAGTAGACTTACAAATAAGAACCATTTATTACCTGAAGATAAATAATGAATTTATAAAACCATCTGTAACAAATCAGTGAGTAAGGCATGACAAACTGATGTCATTAAGAGAGAATTACAGCAAGTTTAATATGTTCAAATGCTGGTATTATTTCCTTAGAAGTTCGATGTAAAAACCTATCGTTTAGTCATTCTAATGCGAATGAAATCATCGTTACAACTAACATGGGCTATTATAGCGTCAGTTTGTATTTAATTAATTCATTGTTGAGTAATTTCATTCCATGATGCAGAAGGGCTTTGTCTGATCATTAAATACGTCCGGGCACCATTATCAGACGTGTGAATTCATATAAATAGGACTTATAATTATGATGGATAATGTCATTTTTACTACAATCGTCAATTTCAATTGTTTCAACTTAGCTTGTACGGTTAGCTTGTAAAATTAGCAAAATGACTTTGTGTGATATTTACGTTGGTATTTAATTTTATAATTTGAACTGAAATCTATTATTATTATTATTTTTTTATTATATCAATTGGGAAACACATTTTGCCCTCTATTTTAATACGTGCGAAGACTGTTTCTTTGTATCAAACCTGAAGAAAAGGTTACTTCTAGTGAGATTCGAACCAGCGACCTTAGATTCAAAATGCTCTAACGCTCGGCCACAGCTAGTCTTATATAATACGATACATAAGTACTGCCTGACATATAATTTTGAATAGCTTAACATGTTCACGTGAAAGAAAACCGCCCGATTGAGAAAAATGTTTAAAAAGTATCAAGCAACACTTCTTTTAGAACTTGCAATAATAATGTAGCCTGGGCGGTGCGAAAAAGAGTGTCATTGTGTGTTAAATATACCGTACTTGTGAACAAAATGTATAGAGACATTCCAGATTCCAGATAATCTATTTTCAACATTAATTCCTCTACTTTCCTCATGAATTTACTCATGAATACACTCGGTTTATCTTTGTTACCCGACAGAAACAATTCAATCAGTCCACTGACCTAGGTACTGTTCGATTTAATAGATGTGCCATGTCGGCAGCTCAGAACAAAATAATTATATCTATTCATTAACTATAAATCAAAGGCACTTCGACATACCATATTAAGTAATAGCTAATGTTAAATGAACAATTATAATA
Source organism: Cyclina sinensis (assembly GCA_012932295.1). Taxonomy (NCBI): domain Eukaryota; kingdom Metazoa; phylum Mollusca; class Bivalvia; order Venerida; family Veneridae; genus Cyclina; species Cyclina sinensis. The sequence goes on from JAAONU010000005.1 coordinate 14,631,048, forward strand.
TAATGATATTTTTAGCAGTTAATGCAATGTTGAAATTTTTATTTGTTAGGTTGACAATCTTTGCTATACGTTTCTCGGGTCTAAAACCTTAACCAGTTCACAGTGTATGTAATTGACATTTGGTACTCGGCGATTAGTAACTGTAATTTCACGAAATCAATCGACCGCAGGACAAAACAATTTCATATACTCGAAGTGAAGATGATCAAGTTGCTCCCAAATTCTTACTAGAACTTGGCATCAGCATTTTCAAAAGCATTTCCCATCCTTGTAAACGATTTGGCTGAACAGTATGTTAATCTGAAAATTGTTGGATTTAATATGGAAGTTAACCAAACACATATGCTTTACGACAGACATCCTACGTAAAACATTATCTAAATATTTTACTGGCCTGCACCAATGCCAGTCAGGTTGGCACGTATATGAAGTTAGTAAGATTTACGAAATGAGTTGCCTATCATGGAATGCGCAAAAGTTTACTTCAGACGCACATGAATAGCATGCATTTTAACAAGGCTACAAAAAAAATCAGTATGAATATGGTCTGAATAATGCTACTACTACTGCTACGACGACGACTACTGCTACAACAACAACTACTTCGACTACTGCTATACACTAACTCCACGCAGCGGTTACTTCCCTTTCAGTCGGCATGGATGTCGCGTGATGATGGTCGAAAGTAAACTTTTTTTCATATTATTTTCTTTTAATTGTATAACTTAAACTCAAATCGATGTAATACCCATTTTTTACTAAACGAGGTTAAAGAAGAAAAATAGCTTCTTTTAAAAGATATTCTCACAGGAGTACATAGTTCGGCAGAGATCTTATCCGAAAAATGAAGGGAGATCACTGTGAGGAGATTGTCTAACGACGACTACTAATCTGAACAGTAGTACACTTAACAGTACACCTTCTGTTTCTTTGCGTTAAACACAATGAATGAATAAAATAAAATGAAAAAAAAAACAATCGACAAGAAGCAAGAAATTCATTAGGAATGTTGACATCATTCTATAAATTTATATCTCTAGAATACCATTTCAAAGTTAAGAATCAGCCTAGATGGTTTTTCCATGATACTGACGTTCCTTTTAACATTTGGTCATGCAAAACTTTATTGAGTAGCAAGACTTTTGCAAAAGTACGAAAATTTAATACTTTTAGCTATTCTTAGTAAATTTCTTTGTCTCTTAGAATAATAGTGGTTTACTAATGTCGCCATTATATTAGCCAACATTTTAATTATTTACGACATTAAATGTGGCGAAACGTGATTAGTGCCACAAAGCGTCGCGACTTGAGTGTTTTGACGTAGGCTATGACAACATTCAGCCAATCAAGTTAAAAAAGGTTAACTTCTGTAAATGTCCTGATTTCATTTTTGAAGCCTACTAAATGCTACAATGGAAGAAAAAAACAAGACGTAGAAATGATTTTTCCGTTGAGAGATTCTAATGGGGATTGTCACATTTCTCTTATCCAGATAATTAAGAGCATTTTTTTCTGAACTATACTCTTTTCTGCGTAGATGTTTTAACGACATTCACAACTATTCACGCAGGAAGGGCATGCCAATTTAAAATAAGACATTGTCTGGTCTACTGTCGGTCCGCTTCGGTTTGACCTTCCTCGAAAATGACGATCGCATCGTCAAATTAACTTGGCAATGCGTAGTTTAATACCCTTACCATGCTGGAGGCAATTGACTCTGCCTTTAATACCAGAGCAGACCAAGATCAGCCTGCTAATCCGTGCAGTGTGATCATGGTCTGCACTATTCGCCATTAAATCAGTAAATGTTGTAAGTCCAAACTGAAAGATGGACAAGTTCATTTTACATATTTAGCATGGTAAGTTATACAACTGTCAGGCTACTATAACTATTATCGATTCAATAGTTTTAAAACAAAGAATTTCCGGTTATTATTATAACTTTCTTGAAACAATTAAATATTGTTATGACTTATAACTGTTACAATCTCTATAAAGTTTTATATCCAGAAAATTGGCCAGCCATTCGGGTTTCTAGGTTTATTATTTGACTCACAAGGCAGTAACTCCACTTCCAATTTGAAGGATTTAAATGTGATGTGAAAAGGAAAAATCCCGAACATGTCTTAACAAGGTTATTTGTATATAAATCCTGTTATATGTTAATAATATTTTTTGCATAGTGAAATCTGTTCAGACAGAAACATTGACAGTTTTAATCTTTAACACTGATTGAGTTCTGCCTTAAAAGGAAAGAAATTTTTAACAAGTAAAAAAACAATGCCTTTGAAAACCTATATATCCGAAACATAAAACATAGTGACCCCTTCTTCGTAACTATTTATATAATAACAAGGTTTATTGGCAAGCATTTCATATACATATTTTAACATGGAAATACTCAGAAACTTCAATCCATCGATAATAGAGCACGCACACACGCGCGCACGCACACAATCACACACGCACACTCACACACAAATATATGTGTTTGTGTAAGACCGTGTCATAAATCCAGGTCAATATTATCAGTTGACAAATAAACTTTTCTTTTTTTAGTTAATTAATCTCTCTTTTTATCAATAACTCAAAACACACCTTGTTTGACTGGATTTAACTGTCTGGTTCTTGTATCCATTAAAATGTTCGTGCCAATATCATTTGTACAACATCACAACAGGCAGAGTTATTATAACATTTACAGAGACTTAAGATTACAGATTGTTCAAAGATATTTCTACATTTTACCTACGGTTGTAATTATTCCAAACCAAGTTTTTATTACAGTTTTCGCCTGTCTTATTTTATCCATTGTTTACAATCTTTTCTTTCTCTGGGTCATCTCCCCGTCTGCACATTGTGAAGATAACAATGATGGTAACAACTCCGATAATGCCTATTACAGCGATGGCGATGATTACACCGATACTTGGCGCTTTTTCCCCAAGCCACGAGATGTCCTCGCTTGTAACTGAAGTTAAAACGCACATTCCATATTTTAACGAGTACAAAGTTATAGTAGCGAATGCAAACTTGTTGTCAACCCAAGTGGCCAAGAAAGGTCAGGGATATAAAGCAGTGCATATAAACATGTTTGAACAGAACTCGCATTTTACGAAAGTTATTTAACTTTATGAGACATTTTTATAAGGGGTATACTGGAATATGCTTGTCCGACTGTCCGGTTGTCCGGCCGTCCGGTTTTGTTTGTCCGGGGCATAACTCAAAAGTTATTAGAGATATCAACTTGAAACTTCATGAATAAATAGTGCAGTGTCCAAGAACAACAACTTTCTTTTTGCATAATTTTGGAAATAATGCCCTTTGAATTTTTTCATACTTAATTTTTGTCCGGGGCATAACTCAAAAAGTATTGGAGGTATGAACTTGAAACATGATAGATAACTAAATCTCATTGAGGAGAAGTGCAATGTCCAATAAATATAACTAATTTTCCCCCTAATTTTGGAAGTACTGCTTTTTGAAATTGTTTATACTTAATTTTAGTCCAGGGCATAAAGTAACATGCTCCTATATATCAATACCCTAATGATAAGCGGCAGGTGGGGTAATGGCTCCTGGACAGTCTCAGTTCTAGTTATGACAGAGGTTTTACAAAATCCCCATCTGTTATTCAAAGATACTTAAACTTTCATAAACAGTAAACCATATTAATACATTGCTATTTAACTAGATTATGTGTTCCTGACAGGGTGTTCTGTGCGATTATGGTAAAGAATCACTGCCCAAAATTTGATATTTAGTCTAATTAAAATTAACTTAGTCACACCTTTCTCTAATGGCATTCGAAGAAAACGGATTCAGCGAAGGACCAAAGGTTTACCATTTAATTTCACACTCACATTTTAGCTTGTATGTTACATTTGAGGTCACTACCACAGTCTCTGGCACATCAAGAGATGTAATGACAGCCTGCAGGTAATATTCTTCCCCACTTTCGTCCTCCTCGATGGATAGGACGCTTGACATTTCTGTGACCCCATCGCCGCCGCAGTCACCAACAGTACAACTGGAAGTGGAAGCGTTCTCCTGAAAATCATTCTGTTCCACATCGTTGTACAGAACAGGAGTCATTCCACTCTGAAACATGATCAACGTAACAATTCCTCTGAGCATTATCATCATAAAATTTTAAAGCCATGCATAGCCAGCTCAAATTCTCAATTGCTACCACCAACATAATAATAATCATGACTAATAACACAACACATAATGGAACCAATCCATCAGGAAAGGATCAAATTTGAATATTAGGCATCAAAACTAACAGCTTAATACATCCCTCTATATATTATCGCTGATATAAATACAAATAACTTAGTTACACAATTTTCCATTCCATCAGAGATTTCATAAAAATGCTACCAAGAATTGTAAAAATAGGTGTCATTTACAGACGTAATTCGCTGTAAAGGCTATTTACAATGCTGAGGCCTATGCAAGCAAATTTTAGTATACCAAAGGTAAATAGTAAATTGTGAATGTTATTTGCAATAATGCCTTTTTCATCTTAAACAGGCATATAGTTTACCTTGAAATAGTACCATTTAAAATTGATATTGGTTGCTGGGTAGACACATCCTGTGGTAGCTTTGACTTCAGTTCCTTCTGTTGTGTTTGTGCTGTCCATAACAGAAGTGTCGTTGTTTGGCAAAACTATAAACAAAACAACAATAAAAAGCAAAATATAAAGAAGGTTGTCTTAGACTAAATCACTTTGAGTATTCTAAACCATGAAGTGGAAATTCAGTGAAGAATAAACGTAACCGTTTCAACTACTTGTATCTATTAATTTACATAATTATAATGAATATGCATTGTATATAAATGAGTTTAATTTGCTAAGTTCAAGTTCATCTTATTACTGCGAACAGTCAGTACTGACTAAACTAGGCAGGCAAGTCCTTGCAACTGCCTCCTGGGTTCATACCAGTACTCGCGCCGAAAGTAAGGACTGTGGAATGTCACCGGAGACTCTCACCTCTGTTAAAAGTTTGATTAATTTGTTGTAAATCAATAGTTTCATCATTTGTTTAAGCTGCAAACATACGAGGATCATTCAATATAAGGCAGACTATCAATTATTTCTAAAACAGTAAACATAATTTAAATAACGAAACATGGCCGAATAATGATTACATATAGTGTATCACTGCTACGGTAAACATCGGGATTACGTGCACCTGAAATTTCTTTGTTGATAAGTCAGTCATATATAGGAGTCAGGAAACCAGCCTGCTTATTTCTTCATTTGAGTTGAGTGCACGACACAGACAGACTTGGTGATGGTGTAAACCTCACAATTGCGTAAGCTTATATGTTCTAATATTTCCTAGCTTCAAATGTAGAAATATTTTGTGAATTTTACGGAATCCGATATAAACCTATTATACTTTTTTACATAATATCCTTGACTGGAAAAAAATATTAGTAATTAATTGATTAAGTGTAGGAAAGTTACACAATGAAACTAGTTGTTCTACTTTATTTTTGTTATCATTATTTACCTGTAATATTATTTTTAGACAGGACCTCTAAAATGATTTATACAAATGATAGAGGTTTTTTTGATAGAGACAATTATAACAGTAACAGTTAAAAAAAGACGACAATACAAATGACGGTTCATGGCAAGACAGTCAGAGGGTGTCCAGATTAACATTTCCATAATTCTGGTGCGTCGCCATCCTTTGTCCGCAACAGAGGTCAACAGGCATTTTAGCATTTTAAAAAGAGTTTCATGTGAAATTTACGAAATATGTGATCTATAATAAAGCGCAGAATGTAGAACACATTCATATAAGTAACGATTCATTGTACGTTTGACTCAAGCCATGTGAAACTTGCCTAGGTGTAAACCTAACACATTTACACAGCAATCACATTTCAGAGACTGATTTAGTTATTTTACAGATTACTGTGAGAATCGATTGCGATTGTTACATGTTTAACGTTTCTTCTGAAATACAATTACTTGCTATTTATGTGAAAGAGCAAAGGATCGGACTCGCTATTCCTGGATAACAAGTGTTATAAGTTCCTAACAGAGCAATGATCCTCAAAATTGCTAAATGTAACATATCTATTGATATCGTTTCACTCCGCCTACAACTTAAAAAAACACAATCGAATCAAAGTTGTTAGGAATCAGTCATTTTATTTATGGGAGTCGTAGGATGACAGAACTATCTAACTGGTGAGAAATGCAATGTTTCATACGAAAATTTGTAACTGTTTTGTTTAATTTCAATACACATTGAAGAAAATATTTTCATTATGTTTGACAAGTCTTTGAATTTTTATGTTTGTTTTAAGTCAACTATATTTAATAAATTTAAACCGTTTGATCTTCTTTGAGAAGGTATGGCAGGGAACTTGTCAAGTTGTGGAAAGATGAGTGAACGTTTTTCAAGAGAGAGAGAAAAAAACATAGATGCTTATATGGGTTACAATTTCACTTGAATAAAAGGTTTCACGTCCTTATAATATTTCTTTTATTATTCATTTTTTCATTTATCTAAGTAATTATTAGTCTTTTATAACAGAGTATGGAAGATTTTAAATAGTGTAAAAAGCAATTATATTGATTTACTTTTTTTCGCTTTTCGTACCACCCTGCATAAAAAATTTGCCTCAAAACATAACTGAACATTTGGCATGAATACAACGATATCATCTGTTACAATACATGTATATTTTATTAAATCGATTTATTGCGTTAAGTTGAGATGTTAAAATGTAACAGATTGTAAAGAAAATGAGAATATCGATTCTGTACGACTTTTTAATTGTCGAGAAATTGACAAAATGTTGTCTAGGATACCGCCGTGTAAGACTTCATACAACATGGATAGATGGTTCTTAAAAGTTTGTGGGGGACTTTAAGGCTTTTTGCTCGTATCATTCTGACTGTTTTGTTTCTACGTCTCGATAAGCCCTAAATTTAGGGGTTTAAAATCTTCACCTGTCGTAATTTTTTGCAGTTATTTTTGTCATCATTTCATGTTGGCCACAACCATATACATAAAAAGAAAGAAAGAAGAAAAATAAGAAAGAAGAAAGATAAGAAAGAAAGAATGAAAGAAAGAAAGACAGAAAGAATATAAATAAATGGATTGCATAGACTTTGTTACCCTTAACTGCAGCGGTTAAAAGCGCCGACATCAAATTATCGTCACACTCGAACACTTTTCCGTTTTCTTCAAATGTAACAGGACGGATGGTTAAATTAAAAATCCCATTAGATTTCTGAAAAGCGAAGCCAAAATTTGGTCTGTAAGGAGGATGTGTCTGGCAGGAATCTGATGTACAGCTCATCACAGTTGTGTTATCTACTTTCCAACTCATTGAACCATTGTATGGTTGGATTTGGCACACAAGGGTCACCTGTGAGCCGCAGCGAAGGCTTCCTTTGCCGTCGAGTGAATTTGTTGATGTAAGCGTTACATCCGCAGCTAAATAAATAAGGAACCGAAGCTACAACAATTTACAAACTTGGTATAACAACAGGTCAAGTGAAAAATAGAAAAAGTTAAAATTATCAAAACGTGAACAAGAGTGTTGAGACTGTTCATTATATATTCCTAAATGGCTTTTTTTGTTTTACCTATATTGAATAGATAAGTACGGGTTTATTTGGAACATGAATAGGCTTTGAAGTGTTACAGCGATAACCTTGTTACTTAAACAGCGATTATACTAATAAAAAGATTATGCTATAAATATTTCATGCACATAATATTCTGTGTTTGCAACATGTTACCACTAAAGCTGTGCGCTGGCAGCGCGTGTTCAAAAGGATTATACAGAATGTATAGTTACCTGAAAGGCCGACAAAACATACCAACAGGACTAAATGCTGTAGTATAGCCATGTTGGTCTTCGGCTAAAAGTCAACAGAAAACATATATTTCTTAATTAAATAGTATATAGAGATATCAGATTAACACGAATTTAAAATTGACCATTGTTGACGTGGCAATAGTTAGTTTAGGTCGTAATTATTGCGTAATGTTTAGCAGTTGTTGATTAATGATTTAAACCTGTTTCGGATCAAGAATTAGGAAATTAACCCTTATCATACTAAATATATAATATGAACTTGTCCATTTTTCAATTTGGACGGATCCATTAATTGTTTAAGGGGGTCTAAGGGGATGCTTATTGAAAATTTACTGACTGAATGGCGAATAGTGCAGATAATGATCAGACTGCATGGATCTGCAGTTGATTTTGGTCTGGACTGGTCGCAAAGAAATAGCCATGTGCCTTCCGCAGCGTAACGGTTAATACTAATTAAGTCAGTAAGTTGCACACATTATCCTAAACACTCACGAAAATTGAAGAAATGTCGCATTTAATCTTCGAACAGGTCCGTCGCAACTAAAATATTCCTCAACGGACGAAAACTTATATATACAATAATGTTATTATATAATTATATTATATGCTGCAAGATATTTTTGTTTTCCCCCAGAATAAAGTAGATCTGAATCTTATGTTAAAGTTAAATGTGATAACAGAATTCCATTAGCTAAAAATAATCATCAGTACTTTGCTTTTTAGTTTTTTTTTGGCAATGCCAAAAGTGTTGTAAAAATTCAAAATCTTCCAATAGAAATAAACAAAAAGATAGGATTGCCACAAGATTGCCAAAATGCCGAATAGAAATAAAGGAAAGAAAGAACGAGAAGGAAGAAGCAGATAAAAAACAGAAATAAAGAAAATAGAAAGAAAGAAAGAAGAGAAAAAAGAAAGATAGAAAGAAAGAAAAGAAAGACAAGAAAGAAGAAAAGAAAGAAAGAAACAAGGGAAGGAAGAAAGAATGAAAGAAAGAAGGAGGAAAGAAAGAAAGAAAGACAAATATTATAGAATATAACATAACTTACTGTTGCCGAACACTTAATGCGTCTTATATCCTTTGTTGCTTGAACTGATTATCAAAAAAGATATATTTTTTTGGAGATGTCTTTCCTTATTCACTAAAATACGTCATATATTACTTGGACAGTTTAAAGAGAAATAATCGAATCTTTTAGAATCTAATGTTTAATACAGGCTGTATGTAGATTTTACAATTATGATATATGTGTCTAACACATCTGTTCAGTCATGAAATGAAAATAACAGTTAGTGACATATGGTCTAGTTGAGTCATAGTCCTATCAAAGATATGTTCAGTTTTTTTTTCTTTTATTTTTAATTCGAAGAACAACAGCATGAAAAGAACAACAATAATTACATGTATAATGAAAATTATGCTGACGTGATGATAAATTTAGCAAAACAAATCATACATATTTACTTTAAAAATATGGCAAAAATTAGCAATATTACATTCAAACTTAGGGGGAAACACAAGAAGAAAAACAAACAAACAAACAAACACAAAAATCCCAATATAGCTAAACTTTTGAAAGCGGAGTACAAATGACATATGTCAAGTATTTTTATTTATCTATATATTTATTAGCATTTGAAAATAGCGTCGAGTGTATGTCTTTTGGCGTGTATTAACAAACTTCAATTACCCATGTAAGATACTTTAATCTTTATTCGTGTGACGCGGAAATATTCCAGGCTTTGCTGTTCCTCACTTCAAATATTTTTCTCCTTTCGGGCTGTTTTTATTCAGCTTAAACAGAATAGAGGACATATATGAACTATCTACCGGAAGTCCACATCTTGTAGTCATAGACATTGTAGTCTACTTTCATAAGGTAAGTTATATTTTGCTATGGTTTTAGAAAAGTGTAGAAATAGATGCTCATAAATTATTTGGGCAGTAGCAACATTCAAACTCTAGACAGACAGACAGACAGACACAGCAAATTTTAAACCTTTGGTCAAAATCTGTCATTACTGCAGGATCAAGATTATCTGGATGGACAGACAGACGGACGAATACACTGACAAAGAGTAAATTTTAAACCGATACACATGATCTTCTTATAGCCTATCATCATCTTCTAGGGTTTTAAAATGCATTTTCAAAACTTTGCGTACAGTGTAGGTATAAAAAACATACCCATGTAAAATCTTGGGAAGGGAGAAAATCAGTATTATGTTCAACATAAGAGTTGTGCTTGAGTTACAGCTCAAATACTTGTAGTTTTTATAATACATAATGGTGGCCCCTCTTACCTTTCCTAGCTTAATTCTTTGGAAGAGAGGACATAAAAACATAACTGAAGTTAGAATCGTGCTCGAGTTTCAGTTCGACAAAAAGAAAACTCGTAGTCTGCAAAATACATTGTTAGCCAAAACCCTGATTAGTCACCCGCACTAGTTCCTTTATTATGATTTCGATAAGTATATTTTAAGATCCATAACTTTTTTCGGTGATGCGCGATAATGCGATGGCGACAGTGCGATAACGCGATAATGCGATGACGACAATGCGAAAGTCATATCGTACTGTCGCCATCGCATCATCGCATTGTCGCCATCGCACTATTGCATTGTCGCCATCGCACTATCACGTTTTCGCATTATCGTACTGTCGTCATCGCATTATCGCACTGTCGCCATCGCATTATCGCACTGTCGCCATCGCACTATCGCATTGTCGACTATCGCCTTCCGGTATACATGCGCACATCGTTTTTTTTTGTATTTAGTTGGGCCCACTTTTAGAATTATTTACAGTTCGCCTATAGTTTGTCACAGTTCGTTTTTTAGTCATATTTGTTGTTCATTTCAAAGATGTCCGACTCAGACAACGAAGGTAATATTTATTCGGAATATAATTTTGTACCTCACGTGTCATGCATTTCCTGTCTTAAACATATCATGGTCCGGACGAGTTCCTTATAACCGAGTTTCACTGTTTGCCTTCGGTCACGCGACCGTATATAATTTGCATTTGGATGGTTAAACATCAAGGAAACTGCAGTTTTTGTGTATTATGCGGTAGTATTTAGTTGTTTAAGTAGCAATAACTTCTTAAGTTGCATAGTTTCTTTACATAATATATAAAATATCTTATTGCATTATGTTTAACTTATGCAGGTGAAACAAGGCCTTTATGTTTGTGCACGATGAGAGCGACTAGGTGTGTCACAAGATAACTAAAAGGTGATTTCAAATCACGTAAAGTTTACACTATGAATTTTATATTTGTACGGTTATACATTACGGAGAAGAATAGTTTATGAAATGTCGAAGAAAGGTATAAACTCATTTTTCTTTCGTAGTTTAAGGTTTATTTCAATATTGATAAATGAGACAATTTTAAATTTTAATCTTATTCAACCATGCAACAGTCATTTTTGAGTGTTTGTTTTTTAGAATAACTAAAGTATTATTTAAGTTAAGATATAAATAAGCATCTTTCATATTATCATTAATATAATTGATATCATCATTGTCATTATTATAAGTATTACACCAAACAACATAAATTAAGGGTCAAGTCTTAGGTTCATAGATTTTTTAATGCAAAAATGTTCATGTAAGAGTTAAATTGTGTTTTGCTTTAGACACACCAGTACTTGTGTATATATGTGTTTATCTACCCGTAACAGCTCATTTATCCTGTGCAGGTCCGTGCAAACACACCCAACCCTCAAAATCAAGTGAAAATCAGATGTGTAGAATAAAGCCAACGTGACATAAGCAGGTTTTAATTTTAATTTTTGATTCGAATCATCTGTTACACTATAGAGTGTGAAGAACCTCTGATGCCTAGAAGACACATGTCGGAGGCTGAGGCGGCCAGAGCAGTTGTCGTCTGCTGGCAGGGCAAACGCAGCGCGAGGTGGCCTATGCGCATGGTGTTAGCCAAAGTGTAATCCAACGACTCAGAGTGGACGTCCAAGGTCAACGTCTGCTCGGAAAGACCATGCCATCGTTGTCCTCGCAAAACGCCATAAGTTTGACTCAGCTTTTGCTCTAAATAGAGACTTTCAAACTGCTTCCGGTGTTCGAACCTCGGCACAAACATATCGCAACAGACTCCAGGACGCTAATTTACGTGCCGTCCTGTGGTAAGTCCTCCTTTAACGCAGACATTGTGCGGCCCGTCTGGAGTTTGCCACGTTAATTGGCAACTCAGGCACTTTTGTAATGTGCTATACACCGAGTCCAAATTTTGCTTGGACTTCCATGATGGACGTCGGCGTATATGGCGTCAGCGAAATGAGCACTTAGCGAGTGTTGCATATCCGAACATGACAAGTTTGGTAGTGGCTCTGTTATTGTTTGGGCGGGCATTTCTTACGACGGGCGTACAGAATTTCACGTGTTTGTTAACGCACAGTTACTGCTAGACGTTATATTGACGAGATTCTCCGACTTCATGTCATTCTATATGCAGGTGCAATCGGCCAGGAATTCGTGTTAATGGACGACAATGCTACAGCTCACCGTGCGAGAATCGTCAATCAGTACCTTGACAACCAAGGTGTTGAACCTATGTTATGGCCAGCTAGGTCTCCAGACATGAACCCAATAGAACATGCCTTGGACATGCTGCAGCGCCGTATTTCCGCAAGACAACGTCAGCCGTCAACCAGAAATGAGCTGGCTGCTGCCTTTACTGCGAAATGGGGTCTCATACCACAAAGGGACATCAAGAAGCTCATACGCAGGTTCTAGACCCCTGTGAAAGAGGTTATCCGAGCATGAGGAGGTCATACTCGTTTCTTAAATGGTTTCTATATTTCTTATGATAAGCCATTGTATTTACCCCACCAATCAAGTCTCAAACACTTTGAAACTGATAAGGGTTGTCTTTGAGGATGAATCGTGCTACTGTGTTTGTGAAACACATGTTACTTTTCGTTTAAATTGGTCACAGATATAATGAATTTGTGTTGGATATAAACTTCAGCAAGTAAAACAGTATGTCTTTAAGAATTGCTGTCATAAGTCCTTGACCCTTAATTTCTTTTGTTGAGTGTATAATTGTTATTGTTGTTACTATTATTGTTACTGTTACATGTATTTACAGGTATTATTACTGTTGTTCTTCTTCTTATTGTTGTAACTTAAACGTGTAGTTACATGCATTATCTTTATCATCTTAATTATTATTATCATGACTTTCATCATTATCATCATCGTCATCACTTAAAGTTTTTATCCTTTTTTATTTTGCTGAGTGCAGATTTAGTCAATTGGCATGAAAGAGAAAGAAATGCACTATCAGCACTTTATAAGGAAAGATTATCAGTTTTGGAAGAATGAAGACAATGATAACCAGACAGCTGTTCGCTCACATGTTCTTTTTTTCGCTCAGGTCAAAAACAACAGAGTTGTGTCCTTAGACGTCTTTCTTCTAAATGTTTATGGTGTTTTTAAACCCTTACCATGCCAAATGTCTGAAATGGATTTGTACATCTTACAATCTGGACAAATCCGGGGTGCTTAATGGAAATTTACTGACTGAATAGCGAATAATGCAAACCAAGATCAGACTGCACGGAGGCAATACAAAAGGACCAGATGGTCCTGGGTCGCTCACCTGAAAAGAAACTACCAAAAAACTGGTGGTGTAGGAGTAGGGTTCGCGGGTGGTGGTGGCACCTAAGGGATGCGTCAAATGGCAGACAGTTAAAATACCACGTTAGGTATCAAACATATTTTTAAACAAAGAAAAAAGATCAATAGTTTAAGGTAAACCAAAGTCAAATTTGAAGTATGCATGCAAACTTATACTACTAGTTAAAATTTCAAACACATATCTTCAAAAACAAGGAAGTAGGTCAGTAGGTCACATGAAGGTCAAGGACAAATATAGATGAAGATTAAGTACCTTCCTACTCCATCTAATGATTTCTTTTCGGAAGGTGGGGTGGGGGTACCCAGGCGAGATGGGTGGATGCTGGTTACCCTGTTGAGGGCGAATATCTTCCAAAGCTTTAAAACTTTTTCCTATTTAACCCAACGTAAAATAAAGTGACCACATAATCATTTACAAGCACTTCTAATTATTTTATTCAGGTCTGTTGGAAAGGCTTCAAGATGGAGGGTCCATTATTGTTGCCGAGGGTTACATATTTGAATTCGAGAGACGTGGTTACTTACAAGCAGGTGCATTTGTACCGGAAGTTACACTAGAACACCCGGATATAGTGAAGCAAGTGTATGAGGAGTTTGTGCATGCCGGTAGTGACGTTGTGCTTGCTTTGACTGTAAGTAAACAAAAATTTACGAAAGGTAGAGTGGAAAGAAAATATGATGTTAGATGTCTCCATAATAGCTTATATCTTACCATTTGATCAACATGTCATTGGTCAAAGTTAGCCAGAGACAAATCAAACTTGCTCCACACATAATATACAAATGCAGTGGAATCGAGGTTTTGATTTACTGTCTAAAAAGAAATGAAAACCATTTTGAGTGCTCGGTAAATACGAATAGAACTCGTCAGGAATGAAACATATTTATGTTCACCTCAAAACACGAACGCTGATATAAACATATTCTCCAGCTTAAATCATCAAGAGTACCTTTGAAAATTTAAAACAATTTACACAATTATTTCACTTGTCAATATTCGAAACTGCGCAAAAGACAACCAACCAACACATACAAAAAACCCCCCTAACCAAACCAAACAACAACTAAAAATGACTGTAAGACTTGCGACTAAAAGGTGCTGTAAAAATGAACCCTCTTCAGTGATATTTAAGAACAGTTTTGGCTTACGAAGTGGAACTAGTTACCATAATAACGTTAGAAATCAATATCGTATACAATGGTCATTGCCACCTTTAAGCACAAAATAACAAATAATCTTACACTAGTACGGAACCCCTTAAGTAAAATACTCTCATTTGTTTTATATTTGCTATGTTAATTCACGAAATAATATAGATAATATAATTTAAAATATGCCTGTTCAAAATGACCTTTACGGTCTTCGAATACTATTTTTTTTCCTAAACATAAGATGATAAGATACAACCAGCGGAAAAAGCAGAGCATGAGGTTACCATCAAACATCGACATTTGTGTTTAATATTTCAGTACTATGCACATCGGGAAAAACTGCGTGTTATTGGAAGAGAAGATGACCTTGAGGCTATGAACAGGGCTGCGTTAAAAATAGCGCGGGAAGTAGCAGACGAACACGGTTGTCTAATGGCGGGAAATATATGTAACTCAACAGTGTTTGTTACAGGGGACAAGGAGTCGCACAGACTTACGGAAAAAATGTTCAGAGTAAGTTTTTCTGACAGAGGTATGTGACAATTGACTAACCAAGATTGCGTGCAATTATTTTCTTTTATATTTACTTGTTTATGTAATTATAGCTGCAAAGGCGGCTTCAAATAAGCTATGTTACTAGATAATGCCAACGAAGATGCTTATAGCTGGCCTTGTTTTACCTCTAAACAATATCATAATTGTTTCTGTGTTATCAAAATATGACAAGACTGGGTCTCTATTCCAAGAACAATCGACGTTTTTGTTTTAGTATTCATTTTAATTTGGTGGGTTTTCTTAAATTATTTAAGGAGCAAATAGAGCTTGTGGTAGAAATGGGAGCTGACTATATTGTTGGTGAAACATTCGGTAGCTGTGCCGAAGCAATGTTAGCCCTAGAGTGTATAAAGAAATATGGAAAAGGTAACCAAAACATTATCTTATTTATTGCTTTTCCAAACCCTCTGTGACGCATTTTATGCTAGATCTGAATAAAATATCTTGCTTTAGAATCATGGAAAGAATGACTGTAAAGATGTTTAAGATTTTGTCCTCAATGATCGTTCTAAAGTTTCTTTACTTATAGCTCACCTGAGCACAGGGTTCTCAAAGTGGCTTTACGACCGACATTTGTCTGTCGTCAGTGTCTTGTTGACAACAATTTACCTTTAGAACATTTATAACCACATTTTTTATCCAACCTTCATACAACTTATTTTGGGAACATTCTGAAGACCACATTTTTATTCAAACATGCTCAGAATGTTTGTTTCATAATGTCTCGAATGGATATGCAATTTGGTCATTTGAGTTCATAATATTGGCTAGAAACCAAATTTAAACAGTGTACAGGCCATAGTTGCTACCAAACGGTCTTCAGCTTGCTCAGAATGTGTAGTCTGATTTTAAACTGGGTTACATTTGTTTAAAACTAATCGAAAATTTGCACATAATGTGTTTCACATAATCTCTCGAATAAGTTCGAAATTTGGTCAAGAGAGAAAAAAAACGAGGTCAACAGCCAAAATCAGAGGAAAATCTTGTAAATACACTAGAGTTTACATTTTTAGCAGACAGTTGAAACTGGATTACGGTTGCTCAGACCTTTGCAAACATATTATTATATATCAGGTTTTTTAAACAAATTTTGCTGCACTTGATCAGCATGTTTTCTTACATAATCTCTAGAGATATCTGGCTATGCGGGTTCAAAACTGAAACTTAGTTAAATAAAATGAAAACCAAAAAATTTATTCCTGCAATTCAGACTGTTTTGACTAGGTATTAAGGTGAGCGTCATCATTTTCTTCTTTTTTATTTGTTATTGTTTGTTTGGACAGAACAAAAACTTTTCAGTCAACGAATATTTTAGTATCTTTTATGAGGTTCATTGTGCTTATGTAATAAGTTCAGTCTACCTTTTGTTATAACTAATAGATAACAGCTTCAGCCCTTTTCAAACAGGTCAACCCGCTGTAATTACAATCTCGGCTCCAGCTTACGACCTACTGGTAGACGGAGTAACAATTGTAGAAGCTTGCAAACAGCTGGAAGAGGCTGGGGCGGCCATTGTTGGTCTAAACTGTGGCCGTGGACCTGCCACCATGCTTCCTCTTCTACGAGAACTTGTAAAAGTCTGCAAGGTTTACTTAAATTAGATTTTTATCCATCTACACATTACTAAAATCATCACTGAATCAGTACCATAACGCCATGAATTTACAGACATTACAGCGAATTAATTCGTTACATCGACATACAACAATAATTGATTTTTCTGTTTAACACCTACTAAATATGATGTCATGTGAGAAACTGGTTTAAGAAACAATTTTTAGAGCACTGAAAACCGAAAAAGATGATTGAACTGTTTTTGTAATAGAAAAACGAAAAAAGTTTCAAAATGCGTGTTCTTTTTTTGTTCTTACAGGTGCCCATTGCAGCACTTCCGGTGACATACAGGACATCAACGGAACACCCTACTTTTCATTCCTTGCCGATACCAGGCACAAGTAAGTGTATCTTGTTTAAATTGTTAAATCTGATACACTGAATAATCGGTTCAGATTAAATTCATTAAATAAATTACAAAGCAAATTAACTTGTACAAGAAATACCGGTTCTATTCTGCAGTATGGGGTTTCGAATGAAGTTGTTTAGGCGTGTGCTATTTCTTTCAGAAAAACGTGCATTTCCACTTGATCTTTGTGCATGTCAGTGTAGTCGACAGGATATTGCGGAGTTTGCAAGTGAATGCCGGCAACTTGGAATCCAGTATATTGGTTTGTGTTGTGGAAATTCGGCGAATCTCATTCGGATCGTTGCCGAAAAATATGGGCGTACACCACCCGCAAGTAAATACTCTCCAGCGATGGAGAATCATTACATATTCGGTGACAAAACAAAATTTAGGAAGGAGTTTACCGAAAGGCTAAGAGAAAACAAGGCAGCCGATTTTGATTGATTTTATATTGTGATACAACTTCGAACGTATCAACCAAAGAGTTTGTGCTTTAAGTAATCAACTTAAAAAAATGTTTTTCATTAAATGAAATAATAGATAAAACATGTGCCAGCAAATTACAATCTTTTCTGGATCAGTTTAAACTGTCTTTACTTATAAGCAGAACTAAGCAATAACTGATTTCAAAATCGGGCATATGCCATTACAATGACCATTGGAGAAAAAAACGTAATACATTTGATAACATAACAATAACAAAGGAAAGAAATAACTGTTGAATTGTTTCAAGACATTACAAAAATACAAAAGGAGAATAACCTTTTTCTCTTTACATGCCATTACAATTACAAAGGGAGGAATAACCTTTTAATCATTTCGTGGCATTAAAATATCAAACGACTGGGTAGAACAAACGTTTACACGTTTTTTGACATAACAATATCAAATAAAAGCATTAACCGTTACCTTTTTATGATAATGCAAAAGCACAGAAAAAGAATGAATTTTTACCAATTTCATGACATTACAATAACTGTTATTTACACAGAAAAACTTTACCTTTTATCCAGTTCATGACATTTCAGTCACACAGAAAAAAAAACACCTTTTATCCACTTCGTGACATCACAATAACAAAAGAAAACCATGAATTGTGATTCCATGCCTTACATTACACTAACAAGGAGAAACTAAACTATATACGTTTCATAACATTACCATCCATAAACAGGATAAAATAAACTCGTATCTATGTATGATTTTTATATTTGTCTTTTTTTATCATACATTTTCTATGAAGTAAGTTGGATAACCAAATTGTCATACAAAGTCTTTCAAACAGACTTAAACCTGTAAATATATTAAATTTTATTATAAACAAATTAACATTTCAATCAATCATGTAACTGAACAAGTCGTATGATATTCAGAAAAAAGATGCAAAAACCAAACTGTGTCGCAAAAAAAAAACTGCTCGTAACAACGTAAAAAACCAAGCTCGTGAACTGACTCTTTCTTCAACAGTGCAGCCAAATTAACTGCACGTTACCAGTAGAAAACTTAGCTCACGAACAGACCCTAATATCAACAGTTCAGCCCAATAAACTGCACTTTACTAGGAGAAATCTTAGCTCATAAACAAACTCTAACTTTAACAGTGCGGACAAATTAACTGCACGTTACCAGGAGAAAACTTAGTTCGAGAACAGACTCTAAACTCAACAGTGCAGCCAAAGGAACTGCATCTTATCAGGAGGAAACTTAGTTCGTAAACAGACTTTAACTTCAACAGTGCAGCCAAATGAACTGCAATCTACCTGGAGAAAACTTAGCTCGTGAAAAAACTCTAACTTCAACAGTGCAACAAAATGAACTGCACGTTACCACTAGAAAACTTAGCTCATGAACAGTCTCTAACTTTTACATAGCAGCCAAATGAACTGCACATTAACAGTAAAAAACTTAGCTCGTGCACAGACTATAACTTTAACAGTGCAGCCGAATGAGCTGCACTTTACCAGAAAAAAACTTAGCTCGTGAACAGTCTCTAACATTTACAGTGCAGCCAAATGAACTGCACAAGGCTAGTAAAAATTTTAGCTTGTACACAGACTATAACTTAACAGTGCAGCCAAATGAACTGCATTTTACCAGAAGAAAACTTAGCTAGTGAACATACGCTATCTTAAACGGTGCAGCCAAATGAACTGCATTTTACCACTAAAAAACTTATATCATGAACAGACTCTAACTCGAACAGTGCAGCCAAATTTACTGCACGTTACCAGGAGAAAACTTCGCTCGTGAACAGACTCTACTTTCAAAAGTGCAGACAGATGAGCTGCACTTTACCAGGAGAAAACTTAGCTCGTGAACAGACTGTAACTTTAACAATGCAACCAAACGAACTGCACGTTATCTGGAGAAACTAAGCTCGTAAACAGACTCTAACTTCAACAGTGCAGCCAAATGAAATGCACTCTACCAGGAGAAAACTTCGCTCGGGAAAAGATTCTAACTTCAACAGTGCAGCAAAATGAACTGCACATTACCACTAGAAAACTTAGCTGGCGAACAGTCTCTAACTTTGACAGTGCAATCAAATGAACTGCACGTTATCACTAGAAAACACAGCTCGTAAACAGATTTTAACTTAGACAGTGCAGCAAAATGAAATGCATTTTACCACTAGAAAACCTAGCTCGTGAACTGACTCTAACTTCAACAGTGCAGCTAAATTAACTGCACGTCACCAGGAGAAAACTTAGCTCGTGAACAGACTCTAACTTCAACAGTCAGCCAAATGAATTGCACTTTACCAGGTGAAAACAAAGCTCTTGAACAGACTCTTACTTTTACAGTGCAACCAAATGAACTGCATGTTATTAGGAGAAACTAAGCTCGTGTACAGACACTAAGCTTTACAGTGCAGCCACATGAACTGTGCTTTACCAGGAGAAAACTTAGCTCGTGAACAAACTCTAACTTAAACAGTGCAGCGAAATGAACTGGACGTTACCACTAGAAAACTAAGCTCGTGTACAGACTCTTACTTTAACAGTGCAGCCAAAGAAACTGCACATTACTAGTAGAAAACTTAGCTCGTTAACAGACTCTAAATATCACTGTGCAGCCACTTGATATGCACGTTACCAGAAGAAAACTAAGCGCGTGAACAGACTCTAACTTCAACAGTGAAGGCAATTGAACTGCACTTTACCGGAAGAAAACTTAACTCGTGAACAGACTCTATCTTAAACAGTGCAGCTAAATGAACTGCATTTTACCACTAGAAAACTTAGCTCGTGAACAGACTCTATCTTAAACAGTGCAGCTAAATGAACTGCATTTTACCACTAGAAAACTTAGCTCGTGAACAGACTCTAACTTGAACAGTGCAGCCAAATTTTCTGCGCGTTACCAGGAGAAAACTTAGCTCGTGAACAGACTCTAACTTCAACAGTGCAGCCAGATGAACTGCACTTTACCAAAAGATAACTTAGATCGTGAACAGACTGTAACTTTAACAGTGCAACCAAATGAACTGCACGTTACAGGAAATACTAAGCTCGTGAACAGACTCTAACTTTTACAAATGAACTGCACTTTACCAGGAAAAGACGCTAACTTTAACAGTGCAGCAAAATGAACTGCACATTACCACTAGAAAACTTAGCTGGTCAACAGTCTTTTACTTTTACAGTGCAGCCAAATGGACTGCATTTTATCACTAGAAAACCTAGCTCGTGAACTGACTCTAACTTCAACAGTGCAGCCAAATGAACTACTTTTTTCCACTAGAAAACTTTTCTCATGATGCAGTTATACTGGAGTTTTTCAAGTGCCTACTTTTTTCACAAGAAGTTTTGAAAGAGATGGACAACAGCAAGGCTGACAAAATGTATTGTTCAAGTACATCTGCTGGTCCAAACAACTGCATGTTTGCATTTTACTTGTCCGTGGACAAGTGAAAATTGAACGTCCAATTTCCGATAGTGAGCAAATGATCATAAAAGAGACCTAGTTTCGAATAAGCCCAAGAATCCACCAAAGCAAACACGCTGACTAATATTTCATTCAGATCTGATAAAAATGTGACCTCTTGAGTATTTAAAAAAGTTTTCATGTAATTTGACCTAGTTTTTTCTAATCCTATCCTTAAAATCATTCAAAAATTCAACAAGGTAAACATTCTGACCAAAGTTTCATTTAAAAGAGGTCAAAATGTGCCTCTAGAGTGTTAATTAACTTGTACTTCTCCAAGGATGTTAGTCCAAGCTACCTAGTTTGTAACCAAATGTAACCCAGTTTTGAACTTGCCCTTGATTTTATTGAGGTTAACAATATAGTACAACATACTTCAAACCCTGTTAAATGTAGATACTTGTTTTTGTTTTAAACAAGATATATTAATTAATAATAATCAGTTATTCAACAAGAAAATGACTTATGAAGTAGGGCTTAAGGTCTTACGGTCATTGCAAAACACTTGACATTTGCTGTAGTAGAATAACAATGCGGAAAGGAGATTAAAAACAGCTGCACAACAGGATCACCGTAGACCAATAAACACTTAGGACAAATACTGAATGCTTTCAGTATATGACAGCTAGCAGGCTAAATAGACAACGTTTTATAAAAACATCTTCAAAACTTTAATGTGTAAACAGGTCACTAATGAAACACAAAATAAATTTTCTCAAGTCGACTAATACATTTTATAGCAGCCAGTAAATTTGTGAATAAGAATAAAAATTAGGGTGCAAAAAAATGTTAGTATGTTGCCAGTATTTACTCTAACCAGGAATGCAACTCAGCTTAATCATTTGTAACTTTTGATTTTTCTAAAAAATACACAAATGCCACTGCTTTGTAAAATATATTATTTCAACATATATAAGCTATTTGCACAGCTATTCAGAATATAAAATAGTGTTACACTCAGTACACTTGAGACACTTTTTGGGTGTTTTAAAAACATAAACTTTTAACGGACGAAACTATTATAATGAAAGTCCGCATCCAACTCTTCTACCATAAAAACACTTATCCAGGATTGAAAAAGAGACCAGTCAAGCTTTATAGTCGAAAAAATAGGCATGCTACTTAAAAGCTTCATTCTTTTTAAATCACCCAAATGTGCAGTAATTATAGATTTGTCACTAGGGGACAGATATTAAGTGGACTAAAATTACAGATAACTCTTACATTTTTCTGCATTTTTTCAAAAAGTACGTGATGGATATGCTTGAGGCTTGGAAATGATGAGGACGCGGTATGCAATAACATTAAAACGGGCATTTAAGATTCTTTTCTTAACATTATAGTTTCAAGGGAAAGTCTTACATTACAGTTTTTTTTGTAACATTCTATACTGTGGTGAGAAATTTGACAATAAGTTTTTGCCACATATAATACATCTCTGAAATTCCGTCTGGAAAAAGCAACAACATTTTCATTTTTCCGTTATATTTAAAACATTGAAGTAGCATGGATGTTTATGTAATTCAGTCTTTTTATCCCCCGCCGAAGACAGAGGGATATAGATTTGGCGTTGTCCGCCCGGCTGTTCGTCCTTGTGTATGTCCATCACACTTTGATTAGAACATAAGTAACTGTTATAAAACTTCGTATGAGGTTAAATCTTATTGTGTATTTTGCCACATATTATACATCTCTGAATTTCCGTCTGTGAAAAGCACCTATGCATAGGAACTAAAACACTTCACTTAATAATTTTTGAGTTATCCCCTTTGCTATTTTGCCTATTTAATTTTTGTTAGGTTTCATTGAATGCGAAAAAATCAAGCGTGCCCACGGCGTTGGTACACTAAAAAAATGATGCTCGCATAAAAGTAAAAATTCATCTAATGGAGTGAGAAAAAGGACAAGTAAATATCACATGTCGTAAGAAAATTACAACAAATCCAGCGTAGACTCAAGAGTGAATATAAATGAATGACTATTAAAGTATAATCGAACAATGTTACACACATCCATTACCCCACCCGTTTACTAAACTGATCTTGTAAGTTTGTGGCTGTACGAAGTTATATCAAAATGT
The DNA here is from genome assembly GCA_012932295.1 of Cyclina sinensis. Lineage (NCBI taxonomy): Eukaryota > Metazoa > Mollusca > Bivalvia > Venerida > Veneridae > Cyclina > Cyclina sinensis. Next base: position 14,654,249 of record JAAONU010000005.1, read on the forward strand.
CTAGTCAAACGAGAAGTACTACATCAAGAAGGGAATCAGTAAATGCATCTCTCCTTAATAAAGTTGAAGAAAAACAAAAACGCAGAGTTAAAGCAAATAGTAAACAGACTTGTCCAATATCTGGGTCAGATACCACAGGCACAGGATTAGATATGAACTTTGATGATTTCAGGAATTAGGTGAAAGAAATGTTTATTAAATTTGAAGAATCTTTTGGCAAGAAAACATCAGCCTTTGAAAAGAGACTATCAGGTACATTCAAGGAATTGAAGGATGAAATAAAAAGTATGCAGATAGAAATGAATGATACTAGATCTGATGTAAAAGAGCTGAAAACAAAAATGCAGAGAATGGAACACACTGTAGAGTTTCATTCTAAGGCTGTTGAGGAAGAAGCCTCAAGAGCAGAAGTTTTATTTGATAAAAGAAGGAGCCAATTAGAATTAGAGATGTCAGAAATAAGGAACAAAATGCTATGGCAAGAAAAACATGATAGACAGTACAATTTGCTATTTTATGGTTTTACAGAGACAGAAGGTAAAGATTTAGAAAATGTAATGAAAGCCTTCTTCAAAGATAAACTTGACCTAGAAGCTGAAAGTGTTGACAATATGGTATTCGCTAATTGCCAAGTGATTCTGAAGCTCCAAAACCTGTTATCATAAAATTTCAAAAAATGAGAGATAGGGATCTTGTGTTCTCCCAAGCTTTTAAACCAGTCCTCAGAACAGAAAAGAAAAGAATTTTGACAGATCTGCCTGAAGCAATGAAAAAAGAAAGAGGTCGATTATCCAAAGCTGCCTATGAAATAAGAAAAAAAGGAATAATTTAAAACAAGAATTACTTAAGAAGGTTTAAATGTGTTCCTGGAAGTGCGCAAAGACAGTAAATCTGAGTGGGTTAGAAGAGGTATCTAAAAAGATGTTATGATACTACTATAACAAATATTTTTTTGAATAGTTAGTTAACAAATGACACTAAAAAAATACCATGAATAAATTTAAAGTTTTGAACAGCTAACTGAACTAATGACATATGTATAATTATCAGCTTTATTTATTTATTTATGTATGTATGTATGTAAGTATGTATATGTATGTATGTATGTATGTATGTATGTATGTATGTATGTAAGTATGCATGTATGTAAAAATAAAACATTGAGTAATAGGACAGTGCTATGCTTTATTCAACTCAGAATAGTACAGTAACGATCATTGTTTTACACAATTACTGATTTTCATGATAATTGTTATTTTTGTTTACATATTTGTACAAGTATCCATGTCAAAGGTTGTTTAGTGCTTTGATCTCTGTCGTGATTATAATTCATAAACAAAGAATTGATTTGTCAACTTTGCTATTGTTTTTACATCTGCAGATTCGTTTTACACAATGTCTTTTTATTTTGCACCTTTCTATATAAGCCAATGCATTTTCGTAGACGTGAATATATATTCCATGGGTGTACATTTTGTAGAAACCTGTTAATAACAATTAATTTTGACAGTTTTATGAGTTTACACGTTTATTTACATTCAACACGTGCATTTGTTTACTTCCGTTTATTATCGGTGTTTCTGTATAAATATAAAGCTAGAAATTTCGTATTAGGTATACGGTTACTATATCTATTACCAATATTGGTTTTACATATTAGTGTCAAATTTCTTCTGTTATACATTTTTTTTAATATCTATTCATTTTCATTCCAAATTAAATGATATTATGCTTAGTAGCAATAATAAATAGAATGAATATAAGATCAAAATAGAGCGTGGATATAGTTTTCGAATAATTTAAAATATTATATGGCAGCTTTAATTTTTAATTTTCATGTTCGTTTTTAGTATTCATAAGGATCTGTGTGTATAAAATAGCATATTAATACAATTCTGTTTTCTATCAATATTTATCTTACTTCTCACTACAATTTCACTTTTTGCAAGCATTTAAGAAAAAACAAACCCTCAATATAAAATTTCAATATGAATCATAAAAATGAAAAACTTATTTTTCTATACGAGACTTTCGACAAAAATTTCAGTCAGTCCATGAAAACTTTTTTCTGTATTAATATATTCTCATTTTAAAATTGCCTGATGGTAGATATTACTATATACTCACAGAATTGTCAGGGAATTGGAAATACCAAGAAACGAAGGGATTTATTTCACTATGTCAGAGAAAAGAAATACGATATTATTTGTTTACAAGACATTCATATAACACCACAATTATGTAAAGTCAGACTGGGGATACGAGGCTTTTATTAACCCATTTACCAGCAATAGTCGAGGTGTGATGATTCTATTTTAAAACAATATTGAACAAAAAGTTGAAAACATTTATAGAGATATCGAAGGTTATTTTATCATACTAGATGTATTTATTTCAGACAAACGAATGACAATAGCTTGTATTTTCGGACCAAACGAAGATAAGCCTTTTTTTAACAACAACCTAATAACTAAAATAAATGAAATTGACAACGAAGCCGTGATATGCGGGGATTGGAATATGATTCTAGATCCGTTAGTTGATTGTGAAAATTATGTTAATATCAACAATCCTAGGGCTAGGGAAGTTGTTTTAAATTTTATGAATAATAATGATTTTTGTGATATTTAGAGAATAAAGAATGAGTCAAACAGAGAATATACATGGAAATGATTTAACCCTAATATAAAATTCGCACGTTTAGTTTTTTTATTATAAATAATAATTTCGAAAGCATTGTTACGCACTGCAAAATTGTACCAGGTTACAAGTCTGACCATTCGGGGGTCATTTTAGAATGGAAATTGTCAGATAATCAGAGAGGAAAAGGCTATTGGAAATTTAATAACTCGTTGCTTCAGGATTAAGAATACATTTTAATGGTTAAACGAGTTTTCAACGATTTGATAAATATTCATAGTAATGAACAACAGTTAAGTAATAGAAACAACCCAGAATTTGTTGGACTAAATATGAATGATCAGTTATTTTTAGAAACTTTTCTTGTAGTTTAAAGGGGGGATACAATTCAATATACATCTACAAAAAAGAAAAAAAAGCAAGAAACGCAACTTCAAGACAGAATAATAATTTACGAGAAACTGGTCAACACAAAATTTAATGATATGAATTTAACGGAATTGGCAAATAAGTAAACTGAACTTCAGAATTTAAGAAATCGCAGATTAGAAGGGGTGATGATTAGATTTAAATGCAGATATGAAAGTTTGGGTGAGAAACCAACAAAATATATTTTTGGTCTAGAAAAAATAAATTTTATAAATAAAACTATTTTTAGAATAGTGGATAATGACGGTATTGAATATAAATCATCAGAAGAAATACTGACTTATCAAAAAGAATTTTACGGTACACTTTACACAGATATATATGCCACTGACGATAAACCATTAGAAGAGGTTATTGGCCCAAACATGACTGCTTTAACAGACGGAGATTCTAAAAAAATGGAAGGAGAGCTGACTATTGAAGAGCTAAAAGAAGCTTTAGATAGCATGAAAAATGAAAAAAGTCCAGGTTTAGACGGCTATACAGCAGATTTTGTTTTAATTTTTCTGGAACGATTTAAAATCTATTATTCTTAAGTCTTTAAATTACAGCTATAATTATGGGTCACTAGCCGTTTCGCAAAAACGAGGTATTATTTGCTGTTTGCCCAAACCAATTAAAGATAAAACGCTACAGTAGCTTAAAAACTGGCGTCAGATTTCATTATTGAATGTTATTTATAAACTTGCGTCTTCTGCTATAGCCAATAGACTAAAAAAATTCTTGACAAAATAATTCATACAGACCAAAACGAATTTATAGCAGGGCGTTTTAAAGGGGAAAGCCTTCGTTTGTTATATGATATTCTTTTTGAAACAGAGTCTTAAAACATTCCAGGGTTATTACTTTCAATCGACTTCCAACAAGCTTTCGATACTGTTTCTTGGAAATTTATTCACACAGTTTTACATTATTATAAGTTTGGTGAATCTTTTAAAATATGGATAAAATTATTTCAAAACGGACATGTCAATTTTTTTCAAGCTATCTCGTGATTGTCGACAAGGTGAGCCGATTTCGCCTTATATTGTTTTTCTATGTGCAGAAATTCTCGGTAAAATGATTAGAAATAATAACGATATATATGGTATACGTATATATAAGAATGAACATAAATTGACCCAATATGCAGACGATAATCAAATTTTTCTTGATGGATCTGAATTATCTCTTAAAAGCTGTCTTGAAACTTTACATCAGTTCTATAACATGTCCGGTCTTAAAATAAACGTCGAAAAAACAAAAAGCAATGTGGATTGGTTCGTTAAAGAATCTGAATTGAAATTATGTAATGAGGTAAAGCTAGACTAGACAAAGGGTCCAACAAAAAATTAGGGGGTAAACTTTACAGGTTCAGTTATAAATATATGGGATATTAAAATGGTATTGAAATTTTAGCAAAATGTAGACGTTTATAAAAAATTTGGTCAAAAAGAAATTTAACATTGTTTGGAAAAATAACTGTTCTAAAATCATTAGTGTTTTCAAAATTTGTACATTAATTTAGTTTAGTTTAGACTCATTTATTTTACATCGATTGCGATACAAGTTCTTACAACTTAGATTTATCACGCTCGATGACTGCTTCCTGGGTTCCATACCAGTATTCGCGCATTCGCGTAGGAATGTACATCTATTTATGGCTTTGCCGAATCCTCCGACGGATATAATCAAAGCGGTAGAAACAATATCTGATAAGGTTTTGTGGAATAATGGTCCGGATAGAATAAAACGCGATACTGTTACCAGAAACATTAAACATGGTGGACTAGGTATGATTAATTTGAAAATCTTTATTTACAGTCTGAAGATAAATTGGTTGAGAAAACTGTTATTGTCAGAAGAGGAAAATTGGTTCACTTTAACTAACTTTAACGTTGTTGAACTTATCAAACATGGTTCCAATTTTTCTAAAATTAAGGCTGTAGAAGTGATTAACCCTTTTTGGAAAGACGTTTTGATAAGCTGGTCTTATTTCTGTAAAACAGTGGAAATTAGTAGTTTAACTGTTATATTGTTGTCGCCGTTATGGTATAATGACAATCTTTCTGACAAAAACCTGTTTTTAAAAAGATGGTATGATAAATATGTTATATATTTAATAGACTTACCAAATACAGAAGGACATTTTTATAGTTTTAAGAACTTCAAAACAAGAGGGCCATGATGGCCCTGTATCGCTCACCTGAGTATGACTGCTTTTTACAAAAGTGGCTATGGGCCTGGTTAACTGACCCCAGATGACCCATTTTCGAACTTGACCTAAACAATTATTGAAACAATCTTTCTGACGAATTTCCAGGTTGTTTGGACCGAAAATGTTACCACTAACAAGCGTTAACAAGGTTTTTCCATATTTGGGCTCTATGACCTTGTTTTTGAACCTAGATGTCCCATATTTGGACTTGAGCTAGAAATTATCAAAGCAATCTCTCTGACAAATTTCAAGGATATTTGGACTGAAAAAGTAGCCTCTAGAGTGTTAAAAAGGTTTTTCGATATTTGGGCTCTGTGACCTTGTTTTTAAACCCAGATGACCCATATCCAAACTTGCGCTACAAATCATCAAAACAACTTTTCTGACAAATTTCCAAGACATTTGGACTGAAAATGTATCCTCTAGAGTGTTAACAAGGTTTTTCCATATTTGGGCTCTGTAACCTAGTTTTTGACCCCAGATAACCTATATTCAAAACTGAGCTAGAAACCATTGAAACAATCTTTCTGAGAAATTTCCAGGTTATTTGGACTTAAAATGTTACCTCTAGAGTGTTAACAAGACTTTTCCATATTTAGGCTCTGTGACATAGTTTTTGAACCCAGATGACACATATTCGAACTTGACTTAAAAATTATCAAAGCAGCCTTTCTGACAAATTTTCAAGATAACTGGACTTAAAATGTAACCTCTGGAGTGTTAATAAGATTTTTCTATTTTTGGGCTCTGTGACCTAGTTTTTGAACCCAGATAACCCATATTCGAACTTGAGCTAGAAATCATTGAAGCAATCTTCCTGACAAATTGACAGATTAGTTGGACTGAAAAATTATCAAAGCAGCCTTTCTGACAAATTTTCAAGATAACTGGACTAAAAATGTAACCTCTAGATTGTTAAAAAGGTTTTTCAATATTTGGGCTCTGTGACCTACTTTTTGACCCTAGATGACTCATATTCGAACTTTAGCTAGAAATCATTGATACAAACCTTTCTGACAAATTTCCAGGATATCTGGACTGAAATTGTAGCCTCTAGAGTGTAAACAAGATTTATCAATATTAGGGCTCTGTGACCAAGTTTTTGACCTTAGATGACCCATATTCGAACTTGAGCTAGAAATTATTGATACAACCTTTCTGACAAATTTCCGCGATATTTGGACTAAAATTGTAGCTTCTAGAGTGTTAACAAGGTTTTTCTATATTTGGGCTCTGTGACCTAGTTTTTCAACCCAGATAACCCATGTTCGAACTCGTCCAAGAAATCATTGGGACAAACATCCTGACAAAGTTTCAAGACAATTGAGGCAAAAATGTGACCGCTAGAGCGATAACGAACTAAGTGTGGACGGACGACGGACGCAGGACATTAAGCGATCCTAATAGCTCACCATGAGCCTACGGCTCAGGTGAGCTAAAAAAATATGATGTCAACGGAACTTTTTTAGATTACTATAGAGTGCTCAATAAAATCCACAACTCCTGGAAAACGACCATAAATGATAATAAAACATTTGCGAATTACTATAAAAGTAATCTAAACTTGAATCCATATGTTAGACATTTGATAAAAAATGAAAAAGGTTGCAAAGTTTTTTATGAAGTTATGGCAAAAACAAGAGTAACTGCTTTGCCAACCAAATGGTTTCAAGAATAAGGCGATATAAGAGAAAAAGAATATCTACAACTTTGTAAAAGATTGCAAGAAATACACGAAATAAAACTTACAGATTTTCAGTTCAAATTATTACAAAAGTTATTGTAACAAAATCGTTTTTGTTCAAAATAAATAAATCAGAAAATGATTTTGTTCGTATTGTAGATCAGAATCAGAGACCATACATCATTTATTTTATAACTGTGGAATAATCCAACGGTTCATATGTCAGGTTTATAAATGATTGCAAGATCACTGTAACATAAATTTCGAAAACAATTTTAAATCATTCATTTTTTCTGTGGATTCAAATTCTATAAGATGGGTACTTATTTCTATCCTAATAAAATATTTTATTGATAAAACAAAGTTCCAAGCTAATTCACATATTAATTGTTTGAATTACTATATTAAGGACTGACAGGTTGTATAAAGTATCAAGTCGACAAAACCTCTCGATTATTATTTATTTCTTTTTTATTGTTTTTGTTCCTTTTTTTTCTTTGTTACGTAGTTATAGTTAAACTTGAAATAGTATAAGGTCTGGATATTTCAGATAATGATGTACATGTAGTATAATATTTGTAAAATGATTGTAAGGTGAACATGGGATGGTTTCCCGACCCTTGTTTCACCAACGACGGAGATAATAAATGGGGTTACCCATCAGGGGCCTGAAACTTAAAAAAAAGAAAAGGTTTTATTGAATGAATGTGCAGTGCATAGGAACTGTAACTCGTCTCTAATTCATAACTTTAGAGTTATTCCCTTTTTTATTTTTTATACTGATTTTTTGTTTGGACCATAACTCAGAAAATATTTGAGGTATCAAAATTAAACTTCACTTGTCAGCATAGATGTCATTAAGGATTACTGCAGTGCATAGGAACTTACTCTCAACTTATATATCCTTTTTTTACTTTACATCCATTACTACTGTCACATACTTTTTTGTTCAGGTAGAATACAGTATGCTTTTATAACGACAAAACAGTTTTCCATAGCTTAAACAATTATACGTTGAATTTCGTTATTTTTATCAAAATGCCTAAATATTACAACTGCTTTTTTATAACAGAAGAACAGAAGAACAATGTGTGCCTTTGTTAAAAATATATATCTAGGAAAAGATTTTAATATCAAACATTGCAGACAGTGATATCATATATAACAAAGATATTACAAGGTCGGACCAAATGTTAAATCAGCTAATAAAAATGTTCACAGTTCACATCAGCGATCCAGACTTTGAACCGCCATGTGTATCTAGGAGACACCTGCAATGTCTAGTCCTCCATCAGTATGTTTGACTAAACCCGGGACTCCAAGTATATATTCTAGATGCATTATTTGTTAAAAGGCCAGGACCAATGCTTATTGTCATTTCACATCATGCACGATTTTTGGCTAATATTGACGGAAACATTCTGATTCGAGCAGGTTCACGATGCTGCCAAGTTCATATCAACGACTGTGGAAATATTTTGCCCCAGTTATTGCAAAACATTCCTGTAGCAAACAACTATTAGCAAACACTAGTGAATCGAGCCTCAATAACACAGTTGGTACAACACATGAGGTTTATCTTTCAGCAAGAGAAGGAACATTTCATTTCGTTTGGTAATATCACATATAAAGATTGTAGACATATGACTTGTTTGTCGAGTGCTCAGCTTGAAGATTTATGTATTCATACTTTGGAAAAAGTTACGAGTATGCCTGCATGATCATCTCGTATGTCTGTCGGACTGTTCCTGTTTAAATTAAAGTCAGCCCTGTCAAACGCCTATTTTCAACTCTTTTCAGGTTAAGCACTTCTAGTGTCAGAAGAGCAGTCTCAACCGTACATAAAGCATTGATGAAGCCATTTGTACCTTTATTGCTGGGCATAGATTCTGTTACAAAGACTCTATTCAACGGCGGTGAACATGATATAATACTTGTTTTAGATGGTGTAAGGAAATGTAATGCATGATACATCCATACCGTTGAACATGACAATTAGCGGAACAGTTGCAGAAAATTAACATCAGTTAGGATATTAAGTAACATAATGACATAAAAAAATCAACAGTCATACTGCTTACTTCGCGATTTTGTTGAAAGTTACTCCCAGTTTATTTTCATTTCTCATTGCAAATCAGATGGGTTGTTGAATTAGCGAACTTTCGCATAAAAAGGTACAAGTATCTACATAGAGTTCTTCCTACAAGCCAAATCCCAAACAACTATTTTCCACCATTTTCTGGCTCTGCAACTCAACATTAGGATGCAGCATTGGCATATCGCATGCGACACCTTTTCAGAGATGTTGGTTGATCATTTAATGTTTGATACTTGTTTCTGGATTTTTCGATCGAATGTTACAAACGACAGCGAGCTGAATGCAATTCCATATCAACGATTGAAATATTTTACATACCACAAAAACAAATGCTTTCATCTATTCAAACATTTAAACTAACATTTACGTAGATATAATTTCAGTGATCATTAACCAAAATAGAAATTCCTTTATTTAAAACGTTTCTAACTACCGTGGTATTTTGTTTTTGATTTGTTCTTTTATTATTAATATTATCATTATTATTTTCTTTCTTAGCGCAGTAAATGGAATCTGTGCTATTTTAGAATATACGTTATCCATCGTCTGCTAGCCCACTCGTGTGTTCAGGTCATGACCTGGCCTTAATACGAAACATTCATTTTAATTAGAAGATAAACATTATAATTTTTGTTAAGATATTCATTTGTCTAAACATACTTATCTATTTGTTTAGACTTTTAATCTGTATCGACGATTTACAAAACGTGGCCGCGTTTGCAAAAACGAAATTACATAGTATGAAAATCGTGTGTGGCAAGAGAAACTTTAATGTGGATTCAGAGACAATCGATCCATCGGTTGTGATATTCCGATGCGAATGCGTCTTTGTTTAACGACAAGAAGTTCACATGAACCCATTATATAAGGACTGTCCATTTTGTACTGCTTATGAAAAACTCAATCAGACCGAGTTGTTTTCGGTTGCTCTGAAAAGTCGTGTCTCCAAAATGCTTTTCAGTTTATTTTAAAAAGGTAAACACAGTACAGGGCTTTTTTGAGGACAACCATTTGGACAGACGATCTACTCGGTGAACTTCAATAGATGAAGCGATTTAAAGAATTTCCCAGTGTTGACTGATGAACAGCTAAGATCATTAACATGTGGTGTTTACCATTTAAAACTAAGCTCTTCATATATTCAAGAATATATTTAAGGGGACTATTAAATGCCTATTCACAAAGAGGACAACAATCTGCTATGTGTAAGACTTCAGAGTCGGCACATTTCATCGGAGAAGTATAAGCTGTAGATAAAATAAAATAATGATACAGTAACTGCATGGTACTGCAAATGCCGAGCTGGGACAGAACTCAAGCCAAATGTCGCTAAAATAAAACAATAATAATCTCCTCTGACTTGAAAGCCAAGAAAAGTTTAGTGAGCCGGAAATATATCTATATTATGGTACCCTTTGGAAAGATCAAATATATAGCAAAAAAAAAAACATTTCTTGAAAATATTCAAGACCTATACACAAGTCTTCGAAAGTAACCTTTTCCTTCCAAACAAAGGAATTTACTTCCCGTAAATCACGAATTAAACGTTTTTTTGCCACTTTTGTCGTTTTTAAGAAGTTTTTCAGCTGCTTCAGATTCAAAATCTAAATTGTCTAAAGCCGATCTATTTTCGCCAGAATTGGAGTTTCTTCTTCAGGCACCCTTTTACATTTATGCAATCTTTGACAGAGGAAAAGTTATCATTTTCATGCATTCCAAAACTGTGTTATCAAGGTATCATCATTTACTTGAATATCTCCTTGTGTTTTGTAGCCTTCTGTATATAACCAGACAGTCTCGTCTAATTTAAAAGTGTATTGTCTTATATCTGTTTCCACACGAGGAACTGAAGGCTTGTGAAGTTGCCTGTTTTGGGGGACGAAGAAGAACATGTTTTTCCTGGGAAATGTTGGCGTGTTGGAGAGAAGTGAACAAGACCCAGCTGTGCTCGAAGCCCTGTCGCCGTTGGGTTGCATGAAACTAGATTTATTGTAAGGATAATAGGAACGATCTTTTGAAGAGTAGGAGCTCCTTTGATATTTTTGATAGCATGGAAATCCACACTTTTGATTTTTTTTCTCATCGTCGCTATCACTACAAAACCCGACCTTTTCGTATTCCCGTGTCGTTTTTCAGCTTTCCTGATAAGTTTATTGCGATGCTTTACTTCATTAATACGTTCATTAACAGTTTAACTTCAAAGGAGAACCATGCAGCTCCTTCTGCATCATTTTTTTCTCATTTATCAACATTTAGAGTTTGAGCTGTCAAAACCTATAACATAGCTCCTTAATATTCTCCTTATTTATTTATCAACTGACTAAACCTTGTTTGTTTACCTATAACAATTTTAAATAATTATCTAATTTTTCTGTTCCAATTATGGCGCAAGACAAATTTTGGTTGAGTATTTAATTTCTACAATGTGTGTCTACCTTAAACTCTTTAGAATGATTAGATTTGTATTTTGTTTACTATTCATTCAATCACTTGACTTGACTTATTGACCAATTTCCATAGTGAATGCTGGTCTCAAGTTATATATTATTGTTTTTACAATTTTTATAAACAATTGTAGAACGTTTAATGTAGGACATTCCTGATAACAAATTATCTCCCTTACTCAGACAAAATCAAAGGTATACCAAATTGCACATTGGTCCTTTCAGTTTGAATCCTCTAACTTTATCTTTGTTTCTCTTTGTTATAGTCATGACTTTTAGTTGTGAAAGTTGTCAGTTAGATCTTAAATAAAAAGTTAGGAATATCGAACAACATACCTAATAGTGTCAACAAAACATGCTGCTAAACTAAATGTGTAATCTGACTACCATTGTTGCAAATAATTACATTTAATTAGCACCATAACAAAAAATAAAATAGCTACGAATGCAGAGGAATCAAAATAGAAGGACCAGTGTAATATCAAAGAGAGTAATCAGGGTCGATAATTCACAAATGTCCCCCATTGCACTCGCAACTAAGTTAATGGCCTTGTCAGACGTTTTAGGCCTACAGGTGATGTGCATGATCGTCGTAGATCATGTAGACCAAGGGAAACTAGCCAAAGGGAAGATCAGTGTCTTAATGCACTCGTGTAACAGGTCCACACCCGCGATATTTTTTTTGTTTAACGTTTGTGTCCAAACTGTTTGCCATCTGTTACGAACACAAGAGCGCCCAACCAGAGCGTGTAGTCCATATACCGGTGATAACCTGACTTTACATCATGGTCAGGCACGTCTAGGGTAGGCACGAAGCTGTTCCGTTTCTAAAAAAAAATTCTCCACCTATTTTCAATAAAAGGGTAATGCCCGTCCTCATGGCTGAGGTTTTCACGCGCTCGTTTAGCAGGAGCCAACGTCAATGTTATGCACTGGCAAGCAATTTCTCTAGACATGAATCCGCTGGAGCATATCTAAGATAAGCTTGGTAGAAATGTCCACTGATTTTATATGCCGCAAAACATCATTGCCCTAAAACCCGAAACAATCTTCTATGTCAATATGATGCGACGACGCGTGGAAACACTACTTAGAGCCGGAGATGGTCTCAACCGATATTAATTTCAAATAATACGCACAGTCATTAAACTGTCAGTTAAATGAATAGAATCAGTCTTAAAAAAGTCACATAGCCATTATCCATAACTGTTTAAAATAAAATTTGACCTTTACTTTTGAAAATACGTACTTTAATAGCGTTAATCATATTCAGATATAACAAAAATGCATATCATATGTATAACATTAGTTAAAATATTTTTATCATCTACTTCCTAAAAAAATCAGTAAAGCATATATTGTTAGGTTTCTTTTTTGTTTGTTTTTTTCGTTGAGTATATCTCACACTATGTCTAGAGCGAGAAAGCCTGTAAAAGATAAAGACTCAGTATTTAGCTTAAATGTTGTGTGTTTTTCGATTAGAATGAAGTTCTTCCGTGTTATGGTCAGTTAAACTTTTGTGGCAAACAACAACAAACAAACAAACAAACAAACAGACAGACCAAAAACAATTTGGCCTCCCTCCGGGGCCATTAAAATAATTTCTGAAACTGCATTGTCAACAGTCTGGAAATTTGTGTTCACTGTGTAATTGACCTCTGTCAGGATTGTTCAAATTATTTCCCAGAAGTCAAAATTGGCCATGCCCTGATGGCACTGCATGTGTGAAATATAAAATATAAAATCTTTGAAAATCTTCTTGTCAAAATTGTATTTCAGCTTTCACTTATCTTCTCTCTACGAAATTTGGAACTAATTTACAATTTTGCTTGTAGATTGGAACTTAATCGTAATGTGATTTCTTTACTGGCCTTGCAGTTTCAATTTGTACTCCATGGTACTCTTGTGAGCGATATAGGGCCATCATGACCTTCTTGTTTAAGACTAATTGGCACTTGGCAATGTGATCAAGGTTGTGTTAAATTTCAGTTCGTTTGTATAACCACATCATATAGAACAAGAAATACCTCAAAAAAGATGACCGGCCTTGAGTACAGTACAAGATTAATGCCCCTTAAGTGTTTTGTGTTCGGACATCTGCAAAATATTGAAGGCCCTTAGTAATCGAATGTCTATTTCCAGAACAGTTTATAGGCTATAAACAAAAATTGTTGTGTTCAATGCTAAAGTTGTCAATATAATTTTCAGTGAAATAAATTAAATATTAGTCATATTTATTTAATTTTTAATTTCATATAGTATATTTTAATGTTAAAACATTTTGATATTAAATTTACGCCTGTATTTAAGTTTTTATTATAACATTATAGCATTATTTTAGACACATTTGACGTATTCTTCCCTGGGAATTTCAAAACAGCAAAACACTTTTAACCAATAGCAGACTTCCTTCTCCAGCTTAGGACACTAACTCAAACAGTTTCATGGTCAAAATCGATCATGATAGAGCTACAATGAAAGTGAATTTTCATTTGGCACTATACTCTTTCGTTCTTTGGAATAATAATTGAATGATGGCTTAAACATTTTCCTTACTTATCCGTGCTATTGTTAAAAATTTATTCAGTAGAACTTTATGGAAATGCATAATGTTTTGCGTTGATTTTCTTGTAAATATGAAATTTGCAAGTAATTCTGTTGACACTCAATATCAAAGAAAAGGAACTAAAAAACACAGATGGAGTTTGTACAAAGTTTAATTTTGTTTTACAGGTTCAATTTTTAAATATTTTGCATCAAAATCTTTTCAAGCACATTTTTATGTTTTAATCATTGATCGAAAATTATATTTAGTGAAAAAGTCTCCAGCCAGAAAATGTTGACCTCGAGAATTGGTTACTAATCGCTTTGCATCCTCTTCCCCGGGTTCTTCTTATGAATACATGGTCACCAGCATTGACTTGCAATATCACAAACCCGGTTGCAGGACTCAAAAGTAAACTTTGACTGGAACCGTCTGTGATTGTCCAGCCTTTTGTGACTCCATTCATTACAATTTCAGTGACAGCATATTCACTGTAGTCTACCAGAAATGTCCAAGAGAAGACATAGATACCAGAAACAGGAACGACATATATCCCATCATTCTTATTGTACCCATTACCGAGATCTAATTCCTTCCCGTCAAAATCAATCACCTGGTGGTCGTTAAAGCATTTGTTTCCAGTGAGGTAAACATGGAACGCAACTTCTCCAGTCTGTCCTAAAAGACCTAAATAAATAATGATACTGAATCAGAAAAGAAATACTTTGGAGAAGGCCGGGCCGTACTGTTTCCTTTTTTAGACGGACGGACAAACACTGGGCGACATTTGGCCTTAATATGTTTTTGTTTTTTCAAAATCATAATTATGCCTCAGTGAGTTAGAGAGCAAGCGTAAACATACAGTTTTAAGGTGAGAGATAAAGACCAGATAAACAGAAGTAAGGACAATTCGTAACAAAATGCCTCACTGTACGTATCAGGAACATTTGGACTAAGCTATTTCAGACTTCTTGGCCAAGTTTATAAAAAAATCATGCCAGTTATTCGGCGAGCAGAAACATATAGGTAGGCGGTTTTCTGTTTTTTGTTTTTACCAATACAGACGATGAGAGTCGAACGGATGGTTTGCGACATATATCTTCACACATAGGGTGAACATTCTAGTTTCCAAATTTACTGAATCCTACGAAAATGGTAGACTTATAGAGCGAACATAAATTGTACATGGTCGGACATATGGATAAACGGTGCACTTAATTTATATGTTCTTTTTCGGGAACATAAACATTTCGCATGTCCAACGATTTCGTTAGCTAATCTTTCTAGTAGACGTTTTATCTAACAACAATAAGGGGGCTGCGTCATCGTTGACCACAGCAAACGTTAATATAACTTAATCGTATAGAATCAGTACGACTTCCATGTATCGAACTTCGATACTCGATATTCTCGATGTTTCGAAATTTCTCTCACTTCCCGATTTGTTGTCAGTGTAAACTTTGCTGGGTCGCGCATTTGGTAAGTGTAATACACATGCATTTTGTAGTATTTCCTGCTTGGAAGTGAAACTAGACGTTCGTTTGTAAATAAACGACATATTTTGCGGTGTTATGACATATTTGTTGAAATGTTTTATGTATAAAGATCATGTAATAAATGATTAAAAATGTCTTGAAATCTTTAAATTTTTCCTTTCGAAATACGAATATTAATTTAGACTTAAGAAATTACACACATGGAATATTTGCTGCGAAATGAAACGTACACTACTTCAGCTGAGTGTTCTACTAACAATGAATCGAAGTCTTGATGTAACAAATATATTTCGATAGTCACCAGTGCTTCGATACATCGAAGTAATACTGTAATACTGCGTCAAATATCGCAAAATAATAAACTTATTGTGTTTACTATGTAAATAAATCTAGGCAGTGAATTCATCATTTGTGACTGTTTTATCAGAGAGACTACAGCCAGCAGGTTACTTGGTTTTGTGACTGCGTTGTTAGTATTAAGATTTACTGCGATCATCTTCATACTAACATTCTTGGTGTTTTCACGTTACATTTTCGAAACAGAAACATCCTAGTCATATGTCTGTCTCTCACTGCTCCCAGTTTTGCCAACTGATATAAAT
Organism: Cyclina sinensis; assembly: GCA_012932295.1. NCBI lineage: Eukaryota > Metazoa > Mollusca > Bivalvia > Venerida > Veneridae > Cyclina > Cyclina sinensis. Next base: position 14,670,384 of record JAAONU010000005.1, read on the forward strand.
AGTATAACATATAGTGTGGAACTTGCTATACATACATTTTCCTTGCAATTCGAAATAAACCCATAAATGCTTAGCGTCCACAACATAAGACATAGGCAATATGCGGCGTCTGATCAGGGTCTACACTGATTGCATAAAGGCCTTTCTTCCCTTAATAGAACGAAATTGAAAAATTGTAACAGAAACCCTTTTAATTGAAAACGGACTCGTCTAATTAATAAGGATGGCATAATCCATTTGGCGTAATTTTGTTAAATACTCATCTAAACTAGGGATAACATTTCTCGGTTTTTCTGCATGTAAGAATAACTGACAGACCCTGGTCAATCTACCTTTATGCAGTTTTGAGACACAAAATCTATCTTCGCTTACCAACATTATGAAGGTTTAAGCAGCCGAATAGCATAAATTTTATTCATTACCTGTTGAAATTAGAAATTTCGAACAAATCGCATTTTAAACGTACCTACGACAGTTCACTTACGTTTCTTTATATTACTGTTTAATCCATTCCTGGTACTTCTATATGAAGTATCGCTAAGCTGATCAGTTCTAACATTTTGCCAGTTCTTGCTGTCAGCATTTTTGTCCGTGTTATTAACTGTGGTAAATACGTCTTTTGTCAATGTTGGATACTCTTTAGGCGATGCTTGTTCGATGATCTGTGTAAGGTGTGTAATATCCGTTTCCAGCTGCCTCACAGATGCTTTAAGCTCTTTGTTTTCATGTTTCAGTGTGAGAATAGTTGTACTTTGTAATCTAACAATATTTTCTAAAGCACTCAAACGTTCCTCCACAGAATCAGTTCTCGCACAGACAAGAAAACAAAATATAAGTAGAATAATACGTAACATATTGAACAGTTTTCAGTTTAGCAGGATATTTTGTTTTTGCCTTATCTTGAAAGTTCTGATAGGAGCAATACTTGATGACACACTTTATAGCAAGTTTGAGAGACTTATAGTCGTTATGTTGATCCTGAAGCTTTTTTCAACCAACTATTGTTAAATATTTATGAATACCATACTTTGAGAAAATTTATAATATGTGGCGACTTCAACAGTCGAATAGCAAATATGCCAGATTTTATTGAAGGGGTTGACAATGTAAAAGATAGACATGTTGTAGATTTTTATAAGAATTCCTATGGTGAATATTTTATTAAATTCTTAACTGATAGTAACTGCTGTATACTTAATGGTCGAAACTATGTCACAAATGATTTTACTTTTGTTGCAACACGTGGAAAATCTGTTGTAGATTATATTATTGTTCCACAAGAACAACTTGATTTTTATCAGAATGTAACTGTTACTAGACCAACAGAGATCAAACATACAAGTACAACAGACTGTGGTGTAGAATCCCGTACTATTCCAGATCATTCTATTATTTCATGTATATTTAACATTGAAAAAAATTTCATTGTTTCAAATATTGGTAACTCTAGAAGCTTAAATAATAATCTAAACAGGAATCTTGTGAAGAAATTTAAGAAGTATGATGTAAGTTCCATACCAGTCGACTTCTGTAGTGAAATTTTTACAAATGATATTTTAAACCATGTCACAAGAGTTGAAACTGATATTAGAAAACAATTAGATATTGATAAGATGTACTCTGAGTTTTGTTCCTTTGTTACAAATGAAATGGAAAATAAACTTCCAAGTAAAAACATTGTACTGAAATACGGTCATAATAACAAGCGCCGGAAAGTCCGTAAACCCTGGTGGAATGCAGAGCTACAAGAACTATGGAATGATATGTGCACAGCTGAAAAGGCTTGGCGTAAATGTACTATTGGTGTAAACAAAAATAGATTAAAACATGTTTTTGTTAGTAAACGAAAAGTTTTTGATAAAAAGGTTCAGAGTTGTAAAAGAGCTCACTGGTATAATGTACAAAATGAAATTCTCTCCCTTGCTAAAACAAATTCCAATGATTTTTGGAAATCAATAGGTAGAATGGGAGTCAGAGATAATAGATGTAAAGATATTTCCATGGAAGTTGTAACTGGAAATGGTGTTGTAACACAAGACAAAGATATTGTCTTTGATAAATGGAAAACTGACTTTTGTAACCTTTACAATGCTAATAATCATGCCAATATTGAAGTAGAAAATGTTGATGTTAATTTATCTGTTGAACCAGACAGTGATACCAGTCCTTTTATTCAAGATTTTACATTGTTAGAAGTCAGACAAGCTGTTTTAGACATTAAGCGAAACAGGGCAATTGGTGTTGATGAATTGCCGGGAGAAGTCTTTAAAAATGAATATGTTATTTCTTTCCTGCACAAATTCTGTAATAAGTGTTTTCAATCCGGCATCCTACCTGAAATTTGGAATAAAACCTTTATTAAACCGATACCTAAGTCATCAACAAGTGATCTTAGAGACCCTTTGTCTTACAGAGGTATTGCAATTACTCCTGTTGTTTATAAAATATACTGCTCATTGATTAATAAGAGACTTAATTCCTTTTGTTTTGATAGAGATATATTGTATGAGGGCCAAAATGGATTTAGAACTGGACACAGTACAGTAGATCATATACACTCACTTACTAGTATTATAGATTCAAGGAAAAAACGTCGTCTTTCCACTTTTTGTGCATTTATTGATTTTCAAAAAGCCTTCGACTCAATCAACAGAGAACTGTTATATGTTAAATTGTCAAAGCTTGGTTTTCATAGTAAACTTATCAATGCTGTTAAATCAATTTATCATAATGTTTTATACTCTGTCAAATTAAACAATTTTAATACTGATTGGTTCTCTGTGAATACCGGCTTGAAGCAGGGTTGCTCGTTGTCACCGCTACTTTTCAACCTCTACATCAATGATTTAGCCTTGAAATTGAAAGCAGACTGTAGAGGGGTGGAAATAGACGGTGAAAATGTTCCAATTCTGCTTTACGCAGATGATATTGTACTTATAGCCAGTAATGAAAAGGATCTGCAATGTATGTTAAATGTTCTTAATACATGGTGTTCTTCAAATGATATGAATGTTAATCCACAAAAATCTAACATTGTACACTTTAGAAATCAATCTGTTAATCGTTCAGAAATTATGTTTAAAATTGGAGATACACCACTACAGTATATCACACAATATAAGTATTTAGGTCTTTTATTGACTGAACACTTAGATTATGCCATCACTGCAAAATCAGTTGCTGATTCAGCTCATAGAGCATTAGGAATGTTGATTGCTAAGACTAAAGCACATGGAGGTATGCCCTATGAATCCTTCACAAAATTGTTTGAAGCAACAGTAGTTCCTGTTATTACATATGCATCCTCGGTATGGGGCTGCGATTACTTCTCCTGTATCAATGCTGTGCAGAATAGAGCTGCTCGCTTTTTTCTGAATGTTGGGCGATACACTCCAAATGCCGCAGTTTTAGGTGATGTTGGATGGAAACCTATGTCATTTCATTGTGGTAAAACTGTCTTAGGAAATTGGAGTAGATTTACTTGTATGAACAATAATAGACTTAATAAAAGAATTTTTACATGGGCTAATTCTATGGCTAGTAATAGATGTAAAAACTGGAATTTCAAAGTATGCAGTATATTCAATCAGTATAGTGTTGACAGGTTTTGCATTGTTGATACTCCCATTCAAAAACAAGAAATCTATTCTGCTTTATTACCTCAATTGTATGATAGTTATGTTCAGAATTGGTTAAATGATGTAAATAGAGAAGCTGCAAGACAAGGAAATGGTCGCAATAAATTGAGACTGTATAAGACATTTAAACAGACATATGAAACGGAAGCTTATTGTACAAAAATTTTTAATAAATCATATAGAGGAGCACTAGCAAAATTCCGCAGTGGTACGGCTCCAATAGGGATTGAATTAGGTCGATACAACGGCCTACCAGTTGAACAACGTCTCTGCTTTCATTGTAACAACATTGTAGAAAATGAATCCCATGTCTTATTACACTGTCCATTGTATGATTCCATCAGAATAGATATGATACAAAAAGCACAAGAATTGGATAACAATTTTAATAATCTTACAGATATTGAAAAAGCTGGATACTTACTCTCCAATAGTGATATTGCCTTTTTATGTGCCAAAACCTGCTATCTTATACTTGACAAAAGAAGAAATGTACTGTATAATAGACCATAAATGTTTTAACTTGTAAACTATGTTTTTAGGTTTTATCTAAAACTGTAAAACTGTGATGCTATAACTACTTTGCTTTTCTGCTGTATGATTTTGAAGTAATTAAATATTGTACACTCATTATGTAATAACATTTTATTGGCTGAAACCAATGTAAGCAGCAGTCTAACTAACAAAGTGGTTCTGGCTTTGTATGAACTTGTATTTTAGGTCAAGTAGTTTGCTATTGCTAATCAGTTTCTCGCTGAACTGATCAGAGGGGATACATGATTTTTTAAAATATTTCATAACATGCACACTAGTGCCTTATCTACATAGTTTAGTATCTTATCCATTTGTTTGTTTTTTTTTTTTTTTTTTTTTTTTTTTAATGGCAGTTTTTAATACAGGAGATACCGCTTGACTACATACTACATATCTGTTAAACTTGTATACAATAATAATATTTAAATATATATATGCATGATGTAATAGCAGGTACACAACCTGATACATACTTCTTCACCATTACATGCAACTTGAAAAATTGGATGATTTTGAGTAGTATACTATCAGTAATGCTTCACTCAACAAAATTATGAAGTTTCACCAGGTATTAATGGATACATTTTAGATAATTACATTGTTTTAGATATTATTTGATTACCAAGAATAGTGTTTAGTCAAGTGGAATGTTCTGTATCAGATTAGCAATAGTTATCTACCTTTTATCTTGTAGATATTGTATAGTGTGTAGAATTGTCTCATGACTGATGTTTTTATTAGTCTCTAATAATTCTACTTAGAATGGTCATTGCATGAAACTTGACTTTGTATTTACTCTGTTATTTCATGTATATGATTGAGACTCTAATAAATAAATAATAATAATAGATAACAACTGCCATTTACGAGTCATAAAACATTTATGTGAGCCATGTCACGCGATTTTATGCCTTAAGATAATTTGCATCTAATTTTAGGTTGTTTTTTTAAACTAAAACTTCTGTTGTGTACTGGGTCATCAAAATTGATATTGCAAAGCTTAAACGTTAGAAGCAGAAGGTGTGAAAACAGCCGTGCACTGAACTTTCAAAAAGTCTTGTCAAGCTGTGTACCAAAGAGAAAGATTGATTTCGCCAGTTATGACAGAAATTTTAATTTTTTAAAGAGATCATTTACTAACGGTTGAAAAATATTCTAAATGCAAGATTGAGGTAATCTGAATCTGAGTAAACTGATTCTATAACACCGACAAAGTTTACGTAAAAAGTCGGAATTAGTGATAAATCAGTTCTTGGTTGCATTAAAGATCCATTTAAAAATAATCCTTTGTGCAAGGGTGCAACAGACATGCATTATTTTTTCTCTGTGGATAGAGTTTAAAGACGATAGTATTAAAGAATGTAAGTGTAAAGCACAACTTAAAGCTTTACAAAATGGAAATCACACGTGTTATTTGTTCTCTTCCGCTCATAATTCGTAATCAATCTCTGCACTGTATGCAGTCCTAATATTTACTCTGCCTTAATCCTTTCTCCTTTCATAATTCGCGTTCCATCTTCAAATGTCAGTCGCAGTTTGTACTCTTTCTCAATCCCCTTTCCACACGTTATTTATAATCCACATCTACAAGCCATGCAATCATAATTTGTACTCTATCTCAATAACCCTACCTCTCGTTTTTCAAAGTCCATCCCTTCATGTCTTGCAATCGGAATTTGTACTCTATCTAAATCCCTTGTCCTTGTGTGATTCGCAATGATCCCTAAAAGGCATGCAGTGGTAATGTGTACACTATCTCAGTCACCCGTCCGCTCGTTATTCATTATCTATTCTTAAATGGCATGCAGTCGTACCGTTTACTCTACCTCAATCTCACGTCCGGTCGTTGTTCATATTCCATCTCTACATGACATGCAGTCGCAATTTACATTCTACCTCAATCCCCCGTCCACACTTTATCCATATTCGATCTCTTCATGTTGTACAGGCGTCATTTTAACTCTATCTCCCGTCCGCTCGTTATTCAATCTCTAAACTGCATGCAGTCGTATTCGTAATCTACGTCAATCCCCTGTCTGTTCGTTATTTACATTTGATCTTTAAATGGTATGCAGTCGTAACGTGTACTCAACATCAATCTAGATCCCCCGTCCACTCGTCATTCATTTTTAATCCCCGTCCATTCGTTATTGAAAAGCCATCTCTGCTTGGCACGCACACATTATTTTTACTCTATCTCAAGCACCCTACTACTCGTTCTTTAAGATCCATCTCTTCATGTCATGCAGTCGTAATTTGTACTCAAACTCAATCCCCAGACCGCTCCTTAGACATATGACACCTCTACATTTCAAGCAGTTATTATTTGTTCTCTGTTTCAATCCTCCGTCCGCACGTTATGTGTAATCCATCTCTACATGTCATGCAGTCATAATTTGTACACTATCTCAATAGCCCTACAACTCGTTATTCGAAGTCCATCTCTTCATGTCATGCAACTTATAGTCTCAGTCCCTTGTCCAAGTGTGATTCGCAATGACCTCTAATGAGCATGCAGTCGTACTTTGTACTCTGTCTCAATCACCTGTCCGCTCGCTATTCATATTCAATCTCTACATGTCACGCAGCCATAATTTATACTCAATCTTAATCACTCTACCGCTTTTAATTCATAATCAATCTCTTCATGTCATGCAATCGTAAGTCATTCTCTGTCTCAATCACTTGTCCTATCGTATTTCACAATCCATCTCTAAATGGCGGTCGTAATGTGTAATCTTTATCAACACCGTGTTCGCTCGTTTTCCATATTCCATCTCTGCATGGCATGCAGTCTTAGTGTGTACTCTGTCTCATTCCTTCGTCCGCTCTTTATATCTAATATAATGCCATAAGTCTTTATTCATATTCCATCTCTTAATGGCATGCAGTCTTTATTTTTACTCTATCTCAATCCAATATCCGCACATTATTCATTATCCCTCTGTACATGCCATGCAGTTGTAGGTGAACTCTATCTCAATGCCCCGTCTGCTCGTTATTCGTTATCCATCTCTTCATGATATGCAGTCGTAAATTGTTCTCTGATTAAACTCAGCTTCCGCCCTTTATTCATAATCAATGTCACGAAGTCGTCATTTGTACTCATTTGTATCTCAATCTCCTGTCCGCTTGTTGTTCATATGCCGTCTCTAGATGTCATGCAGTTTCTCAATCATCCTACACTCGTTTTTAAAAATACATTTCTTCATGCTATGCAGTCGTAATTTGTACTCACTTCTGTTCGATATTCAATATGTATTTCATGTCATGCAGTCGTAATGCGTAATCTATCTCAATTCCCCGTCCGCTCGTTGTTCATAATCCATCTCAACAAGTCATGCGGTCGTCATACATGTGTATACTATGTCTCCATCCTCGGCCGCTCGTTATTCATTATCCATATCTTCATGTCATGCGGTCGTAAAGTGTATTCTATCGCTTTCAACCGTCCGCCCGTTATTCATAATCCATCTCTAAATGATATCCTGTCATAATTTATACTCTATCTCAATCACCTGTTAACTAGATATTCAAAATCCGTCTCTAAAATGTATGCTGTCGTAAGTTTTACTCTACCCTAATCCCCTATCCGCTTGTTACTCATAGGCCTCTACATCTCTGTATGCCATGAAGTTGTAATTTATAATCTATCTCATTCCCCGCCCGTTTGTTATCGTATTCGATCTCTATATGTCATACAGTTGTAATGTGTACTCTATCTCAATTCCACGTCCGCTTGTTATTCATATACCATCTCTGAATGACATGCAGTCGTAATGTATTCTCTTACGCAAACCCCAGTCCGCTCGTTATTCATATACCATCTGTAAATGGCATGCATTCGTAATATGTTGTTCTTTTTTTAATCTCAGTCTCCCATCCGCTTTTTATTCATAATACATCCCTACATGTCATGCAGTCTTTGAACTACTATATCTTAATCCCCCGTTCGCTCGTTATTCATTATCCATCTCATCTTGCCATGCAGTCGTAATGCAGTTATAATGTGTACGTTATTTCAGTCCCCCGTCTGCTCGTTACTCGTTAGCCATCTGTACATGCTTTGCTGTCGCAATTTATACCCTTTTTCCTATGCAACAATTTGTACTCGATCTGTATCTTCTTTGCAATAAGTTGTAACACATATCATTCCTTTAAGCAATTTGTATTTTTTTATTCTGTTACAATCTCTTAAGTCCACCTGAGTGTGCTATTTGTTTTTAATTTGTCCTTTAAAGATCCAGATTCCCTCGCAAAGAATAAGTATACTAAAATGACATTGATAAATGTCTGTATAACAACTTTTCTCCAAAACATCATCTAAACTTTTATCAGACATTTGTCATAACATTTGTAAAAAAATGGTCTGAATTTTGTCCTATGACCGTACCTAATTTGCATTTGATAGGTGTAACATCAAGTTAGGAAGTACGTTGGAGTTTCCTGCAGATTTTGCATATATCGTGTTGTATTTAGCTGTTTAAATAACAGAACAAATTCTTTAGCAGCATAGTTTCTTTACATAATATTTGAAGTATCTTTTTGTATTTTTAATACATTTATGTACGTAAAATAGGGCCTTAAAATCAGTTGGTCTCGTTAGCAAATACACGCGTGAGAGCGACCAGGTGTGTTACAAGATAACTAAAATTTGACTTCAAATAAGGAAAAGCTTACACTGCGGTTTTTATGTTTGTACGGTTATACATTACGGTGGAAAACAGTTTCCTTTTTACATTATGTCGAAGAAAGGTATACACTCATATTTCTTTGGTAGTTTAAGGTTTATATTTATTTTGATAAATGAGACAATTTTAAATATTCATTTTATTCGACCATGCTAAATTTTAATAATAGCTTAAATATAATTTGAAATTGGCAAAAAAGTGTTTTTATCTTTGATAACATTGTTAAATAATTGATATAATCATTGTTATTACTATTTGTATTATTGTTATTATTATTACTTTAACATGTATTAACAAGTATTATTATTCTTGTTGTTGCTACTGCTTCTGTCACATATACATAATTATACTACTATGTATTATCATATAATAAGTATCATAAGTATTACATGTATAATCTTTAGCATTATCGTAATAATTGTTATTTTCATTATTATTATCATAACTGACATTATTATTATTATTGTTGTTGTTATAATTATCCTTATTTTTATGCTTATATTGTTAAATTATTTGTCATTTGACATGTAAGAAAAAAATAGCACTTCTTAACAGTTTATAAGGAAAAGATTATCAGTTTATGGACGTGTGTACCAATGATAACCAGACAGCTGTTAGGTCACGTTTTGTTCAGGTCTAAAACAACGGTGACGATTTCACATAGTAATGTCCTTACACGTCAGATTTATACACTTAACGACGTTTTACAAAATATGAACGAACGAATGCTTTCCACAGCAGTCTTTAACTGTTTAGGAATGCATACCGCTGTATTACTTTTTCATGTATATTTAGCAACTGATCCGTGTATATGCGCTTTACTTAACACGGATAAAAATTAGAGATAAACCGCACGTTTTAAATGATTTACCTACATAAATCGGTTTCCATAATATGATTATTTAATTTAATACCTTTAAGGGGACTAGAGCTATCATTCTAAAGTGTGTCTTTCTAAACAATATGTTGATTTAACATTCAGCCATATTGAGGCTAAACAAGTAAATGTCAACTCAAGCAGGTTCATGTAAATTTTAAAAAGAAGAAGAAGAAAAAACAAACAAACAAAAACAAATGCTGTTGCTTTGCTTCCCGTAAACAATTCTTAATATGTAGTTTTACTTTCATGTACTGATAAATCAGGTCTGTTAGAAAGACTCCAAAATGGAGGGTCCATTGTTGTTGCCGAGGGTTACATATTTGAATTCGAGAGACGTGGTTATTTGCAAGCAGGTGCGTTTGTACCGGAAGTGACATTAGAACACCCGGATATAGTGAAGCAAGTATACGAGGAGTTTGTGCATGCCGGTAGTGATGTTGTGCTTGCTTTGACTGTAAGTAGAGAAACAACAAGAAAAATAGGAGAGTGGACAGAAAACGCGGATTTCTCAATAATAGTTTATCATCTAAATGTTTTGATCAATATAAGTTTGCTCAAAAGTAATGACACATAATATACAAATTATGTAGTTGAGTTTTGATGTACCTTTCTTAATTAAAAGAGATGAACCATTTTGGGTCATTAATAAATACGGATATAACTCGTCAAGGATGAAACCTGTTTACGTTTACATGGTGTTATGTAGTATTGTTACTGATATATTATTAGCAATAAAACCAACACAGTAATTAGTTGTTTCTAATGTAACGCTTTAGCTCAAATGATTAAATGTACAGTGCCTTAGGGATTTTAATGTTTAAATTGTGCCAAATGTTACATAAGGGTCTCTGTCTTGTTATTTTCACTAACAGAAGATGATAGAGTACAACTCAGGGAACAAGTACACCTGTGCAGTTACCATTAACAGTCAACATTTGTTTCTGATACTTCAGTACTATGCACATCGAGAAAAACTGCGTGTTATTGGAAGAGAAGATGACCTTGAGGCTATGAACAGGGCTGCGTTAAAAATGGCGCGGGAAGTAGCAGACGAACACGGTTGTCTAATGGCGGGAAATATATGTAACTCAGCAGTGTTCGTTACAGGGGACAAAGAATCGCACAGAATTACGGAAGAAATGTTCAGAGTAAGGTTTTTTTTCTCTTCTGACAGGAGTTTGTAGCAATGGAATGGACGTATATTACGTATTTCTTTTAAATCCTTTATTTATGAAAATTTTAAAAGATTTTTTTTTTCAAATTAGGAAATGCTTTAATGAATTCAAATAGCATTTTCACTCCTAAATAATAGAATCATTGATATTGTATTATCAGCAGTTGATAAGGTTTGGTCACTGATTCAAAACAAATTTGATGTTCGTTCTTATTTGGTGGGTTTTGCTGAATTATTGAAGGAGCAAATAGAGCTTGCGGTAGAAATGGGAGCTGACTATATTGTTGGTGAAACGTTCTGTGGTTGTGACGAAGCAATGTTAGCCCTAGAGTGTGTAAATAAATATGGAAAAGGTAACCAGAACGATATCTCATTGCTCGCTTTTCCAAACGTTGTAAGCCGCCTTTTATGTTAAATCTTAGTAAAAATGTTTTGATTTAGAATCATAGAATGAATGACTATCGAACGTAGATGAATAAGACGTCGTCTTACGTCAATTTATGTTAAATTCACCTGAGCATAGGGTTCTCATGGTGAGCTTGTCTGATCGACCTTTGTCCGTCGTCAGTTTTGCGTCGAGAACAATCTACCGTGTGAACACTCTTGAGGCCACATTTTTATCCAGCCTTCCTAAAAGTTGCTAAGAACAAAAACAGTGTTCCAGATCCATGAAACCATAAAAACTTCTTATTTATGAAATATTTAACGAAATTCTGCATGATTTGGTAAGAACACTCTTACAATACCTCTTTGGAAATATCTGAATATGCGAGCTCAGTATTGAAACTTACTAGTCACATACAATGAAAGATAAGGTTGCTAGAGCAATAGGTGGGATATGTGTTAGTATAGAGGTATTTAGGTGAGCGTTATAGAGTCATAATGATCCTCTTGTTTTGTTTTGTTGTTGTTGTTTTTTGTTGTTGTTGTTTTTAAGTTTTTTGTCTTTTATGTTTTTTTCGTTTTTAATTCTTGGGCAGAAATAATATTTTCGGACATTTTGCTTTTTTTCTGGCAGGTTCGTTGCCCTTTTTCTGTAATAGTATTTGTCGAGCCTCCGCTCTATTTAATAGATAACAGCTCTAGTCCCTTTCAAACAGGTCTTCCTGCTGTAATTACAATCTCGGCTCCTGCCTACGATCTACTTGTCGACGGAGTTACCGTGCTAGATGCATGCAAACAACTGGAAGAGGCTGGGGCGGCCGTTGTTGGACTGAACTGTGGCCGTGGACCTGCGACCATGCTTCCTCTACTACGAGAACTTGTAAAAGTCTGCAAGGTTATCTTTATTTAATTTTTTATCAGTCTATTTATTACAAAAATAATCACTTTCTCAACACCATGAATTTATAAACATCACACATCGAATTAACTTGTAACATGAACTTACTAAAATAGCTGTTTTTTCCTGTTTTACATCCCATTAATATGACGTCAGTTGAGAGACTGATGTATAGTCAAGCAATTCAGGATTATAAAAGTATCTTAAACTTCCATTCCAGTTGATGAAAGAACGGTTTTTGGAGCACAGAAAACCAAACAAATGATAAAGTTGTTAATATAATAGAAAAAAGGATAACAAAGTTTTAGCATGCGTGTTATTTCTTCTCACAGGTGCCCGTTGCAGCACTTCCGGTAGCATACAGGACATCAACGGAACACCCTACATTTCATTCTTTGCCGATACCGGGCACAAGTAAGTATTCTTTATTTTTTCACAAACTGTTGCATCTCATACATCAAAAACTCGTTTCAAATTAAACTCATAAATAAATTGCAAGGCAAATTAACTTGCGCAAAAATACTGGTTCTGTTCAGCGGTATGGGGAATCGAATGAAGTTGTTTAGACGTGAGCTATTTCTTTCAGACAAACGTGCATTTCCACTTGACCTTTGTGCATGTCAGTGTAGTCGACAGGAAATTGCGGAGTTTGCAAGTGAATGCCGGCAACTTGGAATCCAATATATTGGTTTGTGTTGTGGAAATTCGGCGAATCTCATTCGGATCGTTGCCGAAAAATATGGGCGTATACCACCCGGTAGTAAATACTCTCCAGCGATGGAGAATCATTACATATTCGGTGACAAAACAAAATTTAGGAAGGAGTTTACCGAAGGGCTGAGAGAAAACAAGGCAGCCGATTTTGACTGATTTTATATTGACATACAGCTTCGAATGTACAAACCAAACAGTTACCTACAGTTTCCCAGTAAATAACAATCTTTTCTTGCTCATTGTATTTGTCAACTGTGCAATAACTGACCATGAGATAAAAAAAACCCGTTAAAACATTTGATAACATTACAATAAATAAAATAAATATAACTGTTAAATCGTTTCAAGACATTACAAAAAAGTAGAATAACCTTTTACTCTTTACATGTCATTACAATAACAAAAGAAGGAATAACCGTTTGCTCATTTCATGACATTAAAATATCAAACGGCTAGGAAGAATAAACATTTACACGTTCAAAAAAAACAAAAAAGCATAATCCTTACCCGTTTTGTGACGATACAATAACACAGAAAAAAATATTTTTACACGTTTGATGACGTTACAATAACACAGAAAAGCATAACCTTTACACATTTCACGACATACAGTCACACAGAGAGGTATAACCTTTTACCCATTTCATTACATTAACAATGAAAAGCTTTAGCCTTTATTAATTTTATAACATTACTATAACAAAGAGAAGGTAAACCTTTATCTCGAATTTACATATGATTGTCAAATTTGCCTTCTTTACAATGCATTTCGAATAAAATCACGTGATTAGCCAAACTATCATACAAAGTCTTTCCTGGAAATATGTTTAATTTTAATATTAACATTGGACACTCAAGCAATCATGAAACTGAACAAGTCGTATGATATTCAGAAAACAACACAAAATTATTATTGACCTTCTTTTAGATATTTTGTTTATACGCACCGTTCATGAATCTCTACCATTCTCTGGGGGAAAGGTCAAGGTTATTAAGGCTAAAAATAGATTTTTGTTCTACTTTTCGTTATGGAGCCTTCATTCATTGACTGATACCTTATATATTTAGTATGTATGGACCTCTACCAGCTGTAGGGTTTGAGGTCACTAGATTTAAGGTCACAAAGGTTAAATAGATTGTTTGTCTTCCTTGTGCCATAGTTTTATACTCCCAATAGTTTCAGTGTCAACAAAACTATCACAAAACATTTTTAGACAATAGATTTCCTTTTTTGCTTGAACCAACCTGCTCCCATCACGGGTTCTAGAAGTCTGGGTGCCAAAAAAGGCATATTGTACCATGTCTGCATAATTTAGATTTCACAGCTTTGATATGATAATCTTACAAATCACTTGCCTGATTTTAAAATAAATCAACACAACTATCATTATGTAACTTGAGCAATGGAACTCAGGTAAGCGATTAAGGGTCACCATGACCTTCTTTTCTAGATTTTCCCCTAATTTAATAGTTATATATGTTTTCAATGCTTGCCCGAAAATTCCACCAAGCCTCCATAAGACACAAATTTGACTTCATAAAATATAACGCATATCATAAAGGAGGAGTGCAGTGCATTCTGTTTTTTTGTTTGTTGTTGTTGTTTTTGTGTGTTGTTTTTGTTCTTCAAATTTTGAGTTATTTCACCTTGTTAATTTGCATAACTGAATCATTTCCGGAACATTTCTCCAATATACTTAGATAACCAATTAAACCTCTTTATTTAGATAGAATCATTTATATAAAATGCATTGCACACGAGTCATAACTTTCCAGGTGATGTTTTCTATTATTCTTGATATCTATATTACTTCCCTTAGCTTATTTATTGGAGATTTCAAGTATACAATTTAAGAGTCTCGACTTGAAACTTACACATATTACATAAAAAAAACTTCTGGCTAATGCGTCCACTTTCGTAGCGGAGGTCGAAGCTTCGAGTCGAGTCGGTGGCTTCTTCTGATGAAGCCGGTTGGTAACCCGCCTGCAAGTTCAACAATGTTTACCGATCTTCTGTCCGCCTGGCGACTGAGACATACGATAAATAATCGGGGACTAAAAAGTTTCAAAAGTATTGGTATCCCATAAGCTCGGTGAGCTGGCCTTTTCAGATGGATAACACTATAATGAACAAACCCTAAACCTATTTTACTAGTTTCAGCATAAGACATTGCTATTGTCGCCCACCATCAGCTGGCAGTTTTTGATCATAGGTCGTTAAGAACAACAACAATGAAAGACAAATCAGTTTCTGTTGTTCAGTGTATTCCCTCAGACTGAGATAAACTGAAAATATATATATAACATGATGCATAATAATATTGCATTACAGAACGTACAAAAATACGTAGAATGACTAGCGGTAATAATAGAATCACGATGTGTATACATTTACGTTCTACTGACAATTGAAATCACGTGAATACATATCGGATCAGTACTTCATTACAAAAAAGGTTCATTCAAACAAAAAAGTAATTAAAACACGTGAAATCATTACCTATAGATGTATGTGAAATACTGTGTCAGCACAAACATATGGCGTTCGTTTATGTTTTGAAAATATAGCGTTTGTGTTAAATGAAAGCTATTTGTCAGTTTTAGTCATGTGACTGTTCAGTAACGCGTCTAATTTCAGAAGTACATATACACTATAGGTCAAAGGGAAACAATGATTTAAATATTATAGAGACTGCTTTTCTACATCTGTTACGCGACTATAAAGATAGAAAAGTGTTTCACACACTGTTATTAATATAGGGGTCAAAGAACAGTCAAGTTATGATGTTATTAGATATAAAGATCATTTTTATTATATTTCTTTTTCAGCTCAGAAAGAAATATCTTTAGAATTGAAATTGTTTTGTATTTAACAGCTGAGATTCAGAGACTTTATTTTATATTCCTCTGCTCAGCTTGAGATCAGATGATTAATGCATTTTAACATATTATTGATATCCGATAATTGTATTATGTGAGTACTTTTGATACCTGCTGACACATGTTTATAATTTCCAAGATACTTGCTATCCCATGTTTTTAATGGATTTTATATCACTGTGATAACACGAATACACAAAGATTTCTCTACTTACCACCTGAAATATTAAATCCGATTGACTTCTTCTGCTTTTTACTCTGGATCTCCATTATTTAGTATCATTAAGCAACAACTGCAAAAAATATTTTAAAACTTTACACTTGTTCATGACCACTATATTAATAGCACAATATGTTAACACGTGTATTTGGGATCAAGGTGAAAGCATTCCGGACTATTTTCTAGACCAACCTATAGTCTCTAACAAAATCATCTGACATAATAACTTGCCTATTTTTATACCCCACTACCGACACATGTCACGTGATCTCACGGTGGTAACTTATTTACTTGTATTTGTTCTGTATACTCCTGTACAACACAATTTGGTTAATAAAGTTAATAAAGTTATGTTGAGATGAGTTGAGTTGAGTTAAATATTAAGATTTTGCAACCTATGGCACTCTAAATGGCAGGTTTACTGGTAGATCCGATCATCGTATATGACGTTCTCTAAGACAAGAAAGTTCACCTGTATCCAAGAGATATTTGGACAAAGCTATGTCTTTTCAATTTGAAGGGTGTTGATTATATGCATTTTTTTCTAAAAATGATGCACATTACTTATAAAATACAAATTTTATCCTACATTTTTTATAGACAGCATCATCATTAAAATCAAAACCATCCATCAACAAGAAACAGTTGATACACAAGTCATTGAATATCGCTTAATTATTTATCGGATTTTTCGAGTTGTCGGGCAGCTGAGTGGTTTTATGATGTTTCTTTCGAATTTAAATCGGTCCATGGTAACAAATGAAATACATCTAGACATGAATAACACTTTATGTGTTAAGCTGTCTCACTGGCAATGTGATTTTGTATTAACTACGAATTCTTTAAAATGATGCCTTAAAACACAACCATGAGTTTTTAAATTCGGTTGGTAAAACTGTCAACAACACGTATAGCAATTTTTGCTAACGGTGCTTCTAGAAAAAAGATGAACACATGTTTAGACGATTTGATTTTACAAGACAGGTAAACATGACAATTTATTTTGCCGAATTGATATTGTTCTGTTAATAAGTTATCAAAGTATTCTTTTTTTTTTTCAAGAAAATAAAATTTTACGCTTAAAAAGTTCTTTGAAATACTTCTGAAAAAAGTAAACACAAATCTGATTTTTTAAATTCTTTTTTTAAGATTTACTAGCAAGAAAAAGATAAATTAGATGTTTCAGTTCTCTATTGAAAAAAGTTAATATACGTACGAAGGGTAATCAATAACTTCGCGTTAAAGTGTTCACGTTTCATTTTTTACAGGAACGTACTTTGTAAAAAATCAAACCTTTTTAATTTTGATTCAAAAGCAGTTGAATTTCGTAATTTCATACGGTTCGCTTCCATTCTCTCCGAACTGTTACTATATCAACGTCACCAAACGAATTCCGGTCCAACACAAAACGGCCCTTACTAATTCACGGCCACATAAGAACCCAGCTCAATCCGTTTTTTAAAGTACTCTCCTTGGAACAAAATACTCTTTTGCCATCACTCTATCTACGAGTCTGCGACCTGTCAGTCTATATTTGAGATAGCGACCTGCACAGCTTCCAAAAAAATCACCAATATCACCAATATCAACAAAATGTGTCCTTGATGACAGGAAAGAGAAAGAAATCGCACGGTGACAGGACTGTAGGCAAAGTAGTTCAGAAGTTTAAACACCAGCTGCTTTAAGATACCCTGTGTCTTTTCGGCCCGATGAGAAGGAGCGTTATCATGGTTAAAGATAAAAAGCGATCATAGCTGTTCGACTCTTTTCTTATGGATAGTCCGCAGGAATTCGAGGTTCCATATCTGAAAAATAGGAGAAATTGTAAGTGCTTTGGAGATACATTACCAGTGGTCGAACAAGTAAAGAACGTGTAAGTTTGAACTCGTAAAGTCAATTACAATGAACTAACCTTCGTATAATATGTTGCGTCCACCGTCTTTTTGGAAGGCAAAACATAAGACAAAAATACCCCTCTTGCGTCGAAAATTTGCTTTTTTGTAAACTTGGCCTTTTTGAACTTTTAGGGACGGACAGCCGGGTATTTCCACATCGTAGATTGAGACTTTTTCTCTGGTGTGTACAAACTGATCTAAGTTTCATCGACAGTCTCAATTCGATCTTTCCGTTCAACTCATTCGCGCGCGAACCTCTTCAACAGCCACCCACAATACTCCACTGCAGTCTCTTGTGCTATCACTTAACATTTTGGGTATTCAAAGGACAATACACGTCGCATTTTAAGCTGGTCATGGATGATATTAAAGACAGTCACGAGGCTAAAGTCCAATCTGTCCAAGATTTACGGATGGTCACTCTGACTTTAAATCTTGGTAACAGACCATAGGAGAGTCATAAAAATTTGATGACAGTGCAGTGTGTGTGTTTTAGTGTAATCCCTATGCTTGTTCCAGTGACATCATCACATGTCACTCTTCTATTTTTAGAAATACCCATGACTCTTGGAAATAAACCATATATGGAAGACGTACGTTAAAAATTGTGCATATTACACGTTATGATCTGAAACTGTTCTGATCAAAAACGACCAATGATGACGATGACGTTACTACGAAAACTAAATTTCATTCGTGGGAGGTGTGCACATCCATTTCCGCGACCTTTTTGATCACCCTTCGTATCTTATATACGTTTAAGAAGCTTTACTGAATCATTCGTTCCTTAAATCTCGACGAATTTTTTTGAAATCTTGCAGAATTTTATCTACTCTCATTGCGGCATTGTTGAGTCTCCGTAAATGTCCTAATTATATATATAAATCAACATCCAACATTCAATAAATTATCTCTTGCAACGCCCTTTCACTTTTGAAAAAAAAGTGAAAAATGGATGTCAGGAAAACCTCATTAAGAAAATACAGCCTCCTTACAAAATCAAATAGCAGGGATCAAAGTGTTATTATATATATATATACAAATAGCAGGGATCAAAGTGTTATTATATATATATATATATATATATATATATATATATATTTATATGTGTGTGTGTGTGTGTGTGTGTGTGTGTCTGTGCGTGTGTGTGTGTGTTTCAATTGTATTTCTTGATAAGATCTTATTTAAATGTTTCATAAGTATTAAATAATGTCTTCATTCGAATAAAAACATTTATAGCTTAGTATTTTTAATTCCATTCAATACTCAAAATTTATTTTTAAAAAAGTCAAACAAGAATTCAATTTGTCTTTCATTATCTTTGTCATTAAAACTCATTACTGGTTACATGAAATATGAAGTATAGTAAAATTACTGGTTATTCCATTAAAATTAATATTAGACAGAATATAAATGATGAATCAAAAATAATTTATATCACGAAATTCTTATACTACACACTTATTATCACTACAAAAAATAATCATTTAATTTCTTAAAGAAAAATGGGTAGACCTATTAATATTGGCATTAATTGTTGCTTAAAGAACATTTTGTATCGATTTTTCCGCGCAATAGCTAGCTCCATTTAAGCAAAAGAATGCAGGAAAACGTTCTAAAAAATATACTATTTCGAATAAACACATATAAAGGCAGTACAGGTAGAGTTGTCATATTATGTTTTGGGATAAAGAGCTACTGAAGAGAAGTGTAGAACGTGAGGAAGTCTCTTGAAGAAAAATCTGAGTTAAACATGCCACTGAATTGGTTGTAATTGCCATTGGAAGTTGTAGTACGTTTATCTTTTATTTAATAAGATTCTTGTAATGGACTATGGTCTCTTGCATTGTTTTCAATCATGCGGATACCCACTAAGCTTGCTTAAACAACCAAACAAAATACAAATACACAGATCAATGGAAATTAGTCGTAAATACTGCTTAAACCAAAATTATGGTATTAAGAGAGGTGGGCGGTTACCAGAAAATTTAGAATTCTACAGTACATATATCTACCTTACGGCCCCTCCGAAAATACGGGCACTCCGGTATTATGGACCAGTTAGTTAAGAACGGATGTTTTCCGCCCTGTAGTACAATATTATTGCGGGCTCTCCACTATTCCAATATTACGGACATAGTTGAAAATAAAATGAACATATTTTCTCCAGTTCAGTCTATCAGAGCTCAGAGCTTTACTAATGGCGACCTAATTTGTGAAATTGTTTTGCTTAAATCATTTTGCTTGACTATTTCCGATAGTGTTGTAGCAATTTTTGCTCATTTGCATTCAGAATAGAGTACATAATCGAAACACATACCCCAATCTGAAATTTGCTTAGATATTTTCAGTAATTTAATGGGTAAGTTTACATTAGCGGAAATGTTGTTCACGTTTGAAACATGACCCCACTATTTTTCAAGATCACAGACGCAGATCTGAAAGAATTTGCAAGTTTAAACCATTTAAATATATTTTGCATGTTTACAGCCCTGTGTACTACAGGAATATTAAAAATAATAACAACAACAACAACATTTTGTTATTAAAAATAATAAAGAAGGCATGTTTTTGGTGTTTCCACACCTTACATACATCCCGCAATTACGGCCAATGCTGGCTATCTCTTGAGACATTAGACCACGACACTCCCGACAGCTTTGCGATAATTGCATAACGATTTGTGTAAACTGGATGTTGACAATTTGAAATCTGTAAACAAAATGTGTTACCCGTTGTCAAACAATGGTTTATCATGTAACATTTGTGTTTATGACAATATCATTATTGTCGGCGACAATTTACAAACTTCTTCATAATTCTTAATATTTGTGTTTGTTGTAAAGTTAACAGACTTGCGACTTACTGGAGTGGTTCTAAATATGGACCACATATAATAAAGGTGTTTTATTCCGTGTATTTCTAAACAACAAATTGAATAAGTAAATGGGGATCAATAATAAGGCATTTTAGAAATTTTTATTTCTTCTACATTCTCGCAAAACCAAGAGGCCTGTTTGCACCATTTTTAATGAATATAGAGAGTTTAAATTAATTTAGCAGCGTTAATCCAACAATTTTTAAATAAATTTTTCACAAGTAATATTATTTAATGAAAAAAAAATAACTCAATAATTTCAATTGCAATCAGTTCTTTTTTCAACAAATATGCACACATACAAACATGACCACAGCGTGAAATGCTCATTTACTTCGACATTGTTCTTGAAGCAAAATGTTAATTTCTATATCAACTTGTCAACACATGAAAGAAAACGAAAGGTATAAATGTATGCTGTTGATAGGTTCAGTGTTATAAATAGTAGAAATAAGGACACTAATTAGTTCTCACCATTATCTGTTATCTTATGCAAAACCAATATACTTTTTTAAGATACCTTAGACTTTTCCTATGTTTGACCTGGTCACAAGGAAGGTAGGAATACATTATTACGGACATCCTGTAATTAAGGCTACTTTCTGAAAGAACCGTGGCTGTCCTTATAGATATTTTAATCGATTAGTCTGCTTATGAAAGTTGAGTTCTTTTTTTACCAAACCTATCTGAATAACCTTTTTTTTTTAAGGTTAACAGTCCTACGGTGTTGAAAGCTGTTAATTTAAGTAGTTAGTCTGCTTATGAAATGGAGTTCCTCTTTTTCACCAAACCTATCTAAATGATTGTTGTTTTACGTTAAAGTCCTGCTCTTTTAGATGTTTGACTTTTTCAAGTAGAATATTGGCGATTCATCATTACTGTGGCATAATGCAGTTTGATTATAAGTTTGTGAAAGATTAATATGCAAATATGTCCACAGCATGACATGTGTGTTTCCCAAGATACTGTTCAACTGAGAAAAAAACATATTCTTATATTTTTGTGAAAAGGTGTAAGCATTAAAAAGAAGTGAAATATAGGATACTAATCGGCCATTAGTCATAATTTAGTGCATCTGATAAGCAGAGGCGGTTCGATATAGACGCTTCACTTCACCATGACCAATTTGGGTCTTATGGAGCTTTTCGGGACTGTTTGAAAATTAAATAAGTGATAGCAATAGGAATTAATTACTTTCAGGATAAAACAGTTTCTTTTTGTATTTTGATATCATGTGCTGGCAAATGATATCATGTGCATTTAAATTTATTAATAAACTTGTTGCATCATTGGTATTTTGCATAATTATCATATTGTCTCCGTGCCTAATCAGTTTGGCCTTTTCTCTTCTTCCCGATGTCTTGAATATATTACTATGTTTATCTTTACTGGTTTTAAATAAAACATATGCAGTATATCCATAAATTTTCTTTTGCATCAAGTTCTTGTTAGCATATAGAGAAACTGGGGTATAATCAAAGACACGTCTTTTACTTTATCTATTTATTATAGTCATAAAAGCTTATAATCTGTATTAACTTAATAAATATCCTATAAAAAATTAACTTGTGCACAAATCAGTAAGTACATAATTTGGGCCGTGTCGTGAGATTATCAGCAATGTAGTAAAATTTTACATTTTCAGATTTTTTTTCACTCCCAGAAGACGGATTAAAAAATATTTTTGTATACTTTTTATCGCACTCTGACTACATAAAGGACGCTAAAGATGGTATAAATAATTATATAGAATTACTATTTATCATTTTCACATTATGGACATGATACCGCGTACCTAGCAACACAAGATATAGTTACTAGGTTTGTTGTGTAATCCATTTCCATGTTTCAGTAACCTTCGAAGACTTAGCCCGAATTTTTCAAAGGCAGCACTTAATGATAATTCAAAGAAGGCAGAAAAAACTGTGAGTTTTCGGATATTGAAAATTAGTTTACAACATCAAACTTTGACGTTGTTTTCTCGATGACGTCAAAATGACCATATTGTTCATTCTGTCACATCATGTCTCATACGAGCGTGAATTGCGCTAATGGATACTACAAGTCCTAAATTGACAGTGAGGAACGAAAATAGTGAAACAGCGGTGTCTTCGTGGACTTACACCTGAACCTTCTTCTCTTTTTTTTCTCTTTTTTCTGACCAAAAGAACATGTTTTGTCTGTTTGAAAAATTGAATTGGGAAACATTGGTAAGTATTTTTTGTAATATTAGTCTTTAAGTTAACTTTATTCTATTTCGCTTTACAGTGTGGGCTCAGCGAATAATCAGGAAACATGGCGTAACAAGGATAAGACATATGTAGTAAATAATAAGAAACAAAACTTACATACTGAGTGTATCATCGACTACCACAATTATAGCGCTTTTAGATTTTTTTTTCGCATTTTATTACGACATACAGCAATATTTCCTGCCATAAAACAAGGAATAATTTGGCATGGTCGATATATTTGCCTGTTCGTAATAACTATATAAATGTTTAAATTACAACAAACTGCAACTAAGACACTTATAAACATACATATCATAATTCTGGTTGTACTTTAAAGTATTTGAACGAAATGCTTCCCCAGCAGTTTCCGAGGTAATAATACATTTCATACTAGTTTTCCAAAAAATAGCGCTTTTGCAGTTTGTTTCTTCCATGCACATTATAATGCATTCCG
Organism: Cyclina sinensis; assembly: GCA_012932295.1. Taxonomy (NCBI): domain Eukaryota; kingdom Metazoa; phylum Mollusca; class Bivalvia; order Venerida; family Veneridae; genus Cyclina; species Cyclina sinensis. The sequence goes on from JAAONU010000005.1 coordinate 14,693,858, forward strand.
CTGCCATTTGTACCGGATACTCCCATACATCATGATATGGTTGAAAATTACGAAACGAATTTACAACGTTACGCAGCAATATCCATTCAGTAGAGTATTTGTCACATTCTGAAAAAAAGATGAATATTCCAAAATTTAGGGCAGTAGGGGGGAAATGTCAAGTTTTCTAAACTCGGCGAATTTCAAGTATTCATATTAATGAAGTTTTATGTAGAAAATCGGCAAAAAGTTTGTCTTATGCCTTTTACATGAATATTGGATCGTGAAAATGTGGACAAATAGTCATTAAAATCAGACAAACATGACAAGACTTACACACAGAAGCGAACTGTAAGGTTAAGTTGGCCCAAAAAAATGTCATAAAAGTGTACTTACTATAGGTCAGCGCATTCTTGTCCTTACATTCTGTTAAGAATAAGAGTCATAGTGTTTCTGAATTTTGAACAATACCATTAAAACATTCATTTCTGCAAAAAGATTTTGGAGAGACAACTTCTTTAGACAACAAAAGTAAATGTAATATCAAATGTGTCCGCAACGAATAACCATCGACATAACTTGATAACTCTAACTATACATCACACTATGCAGCCATTCGGTTAAACCTAAACACAACTTTCTAAACCAAATCTTTTTTCATTGATTTGTCATTTCAGCGACGAGTTTATATGTAGGTTGATAAAATTAATACACACAATTTACAAATAACACATCTTGTTATGGTTGTAACGTTTGTAGTATTGGTTATCTTCCAAAAATGGCAAACATTTCTTACCAGCACAACTAACAAATAGAAGAAGAAGTAGATAGTAGAAAATAGTTCCAAACAAACTGTCAGAAATGTTGGAAATATAAGCGGGTGTCAAATTATTTTATTTTACATCATCATTTTTCATGACCCAACAAACTAACCGTAGCTATTGTCATTTGAAATTTACGTTAAATACTAGACAAAAGAACAAAACAAAAAAAACAACACCCGACAAGAAAATAGTTCCAAACAAAATTTCAAAAGATTGGATATGTTAAACGTAAAAGTGAAAGAAAGTATCAGTATAGTAACACATTCAGAAAATGACAGTTAATAAATTAAAGATAATAAATAAGCAGAAACAAATAAAGCAGAAAGTAAATCTTTTGTCAGCAGTTACATTTTGCGTGTATAATAAAAAAACAACTTTTTATTGCATTACAAACAACTTTAGTCATGTGATACAAAAAGGAGACATACCGAGGACGTTTAATGAAGATTACACATACCGGCAAAGTGACTACATGGTTCTGTACAGTTGACTTCGTCTTTGCCTCCCATATATTCAGTAATATTAGTAGACTGTGCTGCACATCTGACGCCGTCAAGACACAAAAACTTGCCATCTTGGCAGTCAGCTAAATAACATGACATACATATATAAAATGTGTACACTCAGTGCGTTTTACTGGTTTGTGACGATCAACAAGTGATTAATGTGGTTGTACGTTACATTTTATTGTATATATATACCGTTCAAAATAGTCAAGTTTATAAATATATTGACATGTTTAGTAAGTATAATTTTAAGATTTTTTTTTTAAATGGTTATGTTTTATAAAAATTTGTTTTTCCTTTTATAATGGTAGGAGGGAGACATAAGAAATAAATCAGTGAATGAGCAGAAAGATACAATCAACTGCATCAAACGCTTAGTCCAAAGCTCTGCAGAAGGTCTGAGACCAGTCCTTAACTTTCATTTGGTGATAAACGTTGACACGTACCACATTTGTCTTTGCAATTTATCTTCTCTTCTTCATCGGGACATTCTGTAACATTATCACAATGTTTGGCACAACTAATAAAAATCATCGGCACATAACAGTCTGCTGTTGTCTTCACAATCAGCTAGGAAAAAGGAAATAGTCAAAGAGATATATATATAAATCGACCAATTTTGTATGTCATTTTTTTATTATCATTATTTTATACTAAAGTCTTTTCGATTGACAGTGTCCCAGGACAAGGCTACCACCTGTTTAAAACTGTTTACGTTTCATATTAAATTGCATTGATTTGAAACATGCTGGACTGCTTTTATTATTGAGCTATTTAGAATGTAAAATAATTTTTGTATACTATGAAAATCAAATACTACAGGGTCTTTAAACCTCTATGCACTTGATGATTACAATATAAATGATAAATTATATAGACCAAAGTCGAAATAAATCCGGAGAAATATTTGACAAATTTGTTTTTATGCTCCCGCAATTCGAAGAATGGCGAAGGACCATTCAGTTTTGCACCTGTCCATTTGAAGGAAAACGCTTGCATATACTACATTCATATTTTGCATATATATGTGACTTATAAATAAACATGTCCCTTTCGAAGTTTGCAAAACAATTCAAATTTTATCAGAGCTATAGCCTTTTTTATGCGTAAGCGTGTTATTAAACTACAGGTTCCTTCCGAAGTTAGATGTCACAATTGAAAGTTTATGAAAGTTATGAACCTTTCTCAACTTCAATTCTGATGAAATCTAAATATTTTACATTTAAAGGATAATAGAATTAATTTGCTGCAATCTTTCTTTAAATACCTGTAAATGTTATGCCGCTTTCGACATTCCATCTGCCTGTTCTTATTTTAAACCGTATGTTTATGATCTTCTGTCAACATTGGAGGATTGCGGAAACATCTGTGTTCCATGGCATTTCTATTTTTTCTATAAAATGTTATTCTTACTACAGAAGCTGTGCAACTGACTTCGTGCGCGACTTCGGGGCGTTGAGCAATATTTTCATATGGTATTTTACATGAATCTATGTCGTTGCGAAATAATCGTCTTTTCGTACAACCATCTTATGAAATGTAAAGATATACCTATTTTCTTTTATTCTAGGATTGACATTGCATTGTTGATAGAAGTTACATAATATACTCAGTCGGCAGTATTGACGCTTTTTTTTGCGAAAAAAATGTAAAAAAGGAGTTCTGGTTAAACGTGGGGAACAATACTTGGACACTTTCTGACTACAACTATGAGTATTTTATTTGAATTATATGGGTAACGCGATAACAGAGGTATATAGTATAGGGTCTCCCTTATTGTACCTCAATAGTCGTTTATAAACTTTCATCTTTTCAAAATATGGTCAAGTGTATATTAAAATTATAACCATTTTGTATTTGTCTCTTCTTTGGTTCTTTAATCTTTGGCTGGCATGTAAACATGAGACATTTCTCATCTCTTGGACAATCCTGAAAAAAACAACAACTATTTACGTTAACATGTCAAACTTATCCGGGGAATGGATCGTTTAGTCTGCCTAAAATAAAGTGAAGTTTTTGTCTCACTTTCAAATGCAAGAGTTCGTTTTTGAAAGGTTTGAAGATTTTTGTACATGGGAAACACCTATTTTCTTAAAAACGTCCACTCCTTCCAAATCTATAGTTTAAAGTCTTTCTTCGATTTTTCTTTTAATATCGAAAGTATCGCAATACCAATCTTCTTTCAGAAAACAACTTTTGTAATAAATTTTGTTTTCGAAACGACATTTTAATGATTTTAGCTCGATACCTTTGAAGAAGATAAATCGAGCTATTGCTACATTTATGTTATCGTTGCCGTTGCCATTCTCATCTGAAAACTTTAACATTGGTCATAATTTTGTTTCTTAATGAATTATCTTCGTACTTAGAGACAACTACTTTTTGGACAAGACTTTCAAGTAGCCCAACCTGAACTTGACCTTGACTCATAAATGACCTTCAACTTCATGGTCAAATTATTGAATTTTTCTAAAACTGGCCATTTATTGTTATTAGTAGTTGGATTTGATTCATACTCGGACAAAACAACACTTATGACAACGCAGCTGGTTATATCTTTGCTACAAATGGATGTATTTTCTTCATACTTGGACCTAACTACCCTTTGAACAATACCTGCAAAATGTTTAAACTGAATTTGACTTTGAGCTTTATTTGATCTTGACACTAAAGGTCAAATTATTGAATATCGCTAAAATGGCCATAACACTAATGACAAAGGCGACAGTTATATCTAATATATTTATCATAAGCCTATTAGTGTACTAAATGCACAGGAAATGAAAACTACTGATCATGTTCCTCAACACTTGAATTTGGCTTTACATTCAGACAATCTAAAAAAGAGTACGCTTGACTTGTAAAACAAAAATATACGTTTTCAAAAGACTGACACTATTACATACTATATCACTGTCACATTCTGTGTCCTTATTTTGTTGCATGTCTACATATTCCAAATCTTTGGATGGTAAAGACTGAAAACAATCCAGTAAATACATGCCGACCTTGAAAGAAAAAAATAACTTATAGGTAGTTTCATATTAAGTATATATTTTATCGTGATTGGCTCTTGGTCTAACTAAAATTAGTTTGATTTCTGTAATTCATTTTAACTAAAATTAACTCGTACAAAAAAGTGTTACTCAAGTTCTTAACAGAAATATTCTATAATCAGCATATTCAACACATCAGTAAAAAACATCTGTAAACATTTTATTGTTTTTTCATCAGATACAGAAAAGAAAAAAAGGCATCACAATAAAACATGAGTGATCTATCAGTACTGTTTTCGCTTGTACATTATATTATAGCAATAATGATATGATAGTGTCAAACTTACAAAAACGAAAACCTTTAGGATGCGGGACATGTTGTATGCAGACTCCACTTCTGTAATATATACAATAAAATGAGCTTGTGTATGTGCGCGTGTCTGCGTACATTTGCGTGTGTGAATAGCCGATTGATTTTTTTTGCAATATTGTTTACATTTCTATGACAAAAAATGAATAGTAAAATCTTGTAGATACCAAATGTTTAATACATAGCTAACTCATCAGATACTAGAATAGTTACTGAAGAAGTGCCACATTGTTTTTATAGTAAGGTTAGTAAAATAGCATGTGAGGTTAAAAATGTCGCTTCTTAATTTTTAAGCATCTTTTCAACATACAAATTTTACCTTTTAAATCGATATGCAACAGAATAGACGTTTTAACCTTTTAAAATGTTTTAACAGTACAACATTAATGTTGTTATAGTTTTCATACATTTATATTAAAAACATATCTGACATATCTACTCATGCTATTTTTGATAAGACTATACTAGTCTACAGCTAGGCAAATTATTTTGTTATATTTCACGGGCATGATAAGGGTAGATGTACTATTGCAACTGATACAAAAGTGCACATTGTTTCGCTTTATGCTCGTTAACATTCAAAGTACAAAAAACCAATTATGCATTTAATGGATAAAATAATTGCAGTCTTCTTGGTAGAAATAAAAAGAAAAAAGTAGAAAAGAAAAACGCTATTCGAAAATGTTTATGCTCACCTAATAAATATCCTTCAACATCAAATATACTATTTACAACCAGAGTCGAGAGTTCCGTGAGTATCGTAAAATAAAATCCGCTTTTAAACTGCAACTTAGTCTTAAAACCACTCCGAAATTACACAACAATGGAAGCTACAAAATTTGCCAAGATTGTTATTTATAAATAGTTTTGTCAATACGTGGCTTGTAACATATTTTTAAAGACCACGCTAACGTGAGAAATGTGGGGATTCAAATAATTCTGAAAAGCAACATCATCATCATTAGACAATTGTGTAAATATCTAAGAGACGGAAAATTGAAAGGAATTACTTACATATAGTTTACTTAATTTTCATGTATTTTTTACCCCACGGATGGAATTGTTTTGGTGCTCTCTTATGGGTTGACGCATCTACAAAAACAATTTAAAACGTATTCTAGTTATATAAGGGTTATTTGGGGAAATTAAACATCGAGCCTCTCTAAGCCGAAAAGACAGTATCCCGTTTTAGCAAGGAGGATCTTGGACTTTTCAGTGGTTTTGATGACATGTTTTTACCTGACAGGACAGTATTTTTAGAGAGTGTGTTCCTTTCACCAGAAATTGAAAAGCTCATAAATAAACAGCATAGCCTTTTCTAAATTATTCTTTCAAAGTATGAAGACGCGTTACATGTTTATCATTTACGACATGTGAACAACGTACATCGTAAACGACGTCGTAAGTTATTTCAGAAAAGTTCATTAAATGCACAAATCAGACATTCAATAAAGAATAAGTGTCTGCAAAACGAAAGATCGTTTGGATTCATGTTTAATGCATGTTTGGGTACTTCAACTGCAGAATAAATGTTTGTTTGTTTTCATATTCAAGCTGTTGACAATAATGTTGAAATGCCATAGAGAAAGGAACAATGTAGCGCAAATGTTTTCTTTGGGAACAGCAGGTTGTTGATGTTACTTAATGATTGAGTAATGCAGTAAACAAGACATCACAAAGCTGTTTTACAAATATAAGTCTGACAGGTTGCGTGTGCCTTTATATTGATTTCCAGAGCTGTATTCTGTTGACGTTTATCATTTGCATTTGTCATTATGCTTTGTAGTTATGAAATTGCATTCCATGAGTTTGTCATTGCGTTCTGTGGTTAATCATTTCCCTCTGTGCGTTTGGCATTACGTTCTGTAGGTATAACATTTCCTCTGTGCACTTGGCATTAGTTACGCTCTGTAGGTAAAACATTTCCCTCTGTCCACTTGGCATTGCGCTTTGCAGGTATAACATTTCGCTCTGTGCACTTGGGATTATGCTCTGCAGGTAAAACATTTTACTATGTGCACTTTGCATTGCGCTCTGTAGGTATAACATTTTGCTCTGTGCACTTGGCATTACGCTGCGTAGGTAAAACATTTCGCTCTATGCACTTGGCATTATGCTCTTTAAGTATAACATTTCGCTCTGTGCACTTGGTATTATGCTCTGTAAGTATAACATTTCGCTCTGTGCACTTGGTATTATGCTCGGTAAGTATAACATTTCGCTCTGTGCACTTGGCATTATGCTCTGTAAGTATAACATTTTGCTCTGTGCAGTTGGGATTACGCTTTGCAAGTAAAACATTTTACTATGTGCACTTTGCATTGCGCTCTGTAGGTATAACATTTTGCTCTGTGCACTTGGGATGACGCTGCGTAGGTAAAACATTTCGCTCTGTGCACTTGGGATGACGCTGCGTAGGTATAACATTTCGCCCTCTGCACTTGGGGTGACGCTGCGTAGGTATACCATTTCGCTCTGTGCACTTGGGATGACGCTGCGTAGGTATAACATTTCGCTCTGTGCACTTGGCATGACGCTCAGCAGGTACAACATTTCGCTCTGTTCACTTGGCGTAGCGCTCTACAGTTAAAACATTTCACTATGTTCAGTTGGCATTATGCTCTGTAAGTATAACATTATGCTCTGTGCACTTGACATTGCGCTCTGTAGGTATAACATTTCGCTCTGTGCACTTGGCATTTCGCTGCGTAGGTAAAACATTTTGCTCTGTGCACTTGGAATTTCGCTGCGTAAGTATAACATTTTGCTCTGTGCACTTGGCATTGCGCTCTATAGGTATAACATTTCGCTCTGTAGTTTTTTTCGTTACGCTCTGTAGTTACGAGACATGTACGGAAATAATTGAGACCTTTTTTTATTTTATGAAAACTAAAACAAGTACAAATGAAATATTTAATCACAAGTTACTAGTACTTTATTACCTTATAAAAATATCAAGTCATTGGTTTTCGTACAATATTTAGCTGTGTGCATTTGCAATTAACCTCTGTATTTATAACATTCGTCTGTGTATTTGTCATTAACCTCTAGTGTAGTAACAACATTTCACTCTGTGCATTTGTCACTAGGCTTTGTAGTTACAACATTTCGTCCTGTTGCTTTGTCATTCAGCTCTGTAGTAACGCCATTTGCTCTGTGCATTTGTAATCAACCTCTGTAGTTAAAACATTTGTAGTTGTCATTTCGCTCTGTATTTACAACATTTCGCTTTGTTAATTTGTCCTAACTCTCTGTATTTACTTTATTTCGCTTTGTATATTTGTCTTTAAACTCTGAATGTATAACATTTTGCTCTGTGTTTTTGTCATAACGCTGCTACGTTACGACTTTTCACTCTTTTATTTGTCATTAAGCTATGTAATTGTATATAACATTTCGCTCTGTGCATTTGTCATTACGTTCTGTATTTATAATATTTCGATGCGTGTTTTTGTAATTAAACTACGTAGATACATTATTTCGCTCTGTGCATTTGTCATTCTAACACGATCTAAAAATAGCCTATATATACAAAGAAGAAAATAAACTCGGGTTATCCTGCAGTATACCACGCTCGTGCGCTTGTTGTTTTGGCTGTTCCGTGAACAGCCGTCACCCCACGTATAAATTTTTTATGAATGAAAGTCACGTGATGTATGTAAATACTACCGTAGGAATTGTAGTATTACCGGCATACAACAACAACAAAGTTCGGCTGCAAAGTGGCACAAAATTTTGTTCGAACATTTAATTTATTAGTAAATTGCAATTGTAGCTCGAAATAAAAAACGAAATTATCAACTGATGGAAAGTCTGTTGTTTATTTATTCATTTATTGGATAGATCAACTTATTATGTGGACGCCAACTCTTACATATATTGAGGGAGGAAATTTTAACGACCAAACCCAGGGGCGTATCGCGCAAGTGTTTTTACGATCGTAAGAAGTAGTTAACACTTATTTCACAATGTGGTTAATTGTTTTGTCGTGTTAGAATCGAAATAATAAATATCCATTTGCGTTTTTCGTTCCTATGCGAAACAATATATCACTCAGGCCTACGGCCTTCATAATATATTCCTACGCATAAGAACTCAAAACGAGGGTTATTCTACGATAAACCACGCCTGGATACTTATTATTTCTTAATAAGGCTATGTAGTTATAACATTGCTTTAAGTGTATTTGTGATCATGCTCTGTGTTTACAATATTTCGTTTTGTGCATTTGTCATGACGCACTTTATTTACAATTCGCTCTGTTCATTTTAATTATGATCTGCAGTTACAACATTTTGTTTTGTGCATATGTCATCACGCTCTAGTTTCAGCATTTCATTATGTCTCATTCCATGTTGTGTTGTCTTGTGGTCACTATATTTTGTTTGATTTTCGTTATGTTTTGTTGTTTTCGTGTAACTGTATGTCGTTTTCTTACTGCGTTATCTGCTTTTCACTCATAGTTTTTCTATTTCTTAATTTCTTTATCCGTCGTGTGGTTTTCTCATTATATTGTGTTGTTTTCTAAAAGCGTCATTTGCTTTTACATGTTCTATCGTTTCCTTATTCTCTTCTGTGGTTTTCTCATTATGCTATGTCGTTTCTTTAATGTCACGTGCCTTTCTTGTAAATGTTTTGTCGGTTTTTTTGTTGTTGTTGGTTTTGTAGTGTCGTGATTTTTCTGTCAGTTATGCAAGATAATTGATGCTTTCTTATTATGTTTTTTCATTATTATATGTCGTTTTCTAATTACGTTCTGTGTTTTTTTAACATTCTGTTATGTCGTTTGCCTTATTGTGTTCAGGGCTTTCCACATCATGTTCTGCCGTTTTCTCAGTGTGTTCTGTCTGTGCACAATAGCTTTATGTGTTTGGAACCTTACTTCGTGTACAACTTGCTCTTGTCATGTGTCAGGTGTGTTTTTAACATTACATAAATACCTTATTTCAAACACAAAGATATATCAGAAGTGGGGAACATTCAAAATGGGTACCAAGTTGGAAACAATTTTGCACATTTTAGGGTTCGCTTAAAGCAGCGAAAATATTACTTAAGATATTGTGTGCAAGTGATCTATCCATGATATAAGATGTTTAGGGATTTGTAATAGTCAACATAAGATGCAGTTGCAAGTTGCGTGTATAAAAATAGTTTAACTAGTGCACATCAGCCGAAAAAACAATATTTCAAAGGAAACGCTGAAGAATTTCATCGAATCTGGATTCAACATTATGGAAATTTCAAAATTCTTGTTTTTAAAAACGCTTAACAGAAGGATGAATCAGTTTAATCTCTCTGTGTACTGTATACATTCATTGCAAAGATGAACATAGTCTCCGAAAGAAAGTTAGGTGAGTGGAAATTTCTGAAAATAGGCGAAACAATAATGAGACAAGTGCTTCATCAACGGTGTATACAGATAACTTCTAATTTGCTGCGAATAATTATTTTTTTCATTTTCTAGATTTTTAAAGATCTTTTTGAACCTTCAAGTAGTAACAAGATTCATTCGGTTGAACTGGAATGTTCAGGGGGCATTACCCTGCAAAGTTATTTCATTTTTATCCTTCTGCCCTTTTGACAACCGGAGGGCTCGACGTGTCACACATGGTCATCCAGTTTACGGATGCTAAACACTTGTTCGAATGTAAGATATTTTACTTAGATGAGCTATATCCAAACAGAGTGTGTGAACAATTGTTTGTATGCTTAACAGCAACCGGTTAAAAAACTCTTAAAACTGATTCCGCTAATTAAAGATGGCATTTGTGTTTCACATGCATAAACGACACTTTTCTGTAGAGTGAAAATGTTAGATGTTTCTTAATCAAAAGAGAGTCGTTTTATAGGCAATATAAAACACATACAACGCATTGCAGTGCATTGTACTCCTTCCTTTTACTAACTTTTATTCAAGTGTTTGTCGAATAAAGTAATTTTCTGACTTATATCGGAAAATGGGGGAATATGGTGGGAGCTTGCTCTTGTCATGTGTCAGGTTAAAGAAAAAATGGACCTGCAGTTTCTGAGAACAAGTTTTTAAAGTTTCTTATATAGATAGACATATAAAGCAAATAAACCTTGCCTCTGTCGGTCATGTTTTTTCACGGATCGCATATAGATTGAAAGACTTTCAAAGATTTACTCAAGAAATAAAGCCTACTTACCTATCATTTATTTACAGGTCAGCTGCAGGCAGCAGATTATAAAAAAGGGAAACAATTCATTCACTATGCTTTGCAAAAAAAATAAAAGGGCAACTTCCCTTTAACTGCATCATATTAATTATTTCATATCAATCACTGTAAATTACCAAAAATAAACAAAACTAAATCTGTCGAAAAACGTATTTGTACGGATCTAATACTAGAAATTTAGAACAATTAGATACAATAAATATCCATACATGGGACGTTTAATGCAAAGAATAAGTTTTATTCTATTTATAAAATATCTTATTAAACTGAGCTGAATTTATCATGAAGCAAAACTTATTTTCAAATTAGACGTGCAGTATCTAACAAAACGAGTTTCCTATATAGACATATCAGGCAAAATAAGCCCCACTCCCCGGCGGCCAATTTTTTACGGATTGAAATGAATTTTAACATTCTTATAGAGGTTAAAACAAGGAACATTTGTGCCAAAATATGTTCAAATCGGACAAAACCTTTTAGAAGAAAAAGAACATTGAAGCTTTTTTCTTCTCAGTTGTCATGGTCACCAGATTTCTTCATGGAAAATCGTTTTTTTTTCTTTTGTAAAATTTTAAAATGGGACTATCTAAGAATTATTCCTTTAGAGTTTCATTGCAATTGTCCTGTTGGTTTTAGAAAAAATGATGATTGTTTAGCAGTTGATAATATAGTACGACGATGCGTGGTGCTCAAGATAAATGCTAAAAAACTCTATGAATGTGCAGAAAGCATGTGAACAAGAGCTATCAAAGACTGTTGTCACTTCTAGGGTGGATCAAAAATGAAACGTTCCTTCAATTGTATTTGTTATTCAATTCATCACTAGGCTAGTCAAAATATTTTATCAGTATTACTAAATTTAAAGAAAATAGTTTCGCAAAGGCTTATCAACTTGGCACGAATAAAATCTCTGTTGCACACCAAATACCACCATATGCCATGTATTAAGGAAACAAAACAACCTAGGTCTGTATCTTATATCACTTTTTTTTGTATATCAGGCTTTGCAGACAAACTTTCACCAAACAACGAAAAAACAATCGTTCCAGTAAGAATCAACAGTGACATAACAGAAAACATTTTTACGGAATATGTATATGTATCATAATTTAGGGGCGCCGCAACATACTCGCTCCCCTTATTTCATAATAATGAAGGACGGTAACAAAACATCAACTGATACATTTTATCGATCACTTTTTAGGTAACTCACTTCGACCAAAATAAAAGTGATAATCAAAATATTATAGGTTGGTTGTATTTGAGGGATGACTTTTATCTCCGTGTATAGTACATATTTGACTTGTTTAATATTTTATAATCTGATAAGACCATTTTGTGAAATAAAGCTCCACTTATGGTATGCACACTATGGCAAAAGTGACAGATGTAAAGGATGTTATGTGACCAGGATTTGCAGATTGTTTTCTTTTTCTTGTCTCCATACAGTCGATAATAAACTTTAGAGAGATGTGAAGTAGCTCTTTATTTTAAAGTGTCTCTAAATGTAATTATTTACTAGCTCTACTTGAGCGTGAATTAGCTTGACGTCAAATGTATTCCACTAGGTATGTCCATTAACCAATTCCATTTTGACCTAAATCTTGGCGGCGGCTCCAAAATAGCAATGTCTATTCTCGATTGGTTGCCTATGAATGAATGTCCAAATGCTGATTAGGCTAAATTTAATTTAATAGGGATGGGAATGAATGTTCGAATATTCGAATATTCGATAATCGTTCGAATATTCGAATATAAAATTTCGAATTCGAATATCAATTTCGAATATTCTATAATGAATTTTTTTTCAAATACAGCATCGTTGACTTTTATTAAAGCATTCTGATTATGCAGAAAAACAATCTGTTTGGTGTGTCAAAAATTATCCAATTAACAATAAAATTGCAATGCATTATTGGCAATTGCAGGGGCAATCGTAACGGATTTACAGTTTGCAACAGACGTAATTGTGATACCTTTTAATCTTTTGTTCATTTTAATTGGCGCCCGTTTATTTCATAAATTTTAGAAGTTGTTTGTCTCACAATATTCAAGGATTAATGTCATATTTTACAGGAACGAACAACCAGTCACGCTTTTAACTCTATTGATATTACTTTTTAGTTTCCCAATCAGTAGAATAGTCCAAAAAATTTTCTTTTGCAAGTACATTTGAGTAATAATCATCCTCGCTTTATGTTTGATCATCGCTTAACAATAATGAAATAAGCTGTATAAAAAAACAAAAACAAACAAAAACAACAATCCTGCCTCCCTATCGTGTTTGGACCTATTTCATGCGGTTTTAATGAACGGAATATATTATGTATTGCCAGTCACTTAATAAGTATTTAAAATTTCCATTTAAAAGCAATTTCTACGCCGTTTATAGATAATACATAGCAGTTTCCCCGACAACGTGTGATAAAACAGTACCAATGTTCGGAAACCAAAATTCGAATATATTCGAATATGACAAAGCGAATATTCGAATATTGATATTAATATTCGTTCCCATCCCTACATTTTAAGAATAAACCGTCGTTGGAGTTATGTTTAGGTAACAGCCAGCGTCCTGGGCGCACAACCGATCTTCCAGGTGCCTTGTTTCTAGAAAACAGTTGCTGTTCAAGATACTGAATCACACACACACACACACACACACTCTCTCTCTCTCTCTTTCAAAATGTCAGCTTGGAAGTATCAATATAACTGCTGACATTATGCCATTCTCTCACAAGATATTTGCCTTAACTGTCTGCTAATACATTATAATATATTATCATACTGAGTGTAATTTTTCTCCATCGCCTGTTCTTGCTTTAATTTATGAAATTCTTTATTTTTCTTATTTAACTGGACCTGTAATTGTAGGAAATCTGGAAGATATCAGTTACAGTAGAATTTATGGATAAAGTGTGAAAATTGTTTGTAGGGTAATGTCTGCGGACTATGTCGTTTATAACTGGTCAAGGCAATTTAACAAGATACACCTTATCAAAAACATACTAATAATATAAATCTAGAATGCAAATCTTGTAATTATTGATACTTGAGTACAAATGTTATAAAAGAACTTACGTATTTTGTTATTTTTATATCATAAACTAGATCTTTTACGATATATTTGGAAATATACACTAACCAAGCAGCAGGGATGGAGCAGGAGTTACAGGACGGGGTGGGGGCGGATGGACCAGACCTTAAGCATCTGTGATTGTTAGCTGTTGAAAGACATACTTTTCTATTCTTTCCGTCTTCACTGTTAACAATGTATATATCTTTGATGGCATATTCAGCATAATAACTGAAGAATAAAATATACCGCTTATCAATGAAACCACTTTTTGTAACAAATGACACATCAGTTTTGATTGAACGTTTTGTTTGGAACACGAATAAGTAATTTTCCTGTCATATATGGTGATTGTGTTTCCTTGAAAGCGAATCTCTTCCTCTTAATTATTCTTTTGACATCTAAGGTTGCAGATAGAAACATATGAAAAAGAAAATAATTCTCTGATTCCCAGATTGACAAAAAGATCGTTGAATAACCGCTATTGCATTTTTCCCCTTTAAAATGAATGTACAACAGAAAATACGTATAAAGCGTTCACAATTGAACAGAAATTTCCAACTACTTGAGAAAAGAACACATGCTTCTGCTATTGTATTTTTATTAAACGAATCCAGTATTTCAGTTATAAGATATCATTGGGTGTCATTCATCACAGGTCTTTTGTTTTGTGTCTGTTGTGGAATTGTCAAACTTAAGACGTTTTTATGAATTTGCTGCCAGTCAACGTCTCGAAAGTAACACTTGAATGTAAAACCGTCTCTTTAAAATAATCAAAATAATTTTATTTGTGCATAAGACAAGTTTTGTTTCAGATGATAAATGTTTAATGGTCTTCTGAATTAAAACCAAGACGTTTTCACGCAAATCATTTTGTTATGCACCGTAGCTGTCAATTACTAGGCAGCTTCGGTTCTTTAAGAATGTCCCTTGAGATATTTATGTGTTATAAAAAAAAAGTAATTTCACGGGAATTTTATTGTTGTTTACAGAAGCAGTACTTTTAGTTGACAATCAATTTGTAAACAATGTAATAAGGAAAAAACATTATGAAGATCCATATTGTAGTTTTTTTTTAAGGATTACTCTTTCGCATTCGCGTTCTTAAATAACTAATTTAAGGCTGTGCTGCTTAATGATCAAGTATATACACCGTGTCCAATCGTTACAATTGGAAGGAGGATTTGTAACGCATCCGCAGTCGTGTATTTCAGGGATTTAGGAAAGGGTGATGTAAATATTTTCCTCGTTATTTCTTCATTTTTTCTGTCTGGTTTTTGTTTAATAGTCTAAGATGACCTTCAATCAATGTAGATTCTTGCTCCAAAACTATTTTGTCTCAGAACTTTGCCATTTTCAAGATCATTCAGGAAAACCTAGCGTAAGAAAGAAAAACGCTTGTTTTTAGCACGATGTTTTGAAGATTTATTGACATAAACGTATCAAACAACTTTATATTTTGTTTGGTTTACAAGAATTTCATAGTAAGAATTGATTTCACTTTAAACTTTATCCCTGCGTTTCCAATTAAATACTGATATAATCGTTTTTTGCTAACGAAACGCGTGTAACGTAGGCGCAGTTATTTTTGTGACGCACGCGGAGCAAGGATTCAATAACTTTCAAGTACTTATTCTTACCGTAAATGACTAATAGTATTATTTTTTCCTGTTGAATAAGCTAAGTAACAATTCAGACTGATACATACAAAAATAAAAGAGACTAGATTAATAACCAAAGCGCTGCAAGGTCAGGGATATTAACTGCTGTTGAAATGTTTCGCAGATTTCAATATATGGAGCTATATCTCGTTGGTCAGTGCACCTAGCAGGTTATCTTGGAATATAATTACTTATTTCTCCCTAAATGACTGAAAACCTTTCCCACATGACGGAAGATCATACATTATTAACTGACAGTCTGCCCTCTATCTGTATGCAAAGTCCAATTATTCTGATTATTTTATCTGCCCTTGTTTGGATGATTTTGTCTCAAGTAATACTTTTATATAATACTCAAATACAGGGTTTGCTTGATACTTAAAAGAGATACATTCATGATACCCATTTTCAAAGATACATGTCTCTCCAGGTATCAACAATCTACTTCGCCCTCACTTATTTACCCCTCTTCGCCCACTTATAAGAAAAGATAAAAATATATTGTTTTAATACATTTTTGATTTGCAATAGGCACGTATAGAGAGTAAGCAGCATTAGCCGACTTATTTCAATTATTCAACAAATATAATAGCAGAAAAATATACAAAGAAATTTCTGAAAAATAGCTTCCAACCTAAGAAAAGTCAATCACGCATCTTGTTTATTTTCTTGATAACTTCCTTTGTTTTACACTGAAGCCTGTATCTAGAAGGCCAAAGCCGTGTTTCCCAACACACTGCAGTCTCCGAAATTAGATTTTACTATAGTTATAAATTTTGATCCTTAGACATTTCATCCTGCTGAGTCTGTACGTTGGAATTCATAAACTTTGGTCAGAATGCTTTTTTTCAATATACCCGCGTTATAGGTAGTTTTGTGAACAACTTACATAACCTTTTTTATACGCTTACACTGTTCTGTAATATTTCCTTAACTTTTTCAGCATGCGACGGAAATCAAACCTTTCCTTATATAAAAGATGTAAACATACACGTAAGAAGCGGTTTCTAACACCTGAAAAAGTACCTTCGAGTAAGTAGAAACGTCTGGCATCACCGTTTTCAACGCCATCCAGGAGGCTCATAAAATCATGTAGATCTCCTTTTTACATTGCAACAAAGATTGAATCGCCACTGATTGATGTGCCTATCATAGGCAACTCATGTCAGTGGGATGACATTGAAGACGATGATATTTCAGATGATGAAATCCAGCGGTACAAGCACTTTAAAAGGGCACTAACTTCTGGAAACCTTTGGTGCCTATTTACGATGTTTATGGAACTAGTTTCTTCAAACTCATATCCTTTAAACAACATTGCTCTTTTGTTATTTCTTGAAACTGTAAAATTTTTCAGAAAAGGTTTTGGAAATGCGGCTACCGTCTGTTTCATGCTAAATTCTTGTATTTTATGGCAGGACCTAAAAACGTTGGGTCAAGTAATGATGTTGAAAAGGGTTACTTTAATCCACTGGATGCCAGAATTAATTTTGCTGTGCCTAGCATTCCAACAATTGAAAAATTTGACATATCAGACATGAACATGCCTAAACGAATGCCTACGGGGAAAATCGAGCCAATACTCCAGTCTATATCTGAGTCTGTTTCAGACAAAAGATTCATGCTTTGTGCTGATGCTAAAAAGGTTACGTCAGGAGTAGACAAAACAGGAGGTAACGTCGATATGTTTGGACATGAGGATGGAGACTCTTTAGAAGATAGACAAAGCAGACTTAATGATGAAATTGCACAGATTCAGAAGATAATAAGTTCATATAACGACACAGGAAACAACCACGAAGAAAACACATTAGACTGCTTAAGAAAATGTTGTCATGTACTTGGAAAACGCATATAGGAACTTAGAGAAATGAAAGGCAGACAGGAATTCGGCTTAAATAAGTTTTTAAGTCTTGCCGGTGAAAAGTGGAGAGAATCAAAATATGTTTATGCCATAAGTGCAATACATACTACACTCTATCAGTTGAATGACTTCTTACGACACGCACTAAAGAACATTCATCTGTTTTGTAAATACGCAAGTGTTATGGGTAAATCAGTTGCAATTGTTCCATATGATATGCGAATTGTCACAGAATTTCAAAGAAATATGATCCACTTGAATCCTAATTACAGACAAGAAATTCTTGAACCGCAGTATGTAATTCAAAGAACTGAAGAGTGGCATGGTATTAGGCACCTTGCCTCAGTCACAGGCAGCACTCTGCATGAAGCTATAGGTTAGCGTGGAGTACAGGCTCAAAAGAAACACATCGCGAAGTTACTCCGGTTGGGAAATAGTCATGAAGATGAATCGTTACCAAAGGACGTTGCCGAAAAGATGGAATACAGAGCATTGCACGAGAAAGATGCACTAGGAACTCTTGCTGCAATAGTGCTCCCAACATTTTTTCCTAACTTTAATCTCGTTGAAGAAGGTTGTTACGTTATTTCAGGTCAAAACAAAGATACACTAATGGTAGTATCACCAGATGGAAGTATTAGAAAATGTAAAGCGGACATAGAGACCAATTGTAACACGCTAAGTTCTGCTGTTGCAGCTGTTAAAGTAAAGTGTCCATTCCCAAAAGAAGGTAAAACTTCATTACACTACAGGTTGCCACAATATTATGTTTGTCAGTGTTTGTCTGAAATGTATGCATTAAAAACGGACAAACTTGTATACCTGAGCTGGTCACCTGAATCTTCCGTTGCTCTAGAAGTGAGTTTTGACGACTATCTTTTTGGACTGATAATATCTTTGGTCAATGATACATATGATAACTCAAGTCCAAAACGCACGAACGATTTTCCTGAAAGGATTCGCCTGATTAAGTCAGAAATTTCAAGATTTGTTGACTCTAATGTTCGGTTTTTAGCCGAGGTACCGTCTGAGACGATAATTGGCAATCATGTCTCAGTTGGTCCCGTGTCATCGCCGTACATTTTTCCAGAGCACAGTGGTTATGATAACATAGATATCACGGTCGACGACATAAATGATGTAGTAAAATGGGGAAAAGAAATGATAGAACAGGCCTATAATATACAGCGGAGGAAAGCAACCGAGGTGATGGTTTGGGTTTTAACGCATATAAACAGAGACACATCTACAGAGCTGCCCTGTTCTATACCGATAGCATACGGGCTTAAAGACTACAAATTGACGTCGGCTGCGATGAGAACCGCTAAATGTTCACTGGGTGAAGGAAAATGGTACATTATGGTTAAGCAGCTTTGATTCAAAGGCTTCAAAGATCAAAACACCGAAAATTACCAAAATAAGAGAATTGCAAGGCACTTCGCATGGACAAAAAACAAACAATTACGAACAAAGTGAGTCAGACCTTTCTTTACCTTTACACGATCAAGATTTTCGCGAGTCCGGTGGTTTAATCAACGATGTCATGCTATGTATGGAAACTGAGTTTGCACAAGCAGAATCTTCCAATCTACAAGAAATGCAAAGTGCAGATGTATATGAAACAGAAAGCAATCTTGATCCGTCGATTAACACTGCAAATATATCCAATAATGAACAAGACGAATTTATAGCAAACGTCGACTTTAGTTTGTGTGATTTGGCTGAAAAGGTTGAACAGACTCTTCGTAAAAATGATAATCGCTCCTTATCAAAGCAAATTCTTGAATCAATATTTCGTGGTGAAAAGGCATTGTCCACACTAACGCATCGACTAATTGACAATGTGATATTGGCAGTGCTTGACGTTACTAAATCCAAGCTTACTCTCACGAAGTCATGGAAGAAAGACAAGAAATCCACCTTTTTGCAAGACGTACTGCATGGTAAAGGCAAAACTACTATGGTTACAAAAACTGTTAAAAAGAAAAATGTTCCCAAATTGTCAAAGTTGTGTGAACGAGTGATCAGATCCAACAAAATGCCTAAAGGAGTTTTGAATATTGCATACGCCACATGTATTTATGAAGATGAGTATAAAAAGTTTATCGAAACACAGATTAAAATTCCTTTGCCAGATACAAATGAAACCGATCCCTCTTTGGACAATATTAGATTTTGGTACTCATTTCCAGAGGTTTATAAAGATAACGTTATCGGAAAGAGTGTAGACTGCTCTCATAATTTTACACATTTGCGAGTAAGAAGCTGCACCACTGGAATTGCACATGTAAGTTCTGAAGCGTGGAAGGCAGTGGCTAAGACTTACAAAACAAGACTGAGCACAGCTTTAGTGGAAGATCTTATTGATAAACAGAGTGTTCCAAATGCGCGTACAAACTTTTCTGAAGAAGTCGAAGAAAGTATGCGATTACAGGGTTTCGAAGATGCTGCAGATATGACAAGTCTTGTACGGAATTGGTATGAGGCCTGTGATGCACCTGGCATAAGCGCCATTGAGAGAGTGAATTATCTGACACAAATGAGAACGCTCTTGCTTAAAGGTGTAAATTTTGGAGAGTTTCCGCCTCCAGGTAGATATATAAACAAAATTCCTTTAGTGACTTTTGAGGGTATATTACCAGACATAGACACAAAAATTCAACTGCATGCGATCACAGGGCCATACAACATTCGATCTGTAGGAAGTCTGGCAGCTGAAACAACAGTTGGAGTTCTGCAGCAGTTAAATCCTGTCAGTAGCGTTTCGATAAAAGCCAGAGATGTACCGGGACTAATCGCAAGTGTAGTAGAAGTGATGACTTGTAAACTAAATCCAAATGGGTATTAAGTAAACACACACATATATATATATATATATATATATATATATATATATATATATATATGTATTAAGGCTTAAGTTAATTAGGAAATATATTTAAACACACAATAATATCAATTATACTTTATTAAAAACAAAATATAACGTTTAAAAAATGCGAACTTACTACGATACATGCATTTTTGGTTATAAAACATCATTTTATATTTCTCATCGAAAAGAAACGCATTATATAGTGTTGCATAGTTAGCACAAAACAGTTTTTAATTTCTGTGCTGGGTAATTGTTTTCGCCGATTTTCAACGTTTTCTTTCACAGATGATTCAGAGGATTTTATATGAGGACTGCTCGAAGAAGTGGCGTGTACCCTACTCACGAAGCAGACCCCTGCACTTCTTTAAAAAAGATTCAGGATGACGAAAACAGACTTGTTATAAGGTAATTAAAACGGACATGTAGTTCATATCAACGTCTTAATTAAACATTTTTTCATTGAAAAAAAAAACAGTACATATATTAGCCGTTTGATGTATCTCAATCTTTCAGTTAAAGACAGCGCTATATATTTTGCGTTTCAGGAATCATTCCTTTGACAAACCAGTAAGAGTGGGTGCCAAAAGAAAAATTCGTTTTAGAACGATTTCAGGACCGTCGGTACCAGCTAGGGGAGCCTTGCCTGTACGCCAATACCACAGAAAAGATGAATCAAAAATACTCCCATCCAAAAGACTTGGAATAGATAACACATTGTAACAAGTGACATGACATGAATAATCAGTGTTTTATTGAACAAAATAAAGATTACACAAATAATCAAGTATTTTGCATGAATGTAACAACATACAAGTCTCCTGAAACATTTATAAAATGACAGTGTTTGAGAAGGTTTATCGAATGAGCTTACATGCATATTGAAGATAACTTCACCTCATAGTAATACAAGAACTGTCTATAGACAGTTCTTGTATTACTGGCCGAATTTTGTCAAGTCTTTGAAAGGTTCTAAGTAAATAAAGATAGTCCAATAACACAATAATAACTTTTTTGCTTGAAATTACAATGCTGCATATAAATTTGGCCAACAGTTATTTAATGTCCTTTAAGACCTTATTGAAGTATTAAATAAACAACCTTAGCTGCTGATCTTAGTGAAAAATTAAATCAATATTCCTAGCTGCTGACCTTACTGAAGTATTAAATCAATATCCCTAGCTGCTGACCTTAGTGAAGTATTAAATCAATATCCCTAGCTGCTAACCTTAGTGAAGTATTAAATCAATTACCCTAGCTTCGACCTTAGTGAAGTATTAAATCAATAACCCTAGCGGCTGACCTTACTGAAGTATAATTCAATATCCCTAGCTGCTGACCTTGGCAAAGTATTAAATCAATAACCCTAGCTGCTGACCTTAGTGAAGTATTTACTCAATAACCCTAGCCTCTGATCTTAGTGAAGTATGTAATCAATTTCCCTAGCTGCTAACTTTAGTTAAGTATTAAATCAATATCCCTAGCTGCTAACCTTATTGAAGTATTAAATCAATATCCTTAGCTGCTAACCTAATTGAAGTATTAAATCAATATCCCTAGCTGCTAACCTTATTGAAGTATTAAATCAATATCCCTGGCTGCTGACCTTAGTGAAGTATTAAATTAATATCCCAGCTGCTGACCTTACTGAAGTATTAAATCAATATCCCTAGCTGCTAACCTTAGTGAAGTATGTTATCAATATCCCTAGCTGCTGACCTTAGTGAAGTATTAAATCAATATCCCAAGCTGCTGACCTTACTGAAGTATTAAATCAATATCCCTAACTGCTAACCTTAGTGAAGTATTAAATCAATATCCCTAGCTGCTAACCTTAGTGAAGTATTAAATCAATTACCCTAGCTTCTGACCTTAGTGAAGTATTAAATCAATAACCCTAGCGGCTGATCTTACTGAAGTATAAAATCAATATCCCTAGCTGCTGACCTTGGCAAAGTATTAAATCAATAACCCTAGCTGCTGATCTTAGTGAAGTATTTACTCAATAACCCTAGTCTTTGATCTTAGTGAAGTATTAAATCAATATCCCTAGCTGCTAACTTTAGTTAAGTATTAAATCAATATCCCTAGCTGCTAACTTTAGTTAAGTATTAAAGCAATATTCCTAGCTGTTAACCTTATTGAAGTATTAAATCAATATCCCTAGCTGCTAACCTTAGTGAAGTATTAAATCAATATCCCTAGCTGCTAACCTTAGTGAAGTATTAAATCAATTACCCTAGCTTCTGACCTTAGTGAAATATTAAATCAATAACCCTTTCTGCTTTTTTTAGTGAAGAATTAAATTTATAACCCTAGCTGCTTAGTGAAGTATTAATTAAATAACGCCAGCTTTTGACCTTAGTGTATCAATAATCCTTGCTGCAGACCTAAGTGACCTCACTTAAATCAATAGCAGATTGAGAACCAGCTAATAGGTATAAAAGTGTGCTGTACTTTATGTGTTAACATGGTTTTCCACGGAGATGATTCGATAAAACAGTTCTTTAATGATCAATATTCAAACTTGTCAGAAAAGTCAACTGACTAAGTGTGGTGAACTTCTAATCTGAACTGGTCTCTATAGTGAAATATTGTCTAAACATGACGACAGTCGATGCACAAGTGCTCCGGTGAGCAACGCAAGGAAAAAATCTATTGTAAATACATCGTATTCCTAATCCTTTTAAAAAAGACACTGCTTTGTGTCAAACTTTGAGAAGAAGAAAATCCTTTTAAAATACAAAAATGCATACAAGAAATGCGCAGTGCTTTAAGGCCTTACCATTTGTGTGCTTTCAGTTAAGTAAGTTTCCTTCTACGAAGTATTTCACGTATAAATCAGCGAAGACGCCGGACATAAACACATTTATGAAACCCTTCTACACATTCTTCTGTTGTAACTACTCCTCAACATATTTCAAGAAAACACTGTTTCGTGTCAAGCTTTGAAAAAAAAACGTTAATGAAAAGAGAAGAAATATGCAATACTTTTGAAGCTATCTAACACTTATGCGTGTTGGGTATGAACGACGCCGGACAAAACCACATGTATAAAAGTCTGAAAACTTCGACAAAAACTAAATCAAAGTATTTTTGCAGTTTGAAAGGAAATTAAGAATACACATAGACAAAACCGCGTTTCTCACCGACTTTCATATTATACACAACTGTATCTTTGTATCGTGTCCCCAATACCGTGATTAGAAAAAATACTATGGCATTTCATGGTTGTCCTTTTTCAGGTGCCGAATGCGACTGTTCCTGTGCTTAAACTCCAATGGGCATTGTGTGCATTTATACCTTTTACCATAATGTTGAGATAGCATATGCTGACTTAGATATCTCTTTGTTTTAAAAGATAGCTTGCATAGCGAACAGCTGAAAGAGTTTGAACTGCTTTGCAAATTACTAGCACACGTTTGGAGGTGGCTTTTTACATTAGCATAATGCCCAGAACACTTTGAACACTGTTCTTTCACTTTCTTGTGCACACGTGTATGTCGTTCTAAATCACACTTTTTACCAAAGACTTTATGACACGGTTCACAACTGAACCTTTTCTCGTGAACGGTTACTACATGGCTGTTCAAAGCTTTCCTGGTTTTACATGATTTTCCACAAACTGGACAAATAACAGTGTCTGTAGTGGAATCGCGTAAGTCGACATGAACTGTCTTTTGATGAACTTTTGCATGATCAGATCGCTGAAACGCTTTTTCACAAACAGAGCACTGATAATTTTTTTCACCGTCGCTGTGAATCAACAAATGTCGTTTAAGATTGCTGTTGGAAGAAAAGTTTTTTCCACAGATCCCACATAGAAAGTTTTGACAGGTTTCTGGAAGTAAAAGTAAAACGAATACGTTGTATATTTCTCCAAACATAATTCAAACCAATAACATAATTATGACGAAGATATTGGAAAACTAAAGACTATTATTATATGTGAATATATGTATTATATTTGTAGCATTAGTTAACTACAAGTTACAGAATTTGCTATGCTAACGTGTTTGTTGAATAAATATCAATCAGTCAAATCATAAATATACATGATACACTTTAAGTTTGCTGGTTCCAGAGACACCTCTAGTTTTCTTTCATGTCCGCTTTGTAGTGCCGATGCATTGGACCTAGGTTTTAATATAAGTTCTGTTAGTAGCGGTGGAGCAGGAGATCGAACTTACGACTCTTCGTTACATGTCTAGCCGGTGGTACCACTAGATCACTGATCCACTCCTTCCTAAACAGATATAGGCCCGCCCGGTAGATAACTGGATCAGTAATGCAAAGTTCGCTGGTTCGAACCCCGAGCGGGGTGTAAAATAGCAGACGCGCTAAGCAATCGGCTACGCCACTCCCTTAGAGACTGGTGTACATGTACGATTATTCATGTAATAATACGTCAAGTTAAACGTATTTTTAAATGAAAACTGTATTACCAAATGCTGCTACTTGCTGATCAAATATCTGTGAAGGACTGGACTGTGATGTCTGTTCTGAAATGAAAAAGGAAAATCCGCATTGACTCGTTTGTATTAAATCAATTTTGATAAAATTTCTTACAACATTGATTCATCTCTTACGACGACACCTTCTCAGGTTACACAGAAATGATCACCAACGTAGAGAAAGGTCATCTCGAGAACACCTCAGTGCTACCGGGATTCAAACCAGCAACCTTCGAAACTTAAGTCTTGTGCTAAATTGCGTGAAAACGAACGTGCTTTACGTGCAAATACAAGTTCATTTAGTCATTTGTACGTTAAATCAACTTAGTACCAGTGCAACACATATGATCAAAACTTTTCTTCGAAATACTGTAATCGAAACAAGTTGCGGTCATCATTTTCTCTTTATTATGTGTGTATTTTAAAAATTGTTCTGCATGGACACTGTGCAAGTTGCTGTCAGGTTTTCACTTACTTCTAACTGAAACGCTCACGTTTTATATTAGGAAAGCTACAGTATCTTACCGTTTGTCGTGTTGTCAAATGATTGAGTGATTTTGTCAAGGACTTCGACAGCTTCTAGGGTTTCATTATTATTTTCATCCATTCTGAAAAAAAAATATTATATAACTTTGGTACAGTGGTGGCAGTTTATCTACCTTTTTATCGAAAAGTCCGTTCCGCTTTTTGAACTTACAATGTAATAATAATAAAAAATATATCTAGTTATTTGTTATTTGGTCAATTACGGTGAGAAAAGGTACTTGAAAGTTATTGAATCCCTGCTCCGCGTGCGTCACAAAAATAACTGCGCCTACGTTACATGCATTTCGTTAGCAAAAAACGATTATATCAGTATTTAATTGGAAACGCAGGGATAAAGTTTAAATTGAAATCAATTCTTACTCTAAAATTCTTGTAAACCAAACAAAATATAAAGTTGTCTGATACGTTTATGTCAAGAAATCTTCAAAACATCGTGCTAAAAACAAGCGTTTTCTTTCTAACGCTAGGTTTTCCTGAATGATCTTGAAAATGGCAAAGTTCTGAGACAAAATAGTTTTGGAGCAAGAATCTACATTGATTGAAGGTCATCTTAGACTATTAAACAAAAACCAGACAGAAAAATGAAGAAATAACGAGGAAAATACTTACATCACCCCTTCCTAAACTGCGGATGGGTTACAAATCCTCCTTCCAATTGTAACGATTGGACACGGTGATATATTGATTTTTTTTTAGATTGCACATTAAATGTTAGATGAGTGTTGCTTGATTTAAAAGAAAGAAGCGTGTCATTTTCTTTTTAGTTTGCATAAAGATACGGTATGAGACTAACAAAATATTTTCCATCCAAAAACTTGGTACAATTCAAGCATAAAGGTATCTAGAGTAGTTAAAATATGACAAGAAAGCCTGGCTGATACATATTTTAACAAACAGGACCGTGGTTATATGTTTTTTGTGAATTATGAATTTCAGATATTTTAGAGCAATATTGACAACGTTGATATGCAATTTAAAGTTCTCGTCAGTTTTATTTCGTTACATATCACTCTGCAAGACGTTCAGATAAACTAACTATCAAAATGTTAGTAATAAAAAAATCACTACATATTTTGTGAAGGTGTTCGAGAAATTATGATCAATAAAGCAGATGTAATAGAGCGATACATAAAAAAAATAAATGTTTAGTAAATCACTAAATGATAAGACAAATTTAGTTAATATATCGTTTGAGAACAGTAATAGCTGAAAAAAGGTTTAACAGTGCTCTTTCTTTGATCTGCCGGCATTCCCTTTGCAAAGAAGTGAAATTGTTTTTGTTGTTGTTGCTGTTTTTTTTTTATTGTTGGTGTTGTTTTTGTGGGAGTGGGGGATATTTTTGATATTTTTAAACTATTAACTTTTAACTTTTAACGTTGTGAAATAGTGTCGAGTCAAACGGAAAGGTGACTTATGACTAAATTTTTGCTTATAATGTGAAAGAAGATTAAGCATTATGCAAGAATTATTAAACCTGTAACACCTATACCTGTGAAGTGAACATTTATTTCTATGAACGTGTAGGCACAGTTGACCATAGGGAGCATTACATGATCGTGTAATTAACCCATTTTATGCTTGTTTCCATCGATTTCTTGATTAACGGCGACATGTTAGAATTGAATTACAATTATAGAATCTTATATAATAATTATTACTATTGGAGGACAGTTTGTACATTACTTTTTATGCCCCCACAAAGTAGAGAGCATATAGCGTTGCACTTGTTCGTCCGTCCGTACGTCCGTCCGTACATCTGTCCGTACGTCCCGAAATCTTGTGAACGCAACTCCTCTTAAACCGGATGGCAGATTTTGCTTAAACTTCCAGGGATGAACAACCTTAATGTGTAGATGGTAGTAAAGGAAGGAATTTTTGCTGCGACCAAATTTAACAGAATTATGGCCCTTTGTTGATTTTTTCACTATATACTATGTAGAAATTTTGTGAACGCAACTCCTCCTAAACCGGATGGCAGATTTTGCTTAAACTTCCAGGGATGAACAACCTCAATGTGTAGATGGTAGTAAAGGAAGGAATTTTTGCTGCGACCAAATTTAACAGAATTATGGCCCTTTGTTGATTTTTTCACTATATACCATATAAATAATTGAACATATAAATTTTACATTTGTAATTTAATTTAACATGTACATAAGGTTACCTGAAGATCATTTTAGGTATATGTACAGAAAAAATCTTACATACAGGATATACATGCTCTTGTTTATGAGCACTTATGCATAGTGGGGGCATCCGTGTCCTATGGACACAGTTCTAGTTTCATTTTAAGATAGAACCATATTCTTATATTTTCTTTATAAAAAATCTCCTAACGGTTGATATTCAGTTTAAGTTTATTACTCACGGGACAAAATAAGCTACCTAGTATTGCAAACGGTCGAACTATCTGTCCATATGTTGATGGATTTGTCTACGTTGGAAACTGGTGTAAATTCAAAATTTCTACCATATAGTTTGTTAAATTTAGAGCATCATAAAATTTTAAAAAATATGGTAAATTCAGATTTGAATAATTGTAGACCCGAATTAAAGTTCGCTTTGATTATTGACAGTGTTACTGTTTAGTGCCCATAACTGTATAAATAAAACCTCTGACAACTTCGTCAGGGGAAATCGATTATTTGGTGTTGGCATTCGAAGTTCGAATCACGCCCTGGGTTGCGTATTCTAAGATGCATTGCATCTTTCTGTTACGGACTTTCATGTTCGTAAGATTGGGGCTCGTCCGGGATAACTTCTTCTGGACTGAAGTGTAAAATTAAAATAAAAAAAGAATCTTTCAAGATTTCTGTCTGATCTTCTGATCTAAAAATGCACAACACTTTTCGTCATCATAATGATGAATTTCTTTAGAGGGGATGTGTTTACGGCCTAGTGCATACCTTCCTATAATTGTATAAATACAACCTCTGGCAACTGCGTCAAGTAATCGATTTTTTTGTCTCAGTGGTTAGAGAGTTGGCTTTCGGTGCGCTAAGATCTGAGTTCGAATCCCGCTCTGGGCTGTGTATTCTAAGAATGCATTGCATTTTCTGTTACGGACTTTCATGTTTGTAAGACCAGTCTAGCAAAATGCAAGCAATCAACTCAAGACTTACGAATAAAATACCTCAAGCCGTCATTTATATCATATAGAAGGAAAATATGATGTCATTATAGTGTGTTTTTATTTGAAAAAAAGAAGTTTTAAGATTCCCATTCCTTCTGGTTTTCAGTTGCAAGTCTTATATTCCAGTTGTTGTCTGTCCTGTATGTCCCAGACTAGACTGCCCTATATGTCCTAGATCAAATACTTTTTTTATCGGTGACAATTCTGACGTGAATGGTTTAGACAAGTCTGTCTTGTATCTCCATGAAAAGTCTGTGCTTTATATCTGTCACCAGTCTGCCCTGTATTTCTGAAACAAGACTGTCCTATATGACCGTGATGAGTCTGTCCTGCGTGTGACAAATCTGTCCTATATGTTCAAGACAAATCTGTCCCTTTAGGGATTTAGTCCGTTAATATGAAGCAAGAACAAAAAAGTAGTGAAAAATGTATAAGCTACAGAATTTATTTAAATGTTGGGAAATTTTCGTTCCTGTAACGCATTTTTTTTGCAATGTAAAATTTATTTGCTCAATATGATACAAACTGGGTCAAGATAGAACATACTGAATCAAATATTTTCAATGATGATTTAAGTCATGAACAGATGGGACAACAGGGATTGAGAAAATTCTGTTTGTAAAACAGATACTAAAGAACTGTTGAACTGTTAAAGAATGAATATGAAGCTAAATATTTGACTAGGGAAGACCAGGAAAGAAACAACATCTGTAGTTTATATATATACTGCATCTATTGACAAACATCATTTCATTAAAAATGAAAACATTAAGCATAAATCAGATTATTAACTGAACTTACGAGGACAGTTGAATATATACATAAATGACAAATCCATGGTTGCTTCATCTATGTAATTTTAATATGGTTGTTTCACAAAGATATACTTTCTAATAATTGTAACTAGAATAACTGAAATGTCCTGATTTACGAGCTACAAGTGTTAACATCACTCTTATCAAAATGTGATTCATTTAGAAAAAAATAAATCTGCAATAATTCTTCATATTTCGTTTATATTTCTTTTCCGAAATAACAAATGACGTCTCTTTCACCGCACTTTAGATATTGTACACTATTTATCATGTTTTCAGACAAATATTTATTTGATTTTTTTTGCTTTACTTGTTATCCTAGCAAACGTTTCTTCCCTACATTTAATCATTATCCTTCAAAATAGCCCATGTCAAAACTGTCAAAATATCTCAGCCCAATTTTGCGAATTGTATAGTACCATAAATAACAAATGTCTCTACAGTCAAAAGTCAAGTAAAACATCCATCCTTAAGTGTCAATATCACGATCGGTCTTAATAATGACGCTCTGTAATAACAAAAACTGATGTAACGCGATTGGTTCAGTAGTTCCTGGATGATATATTGTTAAAAATACAATTAGAACAAAACCTACAAGAACGGTATTGCAAGCGAAATAATCAAGTGTCGATGAATAATGTGTTTGTATTGTAAAACAGTTCTTCACTGTTTGTAGTGATTATATCTACTTTCCGTTATTAAATTTTGTTTGTCCTGTATCATAATACGATAATGATTGAAAATATTATACGGGGAAAATATATTTCTATCTTGAAATTAGGAAATACAATACTAAGTACTTGCTTCAGCTACCTAACTTAGTGTCATATGTCGATCTGAATTTTCTTTAAGTTACTACACCGATTAATACAACCTTAGCACATGCAAAGTACTTGCTGGTTTTCATATGTATAGTCGAGACTTTATTATTAGAAGATATAATCAAAGATATGCCTGTTAAGATCTAAACTTCACGTTTAGAGATATACATAATCGATACCAGAATTTTGTATATACATTTTCATTGACTGTCTTGATTTCAATTTTAATTATTGGATAGCTCTAAGCACTTGGTCTTTGGTGATTTACAGTAATCAATGATATTCAGGAACGTCGTCAAGACAAAGCACATGTGCGAATATAACTTTTTGCTTTTAGTGTAGATACCCTACGACACACCCTGTCATGGCTGACATTTTGTGTTGCAATGTGTGCGTTATATCTTTTCATTTATGGTAACTGACCCATGAGTGCCTTTTTGCCCCGGGATCCTCCGCACATATACACACCTGGATCCTTAAGCTGATTCTCAATCATTTGCCACAATACACACTTCTTATTGTTCTTCCTAATCATATTTTTGTCTCGGTATCTATTCAGGTTTTGTCAGATCTGGTTTATACAAGTTAAGACGAGACCTATAATTTAAGCTGACAGTTATTTTCTGGCGTGCATCTCTGTTTTCTTCACGAGTTTAGAGAAGAATGAAATGAAAATCGAAACGACATTTGTAGGCTGTTAGCATAGACTCCCAATATATAGAGCATAGTATCTATGATTTAACATTATATACACATCAGAAATCAGACAACAGATCGGTAACCAGACTCATTGCTACCCCCGAGCCCTCGCCCCCCTTCCCCCACCCTCACAATCTATGGTGCATGTAAATGCTTGCGTAAGCTATTTTTTAATGAAATAGAGCTATATCCTGACAAAAGTTTTGTGACCAAATATAAGACAGTCAGCTGGAATCCCGATATATTAAGCGGTATTCTCACTTCATTGGTTCTGAAGATCTCTTACTGGAATGAATGTATCACGGAAATTATTCCTAGACTGATGAAGTAAAAAGAAACTAGAATTGTGTCCCTAGGACATGGGTGCACCGCCCCTGCCCTTCTGTCAGTATGTTAATTCTCGTTTGGTGCACAAGGTAGTCGGTAGGTATACTAGCGCGGAGTGGATGCGATGGGAGTCCATGGAGAGATAAAGTAAGATATCCGCTATTACAAATGTGTATGGAGAAGGTCGTGGGGAATGCTAAAAAATTGGATGCAGAACTGCACTTACAATTGCTTCACAAAAGTTTCATTACCAAGAATGACATTATACATGTAGTTTTCCTCAGCGTTCGGAAAGATCAATTACACTTATTTTCATTAATCAAGGACCATAACTCTTGTTATTTTTCAGCGAATGAGAAAGCGAAACCCAATGGAACAACTTCACATACTGATCTATACTTCTGTTCAAATGTGATAACCCGAAATCAAATGGTGTTTCTAAAGCGTGCGACACGAAGTCACATACAGCTATTTTCAATCAGTTAAGGACCATAACCCTGATTCATCGAAACAAGGGGACGCAAAACTATAAGTGCGCAACTTTCATATGCTCATCTATATTCGTCTTAAGTTACACAGCCGAAGGTCTAATTGTTATTCCTGAGGGCATGCTATATCTGTTGGAACAGACGGACTGATGTATTGACGTACGGACAAAAGCAAATCTAAACACACACTCCTTTTTGAGGACTCAAGAAAGTAAGACAAGTGGTTTCATGTTTCAGAGATAATTCATAAGTTAGAAATCCATGATCGATTTGTATTGATTGTTTTAGTGTTTTGGTACGTTTGTCTTCTACTAGCGCTCAAAGTTAATTGGACTCTTAATTCAAAACCAAACTCGCATATGAATCATATGACATATGTTTATTCGTGCATTTATGAATCGTAGTTCTAGACAGATGTTACAGTTTTGCAGATGTGTTTTATTTTAGATTATTTAAAGACTAACCACATTCAAAATAAAATTAGAACTTCAAGAGAAACAGGCTATTTAGCGTCCCTGAATTGTAGTATAGAAGAGAAGGGATTTGCAGTGCAAAAGGTATTGATAACTTGTGACAGAATATGCATCAGACACTTTTGTAAAATAAGTTCTTAAGACTACTGGTAAAAAACTAATTAAATCTAAAACAAGATGATAACATTCCCAGGAAAAGCAAACTAACTTCACAAGAATCCAGAGCATCATCATATTACATTACAAACAAGAACGGGAGGATCATATGTATTCTCAGTACGTTAGAAAGGATGATGCGGAATGAACGGTCGGATTGTTTATGAAGTCATTTATTGTACTACTGCCTTATACAAGCATCTTTCCATGTTGTTTTGTAATAGTATGTTTCAGAGCAAATCAAAAATTGTTCAAAATTTTTTTTTTGCAAGCTTCTATCCTGAACAGCTGGTTGCTAACTACATGCAAAGTTACGATCTGAAGTTGGAAAGTTAACCTTTTGTAATATTTGGAAATGGGTGGGTGTCGGCAAAATTTTCCCCACCCAACACACCAGAAAAGAAAGCAAGCAAAAAAAAAACATCGAAACGTATTCAATATTCTGGATTGATGAGTGAGTGATTGCCAACTTCAAAGTCTGAAGTAATCTATTGAAAAGTTGAAGAAAGCCAAACAGAACCGAATTTCGATACTTTATTTTAAACGTAAAATATCGGAAGTGGCCAGTCTGTTTTTAACTAACATGTGTTCTGAGGACAATCTTCACATATTCTCTCATTAAATATGTGGTATCTTCTTTGTTTGCACTCTGGTGGTATGAACATCATGTTGCACGCTCTCAATGGGCAACCATCATCGTCTTTTATGTTGGCTGTAAATAGCAAGGCATAACTCAACAAATATATCAATATTGTATCATACTATATTATTATATTCCTGTCTGGTACTAACTATTAAAACAGGAAAAATAGTTGTATTCAACATGTTCAATATATATATATATATATATATATATATATATATATATATATATATAGATAGATAATTGTTTTAAATTCATAATTATCTCTTTCTCTTTTAAAAAATCAGTCTAGAAAATTTTATATATATAATAAATAGGGCTTAAAAGTGTCCGTTATTTTTATCAAATTTTAGAAATCCCTTCTACAGTGCCGATAATTGCATTATTTTAACATTATAAGTAGCTTCCTAGCTAATCGTCAATATAACATTTATGATCAGTCTCTCACTCAGTCACTTACTCAGTTAGTCACTCACTCCAGTCACCCAATCAATAAATCAACTGATCGAACAAAGTCAATCAATTAGTTGTATCTTTGACATCGTTACTATCGGTTAGAGCAGAACAATTAAACTTTGAATTTAAATCGCAAAGCTGATCTTTGTTTTAGAGAGCTAATGATTACAAAAATATTCATGCAAATATTGCAGGGTATTTCATGCTTGCAAATACTCTTTTGACCTTTTGTTCACTGAAAGAAAGTTTCAGATTCGTTGTTGCAAACTGAACAGAATATAATTTAGTTACAAAAAAAACTTTAAAGTATTAGACACATTTACCCACTAGAATTAGACTTTATCTTTAAAACGACAGAACAATTGTAGGAAAATTGTTCCAGTAGTGTTGTGTCTTCGAAACCCATGTTAGCTGCACAGTTGTTTTTTTTTTAACGGCATTTTTTTACACACGATATCTAATAATTACTAGTATTTGGCAATATGACGGGAAGCGGTACATTTCCGCCAAATGTTACTTACTCTTCCTGATGCAGTCGTCACACGCTTGACATACTTGCCCATTCTGAACGGTAAATACAGATACTCTGCAAGAGGGTGGATGCTCTATTGCAGCGCATGCCATCCCCGGGCAGTTTTGACATTCCGACAGTCCTAAAAATAAACATTACATTTGTTTGGCTGAAGTATAAATGTAAACATGAAGTATAATAATTATTAAGCTGTAATTCATATCCATATATAGTCATAATACATTCAAAGTAATTAATTCAATGATAAAAGTAACTTAGACATTAAATTTCTCTTAAATATTTAAATCGTAGATCTTAATCTAAACTTCCATAAATTTCAGAACAGTTTTTAAAAAAATAAACATACATTTACTAAATATAAATATGTAAAATTAACATACCTATATAAATAAATACCAAAACAATGCTCGCAAATACTTTCCCCATTTTGTTACTGAGTCGCGCTTTCTTTCTAGGCAGACAGTTGCTTATAAATACAACATGTACAAACTAGGAACAAAAACCAAATGCCCGTCATAGGGTTTTTGTACATTTATAAAGCGATGCTTCAGATAAAAAAGATGTTTTCCAAGAGCGAAAAAACTAAGCTATCAATTTGAAGAGCTAAGTTTTCTTCCTTTTTTTCTTTTTTTTTGCTTTCTGTATAAGATTTTTTTTATATCTTATGATGAAAAAATAATACTGTTTGCAACGAAAACAGACGTTTCCGCTGAGAGATAAAACGACTAATTTAAAATAATTTTAAGGATATGAATCAGCAACCTTTAATTAATATGGCGATTTGACCACCTGCTGCAAATTGTTTTATTTCTAAAATGCCCGAAACTGAAAAATAGAGAAACATATGTCGCCATCTCATTTGCCCTTGTCGCGAGCAGCAACGTCAGTCTCTAAGAACATTTGTCAATGTGTCAGTTTTCGGTAATATCGTCATATTTAAACAACATATGACGAACATATATCAGCCTCCGGCAGTCTTTTTAAAATTGCAGTTGGTTTCAAAGTTATATAAAAATTTAAAGGTAGTTTAGAAATAAACTTAAAGCGATATAGAAAATTTGCTTTTTTCAGGTAGTTTTTACAATTTATTTATATCTGTGGCAGCCTGCATATATTTAGTGTTTAATATAAACGAGCCTTCTTATGTTTGACAGATTACAATAATATAACTTCTTGATTCGTTCTCTTGTTAAGTTCAAGCGAGTTAGCACGGCAGTAGAAGATCCCTGAAAAAAAAAAAATTAAGATAGCTTTCGGAATTCTCTCAGACCGCCGACGGGACACTTACAGGATTGTCTTGTAAAGTCAGCATGTATTAGGCAATGATATGATGAAGTACGGAAATAAGAAAGAGGTTTATATGGTGTTAAACCCAACAGAAACAGACAGACAAACAAATACAAGAAGAAAGAAATTAAAAAAACAACAACAATTATGTAATGATCATGAACCAAGATCGCTTGTATCAATCAAGAACAACAAAATACTTCCTATGTAAGACTTCCATTTCGACAGATCGCAAACAGATACGAAAGGTAAAGGTGGAGGGGAACGAAGGAAAAAGCGCCAGACTCGTGGCAGAGGCGGTTAGTTTGAATCCTGCCTGGGTTGAGATACTCTTGTGACTTTTCACATACCATGCCATTCAGTCGATGTTAATTTAACAATGAAAGCATTGATTTAGTTTCATCTGTATTCAGTGACAGAGATAACATCGTTGCTGGTCTTTATTTATTTTTTAATTTAACTATTTTATTTTTTAGAGCTTAGGGTAAAGAAGTCACACTAAAGAAAAGATTAATATGTAACTTTTATAAAGCTGATTTGTTAAGGAATGTATTCAAATCCGAATAGAAATATATGTCATAGTCTGGCCTCATTGTCAGATGAGTTCGTTCGCTATATATATAGAGATGAATCGGGATAAAATTGCTCCAGAACTATACACATAATTATGAGGTCCAGGATGTTTGCTTCACTTTTTGCTCTTTGGATTTGTATCGGTGAGTAAATTTAATTGAAGAGATGCATTATCAAAACAGTCCTTGGTTGAAATTAGTAAAGTTCTATACTCAGCTGAGTGTGTATACAATTTACTGAAATTAAAAAAAATAAGGTTTCAGTACAATTGATAAATTCATCGTATATTTCGACAATGCTGATTAAAGGAAAAATAGGTTTTTAAGTAAAGAAGGTGACTTATTTTGTTATAAATATATATATTATTTTTAAATCTGCTAAGAAACACTACTTTTGACGAAATACATCTCTTTGAGAATTACATATATTTACGGCTTGACATGCAATATATCTTCAAGTGTAAACTCAACATTTACACTCAAAATGAGTAGCAATGTATCTATATTTAATTTATATTAATAAATATTTAATTTGATCAAATTTTCACAAATTTCATTCAGTTATCTTTTACTGTTGTAAATTAAACTCAGTTTAGTTGGAACATTTCAGTTTTGATAAAATATTAATACATTATACTAATTTTATCTTAATGTTTGAATTGAAATAGTTTACTGTGTAACAGGTTTCAGCGATGCAGGGAGATCTGACTGTCCGCTTATTGCATGCCCAGCTGTCATGTATCCCCCAACCTGTAGAACTACAACCTTCTTCATTGATGCAAAAAATCAAAACGACCAGGTTTGCCAAGGGTGTGATGCATGCATAGAAAGGGCTGAAGGTATAAGTCTATGCAACAGGGATTTAGATTTACTTTAAAAATGCAATTTTACTGATAACATACAAATTTAGTTTTAATTTGATTTGTTCTCACAATTATAAGAGAAGATAGGCAATTTGGTTTTTTTTTCTCAGAACGAGAAAGATAAATAAAACGTGTATTTTTGAACTCACATAAAATAAACCTGGGTGATTGTTAAAGTTTGTTTTTTAATATATTTCAAACAGTCAATAAGTAAGTGCAGACGGTTACTATTTATTTGTTCATAGATGCCGCACTTGCCGATGGCTGCCCATTACGAGCTTGCACAATGCAGTTAATCCCAGACCAGTGCAGGAGGGATCGCTATTTTGTCTACCAAGGAAGAACGATTTGCAAAGATTGTCCTGAAGATATTTGTTGAAATAATAACTAAATTAATAAATAGGGATTTGCTTGGAACTAACAGATAGTTTTAGTAAGTTTATTTGATACACTGAACTCCTTGAGATCGCAATGTTCTGCTCTCGTTTTGATTTGTTTTGATTCGAGCCCACAGGTCATGAAAAACCACCAAAACCAATAATAACCTGGATGTTTTTTGTCCTGTAAGCTTCCTTCGCATCAAGCACGTTATCAAATTCTTGCCCTTTGGAATTTTGAATATGGTAAAACATATTAAAAAACAACAAACAAACAAGAACAAACTTTAAGGTTTAAAACAATCATGATCACGCATCAGTGTGAAGTGTTCCCGACTCAAGATGCACTTATGGCTAAGGTTGAGGCCGTTGAAATTATTTTAAAGCGACAGAAAAGGTAATGAAACTTTACAAGAACAATTTAGCGTGTAAACTTGGCACAGTTTCAGTCGGTACGTTAAAGTGCAACTGTCACTATCACGCTGTCTTTAATTTTACAGTTTGCATATTAATCAGAAAATTAATCGACATCAGAAAACTAAGGAACACATGACTTTTCTCTGTAATAATCTGAGACACTGAAGTAAACAACGCGTTAAAAGCGCAGAAAGTCTGTCTGCTGAAAAGGTAGCGATGGTTCATGCCGAGACTCAAATTTCCCTTTGGTCATGATTCAGCCATTTTGTCTTTCGAAAGAGAGGCTTCCAAACACTCCGGTTTAGTCAGAAAAAGAAATACATGTTACAACAGAAGTGACTTTGAATACGCGATTTCGATGCGCGATACGTAAGGATATCGGCTTATTGCTGACAATAAATCAAACACAAGGTTCCCTTATTAGAAAGATTAAGCCTGAATGACAAGAGGCATGACTTAACTCATCAAATGGTTTGGTTTTAAAACCGTATTGTTTGTGAAGATATTTCCAGTTCGTCTTTCACGAGCTGCATCTTTATCCCTGCGATCTTATATCCTAAAATTAGGCATTGTTGACAGAAGCAGATCACTAGACATGTTTGGTATGATAGTCGTAAAGCTAAAAGTTTCACATTCTTTATCAATGTAAAACATTTACATATGCAAATAAGGAAAGAAAGAAATTGCGGGTGACAGGACTAGAAGCTGAAAATAATATTAATAGTATTAACACCAGGCTAAATTTTAAATCTATTTTTAATTAAACGGAACATGTTTTAGGTTTAACAATAGAGCTTTTGAAGATCATTGTATTTGTCTGAAAATTATTTTCAGCCATCATCATTATAAATAGATAAATAAATAAATAATCATCAGAGAACGATAACGGTATGAAAGTATCGTTTTTTTCAAATAAGATCATGATTTAACTCTGGTCCTTCCGGTTCATTTTTCCTGATTTGATAATGTTTTTCAAACAAAGGTGAAGCCGTTCTGTCAGTTCATATGTATGTCAGTTTTTACAACATTCGGCCAATCATACATGTACCGGTTATTGTAAGACAATACTCCGGACACACGGAACAGATGTTAATCTTTGCGACGTATATGAGGTAGGCATAGACGATTTATTATTAAGTCAAGACAAAAATGTCTACTTAAATGTAATAAACACATATGTTGCTTGCGTATCTAGACAGGTGCCTCTCCTGGCCATTTCATAATTTTATTTGGAGTTGTTTTTGTGTATCCTTGAAACGATAACAAAGACAACCTTTTACATTTTGCTTGAAGTCTTTAAAACATTCCTTTCTTTCTTATTTATTTTTTTAAATATAAATTCTATAGTATACAAGCATGCATATTGAAAAAATGAATCACACCCTTACTCATATATGCAAATATATCATTAAAAAAAGAAAATCAAAAGTTCTTAGACATTGTAAATTTAAAAACAACAACAACATCTGAAAGAAGCATTATGAAAGGTGTCATTCCATAACACACAAGGAAACTTTAAATGTCAATTTCAAAGTAGTCTTAATGCATAAACAACATTGTTTAAGTCTGACACTGATCTTCAAATTTCGATCTTGTTTAAAAAAAAAAATAAATAACCACGCTTGAAGATGTATCAAATCGCTCAATTACTGAGCATCTTTTTTTGTTTTAAGCTATACTGGTTAGATACTGTGTGTCTATATCTAATTTATAACGGTATTGCACGTTCAAACTTCCGCTGGGAAATGCACAGCTTATTTCATTCTGCAACAAATCTTTTAGATTTCCCCCCCCCCAAATTTATGTGTTTAGCGCACGAAATGTTCTAAAACAGCACGATTATCAATGCACCTCAGATGGTTTATAATGTGAGTGAGAAAATATGCATAATTTGTAAAACAATATCAAAGGTAGGAATATTTTAATTTCATATTCATTTTAACTTTTAGTTTAAACTACTGTAAACCTTTTGTATTTGTTAGTTTGCCTTCCTCTGTAAGTATGAATGCACTGAACCGATATAATAGATGTCTGGAATAAGGAAGCTATTGTTTAAAAGTATATGCCGCTAAAGAGAAGAAATGGCCTGTGAATAAGCCATCTGCAAGGAACCAAAACGAGATTTAAATCTACTTCCAAAAAAAATCTATAGCGAGTACTATGACAAATCTTACAATAGTCGGGATTGTTTGCATTATATTTTGATTATTGATAACTGTTGAGCAGTACAATTATTTATTTTAAGCCTACCAATGAAATATAGGGAAATATCAGTGAGATAAAAGTGATAATCCACTGTTTTGAATCAGTGAAATTACCATTTTGATAATCCACTCTTTGTGCCGGAACTACAAGAGAATCCGCTGTATTTCAGACAGTGACAGCGAGTGAAATTTATTTACCTTGTTAAATCCAGTTATAATATTGAATTCCTGAGCCTAACTAGTTGTGAACAATGATGAAATTCGCCATAAATTAAATTGTCTGATTTGTTTACATAACTCACATGGACAATATCCAATATGGCCGACTTTCAATTCAATTGATCGAATATTACTCGGTATTAATCCGCTTTTATAATTAAAGTATGTATGGCTAAAATTCAATAAATATTGATAAACTGTGTAGAGAAAAATAAATGTTATTTGATGAAAGTGTATTCAGTTTATTTCAGCAGAAGTAAAGTTATCATATGTATTGGAGATTGTCTGCACTTTTTTGGTGCGGAGTAACGGTTTGACCAAAGTACGCATTAACTGATTTGGGGCTCACCATGGGGAATTTATTGAAAGCCTTGAGTAAAAATGTTACTGTATTAGAACTGCGCCACTCGTGAAAATATCACATATGGTGTTCACTCGATGAAATAAATTCTCATCTTCCACAAAAACAAACAAATATCCTCTATATCCTAGTCTCCAGTTCCCAAAACCCAAAAATGTTTATTTCAAGACGTTCATTTTTTTTAAATAAATCAATGCATTATGGCCTTTTATCGATTGCAACGCTTAAAATAATAAATACTATCAGTGATATATATCATCTAATACTCTATGAGGTCGAATACATCACAAGAAAATGTCAGCAATCATTAAAGTAAGAACTGACAGACAACGACTCAATGTTTCATTTTTCACGAGAAAATAAAACATCATTAAACTTAATTGTAATTGTACGTAATAGTTTAATTTATGGCACATACTGAATTTTTATGCTTATCTTATATTGCATTTAATGTGTGTTTGCATGTCTATGTTCATTAGGCTAAAGATTCCCTTAGATAAATTGTTTTCAGTCGGATATAACAAACGTAAGGGATATATATGTCTAACATGGATGGTTTATCTAATAAAACCACACAGTTACAAGGGTTGTTTTTTATGTTCGTAGACTCCCCCTTCCCGGTATTTCAAACCGGCATTTGTCGAAAATTTAAGGTGATATTAAACAGAGGTGAGTCTTCCTGTTTCTAGTACGCTTCGTTGTTTAGTAAATTCCGCAAATCTTGCGTAAAATGATCTCCATAGCAACTTAAGTTGCGCTGTCCGGGGTTATTTTCAATAATTGCAAAGTTGCGAGGATTTGAAAAACATGTCAACAATTACCCTAATATAGATCAAAATAGACGCTTAATCTACTAACGTCGTTGTGACGTCATGCTGTTTTCTTCGTTAAACGTTACGTTAAAAACTTTTCTTGCTACATAGAAAATTTCACTTTGAATCGCTTTTTTCGGAAGAAAAAATTGTGTAAACCGGCGACGTCAAGACAAGAGCAGTGATAAAATTCTCTGTGGGATTAGGAAAATCGCCAACAAAAACATTTTATATGATCAGCGGTTCAAGTATAAAAGCGAAAGTGAAGTCTTGCATTAGTGTTAAAATGGACAATTTCGGCAAGGACGGACTTCAATTGAAGACGATGGAAGATGTTGACGCTCACCATTGCAACGGTCGACATTCGTGACTAAAGTAAAAGAAATATGAAAAATAGGTGATGCGACTTGAGGAATGCGTACTATTAAACGAAGGCTATGTTGAGAAAGAATAAATTGAGCACTAGAAATGTCATACATGTGAGTAAAAGCAAATTGTGTTGCCTGTGACATTTATCGTAGTTTTGACATCGAATGTGCCGTACCATGCCCCAGATGAAAGGAAACTAGATAGGTTTTATGGGTTGTTATGTTGAAACGAATTATTATAGAATTGTGCTATAAAGACCACGTGAAAGGAAAAAAGAATTTATATTTTCTATATAAATTTTATTTCTCTGTTAAAGACATATGATCTGTTATAAAGAAAGTCTACGAACATAGGTAAAAATCCTCGCATATATATGACCCAGCTTAACTCTTGTTTCTACA
This sequence comes from Cyclina sinensis, assembly GCA_012932295.1. Lineage (NCBI taxonomy): Eukaryota > Metazoa > Mollusca > Bivalvia > Venerida > Veneridae > Cyclina > Cyclina sinensis. The sequence goes on from JAAONU010000005.1 coordinate 14,735,628, forward strand.
GAACTTTCTTTTATTAGAAGGTATTTCATGAATTAACGAATTATACACTACCAGAAAAAAAAGAAACTAACATGAAACTAACGGATGCAATGCATGTATTATTTATGTGATATTGATAAAAAAGTATGAGTTAAGCAATATTTAATTTCAAGTTATTGCTTCGTGCTAAATATGAAATATCTAGGACTGGTGGTTTTAGGTGGAAACAATACACTAGTTTGCTATACTATATTTTTTTGTAAAACAAGTGACCTTAAGATGTTATATTTATTCTCTACAGAATGATACATTGCCATACTTTAGTTGTACACTTCAAAAGGTTGCTGCCCACTTACTGACCAAAGATTCAGGATCTTGGCAAGGCTTTTGCAGATCTCTTTGACAACAGATAGGCTGAATGTGAAAGCTATATCCCTTGTATTGTCAGAGAAGTCGATTTTTAACGAATGATTTTCCTAATGTAATAACACGTTAACATCTGGTTATCAATATCAGGTTCATTGTTTTAGCACATTATGTAAAAGTCTTAAGAGTATTGGACACATACTAATTGCATGTACATCTACCATCTTATCATTGTGTTTCTTATGTGATGTTTAGTTTATGTATTACTTGTGTTCAATAAATGGCTTATTTCTAAATAAAGATTATAATTATTATTGTTATTATTATGTAAGTTTAGGTATTCGGGCTTTAGGAATTATGGAAGTGATGCGGGACAGGACCATCTCTGCCGAATCTAATCATTTTCAGCTATCTTTTTATGAGTGTTTGAGTTGTTTTTAAAGTCACAATGCAAAGGATGCACGACATTAAAAAAAAATCCAACACATGAACTAAACTTAAGCTAAAATGTACGAGTATTTTCCCTTTTTATGACGCTGAATAAAACAAAACAAAAGTAACGCTTGATGCTTGGTTTAAGGAAAATATGCATAACGAAATTTACCTTTTTGTGATAAAATTTCTTAATGTTAAACTAATTTAATGGGCAATGGAAATGGAGCAATCAAATTAATCGTCCAACATCTGCGGTAACACAATCTTATAAATTGTAGTTTTAGTATGACTTAAAAAGTTCAGATTATATTCTATCCATCAGATTTGTGAGTAATGAAATCGATGTGAAAGAGAGATTTTCCTGTGTAAAATTACAAAACATACAGATAATAAGTTGTTTAACTTCTGCAAGTGATCACAGAATGGTCTTAAAAATAAATTGTGATTTAACAGGCATACTTTTTACCTGGTCGAATAAGAATCATTTAATATGTTTGTTTATGTTGTAATTTAGAACTATTTACTGTTTTATCTCTGGAGGCACAAGGCCATTGTGGCAGTAGAAATATATCTTTAAGGAAGAGTGCCTTCGTTAAATGCACATACTAAACCTTGGGTTTCCTCTGCTGATATGAAGTACTTGCCATGAAGCAGTTGTATAAAGTTTCAGGTTTGAATTGTTTAATGTGAAAGGTGAGGATTTGTAAGAGTGAGAGTTGACTGAAAACACTGTTTTAGAAATGATGTATGAAAAATTTATACGAATCATTTGCTTCGAAGTAGTTTAAGGCTGCAAACATTCTGTTGTTGTTTTTTTTTCTCTTACTTGACACTTCATCTACAGTTTTTGATTGCCTTTGGACTGTATCTTCTACGATGGCACAGAGGTGACATGCACTTAAGTTTTCTTAATTGCATTGATCTTTTTTTACCTACATTTTTCTTTTTTTCCATGTCGAGGGAACGACTTAGTGTGTCGTAGTAACAAGTAACTAAGCCATGGGAACGAAAAAGAGACTGAAAGGCCATTTAAAAAAGAGTAGTGCTTATAACCTCTGTTCCGCCGTAATCTTCTTAAAAGAACTAAACTTATTTTGTAAATTCAAGAAAGAAGTAGAATATTATTTCGTTTTTCAAACTTATGAAGCACTAACTTAAACTCAGTAGTCTTTTAAATAAGAAAGAAGAAATCAATATAATTCAACGCATCTTCCTACCATACATATATTTATTTATGAAAAAGGTATATCACAGATTTTGGACTATGGGGATTTTTTGGTAAAATTTAATGATTTTTTCTTTTAAGTGATTAGCCTTTAGGAGATCAGTATTTTCACTTGCCTTGCCAATTGTATGGCAGAGACATAACTTCAAAACAAGACCATTCGTGTAGCATGGGGAAAATAGATGCCATAATAAACCTTAATCTCACTTACTTTCTTTTATCATCTAAAGCACTTTGATCAATAAAAAATAATTAAATTTTGTAACTTAATTCTTGCATATATACATTTTGCTATCATAACATTGTTTAATATTAAGCACATTTTAGCCATTAAAAATACCAAGTTTCAATGTTTGTAAAATTTAAGTGGCAATGAAACTTGCTTTTGTCCTCGGTTTCATAATTTCTGTACGTCGTTGTATGCAATTTTGTATTCTACTGCTACGTAAACAAATGCAAACAAGTGCAAAAAGACTTTCAAGATTATATACCGCATTATAGTGTATTTTCTAAACATTCATGTCATTCACTAAATGATTGTCATTTGTTATTTCTATTGTTCATGCTAGAAAGAAATATATGGTGCTTAAAATGTGGATAAATATTGTTGTTGTATAACTACATTGTTGTTGTTATAACTACATGTAATGTATAATGACACTGATTGTTTGAATTTAAGCTCAGAAATATTTATCAAATCTGCATTTTTAAAATAAGTTATTTTCTGTCATGTATTTTTGAACGATTCTATAAAAACACATCAAAAATAAAATCATTGAATTAAATAATCTTAATGCACATGTCAATAACATCAAGAATGAAATGATCTTTCTTGTATGGCATGTCATAATTACAGTTTTCAATAATTTCCATTTATATTCTACAATTTCAGGTATATTCAATATTTCTAATCTATATGACATTGTTTTCATTTATATAAAATATTATCTTATTTATATGCAATATATTTTCATCTATATGCAATTTTGTCATATGTATAGCAATAATGTTTCATTTATATCAAATGATTTTATTTGTTCTATAAACTATATTCATAGTTTGTAATATTTCATTTATATTTGAAATAATTGAGTTTATATCAATAAAATTAATTTATCGCATTAAAATGAAAAATATTGAAAATGAATGAAATTTACTGCATACAAAAATAATCATTGCATTTTGCTCTTTATAGCATATGAATGAAACTTAGGTCATAAAAAAAAAACTGTATTCTTTTTTTTAAAAAAATTGTTTCTAATGATGACTTGAACAAGTGCAACTAAACTAAAAGAGATGTGAAAAAACAAAACTTGAATATAAAGAAATTTTTATTCAATGTATTTCGAATTTAGAGCTCTTAGATAAAATTTATTGCATTTCAATGAAATTCATAGCATATAAAAGAATAAAAATCTCGCATTTCATTGAAGAATTTCATGTAAATAGAAAATAATATTGAATTTAGATAAAAAAATATTGCATTTAAATGAACAATTATTGCAAATAAATGCAAACTGTACAACATAAATAAAAACAATAGGATTTTAACGGAATTTATTGAAAACTGCAATGTTTGACACAAGATATTCTTAAGTTAACCTTTTCTTATCATTTATTTTGTAAGGAAAGTCATTGAAAACAATAGACTTTAAAAAATTAAAAGTAGAAATATTTTGTAATTGCAGGACTGATTAAAAAACTGTTTTGTCTGATAGTGTAAGCGAGCTTGTTATCAAACTGTCAAACAGATAGCTAAACGTGTATTGAAAGGAAATGATAAATGACATTCTTGATTTTAATATTTTGTTCCTTTTTGTCGGTATTTATAATTATGCTCATACAGAAGCGAAGCTATTGTATAATGCATTCATTTTAAATGATATATAAGAATTGCTCGAAGGAGGAAAGATAGTCGATTACGTGTAAGAGAGATAATCAGTTTTTTTTCTTATTGCTTATGTAATTAAAGATATTATGATTTTGTTAGATGAATTTTGAAAAGTCACTTTTGAGTATTTAAAATGGCAGTTTTGTCATGAAAAGGTCACTGAAACTGCAAAGAGATAGAAATACTTTAATCAGTACACATTATGCTATTTTTTAATAGGAAAAGGTTTTTACGGGGTTTCTGTTAGAACAACTTAAATTGTTAAACCACGTCTTTTATCAAACAATCAGGAAATATTAACTCTTCAGAGCAGGCATTATTTTTAGATTGTGATGGCTCAGTTTGTATTAATTCATATCAAATACCTATTTTTAAAGCAAATTCACGTCTTAACTTAAGACAAGATGGAAATCAAACTAAGAACTTATATTTGCGACTTCTCTTAACTGGGCTCAAATATGCAATATGTAAATTAGTACTAAGATATTTATAAACACATATGTTGCTTATGTAACTGGACATTCGCCTGTTCTGAATGCTTGATATATTAATATATAATTATATTATATATTTAAATTTCCTTTTGAGCTTCTCCTTGATACATTTGTAGTTTTATCTTTTGCTTCTTTTTGAAACACCACCCTTCTCGTTTTTTCTACTTATTTGTTTAAAATTCATATGACTCAAACACTTTTGAAACTACTTAATTATTCCTGTTTTTGAGTAGCAAAATCCAAGAATGAGAGGTTTGAATTTCCACTGAGAAATGCACAAGGGTTTTCATTCTTCAAATAAGATCTGTTTAACTCTTAATATGTTTTAGTACGGAATATTTTGAAAGGACCGATTTCTTCAAAACAAATTGAACAAATGATTTATGGTATTTATTGTTAAAGAGGCTGTACTCCAGATTTGACATAAAATTTTTTTTTCATAAATTATATATTTAGATGCCGTGAGATTGTAACAACATAATATTTTACTTCAAAACTGATTATAAAAGTCAAAATAGAATAAAACAAATACTTTCGCTCCAGCCTGATTTGATCTCTGGACCCTCATGTTAACAAAATATTTGCAACGCTTTTACTGTCACCACCATCCCCGCATGTGATATTACAGATATTTACTTTAAATCTTATACGATATAGTTATACCGTCGCGTTACGGTATAGCACTTTGAAAGGGTAAAAAATCAATTTACAATGTAATTATTTGACTTATTTTTTTGTCAGTAAGTTATTTTTTAAGCATTAGTCATAAATATTACAAGAAATTTATAATACAAGACAACTTTCTTTTTTTGTCATCTGGAGCACAGCCCCTTTAAAGACTTAGCTTTTTTCAAAGTTACAGTTGTATATGCCAACTTCTCCTGTGCAGTTGATGGTGAATTTTCAAAGGACGAATATTTTCAGAGTTTTTTTGCATTTTAGAAGATGTTTAGCTAATGGCTCAATAAAATAAGCATTCATCTATGTTACAAATTGCTGTTTAAACCACTCCACACATCAAAAACTCATCAGTCAAGCAGTTCAATTCATCGACATATTTTATGCAAAAAAAAAATCAAGCAAAAATTTGTAACTGAGTTACCAACGTCGCCTAAGGGAATTTTACATGAAGCACACAATTGTACTTTTTCAAAAGTTTGAGGTATGAAGCTGGACTTTCAGCGCAAAATCTTGATAAGCGCTAGATCTGCACATGCAACAATAAATCCATTAAAAAAATAAAATGAAATAACATCTGTGTATGTGTCAACAGAAATTCATTTGACAGTGTAGTTTTTATCACTATTTCAAAACCACAAATACAAAACCAATACAAACCAATAAGAAGACAGACTGATATAAAAGTAAGGAAATGGTCTTTATAAGAAACTGGGATCACTGTACTAGCGCACTGCATGTTATCTGATGCGAAAATCAGATCCAATGTTCTTCTCTACTGATTAGTTGACTTTTCTACATATTGTCGAAATCCATTATCATCGCAAAACTTAATCAGAACATGGACATCAGACATCAAGTTTAAGTCTCCAGCGAGTATGTTATTATGCGACTTAGGTATAGCATTTACGGCAGATGAGAAAAGAGTGAAAAAACACATTTTTGTTGAACTGAGGTTGTCTGTAAGTAAAAGCTATCAGAAAATTTCTACCTTGGTCTGATCTTTTTCTAGAAATAAACTGGAGGGAACTGTTATTTTCAAAATCAACTGACTCGGTTTTGGTTAACATTGCCAGACCATGTTGTGTCGGCTCAAAGTATCTGCGGAATTCTTCTAAAGAACGTTCTTCTGCAGTGTAAGTTTCTGTCAAGCAAAGAGCATTCAATATGGAAATATGTATTTGGGCAGCCAAAACTGATAGGTTGGCGTTAAGGGAACGAATTTTGAGAAAACCTATGTGCATACTTGCATTAGGATCTAACCTTTGGAATGGATGCTCCCAACTGAAAGTACCCAGCCTGTCCATTTTTACTACAGCCGACTTGTTTACTTTGATTTTGTCTGCAGTAAAATTGACTAACTTCAAACCATAACGTGACGTCGCTCTGCTGAGCATTGTATATGCTTGTCCCTGCATGACAGACTTCATGTTTTGAGGTAGTTCAGGGTTAGCAATACAGTGTGTGTAGGTACTTCCCTGAGATTTGTGAGCAGTTAAGTCAAATGCTAAAACTAAAGGGTACATTGTTCTCTCGACAGGAACTGGACATTCAGGTGTGAGTAAGAATGTAACAGTGATGGTCTGGATTGGTACACAATCTTTTAAATGCTTAGGGATTCTCTCTTTGCTCTCTCTTCCAATGCTTGGATAAGAAAACTTTAAAGATATTTTTCCTTTTAATAGTCTTTGTTCATCAATGCCTATGAATTTAACTTTTCCAGCAACACCATTTACCATACGGTCAGAAAGATCAATTTTCTTTGTCATCATGACAGTAGCTTCAACAGTTATAGTTAGGGAAGACGGTAATCCCCCTGTTAAGTATTTCTGAGTGGTGGTTATTTTTACTGGAACAGTGAATGTATGTTTAACTCTCTTTGAATCTTTTTAATGTATAGTTACTTTTCCAGGTAAATCTTCTGCCATTTGATAATGATTGTATGTTCCTGCTTGATCATTAGTTAAAAACGTATTGACTTTATCATGTGGAAATGAATCAGTTGGAGTATTTTGTAGCTCTTACAAATTCACAATACTTCTTCAATGAAGCCACCTGTCATAACACGAGAAGTATGATCACCCTTCTGTCTAACAATATCAGTAAGCTCATATAACTGAAAGTAACGAGTCCATAATGAATCGGACAATGCTTTGTAACCAGCTGTTGAGGGTTTGAATACTAGTGTGTCCACAAAAGGGTTCGGTTGTAGCAGGTAACCAACAGTTGAGATCGCCACACCAGCAAATGTTGTAATCTTGAAAGATGTCTTGTAAGGCAAGATGGAGGTTACGATCATTCTGTGCCCCAAACATTGAGATTTCATTAGCAATTATGAGTTTAAAATTTGCATAAAAGGACCACATCTTGTTGAGTTTTTTAGATCCAGTTTTTTATATTCAGATGATTTTGAAACTATGGCTTTAATTGGCAGTGCAAACGCTGAATGAAGAGTTGTTACCACTGATACCTGTAGCTGATTTACCAGTTGAAGCTGTTGACGAAACTGTTTGTTGATCAGAAGTCTTGCCTGGAGTTTTCAGAGCTCTACTCAGTCCCTGATAGATTGTATTAACTAGATGGGACTTACCAACACCCCCACTCCCACTTGAGGAGTTTTTCTCTGGATAAGAAAATACAGACCGTATTAACATTTGACCTCAAGGTGTGACCTTGATCTTGGGGGTAGGGGCCTGGGTGTTGCGCATGACACGTTTTCGTTATATGGTAACTATTTGTGCAAACTTATTTCAAAATCCTTTGATAATTGTAAAAGCTATGAAACAGACTATATAACAGACCATGTTAAGTTTTGACCTCTAAGTGTGACCTTGATCTTCGAGGTAGAAGTCTAGGTGTTGCGCATAACACGTCGATCTAATATAGCAAACATTTGGGCCAAGTAATTTCAAAATCCCTTGATGGATGAAAAAGTTATAGACCGGAAACGAAACATACCCTTCAAAAGAAAATGTTGACCTTTGATCTCCACGTGTGACATTGACCTTGAAGGTAGGGGTCTGGATGTTGCGCATGACACATCGACTTGTTATGGTGAGCCTTTGTGCCAAGTAATTTCAAACCTTTTTGACCTTGGAGGTAGGATCTGGTGTTGCGTATAACACGTAGTCTTATAACGGTGAACATTAATTTCAACTTATTTCAAAATCCCTTGATGAATGGCTTAGTTATGGACCGGATACGAAGTGTGACGGACGGACAGACGGACGGACTGACGGACAGAGCCAACTTCGAAAAGTCGGGGGAGAATTAAAAAGAAATAAAAGTACAGAAATAAAACTAAACAAAACAATTTAGTAATTCTACGAACCATTAACTAATTTATAATAGTTTTTCACGTGAGCACTTCAGATGTTTAATACACACTTAATTAAGTTACATGACAATTTGCATTATCTATTTATATGTTTTCTGCACGAATTATTTAAAAAAATCATGACGATGTAAACTTCGTTGTAATAGCCATACAGATTAAACAAGAGAAAAACTAGTCCTACAGTAATTATGAAATTAACATGATTAATGTAAATCAAAATTCAGAAGTTTCCACTGTCTTACAGATTTTTATGTGAAACGCATGCCGGGGGTAACCAGTGCTATCTCAATCATATGCTATCAATTCTTGTTTCTTTTCGGGCACTTTAATCTCGTTCGTAAAGAATAAAAGTCACTGTTTCATTAATATGTTTACTTTGTATTAAAATGATTAAGAAGATTGATTATAGTTTCGAGTCGGTGATAAAAGGTAAAAAGATAAACAGGAAAACACGTAATAAAGAGTAAAACAGTTACTTTTGCCAAAGAAATTGAAAAATATTAAGATTGTTCAGTCGAACTTTGCCAGTGTTGATTACTTTCCAAATAGCCTGAGTGGCAAAGAGCAGTGCAAATACACTTGACGGTTGTCGTTTCTATACATTTTGTCAATTAATCTCCAACCAAGTCTGCAGTCATATGGTTTTGGATGACTCTGTTGACAAAACAATTGATAGATCGCCATTCTAGACGTTCATTATTTTAAGAAAAAAACATTTTCAAACCTCTAGTAATCGAATGCTGGAAGTAGAAAAAACAATATTGAAATGCATTTTATTTACAGGAAACCCTTTTCAATATTTAAGATTTCAAATAAGTTGCTATACACCCACGAAAGAAAATGCTAGCAATCATTTAGTATTAACTGACAGACAATGACTCAACTTAAATTTCTGGAGAAGACAAATCATTAAACAAAATAGTAATTGTACGTAATAGTTCGTTTTATTGCTTATCTTTTATTCCTATGTTTATCCTATATTGCATTAAATGTTTGTTTGCATGTCTATGCTTATTATGTTTCCCGAAAATAGATTGATACCAATCAGATAAGACTAACACATAGGCGAATTTATGTACGACAAATGGTTTAACTGACAAAATGAGCTGTAAATAAGAAAACGGTAACTTCTTTATTAACATAAATTCATATACCGTTTAATACCCCCCTTTCCAGAGTGAGCATATTGTTTTTGGTATGTCTGTCTGTCTGTTCGTTTTTCTGTTTGTTTAATTGTCATAAAACTTAAACCTTGACTGTAATATAGAAGTTCTTCCACCTACTACTTCCAAACTTCACATGCCCCGCAAGACCCACTAAGAGGTCACGGGGTCAAAGGTCAACACCCCGGGGCATGGCGTTCATTCGAACGTAGCGCTTATTTCGTAAATAAAATCCATACACTTTTTATGTAATAAAATGAATATTTAATCCAAATGTGTATATTATCTTAAGACTAATATATACAAATAATAGAGATTTAAAATAGTTAACAAGTTTTGGTATTCTAGAAATTCTTTAACATGATAATTGCGATTGTCAGTAGAAAAATATAATGCTGTTTAAATGAAGCTATTAAGATTATTTATAAACATTTTGTCAGCTCTCATTGAATTGAGCATTTTAAAGAAAAAATGCTGTCCTAGGACAACATATAGACGAAATTAGACACTTTTACTACGAGAGTTCAAAGACGTGACTTATATTCACTTCGAACCCCACCCGACTGTATGGGTTTATAAGGTATAGAGAAAAAAAATGTTAAAGCAACTGTAACTTGGTATGAAATCATTCTCATAATGAAGACATACTGACTGCTGAGAAAAAGCAAACAAAATGAAGAGCCGACCGAAAACGAGAAGAAACGAAATATGATTATAATCATGGCATGCATTTACCCCACCCATTTCATTATGAGGGATGTTAGCAACGTAAACTTCAACATAAATCTTCGGGCTTCAAATTTGCTACAACTATTTATCTTTATGTACTTTTGTGAACAGACAGGCAAAATATAAAATAGGTTTGCCGTCCAGTGTTGAAGAAATTAATAACTAAAAATCATAGACACCCAATTTTCATCAATTTATCATGCTGAGAAGCTTTGTAACAATTAAATTTAAAATGAATGAAAATTAATGTCTTCAGTGGGATTTGAACCATTGTCCTTCAGTGAAAATGCGTCAATCCTATCCAAATAGATGAAATTGGTTATCTTCAAAGTGGAGGTAGGGTATTAGGAATCTAATTATTATCTTCAAAGTGGAGGTAGGGTATTAGGAATCTAATACCCTAAGTTTTTGTTTCAAGAGATCTAAGAAGATTACAAGTTATCTTCAATAATATAGTATATGACCTGTTAACGTAATGCACTTATTATTGCAGCGGTATGTCAAAAGTGTTTTTTTTAATTCAATGACACTGCGTTTTAAATTAAGTTTTAGTGAAAATAAACGCTTTCAATTATTACATTCTAGAAATATCAGCTTGTAAATCAACAGATATAAGATTTATTTTGGATATTAATTGCTGTTGAAATCAGTTCAAATTACCATACAGTCAATATTGTATGCTGTTTCAACCTTCCACATATTTGAAAACAATCATCGAAAAGTAAGACAGATCTGTAACTTTGCGTGCAGATAACTAATTAATAACAGTAATACACAATAACATTTTTCCTGATAATCAATCATGAAACAAACCCTTTGCATAGAAAAAAAATATATATATGAAAGGGAGAGGAGTTTCAATATATTTTTGACCAACCCTGGGAACATTTTTTTGGCTATCTTTCACTTTGGCATATTGTTCAAAGACTATTTATTTCAAACTGATATCTTTTCTTGCACGAACTTGTATGTTTCTTCAGTAATATTCTTTTTTATGCTCCTAAGTTAACTTTTTAACATACAAAAAGGCAAAAGGAAATTAAGCATCAACTTCGTCCAAGAGAAAAAGAAGCACACCCGTCGTTTTAAAACTCTTTCTCTTTAACATGGTTCAACCACTTGGTATTGTTTTTCTTCAGCCAGGCTCATGCGTGCCTAACTGAAGGGAAAAAATAGCAGAAAAACGTTAAACAAATGGCAGGCTATGTATGAGAATATGTGACTTTAACAATGTAATTAAGTACACGATCTCGGAGCTATATTGAGGAGCTGATCTTAATCAGATTGTGATTTCTTACAAATATGAATGAAATTCATATTGAATTTGTTTTGGTTATACACAAAAAAACCTCTGCTCATTAAGTTCTAATAGAATAACCCAGTATTCTTTGATCAACAACTATCTTTAAGCTTGAATTCGAACGGAGGCGCATTTTTCTCTTCCAGCTGACACTTACCGTTGGATTCAAAGACATGCTATTACAACGATACGATTGCTTGTTTCTAAAAATTGTTCGTTCAAACGCGCATGATTTCATACGTAATTTTATTCAAAATTACTGGACGACGTAAACGAATAATTAAACTAAGACAAATCCAGGAAATGGAATGTTGCCAAACTAGATACAGTATCTTATCAGTGTCGCAACCATAAGTGATGGTAAAGTAATTTAAATTATGCAATTATTAGGCTTTACTTATTTTTGGCGGCAGCAACTCGTTGAAAGACTTAAGCCATAACTGTCATCGGTGTGTGACATAGGGACAAAATCATATGTGCACCACATATCCTCGTTCAATTATGATCATTTTACAAATTGTTCCCCTAAGGGAAATACTATGACTAGTTCGAAGCAGCAACAACGGACGCAAATATAGTCCATCAATCTACTTTATCTTTGTGTTCTTTGCTATGCAAAAGAGCAGGTGCAATGTTTAAGATGGTGCATAAACATGCATACAAGGTTTTTCACTGCTGTCTAATGCTTTTCAAGGTTCAGCAAAAAATATGTGACTGGCAAAATGAGATAAAACGCAACAGTGATTTTGTAAATGTTACCCTAATTCCTATTACAAAATAACTATTCTTGAAGGACATTCCGCTCAATTTTTGAGCACCTAATGTGATCTTGAACAATACATGACTAGATTATGCGATCAATACATGCCTAGTTTATGCGACAAATTCATGCAGAATGTATGAATTGAACATGATATACAATCTTGCTTTCCATGATGGCAACTCTAATAAGTATGAAGAAGTAATACCATAACCGATAAAAGAATCTGTCTGTTTTAATAAATCAGACAGGACATACAGTTTGATTTTCAATGCAAGGAAATCCTGCAATTTATCAATACTTGAGTACCTGCTGTAACATTATCCTAGAAAGAACAGACCTGATTTGTTTTTCTAAGAAACAGTTGTATGAGTTTTTATGACTATACGAGTAGATCGATGACTTAAAACAGATGGACATGACATGAAATAATTATTATTGTTATCATAATTATTATTATTATAAAACATTTAATGTTTTAATGGTTTTAACAGAGCTGAATAAAGTGAAACAAAACAAAAGTTACGCCGGACGCGAGCTTGATTTAAAGTAGATTTACTTCTGCAAGTGATCAAATAATGGTATTAAAAGTAGATTGTGTTTCGACAGGGATAGGTTTTAGGTACTAACCTTGTCGGATATGATTCCATTTTATATTTAATTATTAAGCAATCTATATTATTTTGCGTCGTTATTATTCCTGGCTTCACAAGGGCATTGTGACAGTAGATGTATGTTCTTGAGAAAGAGTGCCTTCATTAAATGCCCATCTGCAAAAATAAACTTGCACATTTTGTCGGAACATAAAACTTTCGACATTCTATTTCAAAACCAACAAATCAAAACTCAAAATAAATACTTGGATTGACACGCCTTCAGCAAATATTGCCTGAAACTCATGTCGAGTTTTTTACCAAAATTTCTTACATCAAATGCTTTCAAAAAAACAACATTTAGCGGTTTATTCTCTCCTAGTTCATTTTTGGGGTTTGCAGATCTCAAAACTCAATAAGTAGTAAATGTAGCAGACTTTCACTGTTCTGCCACATTGGTAATAATATCCACAACTCCATCTTTAAGGGATAGCACAAACAACATAGAACAAATGCGAAAATTTCACTATTTTATCCAGCAATTCAATTTTAAACAAATATTTACTGAAAGCACTTTTCGTAAGTTTAAACTTTAACAATTATTTTTTTTTTGTCGGAACCCTAACTTTTCATTTCAAACATGACTATATATAAACAGATTTTCCCGCTCTCAGGAACAAACATGAGATGATTGCAATTCATGAATAAATCCGAAATCATGAAATATATAGAGGATATTTGTTTGTTTTTGTGGAAGGTGAGAATTTATTTCATCGAGTGAACACCATATGTGATATATTCACGAGTGGCGCAGCCACGAGTAAAAATATAAACATATGGTGTTCACGAGATGAAATAAATTCCCATCTTCCACTCAAAAACAAACAAATTTTCTTTTTATTTTATGCCAACACGTCAAAAATGGGTATTTTATGACATTTTTACTCAGGGCCTTCAATAAATTCCCCATGGTGAGCCCCAAATCAGTTAATGCGTACTTTGGTCAAACCGTTACTCCGCACAAAAAAAGTGCAGACAATCTCCAATACATATGATAACTTTACTTCTGCTGAAATAAACTTAATACACTTTCATCAAATAACATTTAACTGTGTCTATTTTAAAAAGGGAATGTCTCATCATTCCCAATTTAAGGGCGCAATTTCGGGATTTTAAAGGTATATATTGATGGGTATTTTTACAAAACGGATACAAACATATCATAAAAAACACAAATTTTGTGGATCAATACTTATATTTTATTAAAAATATTAATAACTTATCAAAACAATTTCAATAAATAACGTAGAAAGCTATATACTTCAGTACAGTAAAGTGTTCTGCTGGCTGAACACACCTGGATATTAAGTTAAGACAAATATGAACACTTTATACAGCTTATATATTTCATTTTTAATTCAATATTTAATGCAGCTAGCCATGTTCAGCCAGCAGAACATGGACACATTATTTGCTGTAAAAATGTTCTGCTGGTAAACCAAACGCCTTTACAGACTAAGACAACATGTTCACTATTCAAAAAGCTAGCCATGTTCAGCCAGCAGAACATGGTTGCATGGTTATGTTGCAATGACATTACAAAAAAAAAACACACACACACACTAACAAAGACACTGACCAAATGTTCTGCTGGCAGAACAATTTGTCAAAACACTCTCATTAGTAAACTATCGAAAATCATGCCAGCAGAAATTCAAAATTAGGCTTCAAATAATACAAGATAATAAACTATATCTTACAAAGAAATCTGTTAAAAACAATGAATTCATTTTCTGCTTGCTGACTATAGCTAGCCCTTTGAATATATAACTGGTTTTCTTCAAATACTTTTTTGAGATATTAGTTCTGCTGGCAGAACATTACAAACTAAAAGTACGCTTACAAAATGAATCAGATCTGATCAAATGTTCTGCTGGCAGAACAATTTGCTTAAAAACTGTCTCTTAAAAACTGTCTTTAGAAAACTACTGAAAATCAATACTAGCAGTAAATTAAGAGGTTGTGCTTTAAATTATAAAAGATAATAAACAATATTCTACATATACAGTTATTAAATTGTTCTGCTAGCAGATACAATATCCCTTAAGACTTTTTTTTTAACGAAAACCAGTCCTGTGTTCATAAAGCTAGATTTGTTCGGCCAGCAGAAAATGGATATATTGTTCTGCTGGCAGAACATTTCTACACTGATAGTATGCTAACACTATAAAACAGATCTGATTAAATGTTCTGCTGGCAGAACAATTTGCTTAAAAAACTGTTTTCGAAAACTGAAAATCATGCTAGCAGAAAATTGAAATTATGCTTCAAATAATGCAAGATAATAAACTACATCTTACAACGAAAACTGTTTAAAAGAATGTATTCATTTTCTGCTGGCTGAACATAGATAGTTACTTGAATACATAACTGCTTTTCTTCAAATACTTTTTTGAGACATTTGATTGCTGGCATAACATTACAAAACTAAAAGTACGCTTACAATATGAAACAGATCTGATCAAATGTTCTGCTGGCAGAACAATTTGCTTAATATCTTTCTTTAGAAAACTATTGAAAATCAATACTAGCAGTTAATTTAAAAGTTGTGTTTTAAATTATAAAAGATAATGTATCATATTCTACAAATAGAGCTATTTAATTGTTCAGCTAGCAGATACAATATACCTTAAGACTGTTTTTTTTTTTAAAGAAAACCAGTCCTGTCTTCATATATAGCTAGCTATGTCATATAGCTAGCTTTGTTCGGCCAGCAGAAAATGGATACATTGTTCTGCTGGCAGAACATTTCTAATTGATAGTATGCTAACACTATAAAACAGATCTGATCAAATGTTCTGCTGGCAGAACAATTTGCTTAATACATTTCTTTAAAAAAATATTGAAAATCAATACTAGCAGTTAATTTGAAAGTTGTGCTTTAAATATAAAAATATAAAGTATCATATTCTACAAATAGAGCTATTAAATTGTTCTGCTAGCAGATAAAATATCCCTTAAGACTTTTTTGAAAGAAAACTAGTCCTGTCTTCATATATAGCTAGCTATGTTCAGCCAGTATAAAATGGATACAATGTTCTGCTGGCAGAACATTACAAAACTGAAAGTATGCTAACACTATAAAACAGATCTGATCAAATGTTCTGCTGGCAGAACAATTTGCTAAAAAACTGTCTTTAGAAAACTATTGAAAATCATGCTTGCAGAAAATTTAAGTTGTGCTTTAAATTATAAAAGATAATGTATCATATTCTACAAATATAGCTATTAAATTGTTCTGCTAGCAGATAAAATATCCCTTAAGACTTTTTTTAAAGAAAATTCAGTCCTGTTTTCATACAGCTACCTTTGTTTAGCCAGCAGAAAATGGATATATTGTTCTGCCCGGCAGAACATTTCTACACTGATAGTATGCTAACACTATAAAACAGATCTGATAATATGTTCTGCTGGCAGAACAATTTGCTTAAAAACTGTTTTCGAAAATTGAAAATCATGCTAGCAGAAAATTTGAAATTATGCTTCAAATAATGCAAGATAATACACTATATCTTACTAAGAAAGCTGTCTAAAAGAATGTATTCATTTTCTGCTGGCTGAATATAGCTAGCTACTTGAATACATAACTGCTTTTCTGTTTTAAAGAAAACCAGTCCTGTCTTCATGCATTTAGCTATGTTCAGCTGGCAGAACATTACAGCACTAACACTATGAAGCCAAACTGATCAATAAAATAATAGTTTTATTTAGCCAGAGTAATATAAAAAATGCCAGTACAGCATTCAATGAAAATAAGAAGGAGGAATACAGCATATCCACCTATGACCTGCGTTACGGAAAAAAAGGCTATCAGACAAAATACTAAAAAATCAGGATTTTCTGTATTTTGAAAAGAAAAATGTATTTTAATAACAACATGAAAAAATAAGAAATGTGCTTCAAATAATATAATACAAGCTAATAAACCATATCTTACAAAGGAAGCTGTATATATTAAAAATGGTGTAATTCTAAAGCTGAAATGTTTAATGTTGTTATTAAAATACAGTTTCTTCAAAATACAGAAAATCCTTATTTTTAGCTTGACTATACGAAGTATATGGAGAGCTGTCCAACTCGCCCCAGCGTCGATAAAGTTTTTGTGCAGTAAAATATTTTTACTGTAACTGGAATATTTTCAGAATAATCTCCCCTTGAACTTTGAACTTTCCTTAAAAATCATATTTTCTTGCTCTCACTTCTTTATTTCATAAGGTATCTTTTTCAAACTTCAAATATAAACGATCCAATTTAAAAAGGGATTTTTAAGGGATGAAAAAATAAGAAATGTGCTTCAAATAATATAATACAAGCTAATAAACCATATCTTACAAAGGAAGCTGTATATATTAAAAATGGTGTAATTCTAAAGCTGAAATGTTTAATGTTGTTATTAAAATACAGTTTCTTCAAAATACAGAAAATCCTGATTTTTAGCTTGACTATACGAAGTATATGGAGAGCTGTCCAACTCGCCCCAGCGTCGATAAAGTTTTTGTGCAGTAAAATATTTTTACTGTAACTGGAATATTTTCAGAATAATCTCCCCTTGAACTTTGAACTTTCCTTAAAAATCATATTTTCTTGCTCTCACTTCTTTATTTCATAAGGTATCTTTTTCAAACTTCAAATATAAACGATCCAATTTAAAAAGGGATTTTCCAACAAGTCCCGAAAAAAATGCCCATTTTAAGCAAATTTCGTCTGGTAAAACATGGGCTTTTTTCATGTGTTCAGCAAAACAACAACTCACTTCTGTAAACCTACATGTATTCACGCAGCATATAAACAGAAAATATCCAAAAAAATCACAACATAATTTAATTCTTTTAGAATATTCTAAAAAACGGAAATATTTTCTAAAAACATCTGTTTTACCCTAGATATATACATAAACAGATATATTCTTTAGAACGTTCTAAAAAGAAAAACGAAAAAATCGAAAAAGAATAGAAATAAGATTTCATTCTTTAGAACATTCTAAAGACTAAGCGCGCATAAGTAAAAAAAGAAGAGCAAAATCAGATTTCATCTATCAAATATCATTCTTTAGAACGTTATAAAAACTTAAAATAGAAAAGCTGAAAATTAATAAACAGATTTCACTCTTAAAAAGTTCTAAAAAAGGAAAACGAAAAAGTAGAAAAAGAATAGAAATCAGATTTCATTATTTAGAACATTCTTCAAACTAAGCGCAAAAGATTAAAAACAACAAAATTAGATTTCATTTTTAGAACGTGCTTAAAACGTAATACAGAAAAGTTGAAAAACAACACAATAAGATTTCATTCTTTAGAACGTTCTTAAAACGTAATACAGAAAAATTGAAAAAAAACAACAAAATCAGATTTCATCCTTTAGAACATTCTAAAGTCTAAGAGTGAAAAAGACGAAAAACAACAAAATCAAATTTCATTCTTTAAATCGTTCTAAAAACGTAATACAGAAAAGTTGAAAAAAGAACACTTTTAGGACGTTCTAAGACAAACATCGAAAACGTTGAAAAAGAACATGAATCAAATTTCATTCTGTAGAACGTTCTAAGAAAGAAAACCGAAAATTACTACATTCAAATTCTAATTTTATTCAATATATAAAAGTTATAAAATCATAAGAACGTTCTAAACGAAATGGCGTAAAACAATCTATGATAGATTTCCTACAGTTGTAACATTCTTTTAAAATTTTCTAAGAGATTATCTATGATACAATAGTCTATTTAAGTCCAGTGAACATACTGGAATGGTGGTGCAGTTTTCATTAGTAATGACAGACACAAAAATGGTTTTAAAATTATCAGTCTTTATATTGTAGTACGTTCTAAGAAAGAAAACCGAAAATACTACAGTTAAATTGTAATATAATTCTATTTTTAAGAACAAAAATGCGTAAATTGCGTTCTATAAGCCTAGCAATCTTTTAGAATGTTCTAAGATATATTTTCTATGACGAATTGTTTAAGTACATTTAAGACAAGCGGACAATACTGAAAAGATGGAACGGTTGTCATTAGAAAAGATAGATAAACAAATGATACAAGAACAGTATTCATTCTTATGAACGTTCTAAAAATTAAAAACGAAAATATTGCGATCGAGATCCATTCAATGAAACTGTAACCTGATGAAAAAAAATATGCCAAAGAACGACCGATTTGTGACTTTTTATGCTACATCTTTTAAACCTTTCTAAGAGGAAAAACTGCAATAAACTGTAAAAAGTAGTTCAATAAAAATGTACAGTATCATGTAGAACATTCGAAGGAACAAACACCTGAACTGTAATCGTTTTTCACTGAGTGCTCTCCCTTCTTTTCGGGAATGGGATAAAACCTGTATTGTTGCCATATAGTCATTCTTTGTTCCGTGAATCCAGTCAAGTCCTCAGTAACATGACCAATTGACCATAATACATCGTTATAGACTCAGGAAAATATATATTATACAGTAACTGACTGAGAGTCTAAAATAATTTGTTTTGGTTATAACTTTGATTTTGTTTGCCTGAAACCATACGTTGTTGTTTGTTGTATTCCAACGGTGTACTCAGACTCTCCAGATTTACACTAAGTACTCAAGTTGGCCATCCTTCACTTTCATCATTTACTCTTGACATTTCATTGTCTATGCACTGCACTTCTATCTCTGAAAACATAATAAATCAAATCAAAATGCATTAAGGAAAAACGTTTATCAAGAAAAAAGCTATATAAAGTTTATAGCTACAAAGTATTATCTTCATCCGATAACTCCAGTTTTAATTGTTACTTATCAATAATCAAGCAAGAGAAGAGGACCATTTTTTCATGAAAATGATAATGTTTTTACCATTACAATATGATAAACAGAGCGAACTTTATTAGCCGGACAAATTAATGGCGTGAAACGTGGAGGCACAGTCTTTAAGTTCCACACCTGTTAATCCTCCACCGGATATTTACCAAAATAATGAGTAAACAACAATTTTTTGCGGGGTTTGGGCGCCTTTTCATGATACTGACATAAATCTGCCATTCTGAATTCAATGACGTATCAGATGCCTACTGACATCAAAAGATTTATATACAATTATATCACCTGACTGGTTATTTTGTAAATGCAAATGAACAATGGTTAAATGTGACTGCTCATCGACACGGCTCAGTGTTTACAGAAAAAGTTTGATGGTTTGACGTCTTTGAGCCAGATTCTTACTATAACAGAGAAGATATTGACCGGTACAAAATACTGATCTACACAATATATTGTACAATCGCAAGTATAGATAAATAACAAGTCGAGTTTGAAAGAAAATCTTTTATAAAAATGTGCTTACCATGGCATGACAAATCCTTATATTCCGATGACAACGAGTGTACTTTTTTCTTGTCCTGAAATTTTCAACACGGCCAACTGGAGTTACACAATACCCGATACGCTTGATCACACAGCGGGAGGTTGAAATGACGAAAAAGGGGTGGACTTGTATTTCATTTGTCAGAAAATCAAATTGAAAACTTTTAAGATAGTTTAAAGAATAAAACTATTATTGGACTTTTTTCTGGATTTAAATATTTAAAATAACAGCTCAGTTGTAAACTATTTCACCTTTTTCTCGTTTTGAAAGGTTAATTAAATCTGGAGTACCAGAGTCACCTATGTACTAAATGGACACGGCCAATTAACGGTACTTTTCTGTCGCGTGCCGTTTAACCAGTTTGTTAGGATAGAGGTATTTTGTCGGCGTGTTTTTTTTACACAATAAGATACATAAACAACAGCAATAAACGAGACCCCCTTGCTTCAGAGTTTAGGACTTCTTTCTGGAAGAAACATGTAAGTATAAAAAGTCTCATACAATTTCATAATTCTTAATATCAAAGAAAAAATATTTAGATTTACTTTGTAAAATTTCTTAATAATCTTATGCAGAATGCATTTTAAACAATAGATTATTAATATCTGTATTATTTGTAAGTTTTATAATTTGTGTAAGAACAATTATTTTTATAATATTTATAAACCTTTTCTTATCATTTGTGCATGATTGTTTGAAGTATTTATCATTTGTCTCAATCATATTTTAGAAATAAGTACATCAATACTTTTGATGTTTAGTTTATTCATTTAAAAAAAAACATTTTTCTTCTATTAAAATTTACTTTATAACTTCAATTGAATTTTAATAAAATTATGGTCAATTGAACTGTTTATAATCATTGCAAATTAGAAAAGGACCGCCTTTAGTAAGCAGAACAGAACAGAACAGTTAGCAAAAACTATAATAATAGTTTGGAATCATTCAGAACATAGTGGCCATTATGATGGATAAGAAAGTTCTTATTGTAATTATTTGATATTATTTGCTCGTTGATAAATGAAGTCATATACTATCTTTGATGTGTCAAACAGTGCTACATTTTTATGGATAATTAGCTGATTTTTCAATTGCCAATCAGTAAAGTTATCACACGCTACCCTGATAATCATCTCTCCCTTTGATCAAAAGAAGACTTAAGACATAGATTAACAACTTCCGGTCACAACCAGTCCTTTTATTGATAGAATAAATGTCTGTTTATTGCCGTTAGTTAATAAGGGCGGATTCGGATCCTAAACTTGTGAAAATTAGGGAAGCATTCAGCTGTGCAATGTATATTTTTGACTGATAGGAGGTCAGTAGACAAACATATAACGACTTTACCTCATCCAAATAATTATAATGCCATGATTAAAAATTTCAAATAATTTAATTACAGAATTCTGAAAATATCGGTTGTTACGTAGATTTATCCCTTCAGTTCAAGGGAGTTACGCAGAAATACACTGCTTATAGCGTTTTGACAATAAATAAACCTCATGTGCAAAAACACAACAAAAACATATAAAATATAACATGTTAAAAACTGCGGTAACTTCTCGATTTTTATTTTGTGCCGGTAGAACTGATTGAAATTATACCTTAGCAGTGAATGTGATGAATAGATTTGGTTTGACTGCCAGATCCAACAGATTTTCACGTTGGGATATTGTTTGAAGAACAATAATATGACATGTACATGAATCAGGAAATTGTTGTCTGCTTAAAGGTCATGTGACACGAATTTTTGACCTCGAAATTTTAATATGAGCGCAAACTATATATCTAACTATGACAGTTTAAAAAAATTCCGCAGGTAATTTTCATCTTAAAGATGTTTCTATAGCAAATTAAAATCCATATTTTACGTACTTGGTCGCGCGCACCTGTCACGAGCGAAACCGGAAGTGACGCACATTTATCTCTTGCCACTTGACACAGCTGCCTGGATTGTTAACAAAATCTTAAAAGTTATGATGGAAAGTGAAAATGTAGACTGAATATAGTAAAAAAAGCAAAATTGAACAAGTCAAGCTAACATCATGAATAAACATTGAAGATTTTTTAAATAAATAATTTGAAATTTTGATGGAATTACGAAGCCAATGAGTAATATTACATAGAGGCTAGTTTAATCAGGGTTATATAATTATAAGATACATCAGTGCAAATATCTAAAGATATTTTTCAAGTAACTGATCCACAAAGATTTTGAACATGCTTATTTTTATCCGATGCAGTTTTTGGAAGACTTGATAAACTAACTCCAATCGAGATATTTTTTCCATAAAAACATTCTCTTTACAGTGATGTGTTGCTTATTTGTCTGTGGTATATTTTGCCTGAGGTACGTGTAAGTAATCTTTGACTAGATCTATGATTTTTTTCATTATAACTGCGTATCTTTTTTTTGGGCTTATTCAATCTACATTTAAAAAAAACAATAATGATCAAAGAACAAATAATATGAAGAAGCCCTAAAAACTATGTCATAATCATAACACAAACACGTTGTTTTTTGTTTTTTGGTTTTTTGTTTTAATTTGTTCACATTAAGAAGTCGAATGATTTTTATTTTCATCATAAATACATCCATTACATTTATTTATCTAATTAAAATATGTATCTGCATGGAAGCTTCTTAACTAAAAATCATTCAGACATATTATTGGAACAAGCTATTACATAATGTTTTCACAAGTTTGACTGATCAAAAGTAATACAATCAATTTGTAAGATCACTTGCCATAAAATTTTGCTATTTATCTCAACTTTATCATTGATTGGGTCATAAAAAAGTAATTGCTTTGTTTTGACAGCTATGCAGAATATACAAGGGTCCCATTTGGGCAGGTTAATTTGCATAGATCCCACAGTATAAAGCGTGATTTATGGATCTTTGACATTTCATTGGATGTTAAGTTATAAGCAGACACAAATTTCTACTTGATGGACATGCCATGTTATTATTTTTCAAACAATAACCCAACGTGAAATACACTGTAGTGTGAAATTCCATTCCAGTAAAACAAATGTAAACACATTAGATCCCCTAAATTCACTTCAATTTTACTACATTTAAATGAAAAAGAATTTGCTTATGATGTAAACGTCAAGAGATGAAGGGTTACGCAGCATGTTAAAACGTGGAGGAGATAGTTTTATATAGAACCACAACATGGAAGAAATTGGAATATATATTAATATTTATTAAGGTAATATTACAAACTGTTTACCCGGCACAAAGTTTGGATTTACTTATAAAAATCGAGAATTAATCACATGATTCTTTTTTAATTTACAATTTATAGCATGTTACTTTAATAAGTGTGCCTTTATCGTTTTTCTTGCACTTGTGGTTCAGTGTTATTTTTTCATTTAAAAAAGGATGTGTTATGAGCAGTGTAATTCTGCACTACTGCCTGGGACAGTAGAGATAAATCTACGTCACAGCCAGAAATTGCAGCGGAAACTACCGATGTCGAAACGGAAATAGCCGATAATCAAAAACAGGTTTTTTCTTATCAAAAGCAATATTTTCATAATTTTGCAATTAAACCATTTTAGTCAGTACATTATGATTATTTTGAATAGACAAAGTTGCTATAGTCGTGTCACATGACATTTAAAATTTACATCAATAGAAATGATTAAAAAAAAAAAAAAAAAAAAAAAAAAAAAACACGCTAACGATTTCTATGGGATTTATGCAAATTAGACTTACCACAGCGACCTTAGTTTATTATATACTTATAAGTGAAATACTTAGAAAAATTGATGAAATAAAATGCGTATTTTCGTTTTCCGTATTTTCACTGTAAAAAATTATTGTTCACTACAGTGAAACATATTTTCCGTATTTTCACTGGTGTCTTGCTGGACTACTTCCTTCTAAATTCAGCCAATACACAAAATTAAAGGGGAATTCTTTCTATTTGTATTGTCAAAAAAGAAAGAAAGTATATAATAAACAGAAAATTCAAGTTTTTTTTCTACAAATTCGGGATTTATTTTCATTTCGTGGTATGAAAATTATCATATTTCATTTGTGGCTATCGCCACTCATGAAATATTTATTTTCATACCACTCGATGAAAATAAATCCCGTATTTATAGAATAAAACTTGAATATTCTGCATAGCTGTCAAAACAAAGGAATTAACAGCTATTTCATAGGCACCTAACATTGCTAAAGTTGAGGCAATTAGCAAAACGTAATGGCGAGTTCTCTTATAAAGTAATTGAATTACGTTATATCTGTCACACTTCTGAAAACATTACATAATCGTTGCTTCCAGTTAGCATGTGTCAGTGATTTTACTTTAAAAAACTTCTATGCAGTTAAATACTAACTTTGATTTTATATTTATGAAGAAGATAAAAATCCTTCATGATCCATGACTTGTAAATATAATTTTTAAAAAGTATTACAGATTTTTGGCGTGTTTCATTTTTTGGACTGATATATTTTTGGGACTTCTTCTATTTTATATTTGTTCTTTTGATCATTTTTTTATCTTTAAAAATTTTCTAAGGTTAATATGCTGAAATAGATTTGCATTTATAAAACAAGGGTCGCAGTGACAGCTTTTTTACTATGTATCTCAGAAGAAGTTTATCACAGAAAAATAAACATCAAGAAAGACCAGAAAAAAAGATATTTTAAGTGATGTATCTTTTCGTACAATAAACGTGATGGAACTTTATACATTTTCTTCATTCTCGAAATTGCATTGGCCTCCAAATTCCGTTAGAATTATTTCAAACTATTTAAAATTTAAATATTTCATCAATTTATATCCATAATGTTAGCTTACATGTTGAATTTTTGTACTTAACTTCTTTCCGTCTAAACTTATCACCTTCCATATGATCTTTATTAAAAATGTGTTAACAGTCCAGTTAGCTGTGTCAAGTGGCAACGGATAAATGTACGTCACTTCCTGTTTTGTACGTGACAGGTACGTACGACTTAGTGCGTGTAATTATTAATTGTTACAAAATCATTTTTCCAAAAAAATAAGAGCGGAATTTTGTAAAATTGTCTTAGATGCATATTTTTCTCGAATATGTAGAGGTTCAAAAAATTGTCCAATGACTTTTAAGAGCTAGGTCAGGAGCGGTTTCAGGGTCGATCAGTAACGCGCTTGACTGGTTATCAAGGGGTTGCAAGTTTGATACCTTGCTCCTCGCCTATCTTTAAGACTGGACAACTTATCCAGCCTCCAAACACAATTTCCAAATTATTAAAAGTGAAAAAAAACTTTTGCTTTTTTCAGGAAATAGAGAGAAAAAATGACAGCGTGAATCATAACTTTTAATGTTGGAACAATAACCCCGATCTCCCATGTGCCAATGCTGAAGAGGAATGAACCTGTCTATCCACAACATTTTAAAGATCTTTATGAACAGCGAGACGGCTCATTTTGATTTCCAATATCCCAAGAATATTCTAAATAGCGGGAGTGAATTTAAAATTAATTGTTTTCTTTCGTATTTTTACACTAACCGGACATTGAGTAACAAAACAGAACAGAACCGAAGAATAGGACTAACAAAAGTATTAAATAATTATTTAGATATCATAGATAAAGAATAACAATAGGGATGAATCTGATTGAAGTTTTTTTCCATCTTAGTCCTTAGAACATTCTAAAGGACTACAATGTTGTTTTTCATTTAAGGACAACTGAATCATCTTTTCGATATGGACTGCTAGATCTAAATATCCTTTATCAATTCATAAACTATAGAAAAATTATCAAATATATATAATAATAATAATGATATAATAAAATTTAGAACACATCAATTCATATTCTTTAGAATGTTCTGAGGTTTTACGTTCTTAGAACGTTCTAAAGAATGAAATCTGATTTTGTTGTTTGTCATCTCTTGCGCACTTAGTCTTTAGAACGTTCTAAAGAATGAAATCTGATTTTGTTGTATTTCATCTTTTGCGCGCTTAGTCTTTAGAACGTTCTAAAGAATGAAATCTGATTTTTTTGTTTTTCAACTTTTCTGTACTACGTCTTTAGAACGTTATAAGAATGAAATCTGATTTTGTTGTATTTCATCTTTTGCGCGCTTAATCTTTAGAACGTTCTAAAGAATGAAATCTGAATTTGTTGTTTTTCTAACTTTTCTGTATTACGTTTTTAGAACGTTCTAAAGAATGAAATCTGATTTTGCTTTTTTTTTCATCTTTTTCACTCTTAGTCTTTAGAACGTTCTAAAGCATGATATCTTTTTTTTTTCAACTTCTCTGTACTACGTCTTTAGATCGTTCTAAAGAATGAAATCTGATTTTGTTGTTTTTCATCTTTTTCACTCTTAGTCTTTAGAACGTTCTAAAGAATGAAATCTGATTTTGTTGTTTTTCATCTTTTTCGCTCTTAGTCCTTAGAACGTTCTTAAGAATGAAATCTAATTTTGTTGTTTTTCAACTTTTTTCTGTATTACGTTTTTAGAACGTTCTAAAGAATGAAATCTGATTTTGTTGTTTTCATCTTTTGCGCTCTTAGTCTTTAGAATGTTCTAAAGAATGAAATCTGATTTCTGTTCCTTTCAGACTTTTTCGTTTTTCTTTTTTTAGAACGTTCTAAAGAATGAAATCTGATTTCTGTTTTATTTTTTAACCTTTTCGTTGTTTGTTTTTAGAACGTTCTAAAGAATGAAATCTGATTTCTGTTCTTTTTCAACTGTTACTTTATTGGTTCTTAGAACGTTCTAAAGAATATATCTGATTATGTATATATCTAGTGTACAACAGATGTTTTTGGAATGTTTGTTTGTTTAGAATGTTCTAAAAGGATTTAATTATGTTATGATTTTTTGTTATTTTCTGTTTATATGCTGTGTGAATACATGTAGGTTTACAAAAGTGAGTTGTTGTTTTGTCTGAACACATGAAAAAAAGCTTTTGATTTAGCCTGACGAAATTTGCTTAAAATGGGCATTTTTTCGGGACTTGTTGAAGAATCCTTTTTTTTAAATTGGATCGTTTATTATATTTATTATTTTATATGTTTCTTATCACCAACCACATGATATGTGCTTGTATTGATTTGCTATAGTTTTCTAAAGACAGTTGTTAAGCAAATTGTTCTGCCAGCAGAACAATTGATCAGATCTGTTTCATAATGTAAGCGTACTTTCAGTTTTGTAATGTTCTTCCAGCAGAACAAATATCTCAAATAAGTTTTTGAAGAAAAGCAGTTATGTATTCAAGTAGCTAGCTATGTTCAGCCAGCAGAAAATGAATACTTCTTTTCAACAGCTTTCTTTGTAAGACGTAGTTTATTATCTTGCGTTTTTGAAGCATAATTTCAAATTTTCTGCTAGCATGATTTTCAATTTTCGAAAAAAGTTTTTAAGCAAATTGTTCTGCCAGCAGAACATTTAATCAGATCTGTTTTATAGTGTTAGCATACTATCAGTGTAGAAATGTTCTGCCAGCAGAACAATGTATCCATTTTCTGCTGGCTGAACATTGCTAGCTATATGAAGACAGGACTGGGTTCTTTTTTTAAACTGTCTTAAGAGATATTTTACCTGCTAGCAGAAAAATTTAATAGCTCTATTTGTAGAATATTGTTTATTATCTTTTATAGTTGAAAGCATAAATTTGAATTTTATGCTAGCATGATTTTCAATAGTTTCTTAAGATAGTTTTTTAGCAAGTTGTTCTGCCAGCAGAACATTTGATCAGATCTGTTTTATATTGTTAGCATTCTTTCAGTTTTGTAATGTTCTGCCAGCAGAACAATGTATCCATTTTCTGCTGGCTGAACATAGGTAGCTATATGAAGTCAGGACTGGTTTTCTTTATAAAAGTCTTAAGGGATACTGTAGCTCTATTTATAGAATATGATACATTATCTTTTATAATTTTAAAGCACAAATTTAAATTTTCTGCTTGTATTGATTTCTGTATTTTTAAAGACAGTTGTTTAGCAAATTGTTCTGCCAGCAGAACATTTGATCAGATCTGTTTCATTTTGTAAGTGTACTTTCAGTTTTGTAATGTTCTGCCAGCAGAACAAATATCTCAAAAAAGTATTTGAAGAAAACCAGTTATGTATTCAAGAAGCAACCTATGTTCAGCCAGCAGAAAATGAATACATTGTTTTTTAATAGGTTTCTTTGTAAGATATAGTTTATTATCTTGTATTATTTGAAGCCTAATTTTGAATTTCTGCTGGTATGATTTTCGATAGTTTTCTAATGAGAGTGTTTTGACAAATTGTTCTGCCAGCAGAACATTTGATCAGTGGTTTTGTTAGTGTTTTGTTTTTGTAATGTCATTGCAGCATAACCATGTATCCATGTTCTGCTGGCTGAACTTGGCTAACTATATGAATAGTGAACATGTTGTCATAGTCTGTAGAGGCATTTGTTCTACCAGCAGAATATTTTACAGCAAATAATGTGTCCGTGTTCTGCTGGCTGAACATGGCTAGCTGCATTAAATATTGAATTAAAAATGAAATATATAAGCTGTATAAAGTGTACAAATTTGTCTTAATTTAATATTCAGGTGTGTTCAGCCAGCAGAACACTTTACTGTACTGAAGTATATAGCTTTCTACGTTATTTATTGAAATGTTTGATAAGTTATAAATATTTTTAATAAAATAGAAGTATTGATCCACAAAATTTGTGTTTCTTATGATCTGTTTGCATCCGTTTTGAAAAAATACCCTTCAATATATACCTTTAAAATCCCGAAATTGTGCCCTTAAATTGGGAATGATGAGACATTCCCTTTTTAAAATAGACACAGTTATTTATTTTTCTCTACTCAGTTTATCAATATTTATTGAATTTTAGCCATACATACCTTAAATATAAAAGCGGATTAATACCGAGTAATATTCAATCAATTGAATTGAAAGTCGGCCATATTGGATATTATCATGTGAGTTATGTAAACAAATCAGACATTTTAAATAATTTATGGCGAATTTCATCATTGTTCACAACTAGTTAGGCTCAGGAATTCAATATTATAACTGGATTTAACAAGGTAAATAAATTTCACTCGCTGTCACTGTCTGAAATACAGCGGATTCTCTTGATAAAAAGGTAGTTCCGGCACAACAGTGGATTATCAAAATGGTAATTTCACTGATTCAAAACAGTGGATTTTCAACTTTGATCTCACTGATATTTCCCTATATTTCATTGGTAGGCATAACATAAAAGAATATATTGAAATATACAAAAAAACACGTGAGTAAGAAACAAAGTTAGCTCTATTTCATCAGGAGCAAAATAATTAAAACTGTCCGGTGCAAAACAACTCAACAAAAGTTAAATAAGTTCAGTTACTTTCGCGATCGTCGCGACAGTAAATGTGTCTTATTTCAACATTTCTGAAGAATAACGACCATAGCCATACAAGATACATTAATTTATTGATCGAAGTGTGTGCAGTACCTGATGACATAAAATACACTTCAGTATTCTTATTTATTTATTTTGGGTCACTTCATGCGTTCATGCGTTCATACGCAATTCAGAAGTTTTCCGAACCGACATATGATAGTATTACGGCTTCCAGTTAGATATGTAAAGTATGCATAGTTACAGTTTGCTTCTTTTTGGAACATCACAACTTCTTGTTTTTACATTTGTTTCAAATTCTCTATGGCATATGACTAACACATTTCTGAAACTACTTAATTCGTCATATTAGTGAGTAACAAAATCGAAGGAAAGAACAGTCTGAATTTCCACTGAGAAAAGCACAATGCACTTCATAAGCTTTGTTTTCAATATTTATTTGTTTTGAGCACAGTATGTTTTGAAAAGACCTATTTCATCAAAACAGCTGAACAAATGATGTATCAAATCTATTGTAAAATCATTAGTTTTAATCAGAATTACAATCGTATCAGCCAACCTTCTCCTATGCAATTTATTGTGAATTTTTAAAGAGGAATAATTTCAGAGTTATTGCATTCTAGAAGATGTTCAGCTAATGGCTCAATAAAATGAACATTCATTTTTGTTACGAATGGCTGTTTAAACCACTCCACACATCAAAAGATCATCAATCAACCACTTCAATTCATCAACATATTTCATGCAAAAATATATTTGAAGAAAAAAGAAGACAATTTAGAAACTCTACGTACAATTAGCTAGTTTATTATAGTATTTCACGTGATCACTTCTGCTGTTTAATGCACACTTAATTAAGATACATGTCAAGCAATTTGCATGATCTATTTATATGTTTTCTGCACGAATTGTTTTGAAAATCATAACGGTTAAGATTGTTTTTAAACAAATAAACAAAATTGAGACTCAAAATCATTTGAGTATGTTTTTTGTTTATAATTCCTTCCTACGGAATGTTTTAACGTTTCATGTTCAGAATAGCTAATCCCGAATTTTTATTACAAATGCAAATCAAAATTAAGAAGTTTTCACTGTCTTACAGATTTCCATGTAAAAGAATGCCGGAGGTTTTCAATGCTATCTCAATTTTTATGTTATCAATTCTAATTCTTTTTTCGGGTACTGTAATGTCGTTCGTACGGATGGGAAATCATTGTGTCAGTGCGTTTTGTCATTAGTACGTTTACTTAATGACTAACTAGAATAATTATAGTTTGGAGCAAGTCTTGACAGATAGACAGATAAACAGGAAGTTGTGTAATTAAGTGAACAAACTTTTGCATTTTGTTAATATAATGGAAATCGTCTTGATTTTGTTAGCCGAAATCTCCATACTTTCCGAATTAATAGCAAATAGCTGGGCAACTGCACTTGACGTTTGCGCTTCCTATCGGGATTGTCTGTGAATACGTTTTGTTAATAAATCTCCATTGAGCAATATTTACCCTAGTCTGCAGTCAAGTACTAATGGATAATATTGTTGACAAAACGTTCGATAGATTGTCATTCCAGACGCTCATTATTGTAAGACCAATCCTTTTCAACCCACCACTGATCGATTTTTTGAAGAATAAAGACTATTAAAATTCACTGTGTTACAAGAAACCTGTTTCAATATTTAAGATTTCAAATAAATCGCAATACACATACGAAAGAAAGTGCCAATTATCCTACGAGTATACCTAAATTAGCCCAATTATATACATTGTATATCGTTTTTTTTTTCTGTAAATAATATCCATCCACTTTTTATGTAATAAAGTGATTAAATCCAAATTGTGCATATTATCTTTAGGCTAAGTTATACAAACAATGGAAATTGAAAGTTGTTAAAAGGTTTTGGTATTTGAGAAAATTTTTAACACGAGACGATATCCCATTGCGATTCAATCGTAACAACTCGGCCTTTTCCGACAACTTCGAATAAAAGACCTCGTATGCAAGTGTATGAATACACCAAATGGTAATTCGCCCCGGCTTTAATAAAAATATAAACAAACATGGCAGAACTGAAGCTGTGTTTGTCTTATGCATTAGAAAAAAATGAATTCAAAATAAATGTTAATTTAAAGTATAAACATGTAGAGGCTTTAAGAAATGTTTTCAATATAGCAGACACCACCTGTATTATAAAATAGTCCAATATGGCGCCTTCCATATTATTTCCGAGGAGACTTATTGAAGTCGCCCGAGGTGTTCCAAATGATTGCGATTGTCACTAAAATATTGTAACAGTTATATGTTGAAATTAAATCATGGTTTCAGGAGATCTGAATAATAATTCCAACCTTTCTTCAATAATATAGTGTTAGACCTGTTAACGTCAAACGGTTCGAATTTATTGGGGGAGTATTTAAAGTTTTTTTGTATGCAGTTTCATTCCAATACATATTTTTAAACATTCATTAAAATGTTAGAAAAACCATCAGCCCTACCTGCAGATAACTTATTTAAAATTAGTAATATACAATAACAATTCTCCTGATAATAGTCCTGTAAAACATTCATGAAGCAATGCTTTGCATAAAAAAATATAAAATGAAAGCGAGAGGAGTGTCGTCTTAAAACAGAAAATCTCTCAACTTTGTGATTTTTTTGCTCTGTTTGGATAATGTATTAGTTGTGGTATTGTTAATGTATTTTAGTGCCTTGTCTTCTGTACTTATGTGCGCTATCATTCATTTGGCAAACTATTAACACTATCAATGTCAAATTGAAATCCGTTTCCTGCAGGAACTTATGTCTCTTATATTCATTTTTTTATGTTTCCCATTAGTTTTTAAATGCATAATGAAATCAATATCGACTCTCTCCTAGGGAAAAAGTAACACACCTGTACTTTTAAAACTCTCTTTAGTGTTTCAACCCCTTTGTATTTTTCCTACACCCATGTCCATACGTGCCTAACTGAAGGGAAAAAAGGCAGAAAAAACGCTTATCAAATGACAAAATATGACACCTTACACGTATAAAAAGTCTTATAGAATTTGTTTTTATCATGTAAAATAAAAGAAAGAAAGAAAAAAAAAAACTCACGCTAAAACCTCTGAAAGGATCTTTTGGTATTCCCTGTTTGAACAACAGTTGCCTTTTAAGTTTACATTGGAACGAATGCGCATTTTACCCTAGTAACTGATACCCTGAGTTGGACTTAGAGACATACAGTTTACGGAAGTTGATTGTTCGAACGCGCAAGGCTTCAAACATAATAGTATACCCAATTACTGGACGACGTGAACGAATAAATCCAGGAAATGAAAAGTGGCCAAACTAGACACAATATCGGTGTCGCAGCTATAAATAATGGTAATGGAATTTAAATTTTATCCAATTAATAGGCTTAACTCAATCTGGCAGCAACAACTTGTTGAAAGACTAAGAAATAACTGACATCATAGTTTGGCATAGGGACAAGATCACATGTACACCACATTTCCTCTTCTAATTATGAGCAATGCACAAATTACTCCACAAAAAGATATATGATGGCCAGTTCGAAGCAAAACCAACGGACACGAATAACGTCAATTGATGTACTTTATCTTTTTGTCCTTAATATGTAAAAGAGCAGGTTCATAGTTTAAAATAGAGCATTAAATGCATAAAAAGTGTTGTTGTTTTTTTTCATTGTTGTTCTTATGCTTTTAAAGGTTCTGCACAAAATGTGTGACTGATAAACAGAGATAAAACGCACCAGTGATTGTGTAAATGTTTACTATCAATCCAATTACAGTATGACTATTCTTAAAAGACATCGCACTCAATGTTTAAGCATCTAATGTGATCATGACTATTGTTAATGCGACACATCCATCCTTCCATGAAGGCATCTCTTACAAGCATGAAGTTATAACGAAATCGATACAGGGATCCGTCGGATGTTATAAATCAGACAAGACGTATAGTCTGATTTGTAATGAAAAGAAATCCTGCAATTTATCAATGCTTGAGTACCTGCTAAAACAATATCCTAGAAAGAACAGAACTGAATTTTGTAGTCATCGTACGTGTGTTTTAATAAATAGTATAACGAGATAACAGATGAACAGGACATGAAATGCCCGCCCGCTTAGCTCAATAGGTAGAGCACTGGATTAGTAATCCATCGGTCGTTGGTTCGACACCTGGGCAGGGCAAAATTTCTCCGTGACAATTGTTCTCGGACATTGTGTCTAATGTTCATTTGCCTCTCACCGCTGATTCAGAGGAGATCATGTGGGAACAGTAGTCAGTCACTTGCGGAGAAATTGGCAATTACTGGTTAGTTATCCGGGAAAACCGGTTAGGTGGACTGACCGCCGAGATATAACATATGTTGAAATCGGCGTTAAACCTCAAAAACAAAAACAGGACATGAAATAATTATAATGATAATATTTTCTTTAAATGTTTAGACTCATCTACATATAAAACCAACTAAAACGTCAAAATGATGACAGAAAGCGTAGTGGCAGTCAAAATTACTTTATATAATGTGAAAGGTTGTCTTCAAAGTCGGCCTTTTATAATGAAGATTGCAAAGCATACTGTGTCGGATAGAGATAATGTAATGAGTTCAAACGAGTTCAGTCCAGGCGGCATGCAATCAGGTCTCTTTTGATTGCAAGCAATCAAATCACCTTTATGCGGAAATTCTGAGGCTGATTATATAGATATTTAGATAAAGACACTGACTCATTCAATCATTTCAAACGTAAAAGAAGCTGCTACTAGTCTTGTATCAAAGAGTTTCTTTCATAGAAAGCTTACTATACAGATTTCTTACAAAGAACTCATATTGTTAGTAAATGTTTTTTTTCATTACAAGACAGCAAGTTTGATATTATAACTTGCTGCGTTTCTTATAATTTGTATTACTTTTCTGATATATTAATCGTTACAAAGCCACTTTGTCAGTGCTTTTGTCAAGTAGATGTTAGTAATGAGTAGTATAATTGACTATTATTTAAAAACGTGTCCGGACAAGCCGACACGCAATCAGTTAAAAAATAAAAGTTTTTATGTTAACTATCAGTTAAAAGAACACAGACTAAAACTAATCATTCAACTTGTCTGTCCCAGTGATACATCTTGGTTATGCAACTAGAGAAACGCTTGTTTTAACCATTCGATTTAAATTGTATAGTGCATTCTGGTATAGTTGATATAAAAAGAATAATACATGACAGACAATATAATGTTAGGTATGTTGGAAAACAAACATATGGTAGACACATAATGATATTGTCAGGTTTGCCCGTAAAATTCCCTCTATCTATATTCAAATTGATATTAAAATTCCTCTTAATACCCTATTGGAAATATGAATAATTATTTGATAGGAAATTCGTTTTACCTGCAAACAAATTAGAAAGTTTTGAATAATGAAACGCTCTAGGCTGGAACTTGTGATTGAATACTATAAATGTGTTGTAATCGAGTCAGTTATATTAAATTATTGAATCATATTGAGCAACAAAGGATTTAAATAAGGTACAGGGGATATCTTTTTTTCAAGAAGTAATAAAACGAAAAGAAAAAGACAGGGAGCAAATTTTAAAACAAAATTACTATAGAGTGTATCGAAGGTATTGCCTAAGGTTAAATTGTTAACCTAGTCACCTCGAAAGAAACTATTTCTCTTCAGGATGAAAGTTCTGTACTAGACCCCCAATGCTTTAAATGCTTAAACTGTTCATTTGCCTAGACCATCTGTGAGAGCAATTTGTTCTCTAGGTGCCACGATTACAGATAGTTTGTTAAACCAACGTACTAACCACTGAGCCAAAGAATGGTTTCACTGACACGCTTCTCAGAGGTTGTATCTATACAAACACAGTCGCGCATTACACTTGACCTTCAGCATATTATTTAATAGGTACATGCTAATGCGACTGGAAACAAGCAGATTGAGAATCATAATAACTTATTCATTAATAACTGATAGTAGCTACTTTTGACAAATGTGGCTCCCACAACACGCATGAAGGGGGGATAATTGTATAAGAGCGCCCTTTTGTTGCAAGGTCGAACCCACTTTATTGATATAAACTTTTAGTGATCGAATATAAATAAAACATTATCAAACATGATTTTTAATATCGATTAATAGTGTCATCATTGTTTCAGTTTACCTTCATTAAATTTCAGTATGTTTTGATACAAAGATTGACATAGTGATAAACAATTATAGTCAGTCACAACTTTTCTCTTTATTTTAGCTATACCTTTGGCTTTATCAAAATAGGACCAAGAATGTGATACTGTTTTTCAGCACAAACTAACTGCGACTCGATTTAAATGGGGATAAAGCTTAAGCAAAACAATAACATAATACTATGCTCTTTTGTATCTGTAAATCTGAACTAAATGAAAAAGAGTTGAATGCTGTGTTTATTCGTTTTCACTTCAGAGCCAGAAAACAAGGACATCATGTATGCCCATTTTCCGATGTATTTAAATTAGGTCAAACTTTGTAGTCTGGTGGATCTTAAATAGAATAAGAAATTTGCACTGGTTTGGCCATGTGTTTTTATTGTTGACGTCGCTTTTTTTCAAAACATATTCTTTTGAAATTTTAGAGATAATCATGACATTGTAAAAATACATAAAAATCTTTTGAAGATTTGATTGAAAATATGACATTATATGTTTGTGTTTCTTTGTTCGTTTGTCTGTTTTTTTTTAAATGGAGCTGGTGACTTATTTTTTGAATTTGTATGACCTACTTTCGAACTCGTCCCAGACACAGTTTCTCATTCATTTTTATCAAGTTTGATAGAGACTGAATATAAAATAGGCCTCTTAATGTTTGCAAGCTAAAATATTAACGACTGACATCACATAACCGACAACAGACGATGGACCACCGGTGCCGGATAACCGACGATAGACAAAAGATAAACTTTACATTATGGACAA
The DNA here is from genome assembly GCA_012932295.1 of Cyclina sinensis. Lineage (NCBI taxonomy): Eukaryota > Metazoa > Mollusca > Bivalvia > Venerida > Veneridae > Cyclina > Cyclina sinensis. The sequence continues at coordinate 14,772,284 of JAAONU010000005.1, forward strand.
CAGATAGATAGATAGATAGATAGATAGATTTCGGTAAAAGAGTACATAGAAAACATGGTAATAACATGATGCATGATATAACAAAAACACTGGATACATAAAAATTATAGACCATGTTATACACAAATACCAGGGATAACACAAAAAAGAAACAAATATACCATTTTCCTTATTTCCATTGTGGTCCCTGTTATTGGCGGCTCGACACAGGAAGTCATGTATGTTTAATTATGACAAAAAATACGAATAATTATATTACAACTTGAAAAAAATGAAAGATAAGCAGTCGAAGGACAACAGATTATTGACAACAGTCACTCAGTAAAAGATGATTGACAACAAATGACGGACGAGGACATCAGACGATTGATAAGAGACGATGGACAATATGCGACAGACAAAGGTTAGAAAAAAAACCCCAATATTAGCACCCTGTGTTTCGGTGAACCTGTATGTAACAACACAAAGTCAAATGAACCTGTGTTTTACGTCATTATACCAAACGAACCTCTGTTAACGACAACATGTCAAAGGAGCATGTTTTAAACGACATCGTGTCAAAGATCCTGTATTTAACGACATCATGCCAAAGAAACTTGTCACGGCTTTTTCGAGTTGATTTTACATATGTTTATCTCGAAGTGTTAAGTATGTTTGAAGTTACTTATTAATAATCATTGTTTGCGTTGGCTATTGCCAATGAAAAGATGACAAATTGTCAGCATCACGTTACTGTATTTTCTTGCTTTCATAATTTCAGTTTGTTTACACACTTAATCCGCGATTTCATCACAAATCGGCAACATGATATTAAGCTTGAAATGTATGAGTTACCAGATAGAATTGCACAGCTGTTTCGTTTGTTTTTCTCCCGATTGACAAGATCGTCTGCAACTGCATTTCGACGGCTTTGGCGTGGATAACCACCAAACTGTTAACAATAAACTTAAGATAAAATATCAGAAACATGGTTTTCAAATTTACAACTTATGAAAATGATACATGGTTACTATAGTCGTATTAGTAAGCACACTTGCAATTAAAACAAGTGGACAAGTACAAATGGCATGAGTGGCAAAATCCATTAAAGCGGTAAGCAATACAATGATAACAAAATAATATCTCAGTCAAACGCGTACACTACATCAATAGAAGCAAAGATGATGTTAATGTATTTCTAATTTAATAAAATAGATAACTGAGTTAAAATGACAACTACGCAAGTATTAATACCATTCGAAGTCAGGGTATAAACAATGAAGAAAAAAATACAAAAGTGACAAGTGATCTTTTATAATACAATACTGTTAAGTCATTTTTGTGAGTATCGATCGTGGAGTGTCATAGGTATTGCTAAACACTTTCCCAATTATTGTGTGTCCATATCACTAACATTTATATTTGTTGCGTGACATGCGCCTCCAAGTATTTGCATTATCATTAAAAAAACAATGTTTTAACTCTGAGAATTTCCAATATCCATTTTTGATACCCACGAATGCGTGCAACGGCTAAATGGCATCTCGTGGTGGACCTAAACTTAACTCGGTATCAAAAAAAGGAAAAATATAAAATCTTAGAATCGCATGTCTCGACACGCTGAAATGGTGATGATGAAGAGCTAATTGAGTCTGCCATGTTTATTTACAATGAGGCTGAATCGAGAGCATTTGTGTGAGTCATGTGAACATTAAGGCATAACTAAGATTTATTTGTTCATGTACGTTCGTTTCAAAAATATTTCGGAGTGTTTCACATTGATAAAGTGTTTGTTTTTGATGGTAATAGTTGTTTCTTAATAACATAGGTCGAACAAACTTTTTACTAAACGTAAAAGATATTGCCATTTTAATTATTTAAGTGTTCTTTTAGTCATTTTTTTATTTAACATCTGTTTTAGTTTATTCTCACTGCCTTGTTTTCAGTTCCGAGCACGCCTTACTAATAAAAGAATATGGAAAAAGAATATGGAACAGTTGCATTAAAAAGTCTATATATTAATATACCATCCTGAAATGCATTGAAGTAACAAATTAGCAGACTATTTAATAACCGGTCTTGCTTCTTGCTGGCAAAGTTTTTCAATTCTTGCAGCTTAATCGATATATATAAATCAGCAATAAAATTATTTCCTAATCCTTGATAATAAAAGAAGCCTTGAGCAAAAGGAAATTGCAAGCCTGGGTTTTGGGATTATGAGAAAGAAGCATAACAAAACTCACGAAATGGCAACATTCCAAGATTAAATTCCGCTGTTTCATCTCAGGAGGGTGATATTCAGTTCCACTAATATCCAGGAAAACATTTTAGAATAGAGATTCCTGAGTGACCTTTAGGAGCACATACGTTTGATTAAATTAATTTATTAACTAAATTTAGTTTAATTTAATTTAATTTAAAGCAGATATAACCAAGATGTTAATAATCTACCTTAAGGAAAGCAATTCATACAAACAGTGCTCCATAACTCACTGTTAAGATTGTTTGCATGAAAACAAATTTAAAAGAAAATACGTCCCTCCTTAGAGTTTGTAAAGCTGGTGCTCTGGCAAGTTTAAAATGCAAATAGTTTGAGAATTGACATGAACATAAACAAAGATGAAACTTGTTATATTTTAGTTGGCTATGCAGGAAAAAAATAGAAAAACGAAAAGGGAGAAATATTATTTTAAAGTCTATCTGGTGAACATTTATATAAAACTATTGCAAAATTCATTCTTGGTGTTACAGAGTTAAGGAGCAGACAGGAACATAAAATTTAGCATTGGTATTCTGTATTACTCGGACACTGTTTTTTATCAAACCTTGACATTGTCTTTAGACACACGGTTCTAGTTTTTGTTCTTCGAGTGACGAACATATTTGGCAATGTATTATCAGTATCCTACATAGAATTGCAGAATTACAGAGCGGTGTGTATTGTAGCTGGACGCTTTAAATATCAATATATACATTTTAAATGATTTGAATATCTTTCCTTTACGACAAGTTTGCAGTGGGATTTTAGCACGACAGGAATATAACTTTAAAACGTTCATGTAAATTCTTGGGTTCTATGTTTGCTTTATATAGCACATAAATAATAGATTTTCTTCCTCAAATAGCGTAAGCTTAAGAATTGCTATAAACCAAAATACCTTACATGATGGAAAACTCGAAATCAGGATATTTTGTCAAGATATATTCTTGACAAGAGGTATGTGTGGATCCAAGGATGCATGTTTTATCCTATATTAACTGGACCATGTTAATATTATCATATGATGCACAACTTTCACTTACGCTAAGATTTTACCAAAATTTACAGTAAAAAAAAATAAAGTTACAGAATTTGAACAAACGAGAAGAAAAAATATCTTTAGTGTATTTCATTTCGGCGTCTCGAAACTTACTGAAGGGTTTTTAGAGCGACTGCTTTAGACTCACGTCAAATGAACTGAATTTTAAAAAAAAAACTTTTAGACTCAAATCAATAGATCTGAATTAGATAAACTGCTTTGACTCGCATTGAGTGATCTGAATTAGAGAACTGCGTTTAACTATAAACAAGTAAAGGGATCTGAACAAGAAAAAACTACTAGATACTCACATAGAAGGATCTGAACTGGAAACTGTTCGAAACAAAGATAAAAAAAGATCTGAACAACAAAAACTGCCTAAGACTCACCTTAAGTAATCTGAACTAGATGAAGTGTTTGAGACTCACATACCGATGATAATTATAAAGAAATGAATTCATTTCCGTTTATTTTCCCATGTGTATCCTTATAAACATTTTAACCTTTATGTCGCCCTATGATATCTGTTGAGACATATTTATATATAATAATGTAAGACTTACATCTGTAAACTAAGTAACTCCTGAGGCGGTGCCAATAATTTTGACAGTCTTTGTTAAGGTCTTGTACCGGATAATTGAAGCAAATTAAGATGTAGCCTTACGCATCCACATACGAATATGTTTTAAGTATTTCATTCCGTATCTTTTTGTACAAATATGATCCCTGGCATGATAATTCAAACAAGAAGATGTCTTATTGTTTTCCCTCTTGTTGTCATGGCACAACAAATGAAATAGAATTTGTTTACCAATCATGGTAGAGCAAAGTATAAGGAATAGCCCTGCCAACATTTATAAAAGAAAAGGTTGCTTAATGCTAAAATGTAGACAACGAACATCAAAACCCATTACATACGTTCATCCTGAACACATTTTGCTGAGGTGAGATTTAACTGAGATACTATCTATGTGTGTTTGATCCATGTTTGATGAAGGATGTAAAAATAGTAATAGTAATATCAGATGCAACATTTCAAGAGACATAGTTTTCATACTGACAAACAATTATACAGATATTCTGAGTACCTTTGATTAAATTTCGCCATTAATTCTGATCGTAGCTTGTTTCATTATCAATAAACATTGAGTTATTAAATTGATTTCAACACATCTCTAATTGAAAATTTGTGCAAAGTTAAGATATGTTGATATTTGGATTCACAAAACATTTGAAATAAATTTTAACTGTCATATTAAATCGTGTGAGTTATGAAAGTTATGTAGAGAAAAGATTTCTTCTGTAAAATTTAGAAAATTGCATTTACAATGTTCCATCTTCGAAGTTAACATAAATTAAATTATCATTGGACATTGATAGCTTTGCGGTGTTAATAAAAAAAAATCAATTTCTTGTGATTTAGCTGTTTTTGCTTATATTTGTGCTTCATTTCTCTGTTTCCCTGTAATGCCAATGGGCATTACGATTCAAATAAAAATTTTAATGACAAAATGATATGCTGCTCAAGTGACTGATAAACTGTGTAGAGAAAAATAAATGTTATTTGATGAAAGTGTATTCAGTTTATTTCAGCAGAAGTAAAGTTATTATATGTATTGGAGATTGTCTGCACTTTTTTTGTGCGGAGTGACCAAAGTACGCATTAACTGATTTGGGGCTCACCATGGGGAATTTATTGAAGGCCCTGAGCAAAAATGTCATAAAATACCCATTTTTGACGTGTTGGCATAAAATAAAAAGAAAATTTGTTTGTTTTTTAGTGGAAGATGGGAATTTGTTTCATCTCGTGAACACCATATGTTTATATTTTCACTCGTGGCTGCGCCACTCGTGAAAATATCACATATGGTGTTCACTCGATGAAATAAATTCTCATCTTCCACAAAAACAAACAAATATCCTCTATTTAATGAAGCAGTAAATTGATTTATTCAAGTAGATTCTAAATTATTTTGAAATGCCGTCTAAAGGTCGTCTAAATGTTAAAGAATACTTTTGCATTTGTCTATTACGAAACTAAAACTGAATAAAGAGTTCTAATAGAAGAAAAATTAAAGTGAAATATGTCTTCAAAGTGACCATCACTGTTTTGAAATATACATTAACCATTTGTTTCTAATCACAGAAAAACAAAAATTGTTTAGGTTATAGCTAAATTAAATGATTGCATATAACAGTTTCATTCCTATTGAACATAGTTGCAAAATGATAAAATCTTTTTTGACTAGCCCAGTCTTTTATAAATGTTCAGTTAAACTTTGTATGATAATTTTTTGTATACTTTGAAGAAAACAATAGTATGTTATTTTTTGGTGAAAGCTACAATATTTCTAAACATATATAATGTTTCAAACATTTCTCATGACCATAAAATTTCCGTTCTTTTTGAACACATATGTCACTTTAAAATAAACCCCACCTTCGATACACATTGCCACAGTGAGTCATATTTTTCTGTAATCGTCAAGGGAAAAAATAAGAAACTGAAAATAATCAAACAGAAATAAAGATACTTCAGATGATGCTATTTGTAGTCACTTAATTAAAGTTAATTTAGTCTGACTAAAACCCTACAACTTTATATAATTATCAAGTGAGTAAGAAGTTTGCAAACTATCAAATTGCATAACAACTGAACATCTCTTGAAACTTTTAATTACACTGTCGAGATTCTGAGCATATAACTATTTTATAACTGTATTGCACGTTCAAATTTCCGCTGAAAATGCGCAACTAATTACGATTTGCATTTTTTGTTGTTATTTCTTATAATTAGAAATTAATGTGTTTTGTGCACGAACTATTTTGTTCAGACGGTTTAACCTTGTTTCTTTTCTCTGTTCGGTAGTGTAGAAAAAAAATACATGTTAACGTTGAATTGACATTGTAAATGTCTACATTATACAGGCTTAAATTCTTTTGATATATTCTCGCTGATAGGTCGTACTTATATCGAAATTAAAGAGTATTATTAAGGAATTCCAATTTATTATAAATTGAAATCCAATTTAGTTGGCCTGCTTTGCAAAGGCACTTAGTAATAACAGTAATATTTCCTATGGTATGGTTATACGAGAAAAGTTATAATTTATAATCAAAGCAATACCTTATGTTGATTTAGAAACTTAAATATAAACGTTCAAAATTTCTCTAGCAAACTTATTACACTCAAATTACAAAAGGAAATGACCGCAATCATAAAATGTAACTCTTAAGAAAGAAATGTCAAGACGCTGTCTTTTACGACAGACATCAAAACCGGATGTCACTGTGGGCAAAAGTGAGTGATAGAAACCCTAAAAGAATAACAATATAAGATTTATCTCCTTTACAGGAAAAGGTTTTCGATATTTTTGATGTAAATTAAGCTATAGTCTACACGAAAGGAAATAAAAAAGAAGAAATGACAGACAATGACCCAATTTTACTGTTTTAAGAGAAAACAAAACATCATTTAACTTAATTGTAATTGCAAATTATTGTTGTTTTATTGCCCATAATTTATTTAAATGCTTATTTTATGTTGCAATATTGCTTTTTGTTTGCATGTCTATTTTAATTTGGTTTTCCTTATAGTGTGTTTTTCCATCAGCTCGGAATAACACACGACAGTCGCATTAACTTCTCCAAATCATCATTCTGAAACTATACTTATTTTTGGTAAACAGTGCAGTTAGTTGTTTTTAGCTCACCTGAGCACAACGTGCTCTTCGTCCTCCGTCGTCGTGCGTAAGTGATTAGCGCATCTTCTCTGAAACCACTCGGCCAAAATTAATAAAACTTGGCAGTGATATTCCCTCCATAAAGCTCTACTAAATGTATTTAAAGAATTAAGTTTTATACAGAACTCTGGTTTCAGTTGTAACCAAGGAAAAATCTTTCAAAATATTCTTGTATGAAACCACAAGAGATAGAGGTTAGTCATTTTGCATCATCTAGAGGTCCTCTATCAAAATAATTCTAATTATGTCCCTGGGTTTAAAACTGGCCACGCCCTAGGGGTCAAATGTGTTACATAAAAATGTATAGAAAAAAATAGGAATCTTCTTCTCTGAAAACAGAAGGCCCTTATTCTAAATTTTTGCACAAAGTATTGTCTAGTAACTTTACCAGAATTGTTAAAATTATGCTCCTGGGGTCAAACTGAGCCCGCCCAAGGGGTCACTTGTATAGGAAAAACATAAAAAATCTTCTTGTATGAAACTACTACGCTTTGGGATTTGATACTTAGCATACAGATTCACCTTAGAGCTCCACAACAAATATTGTTCAAATAATGCCCCCCAGGGGTCACAAATGGCTCCACCCCAGAGGTAACTTGATTTTGATAAAAGCCTATATAGAAAAAACTTTGAAAAGTTATGAAAACACAAGGCCTAGTGCTTATATGTTTCGCATTGAGCTTCATCTAGAAGTTCTCAACTAAGATTGTTCAAATAATGCCGTTGTGGTCAAAACTGACCCCATCTCAGGGTTCACTTGATTTTTGTAAAGACTTGCATAAAAAATAACAATGCCTAGTTTTAAGATATCTGATGTGTAACCTGGCCTAGTAGAGCTCTAGACCTCTATCAAAATTGTCTTTGATCCTGGGTCACCAGTACTAAAAATAAACTTTTCAAATTTTTGTCTTAGAGCCTTAAATTATTGGCAGATATCTTAGACATTTAGTATATAAGCACTTTGCATGAATCTCTACTATTCACCTGGGTCAACTCAAGGTCACTTAGACTAAAAAAAGATATTTGTACTTTTCCCCGTAGAGCATGTATTTATTGATCAATATCTGAGATATTTGGTTTGTAGGTAACTTGCAAGGACACTTACCCTTAAGTGTAAGTTAATTTCACAGGGTCATGGTCAAGATCATTTAGGCTAAAAATAGGTTTTTCTACTTATTGCTATATAGTATTTATTGTTTGGTTGCTATTTTAAATATTTGGTATGAAGACACCTTGCATGAACCTCTTCCATTAAAATTGGGTTAAGGTCACCGAGGCTAAAAAACAGATTAATTTACTTTACATCATACAGCTTTCATTTTTGATTTTTTTGTGTTGAGGTTTCTTAAATGGACCTTTACCCTTAGGTGCGATTTTAGGCCAAATGGTCATGGTCACAGCCACTGCAGCTAATAATAGATTTTTCTACTTTCAGTCATAGAGATTTTTTTATCAATTGATATTTTAAATATTTGGTATATAAATACCTTGCGGGAACTTGTTCCTTTAAATTCAGGTTAAGGTTACAGAGGCTAAAAGTAGATTAATGTACTTTAGAACCTTCATTAATATGCCAATATCTTTGATGTTTAGTATGTAGGTTCCTTGCATGGTCCTCTACCATTAGGTAAGTTTTAGGTCACTGAGTCAAGATCAAGGTCTCTGCAGCTTATAATAGATTTTTCTACTATCTGCCATAGATACTTTATTTAATGACTGATATTTTAGATATTTGGCCATTTAAATTGGGGTTAAAGCCACTTATGCTAGAAGTAGATTTATCTACTTAAAACATTACCGCATATAGCCTCCATTCATAGACCAATATCGTTGACATTTAATCTGTAGGTTTCTTGCATGGAAATCTACCCTTAGTTTTTTTTTCTTCCACTGGGTCAAGGTCACTGCAGATAATAATATAATTTTCTACTTTCTATCATAGAGATTTGATTTATTGAATGATATTTTAGATATTTGGTTTGCAGGCTCCTATTTTCAATTAAAAAATGTAATACTGCTTCTGACGTTTGCATAACAGCATATCTACAAAAATACTCAGGTGAACGATCCATGGCCATTATGGCCCTCTTGTTTAATAACATGCAAGCGTAAGTGTAAATTAGTTTTTTAGTGATTCTTCAGAAGAACTGCCATTCACTTTGAAGAAAAACTTGACAAGTTGATAAACAATCATTTGTTAAGACTAGCATTTTTTGTTAAAGTTAAAAATGAGAAAAAGCAAATTTAATAAATAAAAAAATAAATACATAAATAAATAATTAAAAAAACAAATAAACAGATAAATAACTAAATAAAAGTGATAATATTAATAATAATTATAATAGAATAAAATACGGAGCGTATTCCCGAATTAACGTAATGTTTTTAATTAATTTATTTGAATATAAACTTTTGAACAGATAAAAAGATCTTTTTATACATGGTTGTTTAAATTTATAGTGTATGCAACATGCCTGTAGAAATATGAAAACAATTTGAATATTTATTCAATCATTTTATAAACAAGTTGCTTAATTAATTGGTAATAAACGAGTACAATGCGAGTATTATGCTCATAATTCTTCAACTCTTCGCAGTGATAGTAATATAAAATATATAGAAAATAATACATTAACATGTGTACGGACGAAAGTGACAAGTTGCTCTTTGAACATGTTCATAAGGATCCTAGATATTTAGAATTATTCTACTAAATACATTCTACAAAGAAAACAAAACAAAACAAGAACAAAAGAAAAACAAATCAAATACTAAAACTACATAAATAAAACCTTCGCAGTTGCATTCAATTCTACTAAATACAAAGAAAACAAAACAAAACAAGTACAAAAGAAAAACAAATCAAAAACTTAAACTACATAAATAAAACCTTCGCAGTTGCATTCAAAATATTTTCACCAATGCTTATACGGCTTTGAATGTTTGAACTGTTCCCTTTCAGCTTTCACAATTCTTTAAAAGTTCTTTAAACAATTGCATTAATATTTACAGTAAAAACTCGATGAAAAAGGGACTGAAATCTATTTCTGGTGTTAGTAAATGTGACTAATTAAATATATATTTGTGTCTATCTAGCTGCAGAAACACATACGTGATAGGCTACATATATTCTTTCATCAGCTGGTAATCTCTTTTTAGTCTTAGCACCTGAATCGATGAATGTATATGAAAGACTCAATTATTTTCACTAATCCATCATAATAAAAGAAGCCTTAAGCACTGGGAAATTGCAAGCTTGGGTACTGAAATCGAACGGAAAGAAACGTAACAAAACTGAGTCACGAAACTGCACAATTCCTAGACTTATTCCGGCTTATTTGTCTCGTAATGGTTGTATTTCTTTTATAAAGACATGTTTGCAGTAAAAGCTCATGACTGGCCATAGAAGCTTGAGCTCACATTCAATGCAGTTATAACTAATTATTTGTTAATAAACCACTATTAAAAAGTTCATTCAAAAGTTGAGGTTATCATTAATCAAAATCATTTTTATTGACGCATCGGTTATGATATTTCTAAAACAAAAATAAATAAATTAATTAAAATAAACATAAAAATTATAAGATGTCATGAATAACTCACAAGCATTTTTGTCCGTTTTTGCTGTCATTGTGTTATAATAATGTATCTTAGATGTAGACCTCCTGTATATATTTGTGAAATCGGTTAAGTAAATACCGAAGTATGTTAGAGCCTGAAAATGTTATATAGGCTAAAGGTTTACAACTCGTGTAAAAATGTACACATAATTGCATACATGTTTTCGTCCTGTATTGAATGTGCAATGTTTTACAATGCAAGCTTATAAACATAACGCTTAGTCTTTAAGAGTTTAAAAGTGAAGAAACGTGATAAAATTTAGTAATTTAGTTTTTTTTTCATTTTTGTTGCCTAAATACACCTTTTTACCTGAGAAATATAATGTTTATGAATTCATATGCCATATGCAAATTTTCAACATACATTGATTTGCATTGCGTAAAAATCGTTTGGTAACCATTCTGTACTTACACGAGGAAACTGGTAAACTGCCAACATGCCCAAAAATGATATAGAGTATTTTATAATCAAAAGATAATATTTTAACAAGTATTAATTGGTTTGAATATTCTTCAGATATGAATTAAATGTCTGGGCGAATTTCACTTGCAGTATTATCTTTGTTAAAAGCAATATTCGAAAATGCAATTATACTTATAATGAACGAACGAAATGTTAATTTATACAATATAACTCGAAATCTAGACTATTTGTCTGGAGAAATGCTTTGAAGTTTGCTTGAAGAGAGCTGAAATTGTATTGATTGGACTTCTCGGAGTAATTTTGTAGACCTGATACTCTCATCCTTACCGTCTATAGCTATGTCTTTCAAAAAATATTAATGCAAATTTGGAAGAAAATGCTGCTGCAAACTCATTCTGATGCAAAGACATTTCTGAGAAAATTCTATAAAACTTCAAATCGATATGACGTTATCAAGTATTTTTTCCGTTCCTGCTAAATACATAGAACAAAATGTAATCAGCGTGACTCGATTGAACTAAACGTGTGTCTTAATGCAGTGCTATAACGTAAAAATACTGTTCTGTCAGGATGTTATTTGTAATCAATCAAAATTAAATTTTAACTTCAAACGTTTACAAACAGTAGACAGTAACATAAGCATAAAGGGGCTTTTATGCTTATAAACGAAGGCTGATCATAAAATCTTATGGCTGAAAACTCAAACAAGAATTTTCAAAACGATTTACAAATTATGCTTGGTATTCATTTCCTTACCAAGGTAGATAATTGATCTAGATTGAGAAAATACAATGCGTTAAATATTTTAAATTGTCCGCAGATACTATTTCTATTGATAATTCATGATTTCACTAAAAAGAACTAGCCATGAAATGATTCAATATTGAAGAAATGCTCGTCGAATTTTTTGTCATTATTCGGTTTCATTGTCTATAAGAAACTGATTTAGACCTGCAGGTTAATATGCACTTGATGCTGTGAGCCCGACGAAACAAACGGATCATTTTGACATTACGCTAAATGTACTAAAAGGCTTGTTTTGAGAAATTAAACGATTACCATTAAATTTCGGTACACGACTTATCTTTACATGTCCTACATTCTAGTTTAGCATTAGGAACGTTTACTTATCTGTTCCTTTGCAATTGAGGGAAGAAAATCCTTTTTGAAAGTGCAGGGAAGGAAAGCTTAATATACTGCCCACCAGAAACAACTATAATTTGAAGGGTCTGACGGTGTTGGTTCCTTTTTTTCAAGGATTTATTTTTTTTGTATTGTTCAAGGAACTTGCCATGAGCTGTTTTAGCAGTGGAGGCCCATACAACCTTTACTTTTCATCCTTTAATCATCTACTCAAATCCTCAAAAAAAGCGGATACTTGGTTTAGTGGGTTTCGAAGCCTTCATCGGAAACATTATTCTTAATGAAAACACATACGAAATTGACCCTATTGATCCATTTAAAAAAACACAACAGGTATAATCAACTTGGTATGCTCAAACAACATTTAACATTTGGAAATTCTATTGCATCTGGTCATGTGTAAGTGACTGCAAAATGATCGAATACTTTGTTAAGGTCAGAAGTACAACGAATGATACATTGGTTGTATTTTTGTTCTGCATAGAGACTGGGTATTATTTATTAATTCGCTGAGATGAAAATAGTTCGTGCCTAGTCTAAAAGCGGACTTTACTGTATATTTCAATTGAATACTTTGTCCAAGTAAAGGTGTACAATGAGTGATACATTGGTAGTACTATTGAACTGCAGAAACTGGGGATAAATAATTGATTCACTGTGATGAAAATAGTTGTACCCTTTTTAAGTTACTATATCGATGTTTTGCATCTTGGTGCATTCCAATCAATATGTAGTACAAACACGTCATCAAATAAAAAATAACAATCTTTACACAAATCCCACAGTCATTTTCACAAATAAATAGTTTCTGCCGGTGAATTCGCTGTTGTCTTGATTTCATTATCATCCTACACGTGGAGCCTACAAATTTTACTAGAGCAACGCTATACTTGAATGAACTCCCTGCACAGTCACGTAGCTTATCTCGTCCAAATGTCGTCACAGAACAAAATGGCTTTACTCAGATTCGATTTAAGAAGGCGCAAGTAGTCCTGGAAGAAGTTTTTTTCAGAGTATGGTATAGCAGTTGTCTAAGAGAGTGACAGTAAGTAAATCATTAGTTTACTGTTGCATGGTTACTTAATGTAAGTGAGCTGGAGTTATGGTTCTTGTGCATTGCACTCCGTCTCATCACCAACAACCTATATTCCAAGTTTGAAGTCAATGCCTTGTTTACTTTTACCGTCATGCTCCGGACAAACTGGGGACGGACGGACTGACGGACGGACAATTCCATAACTATTTGCCTCTCTTCGGGGGCATAAAAATGTTTGAAGACTAATCTTTTCACAACGCTTTATAACTTGATGAGCATTCGGTGTATATAAATTATGACTTTTAGCAGTTATGCCAGTTCTGCCTTATAGTTGCAACACTCCAATATAACATTGTTTATTTCCAATATTTGTCATGGAAGTGTTTTACAGCTATGCGCAAGAAACGACAAAAGCTGAATCACAGTGCCTTTTTGGTTAGAAAAAATCCATTTCATTTTGTACATACCAAAAAAAAAACAAAAACACAAGAAATCGTTCAAAATTTACAATTATAATACATTGTAAAATTAGTCGAACCCATCAAAGGTAAAACTAGCAATATTTTTACCTTCCTTGATAAAGCTTGCATTGCTATATTACACAACGTTGTATTCATTTACAGGTTATATTATGACTGACAGATGAGCTAAACTTATGCATACAATAAAAAGCATCATATTAGAGAAAGGGCAATTATTTGGTTGAAACCGAATAACATTCACCAAGAGGTAGGTGATCATTTTTTTGTCGTTTAGTTTTCTTCGTCAGGTAGGCGTAGAACTGTTTTTGTCACGACAACGGTTCAGGAGAGCATTGAAAAATCTGTTAACTCCTGAAAACTGAAGTCAAAGGTTAAAGCAGTCACAAAACCTTTGGTAGTGTAACTGACATACAACAATTTAGTTACGGGTTACGAAACGAAGATAAGTTACAGTAAGCTAAAATAAAAAGTAAGTAACCAATTCTGGTCCACGAGAAATACCAAAAACGACCAACTATTGGAAAAGAAAGCAAGGTTCTGTATGGAATATTTCTTTTTTTAAAAGCTAAAGTGCCATAAATTAACGGCCGTACCAGAAGCTATTTTATGTTACTAAAAATTGATACAATTAATCAATTTGGCTAAGGTTTTTTACTTAGAATGTTACATTCAGGTACACATGGATTAGTTTCTGCCTGAGCGCAGTCAAGACTTTTTCAATAAAACGAAACAAAGCTAACAGTCTATTGACAGAATTATTTGCTTAATTAAATTTGTATTTTAGAAAAGGAAATTGATACATATTGTCTCATTCCAGGGTAAACATAGATGAAGGAAATAATGAAAAGGCCCGTTTCAAGTTGAATGTTTACTACAGGTTAGATATATTAGTTTAATGTATTTTGCAGGAAGCTCCAATCGAATTAATAGTTTTCTTAATGTTTACTTCCAGACAAAATGGGACGTTAAGGCAAATTATTTGCTACTGATTTATTAGACACAAACTACTTGTCTGTTCTTTTTTATTTCAGCTTTCACTTAGATACCAGACAATAAATTTATATCCTTTTAGTATAGAAAATAAAATTGCATTATATTAATAGTGTATATTGAAGCCTTTGCTATATGAATTCTTTATCATACATATCAATTATTTAAATGTCAAAAAGATAAATGAAGAGCGAAAGGTTTACGTTGAAGACGGACTAATTATACATCAACATTCATTTATATGTCGTCGTATATTTCTATTGAGGTAATAATCTACTACGACAAGAGTTAATGGAGAGAACCTTTGATGAATACATAACAGTAGTCTTGGAAAAAAACGTTTATATAAGAAATGTTTTTTTATCAAATAAATGTACAGACATATTAACATTTCTTTCAGAGAAAAGTTGAGAACCTTACTATATTTAGCATCTTACTAATTCAAATATGTTACTTTTATTTATTTCGTTTTTACTTTATACAGGGACACAAGTTTTGTAAAAGTATTTAACATATTTAGCTAACCAAAAGACATTATCAAGCTTCCTTTTAAATGTATTGAATAAACCAACCCAAAAGCAAAAACATTTCATCAAATAAGATCTGCGTTCATTTTTTCCGATGAAAATCTTAGAAACCCAGAAAGGTTATTGAACGTTATGTTCTGGTAGTACCATATAAGCTTAAAAGTTCATTTATAATTTGTTTTAAATTAGTGTTAATAGACGTCGAACTACTTCTATCGATGTCTTTATTTCGTTTCCGACAGACTGTAATCTCACAAAAACTAAATGAATGATTTAGACACAAGAAAAGACGTAAAATGAAGTGACAACTTTATTTCCGATTTCTTTCCCTTTATCTGGTCATAATTTGTCGTTGTAGTATGGTCTTTTTGGCAATCAACTAATTGAAAAATATAAGTATGTTTTTAGGGTTGAGAAAGTGTATCTATTTACTAGAGCGCCGCCAGGCACCAGGCGTAGCATCATACGCATGACGGCTGTACTTATTTATTACAGATGGTTAAAAAATGTGTCAAACCTTTTCTGTTTTACTTGAAAATTTAGTTTGTAGGACCAAGCACACAATTGTACTATTTTAAAAGTTTGAGGTATGGATCTAGACTTTCAGTGCAAAATCTTGATAAACGCTAGATCTGCACATGCAGTAAACATGGGTGTTGCGCATGACACGTCGTCTTATTATGGTGAACATTTGTGCAAACTTATTTCAAAATCCTTTGTTAAATTGAAAAGTTGTGGACTGGACACAATAATAAACCATATTAAGCTCTGTCTTCAAAGTGTTACCTTGACCTTGGAGGTAGAGGTCTAGGTGTTGCGCATGAGACGTCGCCTTAATATGGTGAACATTTGTGCCAAGTTATTTCAAAATCCCTTGATGAATAGATGAAATGGTTATTAATACTATACTATTATACTTATTAATATATTCTTTTTTTTAAAAATTTGAATAAAAAGTTGTCTAGTCTTGAGAGGCTGCAACGAATGATGTTATTAAATCGATTCTATAATCTCCTAGAATTCCGCTTTTTGTAAATTTCTAATCAAAATGCGGAATTTCAAAAAGGAAAGTCTATTCTATACACATGAACATGGTGAGAAATCAATACAAAAGTTCTTTCTGCTTTTGTTGTAATTGCATTGAACAGTTTTTATGCCATATTAATTTAAATTTCTTGAACATTATCGTGATTTCCAAGATTACATCAATTTGGCAATACAAATAACTCCTTGCAGAATAAATTTTATTACACGTTTCTCTGAAGAAATCGAAAGTGTAATTTCGTTATGAAGAAATAAATTGCTTGTACAATGTCAAGTGTCTTGTTTACTTGAAACAAATGTAAAAGCTTTTTTAACATTTATACAGTATAAGATATTTCTAATTTTATAGCTTTAACATTGGTTCTCTTCATTTATTAACTTATAGCTAGGAACAGCCAGAATTTTCCAGAATCGCATATTTTCAAATACAGGCATGAATGTTTTATTCCATAAGTCATATACTGTCTTTCATTTTAGTTGTATTCGAACTTCTAAAAGCGTGTTGTTATATTACTTTCATAACTTAACTGAATTTGAAACCTGAGATGCAAAATTGCAACAATTATTGAAGGATGCTTAATCAAATTAATGGCTAATTATAGTGTGCGTACGTGCATATAACTATGGTCACTTGCATAGTTCTTTTTTTAAATACTAACCATGCCACATACTTTCCTTTGATGAAAATGTATACGTCCTAAACATGTGGAATAGAAAAAAAACGTGATTTATTTCACTGATTTTTAAAGATGAAACATGGTTCATACAAAATTTTCAAACTCAAATTCAAGGACTTTTCAAGGATTTTTCAAGGGAAAAAAGTCGTTTTCAAGGTATTTTCAAATTGTTACATCTAGAGCTGTTATACTATTTTATAACCTTCAGTGAGTCAAACACATGTAAACAATATTTCAATTTCTTGCTTTTATTCAACTTGTTTTAAAAGAACAGAAACAAAAATGCAGCGATAAAGACTAGATATTTATATTGTCACAGGTGACAAACTGAATTTTGAAAATTCACACTATATGAGATCATTCTTTCAGAACAAAAGTACTGTGATGACTAGATATACTGTCACAGATATAAGCTTAGACACAGCTATAATGTTTGTCCGTGTAAAACTATGAAACAATCAACAAACAACTGAAACTGATGATTATAAACACTAAGAAGTTCACGCAACTTAGAGTTTACACAACTCTATCCAGTTCATTCTTTCTTTTTTTAATTTCTAAATCTATTTTCACAACTTCAAGCCTCTTCTCTTTGAAGCCCTTTCTCAGAACATTTGACTCAGTCACAAATGGCATTTTGCCAGTTTGTTCAGCTTTTTCAAGGAGTTTTTCACTCTTCTCTTCAAGTCTGGCAATGTCCAACTCAATTCTTGCCTTCTTTTTCTGGAGATCTCCAATAGCTTCTATATCACTCTTTCTTTTCAACTGTTTCTCAGCTGCCAGATTCTTCTGCCTCTGCTTGTCTAGATACTGATTGTATTTTGATGATGCAGCAGACACTGATGCCAATAACTGTGGAGTTAGTGGCACTTTCAGGACACCACCAAGATGTGTAACATGGTCACAGATAATTCTCTGTGCTACAAGTGACTTCTGTTTCATGTTTTCAACAGTCATTTCTTTGTTAATCGAAAATCCTCTCTCAACATCAGCCTGACCATGACAGACTACTAGAATGATTCTCACAAGAGCCCTTAACTTTGGGTAACTATCATCAACAAGAATGTCCATCAGGAATGCATCAAGGCTTTCTTTTTTATGTGAATATTTTGAGAATTTTTCGGTTCCCAATAATGGAATCTTATCAAGCAGCATACAGTACTCTTCAAATACTACGTCACAATCACTGTCTTTAATTTTCCTGGCACTGTTCATCACATGCACAACTTTCCGGAATCTCATTCTGCTCTGTTCTGGCTGAGCTGCCATCTCTCTTGGGTCTACAGCAGACATATTTTTCACCAGTGAATATTTTAAAGGACTTTTCTCCAGCATTTTTTTTAGGTTTTCACCAAAAACTCTTTGCTGCTAAGTCTAAACTCCATTATCTGTCTATCTGATACCTTGCTGGCCTCTTCTTTCATAACTTTTTCTGCACTAAATCCTATGTCCACCTTGGAGTAGGTCACATGGCTGTCTTTGTTCTCAGGATCCACTTCAGCGATACCAGATGACTGGACTTTCTCAACAATTTCTGGTTTAATGAATCGCCTTAGTAGGCTAATAATTGTGGACTCCAATGTTGTAGCCAAGAAACACACCATAGGTGAAGAGGTCTGAAAGTCTTCCAAGAAGGGATTCAAGATCTTTGCCACTGTCTTGAAGAAGTGGAACTTTGCTACCATCAAGGGGTCCTTCGTAGCAACTCTCATGCTTTCATACGATTTACAGGTGGGCTTAGAGTACTTCTTGTTGGATTCTACTTCTTTCACATATAAAACTACAAAGTCCCATATCGCAATGGCCCGTTCCGAGACTGCTACATTCTCTAACCAGCGATGGTTCACAAACTTCATTGGGAATGTTGAGCTGCCAGTGATCTGAAAGTATATTTTTCAGTTAATATGAAATAAAATTACAGTCAGAATGTTTTATTTTAGTAACTTGAAAAATGTAAATACCAGGTAGAGACTTTTATATTATTGTATTTAGTATAATAATATCTCTGTCAGGTATTTATATGGCATTAGATTAAAAGTTACACATGTTTACTTGATAAGAAACAAACAACCAGAATAGAGGTTCCATTCACAAGTCTTACTGTATACTAATATTTTGCTTCAACACAAATGAGACCGACAGCATCATCATTAATCATGTGTCTTTTTGTGACCAACATGTTTTTGGTAAATATTTTTGCTTTGCAATAACAAAAATCCATAACTCTGAATCTGTCTGAATATGTCACAAAAAAGGAATACTTACTTTCATATAATCTTCCCGTCTTGCTGGAGAGTGTTTGAACAGATAGTACATACTTCCAAGAACATCATCAACTTTCCATCCTAAAAATATATATCTCAAATTATTTTTACGAAGTACTTTTTCAACAGTTGTGCAAAAAGGTTTAACAAACTGTAATTGAAAGTAAAAGTTAGGTATGTAAACCATGTATTAAATAGACTTGTTTTAACGGCTTGGACTGCATCAAGCTGACATTAAGTATTAATCAAGACAGATAGTGACTACAGTACTACTGTTATATACAGCTTACCAGTGGCTTCTGCTCCTGCTTTGAAACTGTTGTGTACAGTGTGGAGGCCACAGGACCCAACGTTCAACAGCTTTGTGTCATACTGATCCAGCAACTTGTCTTTAATCAAGTCGTAGAACTTCCAGTTCACACTGGGCCCGTCCATCGATATCTGCACCATATCCACAGGCTTTAAACCACTCTCTAATACTCCTGTGGTAAAATGCTCCACCATGTCCTTGGCTGTTGCATGGCCTGCAAACATTTAATATATACATCAATAAAAAAGATAAACAAAACTGGCATATGCATTGTAAATCCAATCATATTACATTTTTAATAATTAAATTGTTCTGTAAAATGAAGCATTCATTGTTATGTTCAAAACATTTTAATATATGTACTGTTACTTCTACATCCAATAAAATGATACCAATAAATGCAAAATCTTAATGGTGATTATGTCAGAATTTAGCCAGCACACTAAATTAGACCAAATAGCATACAGCGTGTATCTCTTACATGCAAGTATATTAATTGTTATTATATTGTAATATAAATAATATTGTGATAATTAAAGATTATTACAAAAATTCAATTGAAAAACCTAGAAATTCTGATGTTAAGGAGCGAGTAACAACCTGCTGTCCAGACCAGAACCGAACATGTATATCCATTTGTTTTGACTGGTCTTTTTTATTTAGACTTTCATCAAACATCACTGAATATGGGCCAGTGACACTGGACTTCAGGATTTCTAAGAAGTATTGTGCAATGCCGAACACTGCAATATAAGCAGTTTTCTGTTCCCCACATGTAAACGTCCTGGCAATGGCACTATCTGGAAACATTGTCTTGAATAGTTTACCAATGTCACTATTTGAATTGTAAGAGTGGTGATTGCAAATAGTTTGCAATGTCCACAAAATTTCTGCTCTTTTAGTCTCCGACTTGGCAAGGCACTTGTTAAGGCTACACTGACTAGACCCAGCAACAGGTTGACTGTCTGAAGAATTGGTTGTAGGAGGTGGTGGGACTGATATTTCATCCATTTCTGATGTGAGTGGGGGAATGTCTACTGCTTTGTCATTATTATTGACATCAACACTGGTGACAGTGGATTCTTTTTTTCACATTTATTTGTCCCTCTTGCCGTACAAAGGCTAAACCACATGTAGTGAATGATGATTTAACTTGTTGGTTCTTAATATGTTTCGCCCCCTTTGAATGAGACACCAAAGCACTCTCTCCCATTTGAGCTATATCAATGTTTTTCAGGCAAGCTGTGCAGTACGCTTTTTGTTGATTCTGAGTGTGCTTCACCCAAACATATTTCTGAAGCCACTTAAGTTGAAAAGAACATTTATATTGGTGCTTTCCCATCGTTTTTACAACACCAAGCTCCGATGTTTTCGCTGACTAGGGCGCCGCCATTTTTTGTGCACATTCCGATGACGTAGTACGCACGTTGTAGTATAAAACCCGTACCGAACCGTACATACTCACGTCTACACCGTTTAGTACGCACCGATTTTTTTTATATTACCGAGAAAACGAAGTTTTTTTCTGTTGTTTTTTACCGAAAATGTGTTTTTCGACCGATTCATAACAATACTGATGTATTTTCAAGGATTTTTACCGAAATACAAGAAATTTCAGCAAAATTCAAGGGCATTTTTGCATATTTTTCAAGGTAACATTAAATTCAAGTACTTTTCAAGGCCGAGATCAAATTCAAGCACTTTTCAAGGCCTGTGCGAACCCTGTGAAAACAGCCTGCATATGTCAGTCTAAATGAACCAGTTACAATAATCATAATGTTTTTAACTATAATATAATTTTGTTTTCTTTTTCCGATAAATACAGTACCCTCAACAGTATCATCAAGATATTCGAGTACCTCAACAGAGTTTAGGGGCATGGAGCTGACCTCATTTTGAGCAAGGCAGATTGTCGATTCTTCAAGTCAGTGCAGATTGGTGTTCATAGATATGTGACTGGCTATCCTCTGCTTTCCTACTGTGTGTAAGTTCCCACATAAGAGAGAAAAATCAGTGAAACAACCTGTTTCAGAAAAATTCACTGCTGAAACAATAGCACTGTCTTCCTTATGAAATTGTTCTTTTGAGAAATATCTAAATACAGGACAGTCAATGATGTTTGTTTCGGAATTTGCTTCTTGACTTGACTTCTTAGCATGAAATAGTAGTAAAATAAAAACATTAAAATGAAATAAATTTCATTTTCATAACAGACAGGAAGGGGATATTTCTGCTGTTACAAATGCATTGATCATAACTCCAAAAATGTAAAACACACCATTTTTCTTTTAGTCCGTAAAATGTAATTTTTTGCAGTTTACAGTTTATTTATTAGCAACTCGGCAACATTGGTTGCCTTTAGCCATTTACAAAAAGCAAAAAAAATATGGCTCAGGCATAAATGTACAATGTATTGATTAAGACATCAATGCGAAATACATGAACATTCAAATATAATGAGAGTTACACCAAATAATATATCAAAATTTGTTTTCAGAACATTAAAAAATCAAGAAACAGTCAAACCATCCAAGGAATGTGCACGCAAGTCTAAAGCTTCTTTTATACATTTAGACAATTTCAACAAAACTGACTTATTATGTGACGACATCAATGAAGTTAATGTATTTAAGATAGGCCAAGGAATATTCCCAAAATCTTTATTTCTGATTTGTCTATACCTAGAACAACATAATAAAAAGTGGTATTCAGGTTCTGCTACACAATGTGGGCATAATTTACACAAACGATTTCCCCTTTCTACACTATTATATCTAACAGTTTCAATCTCTAATGTATGTGAACATAATCTAAGACATGAAAATATTTCACGTAACTTCTCATTTTTAATAACGTCTCTAGATATCTAAGCTTCCTGCAGTATTCTAACTTATTCATATTATTAATTGTAGCCGACCACTCTTGTATTAAATGATCTCGAATACGTTTTTTTAATACTTGGATAATAATTAACATTTTGATCAAAGTTTTGAATATTACATGAAAATCCTAAACTATCAATCAAAGACTTAATTTCACTAGCCCAAGTCATATTTCTAACCATAATACATTGTTCCATAAAGATATCGTAAAAAGGCTTACCTGTACTTATTTTATTTTCAACCAAAACTTTACAGTTCTTTCTTTACATATTACAGACAATGGTATTCTACCTAATTCTCCGTACACTGCATAGTTGGGTGTTTGTGTACTTACTCCTAAAACATGTTTAAAAATTTTTATAAAATTATACAATTTGTCAATTTCTTTGAAATTATAGACTCCCCAAATCTCTGCACCATAAAGCAGTATGGGAACAACCATAGTATCAAACAATTGCAATTTTGTTTTAATATTGAGTTTTACTCTATCAAAAACAGACAACAGATTATGATACGCCTTAAGGGCTTGTTCTGAAAGTATTTTCACTGCATTAGAAAAATTCCATTAGGGGAAAAATTTACAATAAGATAAGTAAACTTATCAACAAACTCAACAACTTCACCATTCATATATATTACATCATTATGTATTTGTTTTCTCTTCTCAAATATACTGTCTCCGTGGCATAATGGTTAAGGCGTCCGCTTATGGAGCGGGAGGTCGAAGGTTCGAGTCCCGCCAGGGGCTTGTTCTGATGCGGCCGGTTGGTGAGCCGCCAGGTAGTTAAAGAATGGTTATCTATTGCCTTTCCTCTGGCGCCTGTCACACAGGAAAAGGAATCGGGGAGTCAATGTGTACACTAAAAGAGGTGTCTAATAAGCCCGGGAGGCTGGCCCTTTCAGTGGGGATGAAACTATAATAAACAAGCACTTTACTTTACTTTATACATACTTTAGTTTTCTTAACATTTATTTTGAGACCCCATTTGACAGAATATTGGAATATGTCATCAGCTTGTTATTGCAGACTATGTGGGTCTGTCTTAAACAATACTATATCATCTGCAAATAAAAACAAATACCTAGATAATACATCAGGATCGTTGTAAGTTACAACATTTAAATTCAATGAATGGACGATGTCATTTACAAAAAGCAAAAATAACAAGGGAGATAATGGTTCGCCTTGTTTTAAACCAATAGTGACATCAAAAAATTCTGACAAATCTGTATCATGACCTTGTTTTACACATGACTTAATAACATTGTATATAGACTTGATCATATTTATCATTTTACAACTAATGCCAGATTCAACTAATTTAGCCCACAGAACATCTCTTTTTTCAGTGTCGAAAGCTTTTTCGTAACTATCTATATATGTATAATAGAATGAGCACGATATGAATCATTAAACCAGGGCGCTTTTTTGTTATCTGCCGAAGTTTCGTAGAAACAGTTCTACCAAAAAATTCAAATGATATCTCATGAATTACGTCTGACAAACAGTCTTTATATCTATTAACATCATATTCACGAGATGCTAATTTCTGCGATAATTCATCAAACAAACTCCTTTTATACTCGAGCGATTCATTGAACCTGGCAGACTTTGATAAATCCCATATAATTTTGTCTATAGTAGGGTAGCATACTTTACTAGTATTATGGCAAGAATATGTCAAGGAAAAAGATAGGGGACAGTGGTCGGAAAATTCGTTACATCTAGCACACACATATTTGATATCGAGACAAAATTGTTAGTTTGTTAATAAAAAGTCAACAGTGCTTGATACTGGTTTATTTCTGTACACAGAGTAAAAGGTACAATTTCCACGCTCAAGTTCATCATTCGCTATATGAATGTCATTTCCTTTATGCAGGCGTCACTCTGTCCCGAAATTGACATCAGATGGAAACACGATAAAGGAAATGTTCAAATTCGGCTCTGATCGTGAAAACATCGGGCCATTCGTGAGGGCACCATAAGCCATCGTATGGCCGCCGGTGAATTTTTTCAGGCTCCGGCAGCAACTTCTTGAGCCGTGGCAAAATCTACCAGCTAAAAGTTCTACCAGCCATCTTTTTCCCCCGGCCTCTACCAGCCTTGGTGGCATTTTAAATTGGGTTTAAGTTAAATTAAATTTGACAAAGCTGAAATGTATTGTGTACTCTCCGATCAGCAAACGAATTTCCCACGGTCGACCAACGGTTTGATAACATCGGGAAGTCACGTGACGCCTTCGGGACCTAGTTCGAACGCATCGTACTCGCAATACGACGCCGTGACGCCGTCGTGTGACCTTCGTTTGGCCTGCGGGAAAACTTCGTTATAATAATCACATTTTGCTGTTGCCTTCATGTGTGGTTCGGATGCAATCGTGTGACCTTCTGTAGGCCTCGGTCTTGCTTCGGCTACGGATTGGCTGTTGACCAAGTTCGGGGTGATCTTCGCGCAAAATTCAAAATTCCATATTCGTATGGCCGTCTGATATCAAATTCGGGACAGTGTGACGTCTGCATAACAAATCGATAAACGTCTATTGCCGAAGTCATCATTATCCCGTGTAGAAAGATCACGCACGTGTTGATCATCACATTGGATATTAATATAACGGTACAAACTGTCATGTTCTACAAAATCAGGTCGCCGTCCCGTTCTGCTGTTTTCAAATCGCCTGTTAAATATACCGTGCCCAAATTACTGTATTTTCGAATATCGTCATTCAGCTGTTCAAAGGAATCAAACTCAAAAAGACTAGAGTAACTATTTTATACACTTTTAAATCTTTGGGTGGAATATAGCATGTGCAAATGTAAGGATCATCATTGAAAGCAGAACACCTACGCTTTAATTTAAACCACACTATTCCGTTGTAGTTAATACTTATCAGCTCTATGTGATTAAAATATTTCTCTTTATAAAAGATAATAACACCCCTGCTATATCGTTTAGCCCTACGGTTAGATTTTGGACGGGGACAATTAAAGCATTCATAACCATCTATTCTAATATTGGTTAATTTAGAATTCCAAGTCTCAGTAAACAACAACATGTCATAATCCGAAATGTAATTGTAAAACTCGCTATCATTTAATTAAAAAAAATACCCTGCACATTCCATGCAAGAAAGGTAAACTGTTTCTGCACGTGTTCCTAATGCATACGTGCAGACGACGCACTTTGCAACTCATGAAACATGTCTACGGTGTACTTTTTTTTATTTGCAATTCTCCCCTTTAGACAACTGCAATAAAACATTCACTAAGGGTTATTTAACACATCTCTAGAGACTTAACTATTTTGTTTGCAGCTTTGCAGTTTTGTAAGTTCATATGTTTAATCTTCCTAAGTGGAATGTTATAAAAGCATGTTATTCAGGTCTCTACCTTCACTTCTGCTCAAGGTCAATATAAATTGAAATATCTTGAATCAAAATATGAAATGTGTTTTGTAAATATAATCTATCAAATGTTGCGCTTTTGCTCGTTTTGCCTTCCAAGAACTTTCACGGAGAACGGATGTCCAGGAAATCTAAAGCTTAGTTAAGCCTTCGAAAAGCCGGCCACACTAATTAAGCTTATCGTTAAGAACTAATGTTTCGCCTTGAGATATTCTTGATTCATTGTCAAGGAATTTATATCTTGACAAAATTAAATAGGGATCAGGAGACTTATTTCTTAAAAGCAAATTAGTTTTTTGTCTCTTTTAATGTCTTTTCTTAATAGGGAACAGATTATACGTCCGTGCTACGAAAAGAAATGAGTCAGAAAAAGTAAGACTTAATAGTCATCTGAAGATTGGGAAAAATGCATCATCCAATACACACTATTCTACTTTCAAGGACTACAGACAGACAGGAAACATAAAGTTATAGTTCGATTTATTGTATATGCCTGATAGAAAATACTATCAAACAACTCTGAATCGATTTGATTACATACAAGATACATATTTGACAAGATTACTTCATCACGCTTTCTTTAATTCAATAACCAAGCAACGAGGGAAGCAGTAGTTGTGAAGGGCTCATTCATTAACTTGTAGACCTATCGAGATTTTTGCAGATCTTTAGACTCCAAAACCTGTTTGTAGCCACATAATCTGCCAAATTTGAATTTTCATCAGGAGGAAAATACGAGCATTATTACTTGTTGATGATTAATCTCGAAAGCAGAATGCAGACAGCAGTCTGATTATAGATGAGATACATTTCCTTCAGCAGTGACTAGAGGTTACGTTTGATTGTTTATACCAGTGTTCTGTCTGGCATTAATCCACCGACAGAACTTATACACTGAAATATATACCATTCTGTTTCTGTCATATTTAAGTAATTGATTACGCATTTAAATGCCATTCAGTTGAATAAAACATTTTAGGCCATGACTAAATAGTATATAACGAGCATGCAGCAAAATGAATGTATGTAATTTCGTCATAAAGCTTGAATGTTGAATTGCCTTTGTTCTTCATCGCTAATTTAGTTTCATAACAGAGTCAAATGTACATGAACACTAACTAGTACTGGCAGTAAGATTATGATGTTTTTTGTCTGTTTAAAATTATGCATTCTTTGAATTACTTACATGCCATAGTTTGCTGTTTTCTTTGCTTCATCAATACGAATATGACATAAAAATCCATTTGTTAGCTAAAAATATTTAATGCTTGTGCACATCTACACTGACCTACAGTTATGGCATGTGTGGTAAACATATCAATTGAGTCTGTACATAACTGAATAAGCATTATAATACTAAATGAAGCAAGACATGGCCTGCTCAGATTTGTTTTGCATATTTACCTGAACAGATAGATAAAGACAAGAACGTCCATAAAGTAATAATGATACAGTAGGTTCTTCTGTTTAAAACAAAAGATATCTTAACATTCCTCAGGAACATTTCAATTTTCTTCTTCTACAAAATGATATCTTTATCAACTTGCAATATTTCGGTTTTCAATTTTGGTAATGTATGTTACATTGTACATCATTTACAACGAAAACATTCAAACAAGCCTTCAATGCTTACTTTTATCTGAGCTTTAACCCTTGAATTAGTCTTGTAGATCTTAATATCTGTCTCGTCTAGCAGAGAATTTCCGTCAGTAGGCGATTACCACTTATTTATTCAGTAACATCAAAGGAGTCTTGATTACTTTCATTTATAATTGAACTGCTTTGAACTCGATGCAAAGGTCAGCATCAGGACCTCATCACATGATTTAGGTATTAACTATTAAAGGCATTTTCTCCACATATTTATGTGTTCATGTTTTCTTTGATATTTGAATTGTACTATGTACATTTCAGGACCATACGAGTGATACTTGAATTTATGTTTAAGGTGATTTCTAGTGAGTGTGATAACTATCAAGTTTTTCAAGAGAGGCTAAACAAGAACTCTGCTGAAACGGGGCAATATACGCCCGAAGAAAGCTATCTAGACTAGAGGAGTCCGACCATTTTCACAATTATTGATAAACACTTATCAATATAAAACGTTACAAGAACTTTTTATCTATAAGAACAATATTATAACAATGTATGCAAAAAAAGTTGAAAATGTGTTTAGTCATTTTTTGCCTTACTTACATTACAGCCAGTCCAACAGATTCCACAGTTACTTAAAAACAGTTCAAGAATATTGTGCCAAGTGACTTGTAAGTATCATTGACCATGACTAATGTTTGTCATCATCTCAATGTGGTATAACTTCAATATTATTTAAATTACTTACTTTAAGCAGTTCGCAAACAATTCTGCCTAACAGAAATTGCTAATGGTCAGAACCCCCCGCCCCCTTCCCCCAGAAAGATGGACAACGAGGGACATAACATAGTATATCCCTTTAGGCGTATAAACGTTTCTGCCAAACAGTTTAAATTTCCTTCATTCATTTAATGAGATACAGTGTAGGCACAGAATTTCACAAATTATACAACAAATATGACTTCGTGACTTTGACCTTAAGAAAACCAGCCAAAACATGTTCTCTGCACATTGTCTCAGTATGGTTAACATTTCTGTCAATTATTTTTATTTTCCTTCAATCGTTCAAGAGATGCAGAGCAAACATTTAATCATAATGACTAAGTGTGACCTTGACCGTGATCCCAGCTGTTGAAACTTACATTCTGCCCACTTTCTCACAATGGTTATCATTTCTGCAAAGAAGTTTCAATTACTTCCAACTGATTCAACTGAAAGCGGACAAGCAATATTAAACATAGAACAAGAATGACAAAATGTGACCTTGACTTTGATTCGAACAAGCTTGAACCTGCGCTCTGCATATCGTCTCGTTTTGGTTAACATTTCTGCCAAAAAGTTCCGGTATTATTAATTTGTTTCAAGAGATACAGAGCGGACTCGAAATTTGTCACTTTAAATCATCATGACTAAGTTTGACCTGGACATTGATCTGAGAAAGCTGGAACCTGTGCTCTGCACATAGGCTCGTTATGGTTAACATTTCTGCCAAGTAGATTCAATTTGATTTAATCGGTTCAAAATATACAGAGCGGATACGAAATTGATAAAGGACGGACGGACAGACTATCTAATAAAAGCCTCTTAATTTTTCTAGTCTAGTTATGTCATTAAAATTGTGACATTACATGCATGTTCATCATAATTTTGACATTTCCGATTTCAAAGACTTGTAATTATTTGTTTGAATAAATGTTTTCTAAATGTTATGAGATTGAAAAAGGCGATCGGAATATAACAATATTCAACATGGCAGCCTATCTAGATCCTTTTGTCTGGCCAATATTTACTTGATAATACTGATTTGTTTGTTATAATTTTTGTTTGGTTAAGTTACTGTCAAAATGTTAACAAACAGATGTATCACTACCATTATCTATTTATTTCAAGGCTTAATATTTATCTAAATACGTTTCCGCTCCACCTTTATATGTGTTATCAACAACTGAAATTCGTAAGTTATATTAAGAAAGCAACGGCGTCGCTTTTTCACCATTCATGTATTTGGTTATTTCTAGCCACTTCTAAATGGATTCTATGAAGTTTTAAATCTCAATGCATATTCTTCCTCTGTTTAACTATTATTAAATATTTCTATGCACAACACTGCGGAACTTTCCTTATTTACAGTTTTTAGTTATTTTACACCATAGGTTTGTATAAAATAATTTGATATATTAAGTAATTTCAAAATCATACTATTATCAACTAAGGTGAAAATCTAAACCGGGAAATGTTCTCCACGGTTTATGACCATCTAAAATCTCATGGGACAGAGCATGAAACTACAGATAACTGCAGCAAGTAGTGATTATTACAATGAGATAACATGGCAGATAAGTGATAAATCAAATCTGCGTGAAGCAGACTACTGATTTATAGCTAAGCTCCGCCTAAAAGCCGATTTCCTATTTTACTTAGGGTATGCTTAGGGTAACTAAAATTGTTAGATCTATAGAAAATAATTGGTTCAAGTTTTTAAATTGTATAAAAAGTTCATTGAAGCTTAATAGTAGTGACACCATGGAGGTAAATTAATGACGTCATACATGTAACATCGAGGTTCTCAGCTTGGAAATAAGACTTTCGGAATTGAATGTGCGAAATAAATATCTAAATATCTTTTGCCTAGAAAAGGCTTTGCAGTATAATAAAACAATTATTTGGTTCCTCTAGATTATGCACGTTTATTATTCGGAATGTCAATTTGCGTATATTGAAATGTTCATTTTTTTTCTCGTACGATACTAATGACGTGATCGCAATTATTAATCAGAAAATGATAAAGAAACAAAAAATGAAATTATTTTTGGTGCCATTTACTATTAGAATTAAACATGTGCAAAAAATGTCTACTGCGAACCAATGCATTTAAAATATCTGAACTCTTTCCTGGAGATTTTAGATAACAATTTAGCAATTACCGTCATCAGTTAAGCAATTCCGCCAAAATCACAAATAAGTATTTTATTCTAATATTTGATACCACTTGGAACATTTTTTTTAATTATATGGTATAAATATTGTATACATGTCTGATATAAAACAATTACATATATATATATTAACTAATCTACTTTAATAAAATCAATATTTTTTTATATTGAAGATGTATTCTCGACTGGAAAAAGGACGACGACGAAGGAAACAATTATTACCAAATCTAGTCAACAACAGGGCTCAGTGGTTGGACACTTTATCGTCTTTGATCACAAAGGCGAACGAAGATTTGGCGAAGTGAAAAATATGAAAGATCCACAACTTACAGTTCATTTATTCCGGCTAGTCTCTGATAACTAAATCAAAGTCACATCAATATTAAATCAATCTGTAGAAGTAATTGTCGACAGAGAATCAGTTTTTGAGAACCTTGGTTTTGCTTTACTTGCATCAAAACGTATACCAAAAGGGAATCAAAATAGCTCTCACGACTGATATGGATCTATACTGTTCGCTCAAGCACAGTGTGTTATGATACCGTATATACGACAGACGTTGCTTAGAAAATGTGTGTGTTTATAACGAGTTCGTGCTGATTATGTTTTACTACCATTCAAATACGTTCTTAGTGTTT
The DNA here is from genome assembly GCA_012932295.1 of Cyclina sinensis. Taxonomy (NCBI): domain Eukaryota; kingdom Metazoa; phylum Mollusca; class Bivalvia; order Venerida; family Veneridae; genus Cyclina; species Cyclina sinensis. Next base: position 14,803,275 of record JAAONU010000005.1, read on the forward strand.
ACAAGCGACAAATATAATGAGTTGATGTAATTTATTGTTGATCATTGAAAATTAAATGCAGTTGTGTACTTTTTATTGTCGAATTACATGTACATGTGCATGAGACGTTACATTTGAAAATAGACTAAAATAAGTAAAAGGCTCGTTTTTTGTGACTTGTGTGTCGACAATTACATTATAACATAATAATTTCAATAACTTAACCCTGTTCACGTACAGTCGTCAAGAGAACCATTCAATGGTCATTCGAGATTCCCACGTACACTTTTCAGTTTTTCTTACGTATGGTAGATATGCCAAAAATCTGAATACATTATACAATGCTTAATTTAAAGACGTACATTACCTTTACCATAACTAACATTAAGAAAACGTATTGATACTAGTTCACTTGAAATTAAAACATGCACATCATACTCATAAATATAAACTCCGCCTCTCCTGCATATTTAAATGCGCGGGTAACATATAATAAATAACATATGTGTCTTACCATGTCATTTTTTTCATATTGTGTTTTCAGTTTATATGTTCTGGGGTAATTAGCCCTTTGCACAATCAAAAGTGCTTTCAATATCTATTATTTAAAAGAGTTTAAACTTATGCTTAAATTTTAAGTAATACAGTGATGATTATTACGCCAGAAACTTTATTTGGATTTGTCTGTAAGAACTTTTACATGTACAGTACGACGTATTTTTATTGATTACATCGAAGCGTATAGTTCTATAATAAAATATACAGACACTACTTTTTAAGTCATTTTGTCCTCACGTTACCTTTTTATTTTATGTTTATCTTCAGTCAGTGATTATGTGTCTGGTATACAGAAACATTTCTTTCAATGCAATACGTGAAACTTAAATATTATTGTTCTTGAATCACGTATGTGTTGAATTCGATAAAATAGAAAAATGTACAATAATGCCGCCGCTAGACTTATCGAGTACGTATTGTTACATAATTATGATTCATGTTTAATATGCATTACAAAAAAAAAAAACTTGTGCGAAGCGAGCAGTATAAAATTTTATTCATTTATGACTTAATATTGTTAAATAAGCTAAAACATGTCGTGACTGAATTCGGTCAATTTGACCAATGCAGTCTTCTCTGTTTGTCTCCCTTCGTTTTCAACCACCTGACTGAATTCGGTCAGTGAAAAATGAACAACAGTTAATCCTTTTTGTGGAGCGAAGATGTTGAAGAAGGAAACAAGATAGTGACTGAATTCAGTCACGATATGAAATTCGATTTGATTAAATGTTCTATCAGTTTGTTGTATAAAATGAACACAAAAAATCACAATTTTAAGATGGAACAATGCAACATCTCAAATACTGAAAATACTTTACTTGACTGAATTCAGTCATTTTGTAGGTTTCTAAATAGCTCGCTATGATGGTTAAATTTTGCCAAAGACATAGACTGCATATATATTATTCCACAGTTGAATTGATTACATCCACAAAGTGCATGGTACTGCCTCAAACCTGAATAAATTTCGCAGTGCAATTATAAATTGTCCAAAAAAAGGTTGAAGTGGTAGTAAAAATGTAAAGTCGATAACTTTTGGGTAAAAGAGAACAGGGTCAATCTAAAAAAGAACGTGTTACTAGCTTATTATATGCAGCGACGCTCCATTAAGAAACACAGTGTGAATATTGTGAAAATGTAAAAATTAAATCACGCCTTAAAGAAAATATTCAGTTATATCATTAAATATATTAATATCAATTTTCTCATTCAATTGTCAACCAGTGCCATTTTTGGTCAAACAAATGGAAACTATCAGGGTTTCGATTTAAAGAGATCATTGTTTCGGTTAACCTTCGTCTTTGTTCAATTTTCAGGGAATTATTATAATATTTCAGATAACTGGAACGCAAAAACTGTATTAAGTTTACATGGCGAATTTTGAACTTTGCTCTGTTCTTACGAACAAGAAAGTCCGTAACAGAAATATGCAATGCATCTTAGAATATACAACCCAGAGCGGGATTCGTACTCCGATCTTAGCCTATCGAAGACCAGCACTAACCACAGAGCCAAATAATCGATTCCCTGACGCAATATTGTCAGAGGTTATGTTTATACAATTATAGGAAGGTATGCACTAGACCGTAACACATCCCCTTGAGAAAGTCATCATTTATGATGACGAATGGTGTTGTGTATTTTTTTTAGATCAGAAGATCAGACAAAAATCTTGAAAGATTTTTTTTTATTTATTTTTTATAACTAAGTCCAGAAGAGGTCATTCCAGACAACCCTCCATCTTATGAAACAGAAAAGTGCTATGCTTCTTAGAATATACAACCCATAGCGGAATTCGAATTCCGATCTTAGCGCATCGAAGATCAACACTCTTACAAAGCCAAAGAATCGATTCCCTGACGAAGCTGACAGAGGTTGTATTTATACAATTATAGGCTATACGCTAGACCGTAACGATACCGCTTAGTTTTAAAGACACTCAGATATCTTATTTCGCTTTATTATTTATAGTATCGATACTAAATGAAATGTTTAATCACCATCCTTTGACTTTTGACATGCAATGTTCCAAAAGCGTTTTTGATAAATTTACAGTCAAGCTATTGATTATTACTAACTTCAAATTACGACAGTCATGACAGTGTGTTGAATAATTTTAAAGTTAAGAATATTGCATATTGTCAGACTCAGCAGTCTCTTTTATTGTTTGACGGTCTATAAGCTGGATTAAGACAAGGTATTTTAATGGTTGGCCTTTATATCTATCAGATTATGCAGAGCCGTTATGGTAACTGGATGTTGTATTTTAACGTGCAAGTTATTATTATTATTATTATTATTATGAGGATTCAATTTCCTCCTTACCACGTGAACCGGGTGATAATTAGGCATAATAGTGACGTCATAGGAAAGTCACTTCTGAAATCAATGTTTGCTGTAAACATTAAGTACACGCAGTTACTTTGAACAAAATGTCTTATTCAGATTTCAGTTTAAAGTTTTTTGGTCGATATAGACTGCAACAAATAAACTCCTATGTTTTTTCTTTTCTTGTTTTTTTTTTCTAAATGCTTACCAAAATTTATTTCACAAGGGAATTTTATCTTATATTCTATAAACATGAACATGAAGAGAAATCAATATAAGAGTTCCTTGTGCTTTTAATGAAATTGTGCAGTTTTTACCATATCAATTTAAAGTGCTTGGATATTATCGTGATTTCCAAGATAACATCAATTTGAAAATGCAAATTGCTTGTTGCAGAATAAATTTTACTGCACGTTTCCTTGAAGAAATCGAAAGTGCAGTTGCGTTATGAAGAAACAAAGTGTCTTGTTTACTGTAAACAAACGTATAACGAGCTTTTAGAAAAATCACAGCATTAGATATTTTTAAGTTCATATCTTTTACTTAGGTTGCCTTCAATGGAGAAGAACAGCCAGGATTTCCAGAATCGCATGCATATTTCTCAACACAGGATCTAATGTCTACGTAGTCTTTCTGTTTATTTGCTTTTGAACCTCTAGTTATACTGTTATTATTACAGAAAATAAAAAAAAAAAATCGTACTGTTATAGAAATGTCAACAGTACACTGCTTTAGTAACATACTTTTCAAGGTGTATTAGTTTTTACGAGTCAGATAAAACTGAATTAGCATGTATTTGCTTGACAACTTCACAATTTATCTGAGCAAGACTGATTTATTTGGTGGTTTACAAATTTCGACCATTTTTCCCCGACATGTCTTCCTTTCATCTAAAAGTTTCATTTTCATAAGCTCATTAAGCATTGATTCTTTTTTAGCAAACTATGACGTTTAATCAAGGATTTTTTTTCAAAAATGCTTTTCGGGATTATTAAATTACAGGGTTTATGCATAACCGATTCCTTGTGATTAATCAGCGAATGTTAGCATGCAATCTCGAGATGAATGAATTTCATCTGGCCTCTTGTCGTTCTAAGCCGATTTCCGGGATAAAGCAATTTTGTTTTGCTATATGCTCTTTTCATTGCTGAAGACTGAGAGTAAACATTAATTTTGTTTTTTTTTCTGTAAAATGCTCATCACTTGTTACCATTAGAATTGAAGGAGCGTTTGTTAGGGAAGGGATTTCTTTAAAACGGTAATTACTTTTAGAACGTGTATGAAGTTACCATTGTATCTGATGATGAGCAATACACGCGCCTCAAATATTACAGTTCAAAAAAATGTTTCATCAAAACTGAGAGAAAAGTGGCGTTTTATCTATATTTGTTTGGTCTTTTTTAACCACTTTTGTTCCTCATTAAATGATTTAAATTGACGCCGAATGAATAAGCGATAATATTCAATGACATAAAGGCTGATCTATTAAGATGCAATAGTTGTAAGGAATCAAGTATTAAATATAAAAAAAATAAAACAAAATTAAAATAAATGAATACAGAAAATGTAATAGGGTAGAGACTTACTTAATAAAGTAAATTATGAAAGGGTCTTTTGTTCGAATTCGGCTAAGTATGGAACTTAAAAATCTATTGTTGAGAGGGTCATTGGTTCAAATCCCGCTACAGTACACCTTGTGCGAAATGTACAAACTTTGTTGAGCTTCTTTTTACTGTAAAAAACTTATCATTTTTTACAAAATAAATGAAACTATGTAAAGTACAGATATAACTAGAACTATCGCTGAATGCGATTCATACCCCCACCAATGTCCTTGACAGAAGACAACATGGAAAGGTGGTTAAGGGAATAACTTTGGTGGCACAAATACATATACATAAAAAGAAATTATCTCTGGTGAAAAAAACAAACAAATTGTACAGGTAATAGTATAAATATATATTGTCAAATCATGTTCGAAACAGTTACAAATAACCTTTCATTTTCGTGAATATCATTTCTAGTTTCAGAAACATTTAAGTATTAATGGTTATATCAGAACATTTTCTAAGCCTAAAAGGGGCATAACTTGTGTCATAATTCAATGGAATTGTAGAATTTTCGTCATCTGAGCTTGCTTGTAATCATTCATACAAATTTTAAGTTTTAAGTAAATATCTGTTCTGGTTTAAGAAATATTATAGAAAATAAATTTAAAGACATAAAAATGGGCTTAACTTTGTCAAAATACAATACAAAGTTATCCCCCCACTTTTTTAGTTATGAAACTTGACCTGCATATCTTACTTGCGACACTTCGTATATATTTGAAGTTTCAAATGATTATCTGTTCTAGTTTTAGAAATATTCAAGTACATGTTAAAATTTCAGAACATTTTCTAAGTCAATTTTTGACCTTAAAGTGTGGCCTTGACCTTAAGCTGGCACAAGGGTAAGATGAGTTCTGCACATTGCCCAGTTGGAGTGAACATTTGAGTCAAGTTTGAAGAAAATCCTTCCATTAGTATAGAATTTATAGAGCGGACACAACATATTGTCTAGTATTGATTGTAAGTAAATTAAAAGACTTAAAAAGGGGCATAACTTTGTCAAAATGCAATACAGAGTTATGAAACTTGACCTGCATATTTTACTTGTGATACCTCATATATCTTTTAAGTTTCAAGCAAATACCTGTGCTAGTTTCAGAAATATTCAAGTACATGTTAAAATTTAAGAACATTTTCTAAGTCAATTTTGACCTTCAAGTGTGACCTTGACCTAAAGCCGGCACAAAGGTAACATGGGTTCTGCACATAACCTTGTTGAGTTGAACATTTGAGTAAAGTTTGAAGAAATTCTTCCATTAGTTTAGGATTTATAGAGCAGACACGACATATTGTCTAATTTTTGATTGTATGTAAATTTGAAGACTTAAAAAGGGGCATAACTTTGTCAAAATGCAATACAGAGTTATGAAACTTGACCTGCATATCCTAATTGTGACACTTTATATATATTTTAAGTTTCAAGCAAATACGTTTTCTAGTTTCAGAAATATTCAAATACATGTTAAAATTTAAGAAAATTTTCTAAATCAATTTTTCACCTTCAAGAGTGACCTTGACCTTAAGCCGGCAAAAAGGTAACATGGGTTCTGCACATCCCCTTGTTGAGGTGAATATTTGAGCTAAGATTAAAGAAAATCGTTTAATTAGTGTAGCACTTACAGAGTGGACACGACATAATGTCTAATATTTGATTGTTTGATATTTGACCTTCAATTGTGACCTTGACCTTGAGCTGACGCATGGGCAACATGGGTTCTGCACATCTCCTTGTTGAGGTGAACACTTCAGCCAAGTTTGAAGAAAATCCTTCTGTTGGTATAGGATTTATAGAGCGGACACGATAATGGAGACGGACGGACGGACGGACCAACATTTTGGGATTAGGTTAAAGATGCCTTAGGGGCTATACAGGTGTCCAAAATAAAGAGCTTCCTGTTTTTGTACCAACATTAAGGTTTAAGTGTTAAATGTGTCTAAGGAATAGTGGGATTTCTTCCAAGTCCAAGAATAAAGTACATGTAGTTATCGTCTTAAAGTATTTACTGTTTCATATTTTGTCTCTTGAGGAAAGATAACATCAACTCAATTTGTTACAGCATGCTTTAATATGAACTATTGAGTTCAAACATTGTTTGATCAAAAACAGTATGTAACTACAAGCTAACAGTTTGCCAAGTGTGCCTATCTGTTTAACACTAAATATGTGTGGTGCATGTACCAAAACAAACAAATATAACCCCCTCACAGAGCCAATTTTAACCTGAGAGCTATTATTCAAATAATCTTGGTAAATGTCAGTAAGACAATGCCTTGTGAAAAAAATCTAAGCTCTAGGCTTTGTGGTCATACATAAAAGGTAAAAAACATAAAAAGAAAATATGACCCCAGGATGAAAATTCCTGGTAAAGGTCCATGACAATGCCTTGTCTATGCCCTAGACTTTGTACTTCTAGAGATTTTTTAAGTTTTGTTTGTTATTAATTCTTCTGATTGCCATGGCAACCAGACTTATGCATGAAATCAACATTCTTTGAACATCCTGGAAGTCCTTTACCCAAGGAAAAATCCTGCCATGTTTTGTTGAAATCATGCTTCCAGATTTTAAGATTTTTTTTAGTTCATTATATAATCTGTATTACACACACGCACGGACACGCAGAGGTGAATCCCTATATGCCAACATATTGCAGATGCAGCAGTGGCATAAGAAAAAAAAACAGACAAGATTAAAAAATCCATCTAGGTTATGGCAATGTTTAGCCCTTTAAATCTCTGCACTGTCTTGCTGGCATGAAAAAGAAGCAAATGGTAGAACTTACACTCAATGTACATGTGCTTCCACTGTGATTGCAGTTGGCAGGGCTAATAAAATTAACTGATGGTTTCATTATAATCTGTCTTCTGTCTTACACAGACAAAGCAACTAACCACCAGTTAGTTTACACAATGTTTTGCTATGGAAACAAGAACTAGAGAACTTAAAGACTTAGACAAGATTACCACCTTAGTTTAGACAATGTTTAGCCCTTAAAATGTCTGCACCACTTTATTGAAAAAATAACTATTAACTTAATGTTGCACACTAAAATAGCATGTAATCCTAGACAAAAGATTACCACCTTAGTTTGGACAATGTTTAGCCCTTGAAATGTCTGCACCACTTTCCTGAAAAAATAACTATAGAACTTAATGTTGGACACTAAATAGAAATAAATCTTATACAAAAGATTACCACCTTAGTTTGGACAATGTTTAGCCCTTAAAATGTCTGCACCACTTTACCGAAAAAAATAATTATAAACTTAATGTTGCACACTAAAATAGCATTTAATCTTAGACAAAAGATTACCACCTTAGTTTGGACAATGTTTAGCCCTTAAAATGTCTGCACCACTTTATTAAAAATAACTATAGAACTTAACGTTGGACACAAAAATAGCATTTAATCTCAGACAAAAGATTACCACCTTAAATTGGACAATGTTTAGCCCTTAAAATGTCTGCACCACTTTCCTGAAAAAATAACTATAAACTTAATGTTGCACACTAAAATAGCATGTTATCCTAGAGAAAAGATTACCACCTTAGTTTGGACAATGTTTAGCCCTTAAAATGTCTGCACCACTTTATTTAAAAAATAACTATAGAACTTAATGTTGGACACTAAATAGAAATAAATCTTAGACAAAAGATTACCACCGTTGTTTGGACAATGTTTAGCCCTTAAAATGTCTGCACCACTTTACTGAAAAAATAACTATAGAACTTAATGTTGGACACTAAAATAGCATTTAATCTCAGACAAAAGATTACCACCTTAGTTTGGACAATGTTTAGCCCTTAAAATGTCTGCACCACTTTATTGAAAAAATAACTATAAAACTTAATGTTGGACACTAAAATAGCATTTAATCTCAGACAAAAGATTACCACCTTAGTTTGGACAATGTTTAGCCTTTAAAATGTCTGCACCACTTTATTTAAAAAATAACTATAGAACTTAATGTTGGACACTAAATAGAAATAAATCTTAGACAAAAGATTACCACCGTTGTTTGGACAATGTTTAGCCCTTAAAATGTCTGCACCACTTTACTGAAAAAATAACTATAGAACTTAATGTTGGACACTAAAATAGCATTTAATCTCAGACAAAAGATTACCACCTTAGTTTGGACAATGTTTAGCCCTTAAAATGTCTGCACCACTTTATTGAAAAAATAACTATAGAACTTAATGTTGGACACTAAAATAGCATTTAATCTCAGACAAAAGATTACCACCTTAGTTTGGACAATGTTTAGCCTTTAAAATGTCTGCACCACTTTACTGAAAAAATAACTGTAGAACTTAATGTTGCATACTAAAATAGCATGTTATCCTAGACAAAAGATTACCACCGTAGTTTGGACAATGTTTAGCCCTTAAAATGTCTGCACCACTTTATTGAAAAAATAACTATAGAACTTAATGTTGGACACTAAAATAGCATTTAATCTCAGACAAAAGATTACCACCTTAGTTTGGACAATGTTTAGCCCTTAAAATGTCTGCACCACTTTATTGAAAAAATAACTATAGAACTTAATGTTGGACACTAAAATAGCATTTAGACAAAAGATTACCACCTTAGATTGGACAATGTTTAGCCCTTAATATGTCTGCACCACTTTACTGAAAAAATAACTATAGAACTTAATTTTGGACACTAAAATAGCATTTAGACAAAAGATTACCACCTTTGTTTGGACAATGTTTAGCCCTTAATATGTCTGCACCAATTTACTGAAAAAGTAACTATTGAACTTAATGTTGGACACTTAAATAGCATTTAATCTTAGACAAAAGATTACCACCTTAGTTTGGACAATGTTTAGCATTAAAATGTCTGCACCACTTTACTGAAAAATTAACTATGGAACTTAATGTTGGACACTAAAATAGTATTTACACAAAAGATTACCACCTTAGTTTGGACAATGTTTAGCCCTTAAAATGTCTGCAGTTTTGTTGGAAAATAACTATAGAACGTAATGTTGGACACTAAAAAAGCATTTAGTTTTTAATTCAGCTTTTAATCTTAATTCTAAAACGATCAGAAACCTTTTCTTCATAACCATATGGGAGATGGCCCGTGTTGTATTCTGCAACAAGTTTTATGGCTTTTACATGTTGCACTCACCGATTTTAACAAATTTCAGTGTCACTAAAGATGCGCCAGTATTTTTGTTTTTATCTAGTCTACAAAAAATTTACTTCAACAAATAAAACAGCCAATTCCTTTAGTAAATATAGACCTTATAATTATACATAGATTAAAAACACATTCTAACCTTTGTTCAAAATTGCCCAGAAAAGTGAAGAGATTTGCAAACGTACTTGTTTATGTAAGGGTGCAATTGTAACAGCCAGGGAATGACGTCATGGCCGAATGATGTATGTCTTAAAGTGCGTACTGTAAAGTCCAAACTGTCTGCATCTAAGGAGTCTTTAGATGTGACAAGAAACAAAATAATAAATAAGTTCTAAGTCCCGCCCATATTTTATTCTACGATAAAAAACAGGAACATATTTTATTATTTCTTAAACAAAGATAACCACCTTAGTTCATACAATGTTTAGCCCTTAATATGTCTGCACCACTTTACTGAAAAAATAACTATAGAACTTAATTTTGGACACTAAAATAGCATTTAGACAAAAGATTACCACCTTTGTTTGGACAATGTTTAGCCCTTAATATGTCTGCACCAATTTACTGAAAAAGTAACTATTGAACTTAATGTTGGACACTTAAATAGCATTTAATCTTAGACAAAAGATTACCACCTTAGTTTGGACAATGTTTAGCATTAAAATGTCTGCACCACTTTACTGAAAAATTAACTATGGAACTTAATGTTGGACACTAAAATAGTATTTACACAAAAGATTACCACCTTAGTTTAAACAATGTTTAGCCCTTAAAATGTCTGCAGTTTTGTTGGAAAATAACTATAGAACGTAATGTTGGACACTAAAAAAGCATTTAGTTTTTAATTCAGCATTTAATCTTAATTCTAAAACGATCAGAAACCTTTTCTTCATAACCATATGGGAGATGGCCCGTGTTGTATTCTGCAACAAGTTTTATGGCTTTTACATGTTGCACTCACCGATTTTAACAAATTTCAGTGTCACTAAAGATGCGCCAGTATTTTTGTTTTTATCTAATCTACAAAAAATTTACTTCAACAAATAAAACAGCCAATTCCTTTAGTAAATATAGACCTTATAATTATACATAGATTAAAAACACATTCTAACCTTTGTTCAAAATTGCCCAGAAAAGTGAAGAGATTTGCAAACGTACTTGTTTATGTAAGGGTGCAATTGTAACAGCCAGGGAATGACGTCATGGCCGAATGATGTATGTCTTAAAGTGCGTACTGTAAAGTCCAAACTGTCTGCATCTAAGGAGTCTTTAGATGTGACAAGAAACAAAATAATAAATAAGTTCTAAGTCCCGCCCATATTTTATTCTACGATAAAAAACAGGAACATATTTTATTATTTCTTAAACAAAGATAACCACCTTAGTTCATACAATGTTTAGCCCTTAATATGTCTGCATTGCTTTGAAACAAAGATATTTTTACTCATTGCATTCACTTATTTGGAAGATTACTTCAAAATATTAACCAAAGGAAAGTTCCAAGTCCAAGTTTGAGGTGTAACCATTAGGACTGTCCCAATATAGAATATGCATTGCTCTACAGTACTAGTAATACCCGACGTACTATACAATTTGAAAAAACAAGGTCAGCATTAGCTATTTATTGGTGAACTTTAACTATAATAATAAAATTGAACAGTTGTGTAACTGCAGCAATATTAAGTACAATATTCATAGAATACAGCTAAACAAGTCCTTTACATCTACTAGTAGAAAATCACTTAGTTTTGTTAATTTCTTTATTTTAACGCCTAAATGCCAGGTACAATGGTAAATTCCTAAAACCAAAATGTTGAAATACTATACCATTAAATTATATTCTGTAATATACTATTTCACAGCTGGCACCCAGCCAAATTTGATAAAGCAAACTGTTAAGATGTGCAAAACTAATAGCTTGTACTCTCATAAAGCGACCATATGCAGTTCAGTTTAAAATTGTTCAATTACTGTTCTTTTCTATTCTTATTACAGATCAGAAACAAAATGAATCAAACTATACCCAAACAATGTCTCAAATGACTAAACTTCTAGTCAGATAACAAATTAGAAAACTGCAATTTATTCCTCTTACAAAGTTTCATTAGTCTGCATTTACAGATCAGAAAAAAAATGAACAATACAGAAATGTTTGAAACGGCAACTGTCCAGAAAGTATTGTCAACAACTGTAACACTCTTAAAAAACTAGTGTATCTCTTCAGCACAGTCTTTTACTGCACCTTTGCTGGTATCTACATCACATTCAATGACTCCCCTTCTTTGTGAATGTCTAACAAAAGAAGACTTTGATTCTGTATCTTCAGCTGCATTATTTTTCATTTTTGTCTTATCAGGAGAAGCTTCTCGTGTTTCTATGCTTTTATTCACATCCAGTTCTAAGGTTTCATCCCTTTCTGGCAGTAACTGTCTTGAAAAATAAGGTGTTGATTCTGCCTCCTCATGTGAGTCTTTCACCAGCTTTGTATCTTCAGCCAAGTTTTCTGTATCTTTGCTAGAATCTACATCTGCTTCTATCACCTCTTCCATTTCCTTTCTATTCAGTAAATCCTGCTCATACATGCACCAGTTTAAATCTTCCTCGAAAGCCTTTAAAGTTGCCTTTTTGTTCTTAAGTTTTCCTGAAAAGTGATGAAGATATTTCGACGGACCGACGGACGGACGCGACAAAGTGAATCCATTATAGCCCCCCCCCCCACATTTTGTGGTGGGGGTATAATAATGAATACTGGAACATTTCACATTACACAAAAACGGGAGAAAACACATTAGTGTAAGTATATATTTAAATTCAAATACTAGTGTGTATGTTGGGGGGGGGGGGGGGGAGTTAGAAAATGGAAGCTTTGAACACATTTTGCTTCGTATAATTTCCTTTCAAAGAACTCGTTCTTATCTCCAAGCTGTTGTTAACAGATCCTGATTTTAATTTTCGATGTATATAATGCGCCACTTCTTTTAAAGTATCATCGAAAACAATCAGGAATCTTCTCATGGGTTGGATGCTAAGAGGTTAATATAAGGAATCACTCTGCAATAATATCACACATGGAATGTCTGAAGTGGTAACGTAACCGTGTTTTCTTGATTAGATAACGGTCCCCTTCCCTCAATCCAGATTTTACATGTCGGTGAGAACGAAAAGATTAAACCTGAAAGATACGCAAAATATAGACTAGACCGTTGTTTAGATTAAATTTTTATTGACGACTACAAATGGAACTTGATTTAAGCACAACACCTACCTGTTACATGGAATGGACTGCTGAATATCTGGTCCTTAATCCGATCGAGCTTGTGTAAGATATGCTTCAGCAAGCCATCTCCGTTCAGGTAGCTTAGGCATGCACTTGAGTCACTCTGCAGACAACTTGAGGATTAGTATGTTACAGAACTATAAAACTACAACACAAACCAAAGAAATGTCTTATTTTGAACCACCGCTCAATTTCCTTTAACTGAGCTTCAATTGTTTTTGCAATAACCTTATTTATGATTAATGTACTACATTAAAATTATAAACTAAAAAAAAGTGTTATATAGCAGTTTCACCCTAAAAATCAAATGTCATAATTCAACACAGCCCCCCTTTACTAATTAAATATCATTAAATAGCAAGAACAAATTATCAAACTCGTTTTAGTTCGTTTTCATTTTCGTGCATAAATGTACCTTGCAATGCGAACTTCAATACAGAGATACGCACATTTAAATGTAAAAGACTTTTTTATCCTTTTGGGAAAAGTTTTTTATCAGATCATCAGCTTCCTTTCTTCCACTAGGTACAGTTAAAGGTCTACATATGGATATGAATGCTTTTGAAAAGCAAACCTTAGAAGAGCTTGACCGTCTCAACAAGACGATAGAAACATTTGGTGGTCATAAATTGTTTGCCGTTGCTCTTCTTTAAAGATCACTTACTAATACAATTTCGCTGTTGGTAAGGAAAAAAAACGTGTTGCTAAAATTAAGGCTTAATATTGTTTTGAATAATATCATTCATCAGTGTTCCATGTTTCCAGAAATACACACAAATTTGTCACAAGTGTAACGAGGCTTGCGTGAAATCGTGAAATCACAACAGTGTATCTCTTAGAATAGAAACATGTTATAGGTCAAAATAAACACCGTATCAAGATATGTGGAAGTTTTATCGGACCTGAACTGAACAATTATCGTATTCAGGTGCAAGGTATATAATTTATTGCTGTTCAATATAATTATGATAGATGAACAGCGAGGTTCTCGCTGACGACGATAAAGACGTGAACATGTTTTGGGATTATGTCAAAGGAACATACTACGTTATCAATCCATATGTAAAAGTCTATATTCCAATTTCTACGACATGCACTGGGATATATTGACAAATATGAGCACACCATACAGGCAAGAGATAAACTTATTCAAAGACCAAAGAAGGGGAAGGTAAGTAAAAGATAGTTGACATTTGTCTAATTAAAACATCGCTGGTAGGACAGAAATTAACAAGAAAAATATCTTCGGGTATTTCATATATAAACATCGCCTGATAATAAAACTTTTTCTGTGTTATGCTTCAAAAATGCATTTTATGCTAAAAGAATACAAAAATCAAAGTGTTTTTTAATGCAACTTAAAATGACAACCACATTACATTTGCAATATAAATGGTATAAAATGACATAACGCACGAAAACTTATTATTTTGTTTCATGAATTTCAACACTTTAGTCAGTACTGTCCAGCACTTTTCTGTGTATGGTAAACCACCCGGTGTACCAAGATAAGGTATTTAAGGAAATCAAAGCAAATATTGGACAAAGGTAACTACCCTTATTTAGAGGCCCTAGAGCTAGAGGTCCACAGGTACATGAGGCCGGATTTGCACGCGCGACAACAATCTGCAAGTGTACGATATAGTCAAGAAAACCATACGGTAACCATACCGTTCTTTTTTAAGAGCTTTGACATGTCATTGATTTCCAGTGTTTTAGTGAGTTAATTATTCCTCTGTTTAACTCTGTATATTCTACTTTCCGAAAATAATACTATAACTATAGTTTTAGACCTACAGAAGTATGTTATAGGTTTGCCAATTTTTAAACAAAGGTAATATGACGTAAAGCTCCTTTACTTTCTTCAATTTAAATTTTGATGCATTGCTTACTTTAAAATTGCCCTTAATTCTTTCATTAAGATAATGGTAAACAGTTGGTATCCGCACCATGGTCGAAATATATGGGCGATCCCTGAAAAATCAGACATAGCGTTTCTTAGACCCAAACGGCAACTTCTTGCAAGCGATCATACTTTTTCGAAGAAAGTACTGATTTCAGTTTATACATACTAGATGTTTAGTTACATTTCAATGATGTTCCAGTAGAACAACAATATATGAAGAATTTTGGATCACAGAAAGAAAAGTTATATGAAATGTTCAAATCTTAATCTTCGTGATTTTAGAACAAAACTCGACAGACTCACTCGCTAGCAAAATTTAATGATAACGGCATTCCTTTAAATGGAGGACACATGATATTTGGTTGTATTTCAGCTTTATGCTATTTCTTTCGTCAGGCGACAATGCATGGGGGAGCTGTGGGCACAATCTCATTACTTCATGGCAACATTGTTGAGATCTTGGAAGTTCGTTGGCTCGGCAGGAAACTGTGGGCCATGTGATGCAAGAAATTTGAAAATTTTCATCGTTAATGACACCATCATATTTCCTGTCAAAAGGGCACTTAAATTAGTTTACAACAAACACCCTTAACCCTCAAAATAGTAAACATACAGTATTACATCTAATACGTCTCTCCTATAATAAGACAATTGTTTTTATTAAAAAAATTACTCACTGATGGTCTATCCTACGATAATAATGCTTTTAATGGATGCTCCCCATAATTAGTTGTTTTAAATGATGTACTAAAATGCGAAATTCATCAATGTAGCTTCATCTACTGGATTTGATGTTCAGCCCTCTTTCACGACTAATCAAACACTTCTATCAAAAATGCCTTCCTAGTCGATTAGATTGCTGTGCTTAAGTAAATATCTTGCTCCCTAAAGATTAATTATTAAGATGTAATCAATGACCATCCTTGTAAGAATGATTGTCATTTGGTGTGATTTGCTATGCTTCTTGCCTTTCAAAAGCAATATCCGAATCTGCAATTCCGCTTTGCTGTAGGCACTTTCATTTCTAAGGATTGAAAGGAAATAATTATAGCTTCTTGTAAATAATCCTATGCCGATTGAAAGAAAAATGTAATTGGAGGATCGACAAGCTCGGAATATGTTGTGCTAAATATGAGAAGAAATATCACTAGACTAACGGGAAATGAAAGAACAGTCAATAATGAATAAAGTATAGTTTTTGTCATGTTACGCATTGTCTGTTAAAACGTGTCTTAATTAGTTTGGTAACGTTGCTCTGAAAATGTATTGAAGCTCACCTGAGCAAGATAATCAGAGTGAGCTATTGTGATTACTTCCCGTCTGGCATCTGTCGTTGACAACCTGCTTTAAACAACATCTCATCTGAACCATCGCAGCAAATGTGATGGTCCCTGAATGAATCTCTGCAATCGTTTTTAAAGAATTTAATTCCAGTAAGAACTAACAACAGAAAATAGTTATTTGAAAATCATCTGAAACCAGAAGGAATAGAGCTTAGATATTTTGCATAAAGGTTAACCTCTAAGTCATCTACCAAATTTGTTCAAATTATGTAACTGGGATCATTAATAGTTCTAACCCAGGAGTCCTATATTTTACATATGCATTTATAGAGAAGATCTAAATAAAATTCTTGTCCGAGACCACAAGGTCTAAGGATTTGATGTTATGTATAATGCATCATCATGAGATTTCTACCAAGATTGTTCAAATTTTGCCCCTTGGTTCAACACTGACTCCTCCCCGAGGGTCTTTCTGTCAAAAAATCGTAAAATCTATGTAAAATCGTTGAAAATCTTCCAGTCAGAGGCCATAGGCATTATGATTATACACCTTAGATATCTCATATTGTAAAGCTATGATTGTTCAATTTTTTCTCTAGGGTCAAAATTGATGCGGTCCCAGAGGTCACTTTATGACAAAATGTAATATCAGGAAAGCTTTGAAAACGTCACTTTCTAATAATGTATGCCATAGAGCTTAGACTACTTGTATGTTGCATTGTTTTGTAGATTTCTGCCAGGTTTGCCATGTTAATACATTGGTATTAAACAGACTCTGTCCCATTCGTCATATTTGAGTGAGGTACAAAATCTTTGAAAATCTTTTTTCAGAAAACTTAGATATTTAACACGTAGCATTTGATAGTTTTTCTTGACAAGGACTGCTAAAATTACTTCCGTAGGGTAAACAAAATACTCCGCCCGGTGGTCTTTTTTATATAGACTTATAAATAGAACAAAAAATACACTGGATGGCTCGTAAGAAATCTTCATGTACACATACTTAACTTAGTTCTTGACCTTTCCTAGACCTAAATTTTTATCAATACTTACTCATCTTTTTTTCCTTTTTTACCACCACAGTATTTAAATTTGAACTACAATTTCAATTTTGCATGCATATTTCAGTTTCGACCGTAACTGATATTGAAGTTGAAGTATGACCAGTTTTCTTGGTTTTTGTTGAGCCCGCTTGCGGTGAGCTCGACTTAGTCGCCACTTTTGGCGTATAGTTCGGTGTATGTGCGTCCGTCCGGATTTATCCACTCTATATCTTGCTCATTCTTTGAAGGATTACAAAATAATTTGGTACAAATGTTCAACATGATAGAGTTGTGTGTCGCACACAAAACCCAGTCCGCTGCTCAAAGATCAAGGTCACACTTGGGGGTCAGCGCAAAACCCGTGTTCGGAGCGTAACTTCTACATGCATGGAGGGATTTTAATTTTACTTGGGATAAATATTTTCCATATTAAGGCAGAGTGTCGCGCAAAAAATTCAGGTGTATGTGGCAAATGTCAAGGTCACACTTACGGGTCAAAAGTCAAATAACAAAATAAAACATTTATTCGGAGTTTAACTTCTATATACATGGATGGGTTTTAATATAACTTAGCACAAATGTTCTCCATGTTGAGTTGAGTTGTCTTGCGCAAAATGAAGGTCAAGGTCAAGGTCACAAGAGGTCAAAGGTCAAATAAAATATTAAAATTTGTTTGTTGGCACTGTATCTTGCTTATGCTTTAAAATATTATGCTTAGTGGTCATAGAATTTTGAAATTGTTGAGCCCCCTTGTGATGAGGTCGACAAGTTGCTGCTTTTCACTTTTTGTGGTTTGGTGTATGTGCGTCTGTCAGTCCGTGTGTCTGACAAGATTTGTCCGGTCTATATCTTGCTCATTCTTTGAAGGATTACAACATAGTTTGATACAAATGTTCACCATGATTGGATGGTGTGTCACACGCAAAACCCAGGCCGCCGCTCAAAGGACAAGGTCACATTTGGATGGTCAGCTCAGTACCCGTGTCCGGAGCATAACTTCTACATGCGTGGCAGGATTTTTAAATAACTTGGGACAAATGTTCTTCATAGTAAGGTGGAGTGTTGCGCCAAAAAATTCAGTGTCTGTGGTAAAGGTCAAGGTCTTACTTCAGGATCAAAGGTAAAAAAACAAATTAAAACATTCATTTGTGAGTATATTTTTTTGCACATGAATGGATTTTTATATAAGTTATAACAAATGTTCTCCATAGTAAGTTGAGTTGTCTTGCGCAAAATGAAGGTCAAGGTCACAAGAGGTCAAAGATCAAATAAAATATCAAAATGTTCAAATAACATGAATTGAGTTTTTTAGGCACATATGTTAATCATGAGACTTCGTGTCATGCACATGAACCAGGTCACCAGGTCAGAGGTAAAGGTCACCTAAGATGATGCATTGTCAAGATTTTGCCTTGGGTATAAAGAGGATGTGCTGCGCATATCTTACCTATGTATACATCTTTCTCCTTGATCTGAAGCTAATAGGTTCAGGTTTGAATTAAGACGAGCGGGCTCGACATTCTGCCCGTGGTCTTGTTTTTTTTAAAGCTAGGAGTTTTGGAACAGGTGTACAACTTTACATGTACATTTACTTTACTTAAACATTTTGTAAACTTGGAATCGCATAAATACAATTCTGCATCTAAAGTTCAACTTTCGCTTTAGCCGACATTGACTTTTAATTAAATACTTTCTTTTTTTTCAGCTAAAGTATGGAAATCTAAACAATATCTATAATTTTGCATGTAGATTTCAACTTTGTCCATAGCTGACATTGACCTTGACATACCGGCTAATTTGATTGCTTTTTCAGCTACAATATGAACATTTGAACTTAACTTTTGCAAGCGGAATTTAACTTTGACTTTAGTCGAGATTGGCCTTGACCTTTTGAGCTACTTACTGAATTTAAGGTTAGACATTTGGATCAAATGTATAATTTTCCATATAGATTTCAATATCTACAGTTTGTCAAATTGATTCCTTCATTGGCCTTGCTGTTTATAAATTGTAGATATTGAGATCAGTGATATAGGGCCATCATGACATCCTTGTTATTGTTGTTTTGTTTACTGCTAATGTTTTTTATACACCCATTTAATTCTGAGCGACACATCATTCAGAGGTAGATTTTTTGGTTTCATTGAGATCTAATTAGACCCAAATAGTTAGTTGTGAATATCGAAAACATTTATAAAACTCGAGTATGAATGAGTTACTAATTCTATACGCATGTTCTTGGATCCACAATTCGTGTTATCTATGACCAGATGATGTAATACATCAATGTTGATTTGCCAAGAAGAAATACTTTTTCAATATAATATAGGGTAAAGAACCTTTGTTCAGAATAGAAATAAAACTTTATAAGAAAAGAAAATTAACTAAGGAGCGAAAGCTTTGTTCGAAGTTTTACTGCTTTACTCGCACATCATTCTTATAAATGAACCTGTTTCTGTCTTTGGAACATTGTTTACAATCAAGGTTTTGACTCTAAGAGGTTTTAATTATTAAACGGTTCGTAGCATAAAATTACAATTTTGTATCTTTTATAAATTTAGTTGCTTTATTTGCTTTACATTTCTTTATTGGACTGAGAGCATTCTTTCCGGCTGAATTGGCTTTATTTGTATCTATTTTAGCTTGCAATATTGTTTCAGTAAAGAAACATTACTAAAATGTTATTCGTCTTTATATTTGTCGTATAAAATCGAACCAGAATTTAATGTTCATATCTGATTTAATAACGGAAACGAAACTGCCTTTATTACAATTCTGTTATAACATTACTAAAAATATTTCACGAGACTTGGCAACTCAGGAAACGGTATACAATAACCCTAAAATGTTATCTAATTTTATCTTATTATCTTTTCACTTCAGAAATTATTTGCTTTTGCACGTCCTGCCAAACTGCATTCCAGAAAGGGTCTGGAGCGGTCTAGATATCATCCGGCATGGTGTTTTGCTTGTATAAATCCAATGTTGTATTTTAAACCAGAATAGAATGCAACCAACAGTGCATATGTCTTATTGTTGTTTAGATAGCATATGATTTCGACAAAAAATCTTTTTGTTTTATTTTTACAGTTCTAATTACCCATGTAACTACTGTGTTGCTTTAGGTTTCTTAGAATAGAAATAAGCCAATAAAAATTGTATTACTGTCATTTAACTTAGTGCTGTTTTCATGAAATACAACATTAACTAGACAGAACCTAATTGGAACGTGAAAACTAATTATGTGCAATAACATCAGTTTGCTTACATACTTTCTGAGTATTTTGGTATCGAAAACGCAAATTAGAATTAAAAAAAAACAGATAAAATCCAACGGTTAAATCTCAAATGCTCTAACATTGCCCTTTATTGAACACTTAATGTAAATGAGATCTAACACATTGTGTCAACAATGTCTTACAATCGACTGTTGTGCGTACATAAATACCGCCAAATCGTCAGTAAGACATATATAAAGTTGAGAGTATCCTAATAAAAAATACTGTAATATGGTGAATTTTGTCATGTTCCCTGCTGTTCAAAATTAACTATTTACCAATTTGTTGTGCTTAAACTTTTTTCACTATCAAAAGTTATAAACAAATCTATACTAACATTTTCAATTACGTATAACAATTGCGGGAGCTGTCAGCAGGCGTCAGCAGTTTAAAAGGCTGATAAGAGAGAAGAATAAAGAAACATTTTTTTCAATATCAAAGTATTACAAACAACAGGAGAAACAAATGCTTGCAGTTTTTAATCTCGCGAGACTGGCGAGACTGAGGCTGTGACGTCACTTATGCACTTCCGGTAGAAGATTTACCGCTACAGTAAGAGGCACTGATGCAAAATTACCTAGCTAATACAAAATACGAAATTTAACTCATCAGTTGTTTATTACAAAAAAAAAATCAATAATGTGGTGAATATTCGAATTTTATACGTAAATTAAGCTTTGGTGTAGATAGAATTGGTTAAAAGTTTACCTTGACAGTTGATTATATTCCATTTTTTTCATAACTGGTTTGTAAGTGACAGTGATGCATATCTTCTCAACATTTAACATATTGTTTTACATTTTCCCACATGCTCATTACGTCATTAACAATACATTGTAATTTTAGTGTAGTCAAATGTAGTATATTTAGATGTCCTTATTACTTATTTTGACTGGGATGGAAATTTACGCGATTTTTAGATACCATGTACTCTATGCAGGAATTTGTGTCTGCTCCAAAAATAACATCCAGTGAAATGTTAAAGATCAATAGATCACGCCTCGTACAGTGGACTTCATGCAAATTTACCTACACATATGGAACATTGTATATTCTGTCAGCTCCAAGCTGCCAAAACAAAGCATTTAATAAACCCATCTATGATCCAAACATTGTTGAAATTGAGACAAAACTTTTGTGGTAAGTGATTTTACAAATTGATTGCATCACTTTTGATAGGTAACAATTGTGAAAACTTTACGTAATACTTGCTTTCAGTAGTGATCTTAACTTAAGTAATTTATTTTGCAGGCAGTAAAATACCTAATCTAATTTGATGTTTATTGTAAGAAAAAAAATCATTTGACTTTAAGATATGATAAACAACATGCCAAAAAGGTATTTCTGTTTTGGTTTTGTTTTTTAGACACAGTTTCAGGGCTTTTATATTGTTATTTTGTTTATATTATACGTATTTTTCTCTATTTCAAACATTTCCAGGTGCTAGCATAGACGTTCTTTTGTAATGAAAAAAAGTCATTCGCAAGAAGACAAACAGGTTCATTTTTTTCTCCATTTTTGTCAAATCAATAATCAGAAATCTACTGTAATTTCTGATGATTTTCCCCCGGAAGTCCGTAACTGACGCCACGCGCACTTTTATTTTTATAAGTAATTTTTTTAAAATGGCGGCTCTCAGTCTCTTTATCAATATCGAAAAAAATCAGCAATTATGTTTGGTTGTATAGCTTTAAATGCCATACCTTTTTTATGCTTATCAGCTGGAACTTATCATTTATGTGTTTTTTTGTTTGTTTTTTGTTTTTTTTTTCAAACATTATTATTATTTTAAGCATTGTCGTTCCATTTAAGTCAGTGTATTAACGTTTATTGATACTGCATTATTTTCAGAGGCAATTAAATAAACAATTTCGAATTCTGCCCTAAAATTTCTTAACAATTTTTTTTAAACCAATGGAAACTTCCTTTTTCAGGTGAAAATTTTGTATCTAACAATTTCATCCTTCACAAATGTAGGTCAAAATCGATTCGAATACAGCTTCGCCGAGAAAAAATGCAAAGAAAAACTGTTGAATCGTATTCCTGCTAGCAGACACCATTTTCCTCAATGCACAGTTTGTTTCTTCTGCCAAAATGCTACAACTGGTGTACGTTTAAATTAAATTAATAAACTTAAAGTTGTAATACTGCCCATTAACAAAAACGATACATTATCGCCAGTTTATAAACATAATCACACCAGTGCTTAGACAACTAGCTAAAAAGGAATTTTGCAGTTTATTTTCACATATAACTTGACCATGTTCGTGGATGTCAGCGGATATAAAAATACCCACTTTCGTTTTCTGTAAACTCTCCACCATTGCTCGGATATAGTCGGAAGATGCTTATTTGCTCACATGTTATTTTTATAAAGAACATTTCATTTAAATGGCCTGACAGATTTAGTGCAGAGTAATTTTTAAACTTTCTTCTAAGTATTGTTTATCGATAGATAGACCAATGTTCTCGGAAGCGTGGTCGTAAAATCCTTTACAATACTTAGAAGAAAAACGATATGTCGAGGTATTGTAAAGGTTTTTACGACCACGCTTCTAAGAACATTTTGGTCTATCTATCACTTTACATTAATTTACGTTTTGAATGATCCACTAATATTGTCTGCGTCACGTATTCAAAATTGATTATTTGATATTGACGACTTGTTTTACGAATATCGGCGTAGTGCGTGTGGCATTTCCCGAAACAATTTCAGACTGGCGGGTCATAAAATATTTTAGATAATTTAATCCTGATGTATCTCAAGTGCATCTTGCCATCCACGAAAATTAATCGTGCAAATAAGGTGTTGATAAAGTTTTAAGCTTCTAAAATTCTTACTTGGTTTATTTTTGATGACGATTATGGCAAGTATTATCACTTTAAGTTAAAGTTCTATATAACCATAATAGCTGTATAACAAACGGGTTAGGAAAATCCTGATGTCATGTTAAATATCTGCATTATGTTAGTCTCATGAAGGAGAGTGCAGGTATGTTGCGCTATGTGTGCACACGCATGTCCTGTTGTTAACGATTGCTGATATAACTGCTCTGAGCAACTATCTTTTTCCATTACAGATTTTATCGATTTCATAAGGATTTTGTAATTATTTGTTTTCTGTTTAATATAAGCACTGTATAATCAAACTTCAGGTTAAAATTGGATCTTTAATGTGTACAAAAAACTTCATTTGAGTCGTAAGACACTACACTCAGTTTACATGCAAGCAGTTCTATGAACTATTCATTTACCAGAGAACAGTTAGTTTAATCTCGAATTGAGGATTGATATCGAGAAGTTGTAGTACTTTTATTCCTTGTGGGAGATTCTTACTTAAGGAGGAATGTTTACAAATATTTCCATTTTCTATGTAAACAAGAAATGTTTGTAAAACATAAATGCCCCCCAGCAGCACCTAATTGCTTGTGGTTGGGCCAGTATATCAAGTTTGGTGAACCTAGGTCAAAGCGTTCTCTAGTTATTGATCAGAAACCGTTTTTAGGATAAAGGTCCCTGTGATCTTGACCTTTGACCTAAAGACCTCAAAGTCAATAGTGGTCATCTACTGGTGATGACCAACCAGCATACCAAGTTTGGTGAACCTAGGTCAACACGTTCTCTAGTTATTGAGCGGAAACCATTTTTAGGATGAAGGTCCCTGTGAGCTTGACCTTTGACCTAATGAACTCAAAATCAATAGGGGTCATCTACTGGTGATGACCAACTAGCATACCAAGTTTGGTGAACCTAGGTCAAAGCGTTCTCTAGTTATTGATCGGAAATCGTTTTAAGGATGAAAGTCTCTGTGATCTTGACCTTTGACCTAAAGACCTCAAAGTCAATAGGTGTCATCTACTGGTGATGACCAACCAGCATACCAAGTTTGGTGAACCTAGGTCAAAGCATTCTCTAGTTATTGATCGGAAACCATTTAAGGATGAAGGTCCCTGTGAGCTTGACCTTTGATCTAATGAACTCAAAATCAATAGAGGTCATCTACTGGTAATGACCAACCAGCATACCAAGTTTGGTGAACCTAGGTCAACGCGTTCTCTAGTTATTGATCGGAAACCATTTTTAGGATGAAGGTCCCTGTGAGCTTGACCTTTGACCTAATGACCTCAAAATCAATAGGGGTCATCTACTGGTGATGACCAACCAGTATACCAAGTTTGGTGAACCTAGGTCAAAGCATTCTCTAGTTATTGATCGGAAACCGTTTTTAGGATGAAGGTCAATGTGAGCTTGACCTTTGACCTAATGACCTCAAAATCAAATGGTGTCATCTACTGGTGATGACCAACCAGCACACCAAGTTTGGTGAACCTAGGTCAAAGCGTTCTCTAGTTATTGGTCGGAAACCGTTTCTACCTACAAGGTCAATGTGACCTTGACCTTTGACCCTTGATCCCAAAATCAATAGGGGTCATCTACTGGTGATGGACAATCATCCTACCAAGTTTGAAGTTCCTCGGCCTAAGTGTTCTTTAGTTATTGGTCGGAAACCGTTTCTACCTACAAGGTCAATGTGACCTTGACCTTTGACCCCTTGTCCCCAAAATCAATAGGGGCATCTACTGGTGATGGACAATCATCCTTCCAAGTTTGAAGTTTCTAGGCCTAAGCATTCTTTAGTTTTTGTTCGGAAACCATTTGGTCTACGGACCGACGGACCGACCGACAGACAGACAAATGCAAAGCAATATACCCCCACTTCTTTGAAGAGGGGGCATAATTAACTGACATATACTACAAAACATGTCCACTCTTAGTGGAGGCATTTATTTTTCGCTGTAATTCTTGTTGTCTGAGATTTAGATTTTCAGAATATATAGAAAAGGCGTTAGAAAACCTACCTCCGCCGTTGAAAATTTTAACGCAAAGTTCTGAATGACAGCAATGCTTTGAAAAACTTAATGTGAATTTTATTGTGGGACAAGCTGACATATGTTTGGTAACTAAAGATGTTTTGTATTCGGCAGAATACCTCATGGAAACTTTCATTTTGTTTCGTAAAAATTGTGCAGTAGTACGTTTGTTAAAAGTTGATATGAAAATTGTATTTATAAATGTACTGACATTAAGATCTCAGAAGGCAAAGTCCGTGCTCCTGTTAGAATGCGACGACGTTGTGTCTATCTGCACTGAGCTACCGAATAACATATGTTGCATTTTTTCCTTTAACATAAAACTATTAATTATCAATGATAAACAGTTTTCAAAACAGCTGTGATTAATTGTGAGTATTCACATATCGATAAATCCTTAGAAAAAAGAGTAGCACTTCTACAGTTTTACTAAGTACGTTTTATTTCTTTTGAGCTGAAAATGTATTGAATTTGATCGTCCAGGCTTATTGCATGATTAATCGAACGCTTTTATCAACAATATTCTCCTTGAGTATAGGATTGCAGTGCTTATGTAAATACCGCTCCCCAGAGATTAATCAGCAATGTGTAATGAAACACAATCGTGATAGAATTGAATGTTATGTGGTGAGGTTTGTCATGCTTCTTGTCATTCAAAACCAATTTCCGCAAAAGCAATTTCGTTTTGCTGATGAAAGCTCTAATTGCTTAGGATTTAGGAAAATAGATTATTTTTTGCCCGTTGATATCAATTCGCCGGTAAAGAATCAAAAGGAACTGTCAATAGGATGCAAACAAGTAAACTGATTAAAGAAGCCAGAGGCAATGACTTGGTTTCTCTAGACAACCATGAAAGACAACAGATATTTTTGGGCAAGACCTGAACTTAACAGTACATTGTGAAGGCAGTGGGTTTATCACTAAATCATAACAAAACGAAAACAACTGAAGATATAAGATTTTGTAGAGTGAGTATTTTACATACACAATAAAGATAAAAAAAATAAACAATCAAACATGTGTACGAAATTTATTTGTAAATCGTAAATTTTATTTGATTTTTTAAATTGAGGCAAAATCTGAACTTAGCATTTCATAATAGATTGATGGCAATTTAAACAAAATATAGAACAAATGTTTAAACAAAAATTTATGATCCGCGTCGTATTTCTGAATTATGTGCCTTGTGGTTTCAGAGATGATAATTTTGAAAATGTTATCACTAATTTATTATAAAAATTATGCCCCGAAGCAGTACCAATAATGACCCAAATGGCAGATATTTGACAATATGATTAGGCTTGAATTAGCCAAATTGAGAGAGATCTCGGCTTCATAAAAACTCTTTTAAAATTTCCACTAGGTATTAACATAATCAGGCGATCAGACAGAGCCAAAAATGGCTGAAGTTGATAATATATATAAAATATGTGGCACCGTGATGGAGCTGACCATCAGAAGCAAATATTATTCAGTTGTGACAGAGGTCTACTAGATATTAATACACTACAAGTTCGAGAACCACGATTAGTTTTAGACAATTAAATCAAAATACAGTAAACTTAAGAATCATTATTATTATGTGTTTCAGCACATTCCATTAACGGACGACCAAAAACACTGACAAAGTCTGACCAAAACAGATATAAAACTTGGGATGTGTCAGCAGGACACCGATGTCCCCACATTCTGCTGCAATGTCACAAAAAAGTCCTTTGCAATTGCTGGTGAACATAAAGTCTAAAAAGAAAGTATGGAGTACATACACAATCCTTGTGATTGACTTAGATTTATTGGAACGCCAGTATAAAACACCACATGAGCAGCAAGGTAAGTAACACAATATCTTGTATATGAAGTCAATGTAAATTAAAACTAATCTAGCGCATGTGCTTAATAAATTCACAAAAAAAACAGTACAAAGTGTACAGCTATAAAATCAAATAACTGATTCTTCATTCAATACATAAACGTTAGATGCACATTTTCCTTACAATATTAAACCACTGCAAATTTTAAGTATTACAAATCTTAAAAGCAGTTCATCAATAAAAATGATATATTCTTATCTATATGATGACAGCTGAAACTGTAGGAAGGCAACATTATGATTTAATCATTTAATCGAGATCCATTTCTATATAAACAACAGATAATTAAATAATGCCCGTAATTTTCCCCTAATGAAAATGCAAATTTGACAGAGAATTCCCCGGTTAATTCATTTAGGTGCCAAAAGGTCTGAAGAAATTCGATAAAGTTACTCATCAATAAGACCTTATCCAGTAATGCTTCTCTGGCTGATGAGCTGCTTCATTCGGTAATTTAACACAAACACTGAGGCGTAATCAAACCTGCACCGATTTCTGCATTAAATCAAACAATGTGAAACAACTATGCAATCAAAATTTAGGTCTTTCAAACAGGTTTAGTATCATTTATTTATTTATTTATTTATTTTGAAAGACAACTCTTCTTTATCACTTTTATTCCAGACGCTCAGTAAAAATACAACATTTTACGAGATAACGGTTCCCTAAAATTTGTCGTTAAAACAAGTTTCTGACGAGACTCGAACTTTCGAGCTTCTGCTTAGTCCATTTTTCGTGAATTTCACGACGTGTGATTTATTACAAACACATGATATAAGTTCCAAAACACTGGTAATAGTATGAACCTTTTATTTCTCAAACAATGGCTGTGTAAAAGCGATCAAATTCGTCACTTTAGTTTGATAATACGTTGATTTTAATTGGTCCACCTTTTATCACAATAAATCAAACATTTTTGCAAACAAAATGCCTCCCTAGACGATTAGGCTCTGTGGTTAAGTAAATGGAGCTCCCCAAAGATTAATCAGTGAGATGTAATAAATGACAAACCCTGTAAGAATGATGGTGCGATTGCTATATGCTGGTTGCTTTTCAAAACCAATATCCAAATCTGCAGTTCCGCTTATCTCTTTGCTTTTGTCTTTTTTAATGATTGAAATGATATATTTTTTACTTCTTGTAAATAATCCTTTGCCGATTGAAAAAGGGTAACTTTAGGATATACAAGCCCGGAATGGGAATTGCTAAATATGAGAAGCGATATCACTAGACTACAAAATGAAAGAAAAGCAAATCCTGAATATTTTCAAGTATACGTTTGTTGCGTTCTGCATTGTTTGCATAAACGCCTCAATTTAACATTGTTGGGTAGTCAAAACTAGATTTTATTTGAATTTATTTAATTATTATTGTTATTATTAATGTTTATTTATTTATTTTCCCGTTTTCTTCTCCACTTCTACGAGTGAATTAACGAAATCTGTAGGTTCTGTTACTTTCGTGATTATGCCTTCTATTTACATACGCTGGAGTTCGGCCTTTAACCTATCCCTCAATGCTTCTTGGATCCTGCGTGGTGGGTTAACTACAGGAATTGCGTCTCACCTGGTAATTTGCTCTCCCCTGGTATTACCCCTACACCTTTAAACAATTCTTTAAATCGAGTAGTTCAGCTAATTAGGCTGAGGTTAACTGATGTTTGTAAACTCAGGAGGGGAACGGTGTTCTTATCTTTGGTTTTTATGTGCAGGTTAAGCAAGCTAGACACAGGTAACCTGTTTCCAGTGTAAGGTCAAATGACTAGCGGGGGCCTCCAGAGGGTGCTTGATGTTAAGTTTTTCAAGCTGGCTTAAGGGGAGGATATCCACAGCACTGCCTGAGTCTATTTTAAATTTGATTGGGGTGTGGGAGGGGCCGACGTTTATAAGTACAAAGGCAGGTTCAGTAGGTGAAGACAAAATTAGAGTATCAATGAAAAATTCCTGATTGTCCTCCGTATCTGAATCACTGGATTCCAATCCGTTTACAGAACTAATGTTATGAACACGTCTGTTTTTTGAACTGCACACACTGGCGATATGGTTCATTTTCCCACAGGTATGACATGTCGCGTTTCTCGCTGGACAGTTCTGGTTTTGTGTATGTCTCCTTCGTTCACAATTTGTGCAGTTTCCCTCTATGAAGTTTCCTGCTACCGATTTCTGTCGATCGGTCTGTCGTAGCTGTTGTTGTCGGGATGGTGGTGACTTGGACGTGTTTGTTTGTATTTGACGGCATCCACATTTTCTTTACCAATTGTTTGCAACTGTTCCTGTTAATATTCAATGTTTTGCATTATCTGAATGGTTTTGTCAAGTGTCAATTTGTCATCCTCGCTTATTAATTTCTCCCTGGCTTTGGAACTATTTGTACCGAAAACGATTCTGTCTCTAATCATCTCTTCCGGCTTATCAAATTGACAGTCTCTGACTCTTATTCTTGATCTTGTAAGGAAAGTGTCAAAGTTGTCTGAGCCCTGTTTCTCGTTGTAGAATTTGTATCGCGCAAATATTGGATTTAATGTGAATGTAAATAGTGACACTAGGTTATTTTGGATTAGTAAACAACACATTTTAAGTTATTATTGTTTCATTGTTAACAGTTTGTTGTTGAACTAAATTTTGTTTTATTACATCAAAGTACTGCAAGTTTGTTAAACTGTTGTGATTACTTCTTTCCTTTACTCTAACAATAAAAGGGCTACAGCGGTCATTACACATGTCGGCATTGCGCTAGGTCAAATATGTCGGACGTTGCATTTTAAACCAGAATATTGACTGCAGCAATCAATTCAATTCATGTCTGATTATTGAGCTATTTTATGATTTTGACAATAAGATTGTCAATGTTAATGTCTTTAGTGTTATTATGACTTCACGACCTGTTTTCCTGCCGGTAATGAAGACGTCTTATATTGATGAAAGGAAAAGGAATTACATTTATACAACATCGGACGAAATGTAAATTTATGTTTTATTTTTTAAGTTCTAGTTACCAACGACGGTTTTACAGGTTTCCATAGAATAAAAATAAGCATGTTAAATAAAGGTAGTACAGTCATAAAGCTATTTTAAGTTCAACTTTTTTTTGGATAACACGACCTTTTCGGATTGTCAACATACCGAACTGTATTTTATTTTTTGTGCTGTTATATTCAAATGTAATCGTGTGGAATAACCTCAATTTGTTGGCGATTGGTTTGAAAAAAAGCAAATTAAGATTTGTTTTGCTTTGCGGTAGAATCTCAAACGCTCTGATATTGCACATTATTGAACACTGAAGTTTCTGGAATCATTATTTGACAATGGCTTCCGTTCTATTTTATTGTGTATGTAAATACCGTTCCCTTATTCTCAGCCAAACAATTTTATACAAAGACAATCCCATTTAGACGCATTGTAATATGGCGAACGTTTCTCAAGTTTTATTCTTTTCAAAACATGATGGTTTCCTGTCAAAATTGGAAAATTTAAATATCAAATTGAAATTTTATGAATATATACTTACCTGATGATAACG
The DNA here is from genome assembly GCA_012932295.1 of Cyclina sinensis. NCBI lineage: Eukaryota > Metazoa > Mollusca > Bivalvia > Venerida > Veneridae > Cyclina > Cyclina sinensis. Next base: position 14,833,953 of record JAAONU010000005.1, read on the forward strand.
ATATGAATTATCCATGCTCAGTCACCTGTAACTCGCCTGATCTAAAAATAGATCTACTACCTACTATAAAAGGTAGATGTACACGTGTTAGCTTCAGTAAAGTCTGGCGCTCTTATGAGTCACCAGATTCACTGAAAAAAAGGGGAGGCTGGGAGGGACTAATGATGTTATCATCAGGTAAGTATATATTCATAAAATTTCAATTTGATATTTAAATTTTCCAATTTTATTTCATACTGCTACTTACCTGATGATAACGATATGAATTATCCAGATTTCTAAGCAGTGCTAGATTTCACTGGGTTGTGGGTTTTCAGTTTCCACATCATCTGTACTGTTCAGCAAATATTTACAATACATATACACTCTATACACAACATATACAGTCAAATATCCCATTTGTACAATCTTTGATTCTAAAAAATGTCCTCCTTATGGATAGCTCCTATTAAAACACAGTATTTACACATTGTATTCCCTCCTATACAGTATATTTATATATCTACACTGTATTTGAAGACAGAAATCCTCACTTCTGCCTCAGCAACTCGCCGGTAATTTACATTTTTTTTTTTTTTTTTACTCAAGTATTTCTGTATTTACAGATTTTAAATAAAACTTTACGAAAGTGGACTCCTTTGTCCAATCAGCTGCTTCCATAATATTTCTAAGAGGAGCTCCTTTGGCAAGTGCCCATGTAGCTCCTAGGCTGCGTGTGGAATGTGCAACAACTTTCCCTGACACTTTATTACTTCCTTCATAGGCTTTTTCTACAGTTTTTCTTATCCAAGCGCCAATTGTTTGACTAGATACTGGTCTATATGGTCTGCAAAAAGAAAGAAACAACTTTGTTTCATCTTTACCATTCACCAATCTATGAAGCTCTGTACGTTTTAAATAAACTGCTAAAGCTCTTTTAGGATCTAAAAGTTTATTAGATGGAAATGCTGGAACAAATATATATGGTGATACATGGCCTGGCCTATCTGTTTTGGAAATGCCAGTTCTTATAAATGTAACACCACGTTTTTGAACATTTACATTCTTTTCTCCCAGTTTCAAGGAACTGATGTCACTGCATCTTCTAAATGTAGTGATTGCAACCAGAAACACTGTTTTAAAAGTAACATACTTCATGTGAGTTTTTGTCATAGGTTCAAAAGGACACTTTTGCAAAGCTGATAAAACTAGGTTCAAATCCCACTCAGGAACTAACTTTCTAGTTGGTGGTCTGGAATTAAAAATTCCCTTCAAAAGTCTAATGACAAATCTATGCTGTCCAATTGGAACATTGTCAACTGGTGGTAGAACACACGAGAGCATAGATCTGTAACCTGCTATAGTAGAATATTGTAATCCTTCATGGTAAAGATCTGTCAGAAAATCTGTGCATTGAATCAAAGTTGCATCATATGGATCAATTTCCCTTTGATTACACCAGCTACTAAATTTTCTGAACTTACATGAGTAATCTTGTCTAGTGCCTTTACGCCAGGATGCTTTGAGAAGTTTTCTAGTTTTCTTTGAAAATCCTTCTGTTCTGAAGGATTTGTTGATAACAGCCATGCAGTCAGATTTAACATGCTTGGGTTTTGATGAAGAATTTTTGAGTTTGGCTGACTCAGAAGGTCTGTGTATTGAGGTAACCTGAGTGGACGGGCTACAAGAAGTTGTAATAACTTCGGATACCATGGTCTGCGTGGCCAACATGGTGCTATCAGCAGTACTCGACAATGATACAGAGTCATGTGCTGCAATACTCTTGGGATCAGAGCTATTGGTGGAAAAGCATATGCAAAAATGTTTTCCCACGAGATGGTCAGAGCATCTATAGCAAATGCTTGAGGGCAAGGACTCCATGAACAAAAAACTGGTAGTTTGTGATTGTGAACTGATGCAAACAGGTCGATTGTGGGTTGACCTAGTTTCAGGAATATTGCGTTCAGTACTGATTGTTTTAGCGTCCACTCTGTCTGTTTTATTTTTATCCGTGACAACTGATCTGCAAGGATATTCAATTTCCCTGCTACATGTGCTGCTCTGACTACTATTTTGTTCTGAAGTAACATCTGCCAAAGATCCCAAGTTTTCTGATTCAGTATTAGTGACTTTGTTCCACCCTGTTTGTTTATATATTGAACAACAGTGGTGTTGTCTGAACGTATCAGAACATGTTTGTTCCTTAAATATGGAAGGAAGTGTTTGATGGTGCGGTGAACTGCTTCCATTTCCAAGCAGTTTATATGCAGTAACTTCTCTGTTTCTGTCCACTGACCTTGTATCATTTGATTCCCCAAATGACCACCCCAGAGCTTCAGGGAAGCATCTGTTGTAATTGTGACCGAGTATTCTATTGGGCTGACAGATCGGCCTTTCAAAATGTTGGCTGGATTTAACCACCAATTTAAATGTGGAACTAGGCTTTGAGAAAATGGAATTGACATGTTTAAATCTTGACTGCATGGTTTCCATTTTTGTAGTAAATGGATCTGAATTGGTCTCATGAATAAACGAGCATTGGGAATTATCTGAATGCATGACGCTATAAGACCCAGTAAGTGAAGGTAATCTCTTGCTGTGCAAGACTTGTTCAGAATCTTCTGAACGGCTAAGCTTAGTGAATGTACCCTGTCGTTGGTTGGCATTACTAGACCTTTCAATAACTGAAAAAGAGCTCCTATATAAGTAATTGTCTGACATGGGACAAGTTGAGACTTTTTTAGATTTATTATAAAACCTAACTCTACAAGGAGATTTATCACTGATTCTTTGTTCTCGAGTAACTGTTTTAATCTTTGATTGACTACGAACCAGTCGTCTAGATAATTTGCTAGTCTGATGCTCATTGTTCTCAGACTGGCAGTAATCACTGCTGTCAGTTTTGTAAAAACACGAGGAGCTACAGTGGGTCCGAAAGGAAGAGCTACAAACTGGTAACAAACATTCTGAACGCAAAACCTCAGAAATTTTCTGTGACTTTTGTAAATGGGAATGTGAAGGTATGCGTCTTTCAGATCCAAAGATATTGCCCAATCTCCTTGTTGAACTAGATTTATAACAGAATTTAGAGTTTCCATTTTGAAATGAGTTTTCCGGAGATACTGATTTAGAGGTCTTAAATTTATGACAGGTCTTAAATCCCCTGTCTTTTTGGGGACTAAGAAAAATGTGCTGTAAAAACCTTCCATTTTCTGATGTTCTGGAACAATTTCTATAGCACCTTTTGAAATTAATTCTTGAATTTCTGCCAAAATAATATTTTTGTTTTTTACACCAACAGGTGTTTTTCTTATGCCCGAAAACATAGGAATTTGCTCGAATTCTAGTTTGTATCCTTCTTTTATTATTGATAAGACCCACTGGTCTGTTGTAATTTCTAGCCATTTTGGAAGAAAATGTTTCAGGCGACCTCCGACTGGTATCTCCGGATTTTTGCAAAGAATGCTTACCAAGTCACTTCTTTTGGTTGTACTTTCCTCGAAAAGTGTTATTCTGGCCTTGTGTTGTGGTTGTTGCTGGTTTGTTCTGACTAACATATGGTTTGTATTGTCTTCTAGACTGAAAAGTGCTTGAATATCGATCACCATCAAACTGCTTTCTCTTTGGACTGTATTCCCTTCTTGGTCTCTTGAAAGACTGGAATTCCATTACTGATTTTCTTTTGAGCTGCTTGTTTTTGTCTTTGTCATCAGACAGGAGATCAAGAATGTTTTTGCTAACTTCTTTTTTCGTTTTCAATTTACTTTCAAAATCCTTTCCAATGACTCCTTCTCCAGTTAATGGTAGGTCCCACTTATCAATGTCTGGAATTTTTCTGTCGATGCCAGTGTCTGCCAGAGTAGCACGTCGACGAACAAGATGGTGGAAAGCTCCAGCTCGAGCTGTCTGATCAAGAGTATGTGATGCAATAGCGAAGATATCTTTTGTTGACTGGACTGCTGCATCAATATTGGGATCTTTATCTTTCAATGTAGAGAGGAGTTTTCCTAAACCCTGTTGCAAGTACATGATCATAGTTAGAGCTACACTGGAAGCGCTTTGACCTTTGAAAGCTAATTTTTCAATGTTTTTATAAGATGTACTGTATAAACTATGCCCGTCCTTATATGACGCTTTTGATCCGTATCTGTCTTTCAGTAAAGAGTCTACAATTGGGTCTAGGCTTGGAACTTTCAACACTGGTTTGAATTCTTCACTTACTGTGAAATTTTCGAGAGATTCAAGTTTAAAAGTTGACAGCTTATTTGGTTCAGGACATCTCCACACAGAGTTTAAAACTTCTTCCTGTGATTTATCTAAAACTAGCCCAGTTCTAGATTTTTCTGATTTAGATGGTACTGCATCCGATCCAAACATCTCAAACAATATATCTCGATTTTCTTTTGAAATTCTACAGTTCTTGAAACGGTTATTGTAATCACTTTCAGAGTCTGAACTGTCTGATAAAGAAAAAACAGATTTGTGAATCTTGCTGGCGTATGTTGAAGACTCATCGTCTTCCCCAAGCAATTCATGACGTTCTTGCCTATGTGGGTGGAGTGACAAATCATCATCACTATGCATCTCATTTGCATTGATGTTTCGCGACCGTCTGTGGTCCGAAGGTGAAGAAATCCGCGACCGTCTATGGTCCGGAGAATCCAGATTTCGCGACCTAGCAAGGTCCGAAAGATTATCATTTCGCGATGTATTGACATCCGAAGACTTGTTACTCTGCGCTAAATCCGAGAATTTACTTTCCATCCAATCTCTCAACGATTCAAATCTACTACACCATTTATGTTCCATACGTTGCTCCAGTAAATCCAAGTTAGAACCACGTTTTTTGGTCGAATTTTTGCCATTTTTCTGCTTGGTGTTTTTACCGGAAGTAGCTTCCGGCGGTGTAATAAAATGAACATCCTCGGTAGAAGAATCCCGCCCCAACGACGTGGGGGTGATAGCGGTAGCATCCTGTGCTAAATTAGCCTCAGTCATAGTGAAATAAATAAGATAAAACTATTCAAGGTGACTCTAAGAGCGCCGGAAAATTACTGAAGCTAACACGTGTACATCTACCTTTTATAGTAGGTAGTAGATCTATTTTTAGATCAGGCGAGTTACAGGTGACTGAGCATGGATAATTCATATCGTTATCATCAGGTAAGTAGCAGTATGAAATAAAATTGTTGTGCTGAGATTTATTTCACTCTGAAGCGTTATGAAGAAAAAAAGTTCTCTGCCAGTATTCATTTACCTACAGATCTTATGAGAGCTGCCAGCAGTTTGAAGGGCTAATGAAAGAAAAAATGAAAGGAACAGGGTCTATCTAAATGATTACTGAACGCATTTTTATCGATGTTTGTGTCACCTCTGGAAAAAGACATCTCATTGTACGATAATTAGAAAATTAAACGAAACTTGTCTTTTCAATACGACACCAAATGCGTTAACCTGTGTCATGATTGTTTGAGATTGAAAAAAAAAATAGGCAATAGATTATACTAGGTTATGTTTGAAAAAAAGTTTCCTTTCTTTTTATATAAAATGGCGTGTCAATATTGCATTTTTTAGAAAAAAAGTAATTTTAGCCTCACAATATATGCAAACGAATTCTATTTGATCAAAATTATTAACAATTTTATTTGTAATCTTGAAATCGTAAATGTAGTCTCTTAAGAAGATTTTACCTGCGGAAGAAGGTGTCAGACGTCCTGTTAAAAATAAGCATTACTTGACAAAATTGGAAACCCCCCCCCCAAAAAAATCGAATGTTTAGTGCCTGTCATACCGAAAATACCTACACCACATTCTTATATTTTTGTTAACACATCAAATTAAGCGCTAGAAAGACACTCAATTATACTACATTCCAGACGCACGTCCGTGATTTTTAATTCCGGAAGAACACTAGAAGAACCCCTGGCGTGTCAGCAGTCTCCAATGAATGATACAGCGATCAAGATGCTACATACAAATTACAAGACTAAAAAGTGAAGAAACTGGTATTTATATGGAAATCTACGGCATCACAATGTCACACTTTCAAAGTTTTAGAATATTACAAAATTTTCACAATGGCACGCTGACCACTGGAGTTTGCTCGCTAATCACTGAGGACTTTGGAAGAAGGTCTTCAATAAAATAACATATTCTTTATTGTACAAAAACATTCAAAAGCATGCATGTTTGCAGTAACAATATCGATAAATTTTATTACTTATATTCTCCAACCATTCACTTAGATTTCAATACCAAATGACACGTTCCCCTGTTAGAATGCAAACTCGGGACCTCTAAGACACCTGGAGACGATCGCTTCCTTTTATCGGTACTTATCTACAAAGGCACGTGTGTGTTGTTGTTGTTTTTCATGGCAAAACTAACATTGATCTAACTAACACAGTTTTCAAAACAACTGTGATTTTTTTTAATCATATCTCGATGAAATGCTTGAAAAATACTGTTACTATGATATTTTTTTGTAGATACGGTTTAATCTCTTTTAATCTGTGTATTTATTGAATTTGATCGGTCATCTTTATTCACGATTAGTCGAACGCTTTGTCATCAATATTCTCCTTGAGTGTAAGATTGCACTGTCTATGTAAACACGTCTCCATAGAGATCAATCAACCAGGTGTAATCAATGACAGTCCTAATAGATTTGAATATTATGTGAATGTGGTGATGTTTGTCATGCGTCTTGTCATTCAAAACCAATTTCCGGTATAGCAATTTCGTTTTGTTGTAGAAAGCGCTAATTGCTGTGGATTAACAAAAACAGTTTATTTTACTCCGTTTGATATTAACTTGCCGGTCAATACATGAAAGGAGATTTCAACAGGGAACAAACAAGTTGACTATAGAATTACTTGTCAATGAATGAAATATTATCCAAGTCCATAAGCAGTGTCATGGTTTCATGGGACAACAATTAAGGACAGCGTTATTTTTGGGCAAGACGTCAACTCTACGGTTTAATGTTTAGGCAGTCAGATTAGCCTAATTCCTTGCCTATGAGAACAGGAAAACATCTAGAGAAACTGCTTATAGAACAGGATGTCCCCGATAAACGATAAACGATAAAATGATAGACACTAGGGAGCAAATTGGTTACACAATTAAACAAAAAATAAAACAAATATAACACGAGCTTGCATTAAAATCTTACATCATTTTCGAATTTTAACATCAATACACTAAATATATAGTATATCAACGGTTACTTATCAAATATCCACTGCTTATATAATTTGCGATCATGGGACAGAGCCAAGAACGACTCAAGTTAAAACGTTCTTTAACAAAATCATACGAACTGTAGGAATTCTCGACCTTCTAGGTTCAAACAAAATGTTTCATACAAAGGTCTATCTTAAATATGTGACACCGGGATGGAGCCGATGATCCCAGGAGCAAATATTGATCAATGGTGAAAGAGGTCTACCAAACAACGGAGTTACCCTGTACAACAAATGCCTAACGAAGTCTGATAAAAAGGCCTACCATGTGCATGTTACATGTGTTCAGGTGATCACTGTGTTAACTGAAAAATACGAGGCCTGTACAATTTCTGCAACACGTATCAGACAATGTGAAAATATAAGTCAATATTCACACTTGATTTTATATGAAACAAGTTGGCTGCTTAAAAAAGCATCCAATGGGTTATGCCAAATAATTGAATTTTACATATGATCAAATCTTTATGCAACATTCCTTGCGATATTGATTGTTGTCCTCTTCCTTTAATATTTCAGTCTATGTTAGTAACTTTGTCAGTGTATGAACAAAGCAAGTAATTTTTTAGAATATATAGTATTATCAGTGTTTACGAGCACAGGATATAATGAATACACTATAAAAATGTAAAAATAAAATCTTTGAGAACTCAAGACAGCTACGATTATCTATTTTAGTAGTAAATAAAGCTAAAAAGGGAAAATTAAAAAGGGAACAGCATAACAATTTTATATTTTACAAGACTAACGTGCATTATATATTTACTTACACATTTGAAATGAAACCACTGTTTTTTGCATTTTTGTTGTCACATTTCAACAAGCCGGTATCCTGCAGGAGCAGTGGTAACGCACTAAACTGATATTCCAGGGGTTCTATATATTAGTGCTATACAATGAGCATGCAAAAGAACCAGAGGCGTCATTGAAAAAGTTCCGCTTGTAGAAGTAAATAGAGAAAGATTCAATTTATTTTTCTCTCATGAATTATGTATACCTAGTGTCTGTATAGCACGAGAACCTGATCCATTTTCTCCTTTTCTGACATGATTGTTGTTCTTAACTTAGGTAACGGAAATGAAACAGATTGTACAATTGTCTAACTGTATTCAGACAGACTTTTTTGAAAGTTCACAGCACTCCATAGTAAATAATATATCACGATACCAATATCTATTATAGTCAGATATTTGCTCTACATTACAATCGAAATGTGTTATTCTTTTTAATCGTTTTATTCTTTTGCTTAATCAGTTGCATTAAATCAATTAACTGGTACACATTTCACTGTATGTTTACTCCTTAACTAAAGCGTTGATACAGATTGAAAAATGCTAAAGTTTAATTTCGGAATACGGTTTTGTTGAGTTAGACGAACTTAAATATCTATTTGTACAATTACCTGGCACAGTGTTTTGAACTGAACATACTCGACTGAACTTATTTACTGTAATAATTGAAGTTTGTTTAATAAGTTGTAATGAAATCTTGGTCGCAGATTATATGGTTTCAAATTAGGTTGGAATCCGATATTTAATTAGTTTCTGCTATATCTCATTAGTTTCTGCTATATAAACTGGAAAATATCTTAGCCCTGTTCTAATTTAAAGTTATTTGGTCGCACATCTACAGACAAAAAGTCTGCCCCTTTTTTCGGCCTTGTGTCTAACTTTATTTTTGACCTATTGGGGATGATGACGTAAGACAGTGCCGAATGAATATCTGCATTTCTTCTATTGGTAGATGCACATAGAGGTACCTACTACTGTTTGTTGAGATGACAAATAACGAACATATATGCATCATATTCACGAAATTTGAATGTAGATTCCTGACTGAAATACATTTTTTTCGATAATTTCATGTAGAAGACGTACATTTGAGCCTTTTTCCGGGCCAAAAGTATATGAATATCTTTATTATATACCCAAGAAAACATTCTCCGTTACTTTCATTCTCGTCAACAGTGTATACTTTTTTAAAAATAGATTTGATTTGTCAATGCACATATGTTTTCCTTAATACACCATTTATGCACAGTTTTACTTGGCAGCAGGAAAGTCATAACTTGATAGGGTATAGATCTGTATAAATGCTGCTGTAAGATTGCCTGTTAAATGCAAGCTTTGATGACTACATCTACAAAAGTGGTATTTCCATTGGCAGAAAATGACGTGCATAAGTAATACATATTTATAGCATTGCTGGCACAAGGTATTTGACAACTCGCACCGCAACGATACGCGTTATATATGTTTTATATCATTAAAGTCAAACCAATTCAAGACGCGCCCTTATCTGGTGACGAAACCGTTTGTTGGCATATGTTAAGCACACCTGTTTCAGCTTATTAGCATACTACGGTGATGTAGCCAGGTGTGCACTTTGAGCATACTGTGCTTTTTAGTATTCGTTTCTGGAATTTTTGTTCTGAACTACTCTCAGAGTGTTCACTTATGCTGTTAATATGGATTATTTTTGTGAGGATACGACAGTCATTTATATTACTAGTACATATTTCGAAAATTGACAGAGTTGAGCTTCGCAGTAAAAATCCTTGACGTGTATCTGATTTTATGAATCTGATGCTAGGAAAACAAATAACATCAAAACAAAAATGCATTTACCAGCATGAAATCCAAAACAATTTAGTTTTTAGTGCAATATTGCACGGTAGTTATTGCACAGCTAACATTTGATAACAAGGTTTACCTTTTCAGAATATTAGCTCTGCTTCCTCAGTTATTTTATAATCTATTTGATTTATTTTGCATGGATTAATGCAGACAACAATGCAGAATTGTTTCCCCTATAATAAAACATAATATTTCTTTCACTAAGGTGTGGTGAATATCTCAAGACATCAAACGAACACAATCTTAATTTAACTATGTCCTCCTTTTTCTCTAATGCCATACGCATTGGAATAGAGCCCATGCGACAGTTATCGGCACTTTTCAAGTAAAACTCCAGTTAACAGTAGACAGACAGAAACCGAAATGCAAACATACTTGTATGTGTTAAAATCGATCTGATTGCTTGTTTTTGGTCGCATTTCCGGTGTTATATTTCTTTGTTAAAAAAATCTACAGACAAAACGCCATCAAGTGCATCAGGTATCGGCAGTATGTGACAGTTATCGGCACATGAGAATTCTTAATTGATATCTTACTTTTCCGGAATGTGGTGCATGTTTCTACTTTATAAAAATGAATGACCTACCTGGACCACCTGTTACATCTAACCTTTATCACCTCAATCTTTTGTAATTAAGTTGAAAGATCTGTGATGAAAAAATGTAAATGAAGTAACCTGGATGTGACACATTTGTGTTTGTTTTTTTTGTCTCTCTCTATCTGCCTAGATGTATGTGTAATTGGGGGAAAACATAAAGTGCATCATAGAAAGTCAAGACAGGTAATATAAAAAAGTGCTTTAAAAGTATGTATTTACTTAATGTCTTATATAGTATCTGTCATGATAAATAATTTCTGATACATTTCAGAATCACTCACACATTTCACACACACATTTAACTCCAATTAAATCACTCGCACTTTTTCAATTAAATTCATCCCTGTGTGCCACCATCTCGGGCATAAATCACACCCTAACTATTCATTCTCTCTTCCTTCACTACACTTGCATGCCGGACACACCACACTCTCATCTTAGACACTTTCATCCATGTACACTATTTTTCTTTCTTTGTCACTCTCAATCACTTCTCTTTTTTTCTTTTTTCTGTTAATTTTATCTTCTTTCTCGACTTTTTTCCCCTTTTTTTGCTTTTTCTCTTTCAATCTTTTTTACGCTATCTGTCTTCGCACCTTTTATTTTTGGTTAACTCCTTTACTTTATTTTCTTCTCTCTCTCTCATCAACTGCAGCGCCTCTGATCCAGAAAAGGCTTTCGGCAGTTTAGTCCTAAGACTGTTTTGTTTTCTTTTAATTTTTGGCTCAGGTATACGTAATGCCTCAAAACATGGTGAGACATATATAGTATGCCATCTATTCAGAACGAAAGAAGGGGACGTCACTTTGCCTTCACCAGACTGACCATCAGCTGTAAGTTTCACAGTCTGACCAGTAGCAGCCACAGGTAGAGGCAGACTAGCTGCAACTATGGACTGAGAAGAACTAGCAATTGCAAAGGACACATGTAGGCTATTACTACTTAAAGACACGGATGGACCGTCTGTATTCAGTCTAGGCACGGACTGAGACCATGTAGGATGGGACAGAGATGGATAACTAGCAGGAACTGCATTTACCTCTAGTGGTTTGAGTATACGTTGTGCATTTGTTTCGGGTGCGACACCGTCGCCAGTAGCTGTAACAGATGCTTATGACTCAGACTGGAAAGGTGTTGACTCAGTTTGCATACTTTTGAGGCCCCTAATTTAGATTGGTCAATTCCTGTAAGGCGTAAAGGGAAAAGCCCTGTCCGTTTTAAACCATTTACACTGTTTTGCACGATAGCAACACTCTCCCAGGTGGCTTTGAATTCCTCGGGGAAGTGTGACTTGGTGAAAAATTCGTCCATGTACTTCATCTGTCATTCTTTAATTTTGGCTTGCCATTTTGACTTCATATGAGAGAGTAACCCTATATCGCAAGCATGTAAAATATGCGTTGAATTTTCAAGCAATTAGCATAGAATTATCCCATTCTCTGAACAAAAACTTGCTGTTGGCAATGACGTGAGTACTATGTCCATCAACAAACAAAATGACAGGTAAAGGAATATTCTGTTCCTTTACCTATGCATGGAAGTGATGTACACAGGAGGTGAACAGCTCCCCGTCCATCCAGCCATTCCCTTTATCGGGAATCCGCTTTCGTCTGCATTGAAGATTCCCCTTGGGTCTGATGTTATTGATTTATAGTCTTCAACCTCCTTCTCCAAAAAGTGCTCAAGAACGTCACACCAACCTAGTTTTGTAAAAAAATTGTTACAGAAGATTATTGACCGACAAACTTTAAAGTTTAGAAGACCGGGGCATAGACTAAATGTCAACCCTAAAATGCTTTTTACTTCATATTGGACTACAATGATATTTGAACTAAAAAGGTTTGCTTCAAAGCGTATGAAAAGTCAATATAATTATATACATGTTCATGGATACGGAAACAAACTCCTAAATGTTAAGAGAAAAGAATGCACTTACTAAGAATCATGCCCATGCAGATAACAGATCGATGATGCCTTAAAGCAGCGGAGCTGCGCTCAGCAAAATTCTTGTTTCGCCTGCTAAAGGCCTTGTACCACCCACGACCAGGTAAATTATCTTTCAAGGGAGTTTTACGGCCATCCGCATTAAGAATTATTTGACTTTATAGGTGAGCTTTTTACAAGTTAATGGATATCCTGTAGAGATCGTGTAACCGTATTTCAGTGGAGAGTATCTGATACTGAATGTTTAATTGTAAAATATTATTACTGATTTGAGTTTTGAGTGCAATGTCAAAATTTAATCCTCGAGCAACGTTCAAAATCTAGAAAGGTAAATTAAATATTAAATTATCTAAGATTAAATCTCAAAGTGAGAGACTCACAGGTCGATCGTCGCTGCAGAGAAAGAATATTTGTATAAATATTGTATTTTAGTTGTATTTTAAAGAACACATTCATTTAAAATAAGTTACTTGCTCAGTTTTTGTCACACTTTAAAACTCCTGCCTCACAGCTCTCTCTCTCTCTCTCTCTCTCTCATCATTCGTCACTTAGTAATTTAAGACCGGTTTGATCTGCCATCAGTTTTGCATACTCTACAACTGTTTTTCCCTCTGCTTGGGTGAGGATGGACTGAGGACCTGGTCTGGTCGCCTCTTCATGTACCCTTCCTTTAATCTTGTCCTAAAGAGTTGACCGTGGTACTTCAACCTAGCTGTTCTGGCCAGGGACACGCAACCCATCACCATACTAATTGCAGCAGCCATCTTAGTTTGGTCATACCGACACCTTTGTCTATGCATAGCCTAAGAGACCAAATGAAAAGCCAGTTAAATATTTTATTAATTTCAATCAACATACATTATCAATTTTCTTATTTCAATGAGGACATATTTACAATGATCCCATTTTAATTTCATCACACAACTCAATAATTTCCTGAGCATTTGTTTTCTCTTCGAATTTTCCTGAAGCCACACTAAACTTATGTTCATCGTCTTTACTGTCGTATTTGACACACATACCATACATGTACTGTAAAATAAGACTGGTACTACTTGTTTGATTCGTTTCAGTAGCATATTTAACAAATCATATAGCTTAGGATGGTCATAGATGAACTCATGACAGTACATATCTGTTAATCTCTCTGTAATAATTTTATGAATTTGCTTCGTGTTCAAATGTCCCGTTAATGTTCCCAAATCTTCAGACTTGCTAGTAAACTCATTTTCCTAAAAGATAACAAATTTAATCTTTTTTTGTTAATTGCTTTAAATGACGATAACTGTAGCACACACCTTAAAAAGTGTAACAGTTATCGGCACCTCTTCGTGCGATAACGATAAAGTTTTGCGATAAAGTTGTTCTCCCGAACACCGTCAATTTATCAATGACATACGCTACTATGTAAACAAGAAAACACCTGTTCTGGCGCAAAGTTTTGTCCAAAAAATCTCCGCTAAAGACAAAATGTTGCCTACTGAAAAGTTTTCTTAGAGACTGTGACGTAAAACACCGTAAATGACGTAATTATTAAAATCAATCCAATGAAAATTTTGAAAAGAGCCGATAATTGTAGCATGCCGATAAGAGTTGCATTTGCTCTACATCTCATTTCGCTAAGAATTGTATACTTGTCGAGATGTTTTTATGGCACTTTTACTCCTGGTGGTACTCAACTATTAAAAGCATTACAGATCCTTGTTCTTTTTTCCTATCCTCTAAGCAAAATAAACAACGAACTGTCATGAACGGTCACACATAAACGTCAGTGTATATGTCTTCTTAAAGACAAGTACATATTGCTAACCGGTAGCGTACAAATAGTGTATATAATTCACCTCTTGCTGTGTTTCTTCTTAAAAGCACTTTTGCAAAAGGAGAAAGAAGGAAATTAACTAGAAATGTCATGTAAACTTCTATAATTAACCTGATCCAAAAAAGAATAATTTGATAAATTATTATTCAATCCTTTTTTTAAAAATATTTTTGTTATATAAGAATAATTATGGATGTCACTGATAAGTGTTCGATAGTTTTTTTTCTTTTTTTAGCCCCCATTTTATACTTGAAAAATGAAAAAAAAAAAAACTTATGTTTTGTGGTTTATGTATGGCGAGACTAGTAACAGTATACACTCAGTTAATTTGTATATCCGAATAACCGGAGATTTAATTGTTGCTATGTCGAACTGATTTCTGAGTCTGCAAGGTCCTTATATCTTTTGTAAATATGCATAAGTCTTGTCTTTCTAACGACCCTACAGGGAAAAGTTGGTAAGGATTATTCAGGAAATGTTATTTCACTGCTCATCAAAACTATATTTTTAATCAGTTAAGAGTTTTGAAAAATGCATTTTTTCCAGAAAAAAGTGTAATAAATTATGTGCATGGTATTCGCGCACATAGAAACCTTAGAGGCTAAACGAGAAGACTATTGTAGGTCATAGCCAGATTTTGAGAGTATGGTGTACATATAAAATCATGGTATTTAGTTGAGATTTATTAAAGCTTATGTAGGCAAGCAATAACACTACATAAGCCTTGAGATAAGTTATACAATACATTGTATGTACATGAAGTCAATTTTCGAGATGATTTTGTATGTAAATATGTAGTATTACTGGGTTAATTTTCTAGTAAATTACAAATGTATTTTTGAGCAGACGAAAAAGCTCGATTGAAAGGAAAATGTAAATTAATAATGTTTAATTAAAATATGTATGCATTTTGTTCTAAATGAGTCATGAACACGTTACAAATCTCTGTATTTTATGTGTTCATTGAGATAATCTAGCGTATATGATAAAAATAATAATACAAAATCAGTACAAAATACCCCCGCTCTAAAATCAAGCTTTATTCAATACTACATTTAAAGTCGGATGCAATTTGTTTTCTTACAAAATTAAAGTATTGCACTGTAGCGATTTTCCTAAAAAAATGTACAGTATGGCAATTTACAAATTTCAAAACCTGTTACGACGTACGAAAGAAAAATCTCATTATTTATTTGTGCTAGAATATGTCAAAATTTACTTTGGCTATGATTTACAAATGCACTACAGTATTGTCTTGTCATGTAAAGAAATTTCGTCTACATCTTATACAAAATTATTGAATAAACAAAAGTACTATGACTTTTGTTAACATTTCTCTGCTTTTTCCAGAGACATTAAGGAGATACGCTATTTATCAATTAGTGCTTATAGAAAAGTATGAATTCTTTAAAGCTGTATCATCATAATATAAGTAATATATTCACCTGAAATTGGAGGGCAGACAGCATTATGATTCCATCTATGTCTTGAGATTCATTTCTATATAAATAATATCGTGAGATGAACTGCCCGTAATTTTCTCCTAATGAAGATGTAAATTTGGCAGAGAATTCCGCCATTAACTCATTTTAGTGCCAAAAGATCTGCCAGAAATTCGATAAAGCTACTCATCAATAAGACCTTACCCAGTAATGCTTCTTTCGCTGAGCTGCTTCCTTTGGTAACTTAATGCAATCTCTCAGGCGTAATCAAACCTACAAAGAGTTATGTATTAAATCAAACAATGCGAAAGTACGCAAGTTAAAATTCCTGTCGAGACTCGACCTTTTGAGCTCCTGCTCAGTCAATCATTGGCATATTCATGACGTGTGATTTATCTATCCCCACCAAAGGCGAAGGGGATATTAGAAATGGTCACCGTCCGTGCGTGCGTGCGTCCGTCCGTCAGTCCCATTTTTTTGGTCCAGAGCATATATCCAAAATTTTAAAGTACTTGAGCGATTTTGTACAAACTTCACACACTGAAAGAGCACATTGGGTGGAAGTATATTATGTAAGAAATATAACTGTACCTTGCCTACTTTGAGAGTTATTCACCTTTATAAGATTTATTTGAACAACTTTGTCCGATGCATAACTCATTGAGTACCTCAGCGATTTTCTTCAAATACACTGACAGAGCACATTGGGAGAAAGTACATTGTGCAAGAACAATAACTCCATTTGTCCTACTTTTAGAGGTATTCCCGTTATCAGATTTACTTAAAAAGTTTTGTCAAGAGCATAACTCCAAAAGTACTCAAGGGATTTACTTCAAACTTAATACACTGATATAGCACATAAGAAGAAAGTGCTTCATGCAAAAACAATAACTCTGCCTTGCCTACTTTTAGAGTTATTCTCCTATATCAGATTTACTTGAAGAAAAAAACTCCAGAGCATAACCCAAAAAAGTCCTTGAGGGATTTTGTCAAACTTAAAACACTGACATAGCACATAAGAAGAAAGTGCTTTATGCAAAAAACAATAACTCTGCCTTGCCTACTTTTAGAGTTATTCCCCTTTATCGAGTTTACTTGAAAAACTTTGTCCGAGGCATAACTCAAAAAGTACTTGAGAATTAACTTTAAACTT
The DNA here is from genome assembly GCA_012932295.1 of Cyclina sinensis. Taxonomy (NCBI): domain Eukaryota; kingdom Metazoa; phylum Mollusca; class Bivalvia; order Venerida; family Veneridae; genus Cyclina; species Cyclina sinensis. The sequence continues at coordinate 14,850,768 of JAAONU010000005.1, forward strand.
AAAACACTGACATAGCACATCCGTAGAAAGTACAGTGTACAAGAGCAACAACTCTACCCTGCCTACTTTTACAGTTATTCCCCTTTATCAGATTCACCTTAAAAGTTTTGTCCAGAGTATAACTCCAAAAGTCCTTGAGGGATTAACTTCAAACTTTATACACTGGCACAGCACACTCGCAGAAAGTATAGTGTACAAGAACAATAACTCTACCTTGCCTACTTTAAAAGTTATTCCCCTTTATCAGATGTACTTGAGAAATTTTTTTAGAGCACTCAAAAAGTACTTGAGGGATATTCTTCAAACTTAATACACTGACATAGCACACTGGTAGAAAGTGCAGTGTGCAAGAACAATAACTCTACCTTGCCTTTTTGAGTGATTTTCTTCAAACTGCATACACGCATTATTACATTTAGTTCTTGAAAGTATAACCTTCAGGTAACTTCTTCCTGGGGGTGGGATTAAACATGTGCAACATGGCTCTTGTAACATCTATTAACACACGATTCAATTTGAACCAGTTTCAGAAAACTTTTAGAAGTATGGCATCTTTATATTTAAATATTCTCAAAGTACAGTTGCTTTCATTTCGCTTTTTGGTTTGCTAAGGCATCTTGAATTTTATAACCATTGTTTTGTGTTTGTTAAGCCGGCTTAACAATTTCATGTACCAAACATCTTAAAAAGTTTCTGCACACAATAATTTGTTAAGCCGACTTAATTTTTAAGTACATTTAAGTTCATCTTTAATTTACTAAATATATCTATTATATGTTTTATTGAATTATTCTCCAGTAAAATAATTGATATGAGATTATATAATCTAAAATATGATTGCGTAAATACATTTTTTTTTAAAAAGTGTGTAGGTTGTTTGTTGTGTTTTGTGTTTGACACGTGTCTTTGAAAAATAATGTGATATTTTCACTTGGTAAAAATGAAAAATTCTGCATTTTAATTGGGAATGATTGGACATTCCCTTTTTAGAAGGATCTGCAGTAAACGATGATCGTGAAAAAGCAAATAATCTCGTCATTTTAGTTTGATAATACGTGTAATTCGATTTTTCAAACTTTTGTTACTAATAAACGCTTTTGTCAAAAATGCCTTCCTAGATGATGAAGAAAATGTAGAACCCCAAAACTTAATCAGTGAGATGTAATCAGTGACAATCACTGTAAGAATGATTTTCATTTTGCGCGATTTGCTTTTCTTCCAAAATCGCAATCTGCAATCCGCGTTCCTCTATACTTCTGTCTATACTAAGGATTGAAAGGAAATTATTATTACTTTTTGGAAATAATCCTATGACGATTGAAAAAAGTAACTTAATGATCTACAAGCGATAAATATAAAAAGCGATATCACTAGACTAGGAAAGGAATGAAAAGCAAAGTTTGAATATTTTGAAGTACATTTTGTAACGTTCTGAATTGCGTGCATAGACGTCTTATAAAAAAATAGTTCGGAAAGTCAAAACGAGATTATAGTTAAACGTTTTACTGAATGCGTAAGTTTGTATCTTTCAAATGCATATGGTAAAAGCACTTTAGTATAGAATATTAAATATAAAATATATAGGCTAAAGCAATTACATATATAACAAAGCCTCTGATTGAAGTTTTACCGCTTCAGTCGCAAACAAAATTAATTAATGAAACTGTTTGACGTGTGTTTAAAACATTGTTTATACTCGAAGGTTTAGAGTGAAATAGTTCGTTTTTGTCTTTAATGTGGTCTAAATTTCTGTCTTCTTTTCGGTTAATTTGGTCATATTTATATTTGTCTTATATTGCATCATAGTATCAATAAGTAAACATTGTTAAAAAGAACCAAGATTTCATTTTCATATTTGGTTCATTTGCAGAAACAAAACTGTCTTTATTATAATTCTCTTCTTACTTAACAGGAAGTATTTCGTCAAACTTTGGAGCTTAAGAATCGTTATACACCTATAACCCCAACTTTTTATATTTAAATTTATTTCAGTGATTATTTTCGTGTGTCATGTTCTGCCAAACTTAATTCATAAATGGACTAGAGCGGTCATTTTATCTTTTGGTTTTATGTTCTTACATAAGTCGACCGTTGCATTTTAAACCAGAATGTTGACTGCAGTCAGCAATTTAATTCATCTGTCCGGTTGTTGATTTGATAAATCATGTTTTTGATAATAACGGTAACTTTGCACAGCATTTAGTATGTATGTCTTAGGTGTTATATTGGTTTCACAGTCTATTTCCTGCTGATAGTAAAGACGTCTTATAGGGATGAAAGGAGAAGGGAATTATTTTTATACAACATCAGACAATGATGTTTTTTTCTTTATTTCTAGTTACCAACGGTGGTTTTTAAGGCTTTCTTAGAATAAAATTCGCATGCAAAAAGGTGCATCGACATTGTGGCATAAGAGTCAAAAAGCTATAATTTTTAAGAGCAACCTTTCTTTGTAGATGACACAACATTATCGTAATGTCAACATACCGAAATATATATTTATCTATTGTGCTATAATATTCAAATCTAATTGTGTGCAATAACATCAATTTGGTCATGATATTTTTGGAGACAATTCTTTTTCTTTTTTTTTGAAAATCAAATTAAAATGTGTTTTTTTTAAATATGGCCAGCGGTTAAATCTCAAACGCACTAATCTTCCTCACTATTGAACACTTAAAATTATTGAATGTATGAAATACCATTTGTCAATGCCTTCCGTTCGTTTGTGGTGCATTTGTAAATACCACCCTCTTATCCTCAGTAAGAGAAGACCCAAACTATACGCATTGTCACAAAGTGCTCTTTTTTGCGTGTTCCTTTCTGTTTGATACGTAACGATTTATAAAAAACCGTTGTGCTCAAATGTCTTTCATTGTCAAGTTTAAGGCAGGAAATGTTCTTTACCAATATTTTATTTATCTATTTTGTCAGCCGTCAGCAGTGTGAAGGCTGATTAGAGAGAACAAGAAAAGATGATCGACGTAGATACAGTACAAAACGGTACAGGGTATAAACAAAATACTTTAGGTGTAATGCTAAACGTGTCAATATCTTTTTTTTCAATAAAATAAATCAAATATTTAGTCTGATTTAATACATATTCCATTTAGTATAAATTTTCATGGTAAGAACATTTTGATATTTAATTTACGGCTGTATCAATGTTATTAACATTGCATTATTTCCAGAGGCATTAAAACTAACAATTACAAATCCTGCCCTGCAAGTTTATAACAATAAATACTAGGGATGTAAGTGAACGTTCGAACGTTCGAAAGTTCGGATCCGATGCCGAACGTTCGAATGTATTTTTGGCATTCGAATATTTAGAAAAAAAATCTATCATTTTTGTTTTCATGGGAAAATGAAATCATGAAGTGTTGAAGAAGTCAGAAAGGCGTTATAATCATGTGAATTCACACCTATTGTTGCTTTGACACCTCTGTTAACACGTCTGGTCAGACGACCGTAAACTTCCGTCATCTAATGTTGGTGACCTGTGCTTTATGCAAGTGTCACCTACAATAGCTAAGTCAAAAGGTACTGGTATGTCCGTGTCAGAGTGTCGAGTCTGTGGTCAAACTAGGATACACAAGGAAGAAATTAAATACACAGACGTGTCAGTCAGTTACTGGCACTAACCCCGATTTTACTTTATTGTGGCGCGATTTTCGGATTTATTTTATTCTCTCGCAATTTCTCTAACAGTTCACATCCGTAACGCTTGTAATCAGTCAAAATGTCAACCATAACTTGGGCTTCGTCTCAATTTCTTTTTCTTTTCGACCTTCTAAGTATAAATTTAAATCGAAAGGTGATTTACCCTGTTAAGGATACCGGATACCCAGAAATACACATTGTGTCAATGAATTGGAAACACTCGGATCTTATCGAGTTAACCACGTCGAGAAGCAATCTCCTGGCAGTGATCTCCCCTTCACTGTTAAACTTAGCTGGATTTCAGAAATAATTTTTTATTCTTTTTTCTTCAGTTATTGGAATTGCATCGATTTAACATGCCTTGATGCAATGAAAGTGAAAAAAAGTTTAACATTTTGTTTATTTACGTTCGACTATCATCACGTGACATACCTTTGTACTGAATGGAAAGTAAACGCTGTATGGAGTTTGGCCGAGAAGTTCATGAAAACACTGTGTAACTATTGAGTACGAGTGATTCGAACGTTCGAACGTTCGAATGCAAAATGATCCGAAAGTTCGAATGCTAAGATGAACAAATTTTGCCATCCCTAATAAATACTATACAATAAATGATACTTTTAACCAATGGCAAACTTCCTTCTTCAGCTAAAGATTTTGTATCTAACAATTACATTTGTTACAAATGTAGGTGACTCGATTTCAATGCAGCTACGCCGAAAAAGGGAAGGTGCAGGGTCTAAGTGATAATTCAGTAGCATTTAAATCGATTTATGAGTCAACTCTGGAAAAAAGACACCTCATTGAACGATTATTAGAAAATTAAACGAAACGTTTTTTCTCGAATGTGACGCCAAATGCTTTAAAGTGTGATATGATTATTGAAAATGAGAACATTGGCAATATGTTTTACTAAGTTGTGTTTTAAAAAACGTTTCCTGTAGGAAACTTTCTGTGTATTTTTATATAAATATGCGTGTCTATATGGCGTTTTAGCGTTATTTTCGAGACGTCAATCTGCTAAATTCCAATATAGTTAAACACAATACATGTAAGCGACTCCAACTTAATATGAATATTATCAAATATTATCTTTTTGCTTGAAAGAGTTGGTGTGGTTTATAAAAGCGTATAAATTTAGAATTTACCGCCAGTGTTTTGTTAAATGTGAATACTACTTGACATTGGAATCCCAAAAGAAGAAGTAATCAAATGCATTGTGCCTACGCTATTTTTATTTCTTGATTCTTGCAAGACTTGTTGGCATAAAATGTGGACACCAAGAATAATTGTTTAAAATTCATTCATTATTAACCACTTGCATTTTGCATATCAATTATCAATGAATAGCTCTTCTTTAGGGGTATTAGTTCTTTAGATACATCATCATGATTTAAAAGTGCATTATTTAATTTGCTGTTTTAATCTTTTGTTGTTCTAAAACTTTATGAAAGAAACACTTGTTAAAGACATATATATTACAATATTTTTTATACTCATTTTTTCCTCTGTAGCTTCATGTTATACAAAATTTGAACAATCTTAGGCAAGGGTTGGAAGAGAAACCATTTTAGGCGCCAATTGTAAGAAGAACACTACATGCGAGGTATATTTTGAACAGTTCAAACTGTCTCAAAATTGACTAATTTTTTGTTGCAGAATTTCTCTTAACAATTTACAGTTTTAATAACATTAACTATATGGATTTGGTCAAATTTATATTATTTATATTTTATTTTAATTAAACCATTAGATGTCTTTACTAAATGACAAACTGCGCACCCCTGCTAGAATGCAAAACTTAAACCTCCACAGCAGGAAACATTGTCGTGTCTTATCTGTACTGGGCTACCGACGCCAACTCGTGTTTGTTTGTTTGCTTTTTGTTTTAAATCACAAAAACTATAATTGATCTGTAACACACAGTTTTCAAAACAACTGCGATTTTGTTGTAAGATTCACATCTCTGTAGACCCTTTCAAGAGGAGTATTACTATAACACCTTTTTTTCTAAATACGGTTCAATCTCTTTAATCTGAAAAGTATTGAATTTGATCGTCCAAGCTTATACCTTAATCAGTCGAATCCTTTTGTCACAATATTATTCTGGAGTATAAGATTGCAGTGTTTACGTAAAAACCAATCCCAACAGATTAAATAATCGTAGACCATCTTGATAGAATTGATTGGTCTGTGGTGATGTTTGTCATGCTTCTTGTCATTCAAAACCTTTTTCCGGAATAGCAATTTAATTTTGCTCTGGAAATCTCTAATTGCATAGGATAAAATATAGACTATTTTTCTATCGTTGACATCAATTCGCCGGTCAAGACGGATGTACCCAGGACGGCTAAAATATTAACATTTGCACCTTCTCTTCACGTGAGCTGGAACTAAGTACAATTTCTTAAATTAGACAAAGGAGTGAAATTGCAAGTCCACAGTCATGCTTGATTTCAGATGAATTTTGATTTCCTTTTAATACAGTAAGTCCTGTGGTGTTTGTTACAGCGATAGACATAAAGCATTCAGTCAATCAAGAACAGACCATGAACAATCCAAGTGACATTAGTTCGGCTTGTAGAAATAAAAAAAAAATGAAGATTCATTTTTCTCCCAGTTAATAAATTATGTATGCCTAGTCTCTATAGCACGAGTATTTGATTCTTTTTCTGGCTTTATCTTGTTCTTAAATTAGACAACGGAATAAAATATAAAGCACAATAATTGTCTTTTTGGTATTCAGTAGTTCACAGATTTTCAAGGTAAATACAATGTAACAATACTTACAAGTATAACAGTCTGATATTGTTTTCTGTAGACGATAGCCATTTATATACATTGATTAATGTTCTGTTACTACTTTTTACACTATATTTAAAGATAGATAAAAACTGCGCTATCTGTACATACCTTAAATAAATTGTGTTTAAGCAAGCGGTGATACAGAAAGAAATAAAGGTTTTCTCTGTGAATACACTTAAGTTGATTTTGACCTTCTTTTTTGCACTGTATATCGAATTTAACGTACTACTTGACTGAACTGTTCAACGGTAATGAATTGCGCTAGTTAAGTACGTTCTAATGAAAAATTCTTGGAAGCAGATTGTTCTGCATCAAATGAGTTCGGAATCCGGTTTTTGATTAGTTGCTTCTATATAATGCCTAATGTAAATTCTGGCAACTGCATAGCATTATGTTCTAGACTATTAGTGTATACACGTGAATTTCGAAAAAGAAGCCGTTTTACCGTATGATTATTCTTCGACATCGATGAATGTGTTGTTGTTTTAGTTGTAGATGTTAAACATTTGTTATATAGAATTATCTGACAATAGTCTCACTCTGTAATAACTGTTCATTTATTTTACATAGTAAAAATGAGTTTTTGTTTTAATGGACTTTAAAATTAAAGTTCTATATTAGACATGTGTATCCATTGATACTACATTTATGAAAATAGCGTGCATAACAAAATATATATTTCAATACTTTTCGATGAATATCTAAAGACACTTAACGATCATGAATAAAAAAATATGTGTTCCTATAATTGTAACATCACATGCTTTGGAAAACATGTCATGTCGTTAAGAATTGTATATTTGTCACAATGTTTTAAAGTATTTTCACTGTTTGAGCTATTTTTTTCTATAATTTTAGAAATGAAATACAAATATGTTTTGTTTATCTATGGAGAGGCCAGTTACAACATACAATTAATTTATATGATGGAATAACTGAAATATATAAGAGGTTAGTCTGTTATGTCCTTATAACTTCCTGTAAGAATACATACGACATGTCTTTCTTATGACCCTCAAGGGTAAATAATCTAAGGGCAACTACAGGAAGGAAATGATGTAATTCACACTTCACTAAAATATGTTTTTTGTCAGTTAAGAGTATCAAGAATGCATTTTTCTAGGAAGAAAAGTATACTTAAGTATATTCGTGCACAAAAAAAAGTTTAAATGCTAAAACAGAAGTCATAGCCTGATTTTGACAGTATGGTTCGTGTACATATGAAATCCTGGTAATTTATTTTTATTGAAAACGAATATAGGCCAGCAATAACACAACACGTAAGCATTGAGATAATTTTTACATTTTATCTAAAGTCAATTTTCGAGTAGATTTTGTATGCAAATATTTCATTACTTGTAATGTTCTAGTCAATTGCACAAGTCAGATATCTTTTCTTGAGCAGAATAAAAATTGTTAAATTGCATAAAACCTTCCAAAAGGGATGTTAGTAAAAATTCTAATATTTTATTCAAATTATCGGACACATGTCCTTTTTCAAGAATCAAACCAGAATTATGTTAAAACTAAGTTACATCCATTTTCTTTTTTATGCATCGTTCATATGGAGTAAATGAAGATACATATGGAGTAAAAGAAGATACAATCCATGTGAATTATGGAGGTTACTAGGCAAAATCGTGTAGATTTTTTTTCAGCTGAATGCTCATAAATAGAAATAATATATTCTTATTGATATGAAGGAAGCTAAAATTAGAGGGCAGACAAAATTATGGTTCAATCGATGTCTTGAGATTCATTTCTATACACACAATACCGTGATATATAATGCCCGTAATTTTCTCCAAATGAAAATGTAAATTCGGCAGAGAATTTCGCCACTAACTCGTTTAGTAAACAAAAGATCTGCCAGAAATTCGATAAAGCTACACATCAATAAGACCTTATCCAGTAGTGCTTCTCTCGATGCTTAGTTGCTTAACTCGGTAGGTTAATGCAATCGCTGAAGCGTAATCAACACAACAAACATTTCTGTTTTTTTTTTTTAAATGTGAAACTATGCATTATAATAAAGGTCGCTCATAAATTTTTCTTCATTTCTTTTGTTTTTCTTTTTTTTCAAAACGACATTTAGTTAGGTGTGACGCAATCATTACAGAATCGCATGCCGGTTTTCGTGTACGTGCTGACGATCAATAGGATTGTATTGCATTTCAGCTCGTAGATACTCACTTAGCGTAAATAGATATTAAATATTTGGTGTCCTGGATAGAGGATGCTTACCTGGAATGTCGTAGGAATTTATCTGGTGCGCCATTATAGTTGTCAGTATTAGAGCCATTTTTGTCTTTTTCATGGCAAAATTTATTTTGATTATGTTAAACCTCTTATTCTATAAAGTGACCTATAGCCAGTGAAATCCATCATGAAAAACATTAACACACTGTCATTTATTTCCAGCTATCAAGGACAGAAAACAGGGGTCATATACTAATATAAAATTATAGCATCATAAAGGATACACCAGGTGAAAAAAATGGCTTAAGTCTGTAATTTATTCGACTTTAAAGTATGAATCAATCGTTAATATTCATTATTGTTGTATTGGTCATTAATAAATTAGATATTAGATTATTTGTTGGAGTGGTTGTTTGTTGTTTTAAGGCTAGAAAACTGAGTATAACTGAAATAAGAATTTTGTTTTAATTCATAAAGGACAACACCACTATGTGATTGAATGTAATTGTGAACAGTTATTTGTTTGTTGTTGTTGTTTTGTTTCTTTTCAACAGACTTGAGATGGGTTGGAAGGTGTGGGGGGAGTAGTTTCCGCCGCAGTGTTTGGCTATGACGTAGATTTATCCCTACAGTACGAGGCAGTAGTGCAGAATTACACTGCTCATAACGCATCCGTTTTTAAATGCAAAAAAAAACCCCACTAAATCACAAGTGCAAGAAACACAATAAAGGCACACTTATAAACATAGCATGCTATGGATTGTAAATAAAAAAAAATGTGATTTCTTCTCGATTTTTGTAACTAAATTCACTTTGTGCCGGGAGAACGGGTTGTAATTTTACCTAAGCAGAGAATGTGATTGATAAATATTCCAATTTCTTCCAAGTTGTGGTTATAAATAAAACTCCTCCACGTTTTAACATGTTGTGTAACACTTCCTCACTTGATGATTTCCTCATAAACAGATGCTTTGTCATTTAAGTGTAGTAAAATTAAAGTGAATTTATGTGACCTAATGTGTTAACATATGTTTCACTGGAATGGAAATTCACATTACAGTGTATTTTCACGTTGGGATATTGTTTGAAAAATAATAATTTGGCATGTCCATCAAGCAGAAATTTGTGTGGGATTATTCAAATTAACCTACCCAGATGGGACATTCTGCATAGCAGTCAAAACAAAGCAATTAACTTTTTTTATGACCCAATCAATGTTAAAGTTGAGACAATTAGCAAAATTGTATGGCAAGTGATCTTACAAATTGATTGAAATACTTTTGATCAGTCACACTTGTGAAAACATTATGTAATAGTTGCCTCCAATTAGCATGACACAATGATTTTTACTTAAGTAGCTTCCATCCATGCAGTTAATTATTTTAATTAGATAATTAAATGTAATAGATCTTTTTTTGATGAAAATAAAAATCATTCGACTTCATAAGTCGCGCTCGGTCATATGGCTTAGGCTGGTACCGAGGATAAACAATCCTAATCAGTCAGTCAGTCATTCGACATGTGAAGAAATAAGAAAAAAACAATGTGTTTGTGTTATGAATTTAACATAGTTCTTAGGGCTTCTTCTTACCATATTATTTGTTCTTTGATCATTATAGTTTTGTTTAAATAAAATCTAGAATGAATAAGTAAGTAAAATAAGTAAGTAACAAAAAAAAATGCATTTATAATGAAAATAAATTATAGACTAGTCAAAGATTTCTTACACGTACCTCAGGCGAAATATATCACAGACAAACATCACTAAAAAGAACGTTTTTATGGGAAAAAGTCTCTCAGTTGGAGTTAGCTAATCAAGTCTTCCAAAGAACCTGCATAGGATAAAAATGAGCATGTTCAAAATCTTTTTGGATCAGTAACTTGGAAAATATCTATAGGTATTTTCACTGAGGTATCTTTTAGTTCTATAATCCTTATTGAACTATCCTCTAAAAGAATTGTGCTCATTGGCTTCGTAATTCCATCAAAATTTCAAATTAATTATAAACAATTTTCAATGTATATTCATGATGTTAGCTTAACTTTTTTTTTTACTATTTTCCGTCTACATTTTCACTTTCCATCATAATTTTTAAGTTTTTGTTAACAGTCCAGGCAGCTGAGTCACGTGACAAAAGATAAATGTGCGTCACTTCCGGTTTAGCGTGTGACAGGTTCGCGCGACCAAGTGCGTAAAATATGGATTTTAATTTGCTGTAAAAACATCTTTAAGATGAAAATTACCTGCAGGATTTTGTAAAACTGTCATAGTTAGATATATATTTTTCGTTCGTATGAAAATTTCGAGGTCAAAAGATTGTGTCGCATGACCTTTAAAAAATCTGTAAAATGAACCGTGTTTAGTTCATCTGAGTTAAAAGCTCACGTGACGTATACATTGGCCTATTGACTGATTTTCTTTGTTTTGCGGATATGGAACTCAGAGATGAGAAAATCAGACCAGCAGTTTCCGGGGTTCTATATCAGAAGGAATAGTGTACCAATACAAAGTAGGTGGCCCTATTCTTTTTTGATCAGTTGTTGTTCAAAAGAGAAAACAACAAGAACTGTCACTGTGAGATGACAATGCCCCCGAACGTGGTGCTTTGACCTTTGAACTGAGAACCAGTCATTCAGCGGTCAAGGTCAAATAAATATAGGTCAGTGGGAAGGTCTTATCCAAAGGGGGTTGTGTCCAAGTATGAAGTAATTCCATTTACTTATAAGGAAGTTATGGGCAATGTTACAGTTTTTGGACAATTGGATCTTCAAAGTGAAGGTCATTCAGGGGTCAAGGTCAAACAAATATAGGTCATTGGGAAGGTCTTGTCCAAAGGGGTGTTGTGTTTAAGTATGAAGTGTATCCACTTACCAATTTGGAAGTTATGGCCAAATATTAGTTTTTGGACAATTGGATATTCAGGGGTCAAGGTCAAATAATTAAAAGTCAGTGGGAAGGTCTTGTCCAAAGGGGTGTTGTGTCCAAGTATGAAGTAAATCCACTTACTAATAAGGAAGTTATGGGCAATGTTGAAGTTTTTGGACAATTGGATATTCAAGGTAAAGGTCATTCAGGGGTCAAGGTCAAACAAATATAGATCGGTGGAAAGGTCTTGTCCAAAGGGGTGCTGTGTCCAAGTATGAAGTAAATTCACTTACTAATAAAGAAGTTATTGCCAATGTTAAAGTTTTTGGACAATTAGATCTTCAAGGTAAAGGTCATTCAGGGGTCAAGGTCAGATAAATATAGGTTAGTGGAAAGGTCTTGTCCAAAGGGGTGTTGTGTCCAAGTATGAAGTAAATCCATTTACTAATAAGAAAGTTATTGCCAATGTTAAAGTTTTCGGACGGACTGACGGACGGACTGACTGACTGACGGACGGACGGACAGACGGACAGTTCAAAAACTATATGTCTCCCTTCGGGGGCATAAAAATGATAAAAATATTGACGCTTGACTGATAAAAGCCGAATAAGAGAGAAACAAAATCAAGATTTAACGCTTGCACGATTAGTTTAAACTGGTACGTTTGTATCATTTATACATAGTATTGGTAATGATATAAACTGAACATATGAAATAATCTTTTGCCATGACGACTGCAGATCGTTGTAAGTTGACCGCCGACCTAATAGTTTTACTGTTTTTGTGCAACCTATACATACCTACCTATATATTTTTGAGGACTTTCTTTCTGCTATGACCATTTTTCATCTCAAATAAAAATAATCAATTTTCGATTACGTTCTGAATGAAGCCTTCCTTAGCTCAGTAACTCTTCATTACTTTCAGAAAATTGTATGTATACAGCTAAAATAGGGCTACTATATATATAGGAGACATAGCACATGACACAATATTGAGGCATTTTCTCCAAAAAGAAATGGTGAAAATGAAAACCATAAATGGTTTTGCTCCTGACCAGTAACAGATCTTATGACAAATAGACAAAAACAAGGTTTGAACTAAATGCTTTTGATTTTCAAGTGCATCGTTATCCATTTTTCGACACTTTGAATGATAATATGGTTATAATTAATACTAATAATTACTACAATTACTACTACCATCAGTGTTGCTATTGTTGTTGTTCTTGTCTTATTTTACACGAGACTCTCGGATTTTGTTTGAATAAAAAATACAATCTGGTCGAAATCATTTCCTAGATGAATTAAAAGTGGCAGAGCAACTACAAAAAGCATTCTGATACGTACGAATGGTTTCAATCAAAAGGGTAGAAAGTGGTGTTGGATTCCACTTTAGGATCATACATAGATAGAACTGGATGCTCTACGTCAACCCTTATACTGCATAAAGTTACTAAAACAGATGCTGTGTCCTATCAAATTTCGTATGATCATAATATTATTTGGGTTATTGAATAAAACGTAAATATGATGGACTTACAACCTTCATAGGTGAACGTAACTTTTAATTAAATAATTATATTCTGCAAGAACATGACAGTTGCCTATAAAATTGCGTGACTTAATAAAATGTAAACTTTTTTAAGGTTTTGATATAAAACCTAACTTTGTGACCGTTAAACGTTCTTTTCGAGGAAGACTCGAAAAGTTCCTGCCAAAAAGGAAGTTCATTTCCAGTATTTTGATTATCAGGAAATATTGCTCATGTTATTCTCGGTGTTTTTATATCGATATTAGCAAATTTAATATGCATTTGCAATTCAATATCAGAACAAAAGGGTCGTAACATTTCCGAATAAAGAATAAATCTGATACTTGACTGTAGTCTTGTAATAAAAGTATTGCCGTTGTGTCTGCTCATATTCTAAAGTTATGTTTATTTTATATCCAAAAGTCAAGAAGGCGCCATAGAAAGCCCAATCTCATGCTCTGTCAGAAACAATAAAATCAAAGGTGTTCTGGCTATTTAAAGAATATGACATCAACATTATAGCTAAATTTCTTTGAAATAAAAAATAAAATATTTAATCGTTAACTATAGTTACTTGGGGCTTTTTATAAATCATGGAATATAATAATACATATTACATCTTAATTTACATCTTAAATTTTGCCTGAAGAAAATATGATCGTTATAGTAATATACGTTACAGTTTTAAAGATGTCTTTTTATCTTTTATTCAGTACTAAAAGCTCGCTTGAGGTATTTAAAGATATCTACTTACCCTAACCCTTTAACTATTTAAGACAGTTTATTTATATTTATCTGCATTTGTGGATATATAAGTCCAAACAGAAACAACATTGTTCAAGGATGTCGTTATGAAACACCAATATATCATTCTTTTTGCAAAAATCTTAAACCATAAATTAATATGTATATTTTCTATAATTTACATGTCAGTAATTTTAAGGAAAATTAATTTGTACTTAGCATTTACTGGGGTAAAGGAAATTGTCTTTCAGTTTTTGCCATGTTATTGTTATTATTATTATTATTCATTCATTGTAATCAATTATAAGAATAAATTAGAATAATTTCATATAGTGTCGTGGTAGGCATATATAATATCTGTACATTATTGTGTGCATTCAAATCAGACAGTATAGTAATATGATATCTGATTTAAATGACAAAGACTTTGCATAAATTGAATAAAAAAATAAGCGCATTATCTATGTTTCAAATTATTTCTCTATAAGAAATGGTACGGATGGAATTAGTACAAGGAGATAATTTATGTTTTTCATTACTGGTTTTTGAGTAGTGAACTTAGACGAGGGGTTTGGTGCCTTTTTTTTGGTTCTTCTTCAACATCCTAGAAGTTTTCTTATTTGCCATATTATCTTTTAATAGTTTTGCTGTCTTTCTTTATTAATGCATGTTAAAAGATCTTTATTGATATTGTCACTCTATCAAAAAACTTGTTAACTGGCTTTTAGCAGGTGTGTTCTACAGCAGGTTCAGATCACACGACTCGAAAATGGTTGTAAGTTTACTGCATGCGTATTTTTTCATTATAATAATAACAAGAATTAAAGAAATTATGAACAACTCATGAAATTACTTACAAATGATAGCACTGTTTTGTTCAGTCAACTTTCGCATTGGACAAATCTAAAAATATGTTCCTATTTGTTCCATTACAGCGACAGATGTCACAGATATCATACAGCAAAACAAAACAAAAATTACTGAGGGACCGAAGGCTAATTACCCTTTTTGTACTAAATTTCCCTTTATTTCTTTCATTATTGCAACCGGTGCAATATTATATGCAAACTACACTTGCTCTTGAAGATTTCTTTAAGTTATTAATTATAGTTCTACTCGGGTATAAGATAATCTCAAATTGAAATAGTGGATATCTGAAGAAATCTTACAAAACATATAATGATGTGTTTCAGAACCTAACTTAAATAATCTTTTATTCACTTTCATAGTAATCATTATCATTATTTCGAAGCAAGCGCTCATTTTCTGCTCAAATATGTCACTTAATATGCTCTCAGTTGCAACAAATTTCTGAATCTAGGGTACAAAATACAATATATAATTAATCCTGTTTGGTTTCATTTTATTATTATTTTCTCAAAATCTTGGCATAAATGTTTTTATCAATGAGTTGATGCAGAACAATCAAGTGCCCTCACGAAGGTACATGCAAACAAAATGCTAGATTATAAACATCTTAAAGTGAGATACATTATGTACTTTAGGTGCTACTGTAATGACCACTTCGCTGTGGTAAATAATGCCATTGGCCGTCGTACAAATGCACCTGATGACTACCCTTTTCGTGCCACTTTCCATGACTTACAGGTAATTACATACTGTCTAAACCCGGAGCGTAACTGCATATATATTCCAGTACAGATTTGCCATTATGTATATATTAAGACATTAGCTGGTTTATAGGATGTAATTAAATCATATTAAGACAGCAACATATTATTAGTTCTGTCCCGGTTATATCTGCGATCGTTGCAAGTATTGCTTTCAAAATGTCTTTGTGCCTTTATTTCTTTCTTTATGTAGCAACACATAATATGAAAAAAATGTCTTTTTTCTTTACTTAGGACTACCATTCGACAAACAGGAACAATCTCTCAACAATACATTTTAAAAAGATTATTGAGGGGAAGTTTTAATAGATGTTGCCTGCATTTATAACAACAACTTTATCACCCATTGCACAAGTGTTTCGGCTAAATTGGCCTCATACACCTAAGTAAATAATTTACTGCATTCTATACATGTTTGGAACATTGTTTTAATCTGACAGATGTCAGTGGTTTGATATATTTAAACAATTTCCTGAAAACACAATCTATAAAGTGAACACATGCATGCGGTCGGTTATGAGTCAGATGCTCTGTTTGCTGAACCATACTTCTGAAGGCAAATTACTGTATGATGACACATGTTGCTGTTGTTATCACACATGGGATTGGATATTATTTTCTTGGATAGAATTACAATATGAAACACACGAAAGATGATAAAGCTATCGCAGCTTATGTTGCGCTTTCTCATTAATAAAACAAGAAAAGCTGTACATCCGTGCTTGCTTGTATTACATGTAATGCAAGCATTGCACTTTATTGTATGGTCGTCTAATTTATCCGATAAAACTACCAATTACCGTTTCAAGATCATTATAAAATTTAGGTTTCAATGTAAAAGTAATCGGTATTGGCGAGAACATTTACAAGACGGCTGACTGCTCACCATGTATCCTATGACATTGCGCATGTATATCTGAACATTGAAACTAATGATATCAACACACAATGGAATTTCCAAGAATTTATTTACATCTGATTATCTACATAATAGTATTAAAAAAAATAATCAGTGTATTGAGCACATATATTATAATGTTTTCTAAAAAGGTCGCCTGTTTTGAAGAAGTTTTCTTTATCAAGAATAAACCCTTACGGTTTCAAATGTTTATTTTTATTTATTTTAAGCTCACCTGAGCACTTTGTCCTCATGGTGAGCTTTTAGGATCGCCCTGTGTCCGTCGTGCGTCAGTGCGTCGCCAACTTTTGCTTTAAACAACATCTCCTCCCTAACCACTGGGAAAAAAGTGATGAAACTTTCCATGGATGTTCTTTGCATGAAGCGCTCCTAGAGTTGTTCAAAGATATTAGTTACATGCCGAACTCTGGTTGCTACACCAACCTAAAGGAAAAACTTTAAAAATCTTCTTGTCTGAAACCACAAGGCCTAGAGCTTAGATATTTGGCATTTAGCACCCTCTATTGGAATTCTACAAAAATTGTTCAAATAATTTTCCTGGGGTCAAAATTAGCCCCGCCCCAGGGGTCATTTCATTTTACATAGACTTATATAGGAAATCTTTAAAAATCTTCTTTTCAGAAACCACAATGCCTACAGCTTAGATATTTGATATGTAACATTGTCTAGTAGATGTCTACCAAGTTTGTTCATATTATGTCCCCTGGGTCAAAATTGGACACGCCCCAACGTTCTCTTGGTTTACATAAAGTTATATAGGAAAAATATGAAAAATCATTTTTCTCCGAAACTAATAGGACTAGACCTTAGATATTTGGTGTGGAGTATTGTGTAGAGAACCTTTACCAGTATTGCTTATATGTTGGCCCGGGGTTAAAACTGGCTCGGCCCAAGCACCCCTTAATATGTAAAAAAAGGAAATCTTTAAAAATCTTCTTACTGGAAACCTCAATGCCTACAGCCTAGATATTTGGTATGTAGCATTGTCTAGTGGATGTCTACCAAGTTTGTTCATATTATGTCCCCTGGGTCAAAATTGGACACGCCCCAACGTTCTCTTGGTTTACATAAAGTTATATAGGAAAAATATGAAAAATCATTTTTCTCCGAAACTAATAGGACTAGACCTAAGATATTTGGTGTGGAGTATTGTGTAGAGAACCTTTACCAGTATTGCTTATATGTTGGCCCGGGGTCAAAACTGGCCCGGCCCAAGCGGCCCTTAATATGTAAAAAAGGAAATCTTTAAAAATCTTCTTACTGGAAACCTCAATGCCTACAGCCTAGATATTTGGTATGTAGCATTGTCTAGTGGATGTCTACCAAGTTTGTTCAAATTAAGTTCCCTGGGTCAAAATTGGCCACGCCCGAGGGTTCTTTTGGTTTTCATAGATTTATATAGGAAAACATGAAACATATTTTTTCTCCAAAACAAATAGGGTCGACCTTAGATATTTGGTGTTGAGTATTGTGTAAAGGACCTTTACGAATATTGTTTAAATGTTGGCCTTGGGGTAAAAATTTGCCCCGCCCCGTGGCCCTTAATATGTAATAAAGATAATCTTTAAAAATCTTTTGTCTGAAACCACAAGGCCTAGAATTGTAAAATTTGGCAAGAATCAAGCTTTATCAAGCTTTTTCATATTATTAGATTAGGTTAAAGGTCATGGAGGCTAAATATAGATTGATCTACTGTACCTCATAGAGCCTTCATTTATAGACGAATATATTTGATATTCAGTATATAGGTTCCTTGCATAGACCTCTACCAATGGGTAGGGTTTGAGGTCACTGGGTCAAGGTCAAGGTCACAATAGCTTATAATAGATATTTCTACTTTCTGTCATAGAGCCTTTATTAATTGACTGATATTTTACATATTTCGTTTGTAGGCACTTATATATATTCAATTAAATAATGAAATACTACTTAACAGCAAACCTACAGTCAAAGTAATCAGGTGGGCCGTCCAGGGCCATCATGGCCCTCTTGTTTAAAAAAGAAATAACCAGACAAATATTGTTATGCAGACAGTGTATCCTAGTTGATGTGAATGCAACCTATATGCAGTTGAAGTAATACTATCAAATAAAAGGCAGTTAGTAAATTATCTTTGTATCCCCAATGTAAACTGTCAAGTAAACAAGTAAAGTTATAACATAAGTGTTCGAAAATTGATCTGAAACTCTTGAGACTATGTTAAGAGCAGAACTGAAACACTTTTAAACACCAGTGATAACTTCTTATCAGTGCTAACACTTTAAAAAATAGAACATTTGAAACACACTGAAAGGTTCTGGAATAGTTATTGTGCTAAAAAAACCCTCACTCCCATCCCCATTGACCAGTTCTCAAACGTTTTCGAATGTTTCAAGAACAATTTAAAAAAAAACTTTTTTTGAGAGCTTGAACTATCCAAGAACTTAAATTACATGTTTTGTAAAACGAATTTATTTTACTTTATGTTTGAAACAAATTGCAAGCATATCAGATCAGAATTATGGAACTCAAGATAGTTGAGTAATTAGTGTAATTCTAAGAAAATGCAATACATAATTTATATCAATATATAAAAAATGCAATACATAATTTATATCAATATATAAAAAAGTATCGGAAACAGGCTGCACTTTATGAAACAATACGATATAAGTAAAACATTTAAAGCTCAAAATCAAAATATTGTGTGTGTCAACGCTACATCACTGCAATAGTTTTTTGGAACAATCCGTCATAATTTCATAAATAATGATCAAGAAAGCTGGTTTTAGTCATTATAGTTTACATCTTTGATTTAGAAAAAAAGGAAATCATGAAAACTTGATAACATTGACTTAAAGAACCAATTTAACCACTTGGGAAGAGTCTCATTGATTGAAAACAATATAGCTATATTGAAACTTTTGCAATTTTATTTTGTAATTCCAAACGGGACTGCTGCAAACTTTTATATGACAATGGATGTATTAAGGAATAACATTTAACGGTATTTTGTATTTTATTGCAAGCTGTGACAGAGCCATCTTAGAAAATTCAATATTTTAAGCCTCATATGATTCGTTCAAGTAAATCGCATTGTCGTAGGATCTTTATTTTTCTGCCTGTGTTTTCCTTGTTGAAGTATTCAGATTATAGAAAACGAGAATTCTGTTTATACTTTAGACCTGCAAATTTATAACAACTAGCCGATATAAACCCTACATGTCTCATATAATTGATAGCCTTATTAACAATATATGGAAGTAATTTCATTGAATGTTTTAATCAGTAATACTTAATCATTGCAAGTATATTTATAGGAATATCGAGAAATATTACATTTGACATAAAACTATGCACCACTATATTTTAAGACTAAGCGATAATATTCCGTTAAGATCGCAAAACATGAAAAATCATTTTTTTTAATATAGTTAACGAATTAATTCATTTAAATGTAATACTAAATATTACATTAGCCAAACTATATACGGGTACGAAAGGTTAACCCTTAGGTTTTAACTGCATAGAATGTTTATGTTTCCTTACATTTTATATCAACCCGTATTTTATGAAATATGAAAAAAATAATGATTTGGACAGGAAGCTATCA
This sequence comes from Cyclina sinensis, assembly GCA_012932295.1. Taxonomy (NCBI): domain Eukaryota; kingdom Metazoa; phylum Mollusca; class Bivalvia; order Venerida; family Veneridae; genus Cyclina; species Cyclina sinensis. The sequence continues at coordinate 14,870,720 of JAAONU010000005.1, forward strand.
GTTAAATGGTGACAGTTCTGTAAGCTATTCATGCTAGTATTACTTTTAAGATTTTACGTTAAAAACTTTCTCGAATGACAGTCCGTTTACCAGATATGACCAAATAGCACTCGCTCACCACACACGTTTGTATATGGCACGAATCTCTTTGTTTACCTGATCTGGTTATCAGTTAGCCGAAATGCCTCACCATACACAACACTATCTTTTGGACAATTTCAAAGGAAACGTATTCAGTGGAAATCGTATGAAGAATGTAATAGACACATTTTTTTCAACAGAAATAAAAAGCCTTTGTCAGCTTATATAAAAGCACCTATTATAGTTTATAAAGATAAGAATTTCGCCATAAACATCTTTCTTGGTGTGATCATTATGTTATACCATGGCTACAGTGTCAAGGTAAACAATTATTAAACTATTTTAAGGAACGAAGTCGTTATTAACTTCATATTCACATAAATATTAAGGGCACGTTGTTTAGTGGGTGAATTTTCAATTGTGTTTAATTATTACAGCCTCTTGGGATATGTTTTTGATTTACATGACACGCAGCTATCTTTTTTCTTGCAGAATGTATTGTCTATTTTGAAATATATTAACTGTGAAATTAATTAAAAGCTGTTTTCTAATTTGGTCTGTCTAACCATTAAAACAGATTATTTCGTGAATAGTGTGTGCTTATTTTTTGCCTTTTAACGCTCAGATCTCTGAAGCTACGTAGTGGAATTGTTCTTGATATTTGTCAACGCTCAATTTTCAGTACCTGCTAGAAAAAACTATTAACTAACATAATTTGAACAGTGTGCAACGCTTTTCTTACAAGAATTCAAAGATATGACAAGTAAAAGTTGCCTGATAGTTCTTTTAAACATTGGAGCAAACATTTCAAAATTACCTTCTTAGTATTGCAATAAATACTACATCATTCAAATTAATACTGCTGACAATAAAACACAAAAAAAGTACATCAGATATTGATGACTACGCAAATATTATAACCAACACGGCAACACCGTCCCACCACATTTTTCCTAAACATATATAAAAAGAGCTTCAAATTGCATCAAACATTAAATTTCTATACAGTTTTGAAAATTTAGAGGCAATTTAAAATGGTTTATCAAAAATGGCTAGACACCGAGGCACCTTTGCATCACAATGTACGTTGCCTGTACCATCGAAATGATTGCAACGGCTTCTGATGGTTTTAACAATATATTATCTATTATTCGGCCCTTAAACTAGGCCTGAAAACTACATATGACAGCAGATTGTATTGCTTAATGAACTATATATCATAGAAGATGAGACTGACTGCAGACTGTATAGGCTAATGTATTATGTTTGACATAAGATGAGACTAGACTGCGGACTGTATTAGATAATGCACTATATGTGGTAGAATCTCAGACTGGACTGCGGATTGTATTGCCTAATGCACTATATGTGTAGAATCTGAGACTAGACTGCGGACTGTATTGGTTAATGCACTATATGCGGTAGAATCTGAGACTGAACTGCGGACTGTATTGGTTAATGGACTATATGTGGTAGAATCTGAGACTGGACTGCGGCCTGTATTGGTTAATGCACTATATGTGGTAGAATCTGAGACTGGACTGCGGACTGTATTGGTTAATGCACTATATGCGGTAGAATCTGAGACTGGACTGCGGACTGTATTGGTTAATGCACTATATGTGGTAGAATCTGAGACTGGACTGCGGACTGTATTTGTTAATGCACTATATGTTGTAGAATCTGAGACTGGACTGCGGACTGTATTGGCTAATGCAGTATATGTGGTAGAATCTGAGACTAGACTGCGGACTGTATTGGTTAATGCACTAAATCTGGTAGAATCTGAGACTGGACTGCGGACTGTATTTGTTAATGCACTATATGTGGTAGAATCTGAGACTGGACTGCGGACTGTATTGGTTTATGCACTATATGTGGTACAATCTGAGACTGGACTGCGGACTGTATTGGTTAATGCACAATATGTGGTAGAATCTGAGACTGGACTGCGGACTGTATTTGTTAATGCACTATATGTGGTAGAATCTGAGACTAGACTGCGGACTGTTTTGGTTAATGCACTATATATGTTAGAATCTGAGACTGGACTGCGGACTGTATTGGTTAATGCACTATATATGGTAGAATCTGAGACTGGACTGCGGAGTGTATTGGCTAATGCACTTCATGTGACAGAAGATGAAACTGGAATGTGGATGCACTACATGTTACAGAAGATGAGATTGGAGTGCGAAATAAGATGGCAAAAGCTCTTCATGTGACAGAAGATGAGATTGGAGTGCGGACTGTATTGTCTAATGCACAACATGTGACCGAAAAGGAGACTGGACTGTGATTTATATTGCCTAATGCACTACATGTGACAAATGATGAGACTGAACCATGAACTGTATTGGCATGCGCACTACATGGGACCGCAGATTAGAATTGACTGCGGACTATATTGGTTTATGAACTATTCTGACAGCAGATGAGACTGAACTGCGGACTGTATTAACTTTGACACCTAATGGGACAGCAGACGGATGAGATTTTTCAGCGGACTGTGTTGGCTACTGAACACTACCTGGGGCAGCAGATGAGATTGGACTGCGGATTGTACTAGATAATACACTATCTGGAACAGCGGCCGAGAATGGTCTGCGGACTATATTGGTTCATGTACTACATGGGTCAGCAGATGATATTTGACTGCGGACTGTATTGGCTAATGCACTACAAGAGGCAGCAGATGAGTCTGTAATGTATGCTAAGTAACAGCAGATGTGTTTGACAGTGGACTGTGTTTGCTAATGTTCTAAATGCGACAGCAGACGAGACTGGAGTGCATACTTTATGTCTGCTCAATCGATGTTTATTATTTATTATTCCAAATGCATTTCGTGATATGAAACAATTTCAGACAATTTCATCTTTTACAAGTCTCGACGTGACAAAACATTCTTCTTCAATCACGTAAGGAAGTCCAAAGATTTTCAATTAAATTCGATAAAGCTACTCATTATTTGACCCTAAAAGCAAATGGTTCTCTTTTATTTGAATTAATGTAATTATATTCACATTTGGTGAGCCAATCATTCATTTTATTAAATTGATCGAAGTTTTGCATTTAAGGATGTTTCTTCTTATCAGAATTAAATGGCAAATTTTTATCAATGTTTTAGATAGAATTATCAGCCAGTGTATGAAGCTAAACAAGAATAAAGACGCTACCGCATTTATCAATATGCTATATGGTTATGAATATGTGCATAATTTGAAATTATGTAAAAGTTAAAGCATTCTCAAAATAGTAAAACTTTGATCTATAAAGGTAGATTTTCTCTATGTAGTGTTTTGCACAGTAGAATTTTAAAAATATCTGTTAAAATGACCGATTGATGTGAGTTTCAAAAACTTGATCTTCAACATTTAAAATATGTTTAAATGAATAAATTAAAAGACAAAAGGAAGGTGTATTTCTGAATATTAAAGCATTAATCAGTTAAAAAATATAACAAGGTGTATATCAAACTCTAATAGTTCGATTAAGAACAACATAAAGTTAACAAAAGTTCGGACACGCGACTGACAGTATTAAAACAAATGTACGCACATATTATCAATGTAAATAATAGATTGATTGCAAACATAATTACTTTTAAGAACCCCGATATACACTTTATCTAAAAATAAACTATTCTAGGAATGTCTGAATTTACTTGTACATTTGAAAATCCTGAATTTTGAAATTGATGGTTCAGTCAAAAACTTTGAAATTAAGATGATAATTATAAACATTTATTTCAACATCTTTCTTACTGCTGAACTTACGGCAATCGGCAATAAGAACGTTTTCCGCTGTTTGAATATGTTATCCAATTTTCACCCCCGTTTATCAATGCATCTGTTTCATTTTCTTGTTAACGATATTCATTGAATGCGTGATCATTTTATCGAAACAATTACATTATGTGCTTGGTTTTATTTCAGGACAATTTTTGTGATCAATACACAATTTATCTTTGAAGTTTAATTCATGTCGAATTGGTAGAAATTTAGGCTTACAATTCCATGTATTATTCTTAATTTTACGGTAATGTTATCTCTGTAAAACTGAAAGATTGAGACATTAATTTGGATAAAGTTGCAAAATTTATTTTATTTTGATAAATTGCGAACAGGTATTTTTTGTGTTGAAGATCTCTTTTTTCTAGAAAATATCACTTGATATATAAGCGTTTATTCTAAAGACATTTCCCCGAAAGCTTTGTTGAAATATACGCACCAAATAAATTTCTAAACTTTAGATCAGTTGTAAAATGTTTGTGTATCATGGTGATATAATTTTACACTGACCTTCTGCTCTCAAAAGTTACAGCTTCTTGTTACAAGTACAACATATTCATGTTTTATGCGACATGATAACATCTCTGACGTACCATATTAAATGCTTTCAATAATATTTAATTGACCAGCTCTTATAATGAATAAATAAAATGCAATTCCGATATCGTTTGGATTTTACAACCTTTAGCATGCAGCAACGAACGCACTTCATAATGATTATATAGATATCCTAGATATATCTGAATGTCTACATGACTTCATTTTAACATAACTCAGCCTGATTACAGGTTGTGATGAAAACAAGATAGCTTTAGTTAATTTATTCAGTTTTACTTGTAGTTTATTCAGTATTTATTCAGTATTTATCCACGTCGTAATCTGGCTTTCTGGCGTGTTATTTTTCAATATTTACAGTCACACGATTATATTACATATAATTATTTTCTGCAATTGTTCCTTATTGTAAGGTTAGAGCTATAACACACGACAATATAATTTTATGCATCATTTGTATAGCAGTATTCGGATTTCAGGTCGGCGTACAATCTGTTTTTCTATATTTCAGTTTTTTGTCCATGTCATTTGAAGTTTTTCTGCAAAACAAGTAACAAAACAAGAGGGCTACGGTGGCCCTGGGCCGCTCACCTGAATACTTTGCCTTTGGATTTGCTGCTGAGAAAACATCAGAAGGTTTTTAAAGTTTCCCCTAAAAAAATTTTAAGTAAATTCAAGTGACCCCCAGGTTAGGGAGTCTTGTTTCATACAAAAAGATTTTTTAATGTTTTCCTTTTAATAAGCCTCTGTAAAATAAATTGACTCCCTGGGGTATGGCCAATTCTGACCCCAGTGGCTAAAATGTCTAAGTTCTCGGTCTTGCGGTTTCAGACAGGAAGATTTTTTAAGTCTCCCCTATTTAAGCCTATAGAAACTAAAGTGATCGCCGGGGCATTGCTGTTGACGACCCAAGGGGCTTAATTCGACCAATATTAGTAAAGGACCTCCAGATTATGCTCCATTCAGGAAATCGTAGGTCTAAAATTTATGGTTTCTAACAAGAAGATTTTTTAAGATTAAATATCTTGCTCAAATAGGACCACCGAGAGGGGGCCAATTCTGGCCACAGGGACATAATTTGAACACACTTTGTATAGGAACTCTAGCTGACGCTCTATGCAAAACGCCGAAGTTCTAAGTCTTGTGGTTTCAGACAAGAATATCTTTAAGTCTTCCCTATTTATAATTCTATGTAAAATCAAGTGATCCCGTGGCCGGACTATTAATGACGCCAGGGGCATAATTTGAAAAACCTCTGTAGAGGACCTTGAGCTGATGCTCCATGTAAAAAATCTTAGCCCTTTTGTTGTTTTAGACAAGAAGATTTGTTTAAGGTTTACCCTATAAATGTTATTAAAATCACGTGGCCACTCGTGAAGGGCCAATTTTAGCCCAAGGGGCATAATTTGAACAAACATGGTAGAGATTTACGCTTTGGAGTTTAAGGTAAGAAGATTTTTTAAGTTTTTTCCCTATATAAGCCTATGAAAAATCGATTGACCCCTGATTCGGGGCCAATTTTGACACCAGAGGTATAATTTGAACAAACTTGGTAGAGGTCTACTAGACAATGCTACACACCAAATCATAAGGCTCAGGGACTTGTGGATTCAAACAAGAATATTTCCAAAGTTTTTTCTGTTGCCACTGCAACCGGGGTTCTTGATGGAATTCAATTTTTTTGTACAGCTTTAGAACGTCATGCAAGAAATATCTCAGGCACGTTTCGTCAAAGTTGACTTAGCGGTTTAGGAGGAGAAGTCGTTCAAGTCACATTGTTAACGACGCACGCTGACGCACGCCGGACAATCAATGATCCCAAAAGCTCACCCTTGAGCACTTCGTGCTCAGGTAAGCTAAAAAGCATTGTGTAACCGTTTGAACGTATACCATCTACACAATTGATTTCCATAATAGACCATTTATTTTAACATGGGTTACTAGATGTATCTTCTTATTTTAAAAGCCCGTGATACATTCTCATCTGAAAGGTTGTCTTCTGTTCACATTTGAAATTACACATTTACCATTTATAAATAAACTTAAACAATGTATCTTTAATTATAATTTTAAATTATAAAAATAATTATTTCTCTTGTGTGAGGCTTGGTATATCAGTTGTAAATACGGTTGCATAAATATTCCCCGTAATATACCGTATATATAAATTACTCTCAGGTGTGCTGTGGAACAATACATTTAAGGCAGATATATATTATATGTAACAAAGGTAAGAATTTATTTGATATAATACTTTAATTATGCTATCACTTGACTGCCCAATACTTTGACTATGCCCCTCTGCACATGGTTTTGATAATTTCCACTGCACATATAAATGTAAGTATATACATATATCAGAAATATCTCTAGCAGCCAATAATCTGCCTGGTAAAAAACTCTTGCACTGGAATGGAAGCCATAAATTATATATGATCAGTACTTAATGTTATAAAAGCAGACGAAACTGCAGACTATATTCTGAATTAGTCGTTGTTCTGAGATGAGTATGAATACATATTAAGACAATTTAGAGTCATGCCGTAGTTCACTCATTATCAAAATGCAAATTTTCCTTGTGATATCGCCGCAGCGTTGTTAGAGAGCTGAAAGATTTTCCAGAAAATTCGATAATGCTGCACATCAATGAAACTATATTAAGTTAGGTTACCCTCGCTATCTAAATTGAGATAATGCAATAACGATGACTTTATGAAGCCAAATGTGTTTTTCTTATCAAACTAAAGCTGTAAACCGTAGAATTATATATAAAATGGCGTTTTCTTGCACACGAAATATAAGTAACAAAAAATAAATGATTTTTAAGGAGCTATCCGTTATTTTCTTGTTGTTGTCATAAATGTACATTTCCCTGTCGAAGTTAGGCAATAGGGTCCGTATACTCATCATGAAAGTTTGAAGGCCCTTAGAGGAGTTGTTCCTGCGTTATTATTTGGACACCGTTTTAAGTATATGCGTCCGTGAGCTTCACCCTTGAACATGTTAGCCATATTTAAAGGTCAGTTGAGCAGTTGAGTTTGAGTTATTTATCGAAAACCGTTTTCACAGTGTGCCTATAAGTATTTAACTTTTTATAACAGTTTCAGAACAACAAAATAGATAGCAAATCGTCAACAATCCACTTTCCAAAAGCGTCAATCGAACATAGATCCTTCAAAAACATTCTTTAAGCACATAAAGCAGAGGTCCTTGAAAGTTAGCTGATAGGCAACGGAGTACAAGTCTACTTCACAAACAACAACAACAACAAAATAAAGATGACCCATAGAATGTGTTTATGAAGATTACGTCACAATTGTATGATTTTATTATTCCTTGATGCTAACGATATCCATAACAGGCAATACATATAGCAAAGGTAAGAAGTAAATAACGCTAGCATATAATTTCACATAATAACGGGAACAACAAACTATTATATTTGAAAGAACTATAACTTGACTTTCATATATGTGAATTTACAGTAGTCTGTTATTTATCAATTAAAACTTTTAATTACTTTTTAATATTTACATTGCATGACTCGCGGTTATTACGAGTGATGAACTTGCAACTAATAGACATGCAAAATGTAAATTTAGATAAGCATCAGCAGTGCTGTTTCCTGTTTTAAACTACAGACAGAAATCTCAAACGCCGTTGGGAACGTTATCATGCATATAAGTATTTCATATCAGATGTCTTCAGAGAACTCTTTTATAGCATCCACTTACTTAACTGAATTAGTAATTTGCAATTTTCATTTCATTGATAAAGAGTTGCTGTTAGTTGTTTTTAGACACATATTTTGCGTTGTTGCAGTATGTGCTGCAATTGCTATAACTAATCAGAGGCAAAGTCAATGAAACGTTGACTGAATTGTGATGTAGAAGGAATCTAATAACTTCTGTTTTCCTCGGAAAGTGGTTAGATATAAGTATGGAAGTCATACCTACAAGTAAAATAAATTTAATGAATGACATAATGTATGAAGTATTAACAAACGATACTAAAGAAAGTTTAGATAGCTTGTTACTACAACACTCCATCGCCTGTTTTATTGTTCAGAATTGGCCGACTGAAGAGGTATTGTAAATAACTTTCTTACCAATGATTGAAATGAAAATTGTTAAACAGATTACGGTATCAGTTTACTGTAGAAATTGATGTCTGATTCTTTGAACAATATTGCTTTCTACTTTGTAGCCCAAAGGAGTTCCTGAAGAACTATTTCATTGTTGTTTTCCAGACACATGTATAAATACAGACCGTTCTGTCTTACATGTCTAACATAACAAAAAGGTATTTTTTCACAAAATTTGTAGCATTTTTAGAACAGTATCGTGATATTTGTGGTGCAGGAAAAACGTTAACCTATAATTCGTTAATAATTCGTCACAGTTTGGACTGTTATATACGTCAATCAAAGATGTTTACAGTGTTACCGTTCAACAAGCGATAATAATTACTTAGTTTCTGATACAAAAATCATCATTTTATATCTATTTACAATTACCATAGGCGTTATAACATTTGCATTAAAACAAAAAAAGCCAAAACAATAAGAAACCATGGCAAGAGTGGAGATCGAACCCTTGAATTTCGCTAAGCAGTTCACTTACCAGTTTAGGATAATCGAAAAAATGAAAAAAAAAGAATACTAGTGATGCTTTCGTGCTACGGTAAAATACACAACTTGATCTATAAAACAAGCTAAACGGTGTTCTTATTTACACATAATGATGTAATATACGGTGTAGCCTCCTAATAGATATTATTTGTCTTATAAAATACGTTGTAAATCTAAGCTATGTAATTTGTTGGGGAAAAAAACTATTTTGTAATATTCAAACTTCCAGTGAGACTCGGATCTGCGCCTAAAGCCCAACACTTTTCTATTACTTTAAGTTTAATCTTTTGTTGATGCTGACGGACTTAGTATACACATTAAAGCAAACGGAATTTTCCATTGATAAACTTTGAAAATCATGGGTATATTGATACACATTTTTGGGTAGTGTCTATAATAACTCCTTTGATAAAAGTTTTTATATTCATTTGTGTGCATTATTTCATGCGGTGAAGCAATCTTCGATACTTTTATCTTTTTAACATATAAAGGTGGCAAAGTATGCTGCTTTAGACATGCATGCAAGACTCAAGATTTTCATATAATTTGATAATCCGAAATGCCAATTTAAAATACAGTGTGTCAATCTCGATTTCGTTTCTTTCTGATGTTATAAGTACACATTGCACACACTAATCACTTGCTTTAAACCAACGTAATCGTTATTTCTATAATGCTACTAATAAATTTCAAAATGTAAAGTAGAACACATCAATTATCCCATTTAAACTATACGTTTTACAATGTATCTTTTATCTAAACGGGGATGGACAGTTCTGTCCTCGCATTTAAAACGCGTTTGAAATTCTCATCTGTTATATTTGCTATATTGCTTCCTCGAGCCTCGTTTAAAATATAAATATACCAGTAAGTCCTTACTTAACAGCAAGACTTTTGTGTACTATTTACTACATGTAAATTTCAGGTGTAGAACAATAAATTAAAGGCTACATGTAACAATAATAAGCATATATGTATTATACTTTATTAATGCTACTGCCTGATTACCCTAGAAGTTATCCATATCGACAATGACTGATATTATTTTGACACTGACCTTGTACATATGATTTTGATAATTTTAATTGCAAATATTCATGCACGTTGTATTTACATACAATGATGAAGTATCTCCAGCAGCCAAGAATCTGCCAGATATATATCCGTGAAAATAACTTCTGAATTTAAATAAAAGCGAAAAGACTGCATGATCAGTGCTTAATTTGATGAATTTCTAACCTTCCGAGAAGCAATTTAGACTACAGACTATTTTTTATTCAGTCACTGCTTGGAGATGTGTATGATTATATAAGGCCGTTGAGAGTCATGTCGCTCTGGAGTGATTGTAAAATTGCAAATTTTGCAGGAAACACGCCGCAATCTCGACTGACGGCTAAAAGATTTTCCAGAAATTTGATAAAATTTCATATCAATGAAACCCTATTTAGGATGTCTCCCTTGCCACCCAGTTTGTTGCAATAATGGTGGTGTTAGCACGTAATGTTCTTCCTTTATCAAACCAAAGATATCAAATTCCAAATTATTCAGAAAAGTTGTCTAGAATAAAATCAAATAAAAGTAAACAAGTGATATATAAAATTTGTAAGGAACTGTAAAGAAGACCTTGTAGGAATACATGGAGTAAGTTCAAGAATCTGAATCTATACAAATGGCTGTACTCTGAAAATTTTATCTTTGATGGGAATCCTTTGTAATCAAGACAGTGATGGTATGAAAACACGATCTTCCGAACGTGCTATCACTATTACCGACGGTTTTATAGTAAATTTAAATTATTTAAGTTTTGAACTACATGCAATACAAATAAAGAAGGAATCCATTTTTGTCTCTCACTTGTGAACAACGGTATTAAAAAAAAAATGTTCGTAGAAATGGCCATATAAAACTATGAAAACATATATCTATTGTGGTTTCAGGTGAGGTTTAATTAAAAAAAAATCCTAAATGCGACTGTCAGACATATGACATCCTAGGTTGGGCCAGGAAGTCCCTAGAAACACAATATTAATAATATTAAATTTTTAATAGTCCACAAGACTGCTACTTGCTAAATATCAAAGCGAAACGGCTTGAGGTTCAACACATAAATGTTTTAAATGATTTTTAAGTTTTTATTATCTCTCTTATGTAAAACCCTAGCTAGGAAAAACAGTTCTACCAGGACGAAGCCAATATTGACACAGACACATTGTCTAAGCAGTTTTGTGTAGGTCCACTCTAATGCTACAGGCAAAGTATGTGAGCGGAGATTTTCCTTTTTCCTTCGGCTGTATTTCAGATATAAAAAGCTGCTATATCCATCCGTGCTTTAGCTGCATGATTCTTTTGTTAAAGCGTAATACGTGCACGTCGGATTAGTCTTTTAACTTTGAATCACAATACCGATTTTTCTTGCGTACTCGATTATTCTTCCTACGTAGGCCTACGTGCAAGAATATGTTACATTAACTCGTAAAATTATGCTATATAGAAAACATGAAAAAAATCATGTCTAGATAATGCCCAAAGAATAGTTTACATTGTGTGTTTGCCATGGCGATCAGTGTACATTAAAGTTATTACGGTAACAAAGATATTTTTTAATTATTTCAAGTTGGCTTTTAAATGTTAACAGTAAAGTCAGGAACTTTTTTCTTGTTATTGATTATACTTTTGAGAATTGTATGTTCTCTATTGATTAAGTTCTTTGATTTCTTTTTAATATATACATAGCATGATTTGTGTTAATTACGTTTAATGGACGAACAACAAACAACATGATAAATAGACATGCAAAATTGAAATTAAAATAGTGATCAGTAGTGCTACTGCCTGTTTTAAACTGTGTCTAGTGATTCTTAATACCATTATGAGAAATGTATGATGTCTAAAATAAGAGACTTCATGAATGTTCTCCATAGTATGATTGTCTGGGGACTAACGATAGCAACAAACTATTAACATCTTCAACTTCAACTTCAACTTAATACTGCCAAAAGTCAATACTGACTATTCTAGGCAGGCGCATGTCAGGAACATTTAAAATTATAAATGTTAATAACAAAGAAAACAAGATTTAACTGAAGATCTTACTTAAACATTTATTTTAAGTACTTTAAAATCTATAAAACTTGTTTAGTCCACTGATAAAAGCTGGCACAGTTGGGGTAGCCTTAATCTCGGTCGGTAATTCGTTCCAGAGTCGTATAGTCCTTGGGAAGAATGAGTTCATGTGATGTTGTGTTTTTGATTGTGGAATGAGGAATTTGCTGTTTCTTGTGTTTGTAAGGTGATTGTGATATATATACCATTTCAGCAATTCGGTCTAAAGACGTCATTTTTTTTCTTTTTTTTTCCACATACAATTAATTATATGTCAAGTAAACCTTTACGAGTTGCTTCAGATACTTACTTATGTCTTTAAATTTGGTTTCGTTAAAAAGTTGATGTATCTAAAGGAACAAGCTTTATTTCTTCTCAGTACTTACACACCATTTTAAAATATATATAATAAATGATGTTCTTTATTATATTGTCGGTTGTTTATATCAGCTGAAAACGTTAAAGCGACTTCTTATCAATTCAAAACTGGTTTTAGTTACTTTACAAAGATTTAGGTTAAATTTGATTTTACTCTCGCAGAATGTGTTGCAACTCCTATACCAAGTCAGAGGCAAAGTCAGTGATACGTTTATTGGATTGCACTGTTAAATGAATAAAATCGCTTTATCACTCCCAGAAAAATACTCACAAAAATAAGCGTGTTGGCCAAATCTGCATCGGAAATCTATAAAGTTGCGCTAGAGGTTTCAGGCAGCGTAAACTATAACTATTAACTAAATACTAAAATAACACGCCTTTGAAAGTATTCCAGAAAAAAACAATGACAATTTCCGCATGTCTTTATAATGATTAAAACTAATGTTCCCGCTTCAAAATGATTTATGAAATCTATTTAATCATGACCTTACACAAAAATGTACGATGTGTCACTCGATGTCCTTGACGTCGCATTTCTTTTGGTAATTCTGAAGTCACGAGTGATTTTATCCCACATGATACTATTGAAATAATCGTTAAAAAGAAAGACAAAAAAAACCATTCGTGTACTTTAGGCACGGAACAGGCGATCTGGCCCTCGGGAACGAAGCTCTGAAATTGCCCTAAGGATTGATCACCTGACCCGTGACTAAAACACATAAAGATTGCATTAAATGGTAATTAAATCGAACTCAGTTAGCAACATAGCATTACCTTTGCTTCGATTATTTTTGCGATAGTGTCAAGTATTACTTTCAAAATGTCTCTGTTCCTTTACTCTTTCCTTTTTAAAGCAGTACTTCATTAAATTTCTATTTTCTTAATTTAGAACTAACACACAGAAACAAATACTTGACAACATTTTTAAGAAATGTGTTTAGGAGATTTTTACAGATTTGGTCTCTAAATATAATAATAAATATATCAACCACTGCATAAGACTGAACTTGAGCCTTAGTAAATCATTTTATTGCACTGAATACATATTCCATACGGTTGGTATTAATAGTTTGATATATTGTACAATCACTTAAAACCACAATCTATAATCGACATTATCTTTTTTTACAGAAAGAAAATAATGTTATCTTAATATATGTTGCGCTTCGACATTAATTAAACATGAAAAGCTAAATGTAAGCATAGCACTTGAAATGCATAGCCGTCTAATTTATCCGATAAATTGCCAATTACAGTTTTAAGCTCATTATAAAATTTATGATTCAGTGTAAAAGTAATCGGAGGGTGACTGCTCTCCATTTATGCTATATACTACATCGCCCATGTTTGCCTAAATATGGATAAAATGACATCATTACAAAATGGAATTACCAACATTTTATTTATTTCTGATAATCCAAAATAAAAGTATTAAACAAAAGCATTAATGTATTCAGCGCATGTATAATATTTCAAAAAAAAAAATGTTGCCTGTTTTGAAGTATTCTTTATCAGCGATAACTCTTGCGGCTTCAAAGTTCACTTTTTTCATAACAATTCAGACTAACATGGTTTTGTAAATAGTGTATCTTCTTTGAGGTACAAGCAACTTATTCGGAGTTGAAGTTAAACTGTCAAATAAATGGAAGTAATCAATCGTTGTATTCCCAATGTAAATTGTCAAGTAAACAAGTATATTTAGAACATGAGTGTTATAAAAATGTTCTTAAACTCCATGAGACTTTGTTAAGAGCAGAATTGTAACAACTTTAAACTCCTTGATAACTTCTTATCTGTCCTAACACTTTGTAGAACAGAAATAGAACATTTGAAGCTCATAGATGTCCCGGAACTATTCTTAAATGAGGGTTTCTGAACTTGTTCAAAACTATTTTAAGAATTATTTCTCCTTATGCCCTCCTTCCTATACAGTTCTTAAATTTCTCGAATGTTTCACGAACAATAAAAGAACTTTTTTCGATCCATTAATCTATCCAAAAACTGTTCATAAATCAAATATTCTGTTGTTACGCATTTATTTTGCTTGATGTTTAAAAAAAAACATGAAAACATATTAAATCAGTAGTCGTGAAAAATTGTTGAATTATTAGTGTCATTCTAAGGAAGTGCAATACATAATTTATATCAGCATGAAAATAAAGTATCGGACAGAAGCTGCACTAGACTCTTTCAAGAAAATGCATCCGCCTATAGGGCGCGGACAGTGATATATGCTCCCAGTCCCATCTCCCCTATCCCCCCCCCCCCCCGAAAAAAATAATAAAAGAAAAGTTCAAACCTCCTCACTGCTCACCCACCAAATGAACGTCTAAGTTTGCAACTGAAAATTATCTTTAGGTTAGTAGGTATCTATTTTAGTAAAAACAAAAAAAACCCTTAGTCCATGAGAGTAAACCAGGATATTGTCTTTATAGAATGAACTGAAAATCTGTCATGAAAACGTATGAAACAAATATGATAGAAGTAAAATTCTAAATGTTTTAACTTAAAATTCACAACTATACACAATTTTTTTCGGAACAATCCGTTATAATTTCATATTTAATTGTGGAGCAAGCTGGAAATAGTCATTTTGGTTTACATCTTTGATATAAAAGAAAACATGGAAACTTGATAACATCCACTACAGTAAGGAAGCAATAAAACAGCTTGAAAAACAGTCTCATTGTTCGATAACCATGCAGCTATATTGAAACTTTGGCAATTGTGTTTTGTAATTGCAAACAGGACTGCTGTAAACCTTTTTATGACAATGGACATATTTAGGCATAACATTTAACGGTATTTTGTATTTTGATTGCAAGCTGTGACAGAACCCTCTAAGAAAGTCCGATATTTTAAGTTTTTATTCCTCGTTCAAATAAATCGCATTGTTGTGGGGTTTATATTTGTCTGCGTGCGTTTTCCTTTTTGGGGTATTCAGATGTTACAATACCATTGTTCTTCTTATACTTTCGACCTGCAAATATATAACAATTGCTCAGTTTAAGCAGTAAATGACTCATATAGTAATAAGGTTAATAATTTCATTGAATGTGTATTAATGGAGAAATGCATTAATGTAAATGACATTAAAATAATTCACTCTCGGTATACTTAATCATTGCAAGTCCACTTATAGGAATATCGAGAAACATTTGATTTGACATAAAATTATGCACAACTATATTTCTGGACTAGGTGATATTATTTCACCATTTTGCATTCAAAAGAAATACGTATGCTATAATCGCAAAAACATGATACCTCATGAGACATACAAAAGATTGCTTGTCGATATATTGATAAGATTTATCTAAAATTAACTCACTACCTTTGTATTTAAAAAGTTTTTGTCAGTGACACAATCCAAAATGTGTTTGTGCTTTGTTTCCGATACAGTATACAGATTTATTTGAAATAAATACCAAATATTAAATTCATCAAAGTGTATACGAGTACGCAAGGTTTTCGGCCCGGTTTCATCAAATTGAGAAAGTTAACACATCTTTGTTCGGACCATTACCTGGTTTACCAAACTTTAAGAATACCTTGATGAAATGTAACAGTTTTAAGATATTGCAAATCTTTGACAAAATGCTGGAAGCGAACTGATTTGACTTATGTCATGCAAACGAATAACAGACGTAAACACATGTTCAATACACTTTGCTACGTTACAGCAAGTCAAATTGTGGATAGGCACTATTGATTACTTTCATTCTATTGATTTTACCGTCAAATACATGTATATATGAAGGTATAATTTTATTTGTAATCATGGCAGTAACAGAAACCGTTAAAGAAAAATCCTCTGACAAATACATGATATGATTCAACATGTAAAAAATGGAGAAAAAAGGTTGTCTTGTCTTCATTTGCGTCACTAATCAGTAACACTCATGAGAAATGAAAAAACAAAATATACCGTTAACATGTGCTGCAGAACATTTAATGACCGGGAACCGCGCTTAGTTATTAAATATTCATATCTAAAAATGCATCAACTGTTCAGTTTAAACTGCATAGAATGTTGATATTTCCTTGCAGTTTATTCAATTTGTTCAACACCAGAACAAATTTACTATCACTAATTGTATGATATAAATTTAAATAAAGGAACTGGATATATCCATTGCTTTAGTTTTACAGTGCAACGTAGAAGTAATAAATTGTATACATTATTTATGTATTAAGCAGTTATCAT
The DNA here is from genome assembly GCA_012932295.1 of Cyclina sinensis. Taxonomy (NCBI): domain Eukaryota; kingdom Metazoa; phylum Mollusca; class Bivalvia; order Venerida; family Veneridae; genus Cyclina; species Cyclina sinensis. The sequence goes on from JAAONU010000005.1 coordinate 14,887,465, forward strand.
TATTTAAGCAAAGACAACCATGCATATTGTTCTACATTAATGTAGAAAATTCAGCAATGAAAAGCTCAGATATTTGCAGTTCCCTCTCTATATTCTACTACCTGATGATATCACTACATGAATAATTGAAAAACAAATTATATGAACACGTGTTCATGTTGACTGAGAGAGCATGATACATATAAAAAATATAAAATGTATGTTTTATTGAGCGGAAATTTCTTAAGTGACCATGCATTTGTTTTACCACGTGACTATTTCTGTACAATTATTTTGTTAAAGTGTTAATCAAATAACTGTTATTTTTATGATCATACTCTTTGACAATTTAGTAAGTATTAACGAAACAATTTACCACTTAAACACCTTTAAACTGCAACAAGTTCTTTTTTCTTTTTGAATTTTAAGAATCAGACTTTAAAGAATATTTACAATGCCACTGAAATAACTGACGAAGAAAAAAATCGTGTCCGTCAACGTTCGAATGACTAAATTTTTCAACTTAGTAAACCAACTAAGTTATGCATGGAAAAAGCTACAAACAGAGCTATTTACTAGATAAAAATCATATTTACTACTTGCCATTTGATGAAACATGCCACAAATCTTAGCGGGGTAATAACTCGACATGTTATTTACTAACTGTTAACAGAATCCTATCAGAATAAAATATCAGTATTTTGGAGAAGACAATAAGTTAACTGATGGCAGACAGTTCTGGAAACCATTTTGGCGATAATTCCTATTAAGATTTTATCTTAAGTTAAAAGTAAATAATAATTCTCAATTGATATGTCGTTAACTAGATTAAAGACATTTATCATAGACGTTTGTGCCTGAAACGAATCTTTTACCAAACCTGAACAAGTAATTTTTATCTGAAATACCCCACCATACAAAACACAATCAACTGCACAATTTCAAAAGCACAATTGTAGAAGAAACGTATTCAGCAGAAGTCGTTTAGTTCCTAAGAAAATGTTGACGCTTCTGTCATCAAACATTTCGTCCCGATAATAAAACAGAGACAGTCCTTTATAAACGAAAAATAATGTAAACTAGTGAATACTTTCTAACGATAAAGCTATATTTTTTTACGCCTAAACTAGTACTTTCGTTTTAATCCATCAAGAATTGTGAACGTAATGGACGGATTCTTTAACGTAATTAAAATTTCTATGTCAGCTTATATATAAGCACGTTTTAGTTGATACAGAAACGAATCTGTCAATAAACATCTTTTGTGGTAGAATCATTCTTTTATTTCAAAGCTAGCTAACTTTGACGTCTTAAGATTTTAACTTATACAAAAGTACGTTTAGGCTTATAACAATCATTATGTTATTCCAACGCTATTTTACCTTGGCTTCTCATGTGACGGGACATTTCATATTTTTAAGATACGAAGTCGTTATTCATTTATCCAGGGTTCTTTGTTAAGTGGATATCTTTTTAGTTGCGTTTTATTATTACAGCCTCTTTCGATATGTATTTGATTTACGTGACACGCAGATTATCTTTTTTATTTTACCAGAATGTATTTCTTATTTGAAATCTAATAACTGAAAAATTAATTGAAAGCTATTTTTTATCGCGTCTGTCTAAACATTAGAACGAGTCGTTTCGTCGATTTTCCATAAAGTGCTTATTTTTGGCTTTTAACAGTTAACTCAGATCTTTGAGATACGTAATGGGATTGTTTCTGACCTTTTTCAGCGGTCGACTTTCAGTATTTCTTAGAAGCATAATCTAAACAATATGAAACAATTTTTATGCGAAGTTTCATAATATGACAAGAACAAATTTGCCTGATATGTCTATCAAACAGAGGAACTAAAATTTGACAATAACTTACTTAGCCTAACAACAAATACCACATTCCAGTCTGTAATCATTCACAGTAAAGACTGCTGACAATAAAACACAAAAGTACATCACGTATTGATAACTACGCACTGCAAAATATATTACTTTTTACGATAGATATACATATGTATCAATGGGGCTTCAAACTGAAGAAACCATTTAATTCCTTTACAGCTCTGAACATTTAGGGGCAATATAAAATGTAATGTCCAAAACGGCTAGCCAGCACCCGCGAACTGCAAGTTACGATAAATGTATCATCGAAGTGTATGCGACGCTTCTGGCTTTTTTAACAAAGGAAAGAAAGGGGATACTATATGTTTCTGGGACTTGGATCAACTGATCAAACCTGAGATGCGCCGATTACTGTTTTATTTTTATTCTTAGCGATTCTCTGTAAAACAAACAGACATATGTACAAACAACATTCATTTAAGGATCATCAGTAATACATGTACATGTACATACATTCATATACAAACAACATTATGTACTATAACTAAATATAATGTGCTTATAGGATAATGACTGAACCATATTCTATTCAATCTTAAACAATGTTACATGTATTCATTTCGTATTAATTAATATCATTTAAAAATAACCTGTGCTATATTTCTTACAATGTACATGTCATGGTCATTGGTTTAGGAATGTTTTGGTACAAATAAAGATTATTTCCGCCGGTAAGACATCTTTCTTTGTAAAATCAGGTCTACCTGTAATTGTTATCCTGGGACTTCAAATATCAAGTAAGAAACAACTTTCCTATTACTTTGTTGTATGTATTTTGCTTTTGATGGTGCCTTTAGTAAGTACATTAAAGAAATTGAATTCAAAACTTCATCGATGCACTTTTTAAAAGACCATAACTATATTTATATACATTCTAGTGTTGAGTCGAAAATAACTCCTAATGTTCTTAGATATTATACCTCATGTTTGTTTATGTTAGATAGTTTCGTTGTTTTTGTTGTCGAGAAGGGAACTGGTGAAGAATTAATTTCAGTTCACAGTACGAGATATACAGCATGTGGAAACAGCTGACGTTAGACTTCAAGCTGAATGCTGGTTCGATCAAAGTTTTTTTTTTATATTCATATTTGTATGCATTATTTCGTGAGAAATTGCAATGTTTCATTTTTCAATTCTTATTATTACAAAGAATGCTGCTAAAGACACGCATGGAATTTTAATGCTGAAGGAAATGCAGTTCATAATTTATATTAGTATGAAAATTATCTATCGGAACGAGGCTGCACTAGACTCTTTCATGCAAATGCAATCGTCTATAAGGCACAAGCTTTGAATATTTTCCCATTAAAAGTAAGGACAGTTCAGCTCCCCCAGCCCAATGTCCAGCCTTCAACCAAACGCTTGATTTTGCACCCAAAGCTTATTTTTTTCTTAAAATGCTTTTATTCGATACTTAAATAAATATTTTCATCAGTATTTGAAACAAATATGACCTCGTCAAAGCTTGATATTAATTGCAAAAAAATGTCTTCAACAGACTATTCCTTTCCTCTTGTTTACATTCGTTAGGTACGAAATCAAATATTTCATGTAGATTTCGCAGTGAAGGGGTACCCTAAAGGGAATCTTATTTCGACGTTTCATTTGAAACAACAATGATTTATTTTAAAATCGTCTTACTCGGCAGAGGAAGGCTAATAAAATTATTATTTTGGTTTTTGAGTGATATATGTGGAATTATTATTTGGGTTTTTGAGTGATATATGTGGATATATTACCTGCCAAGATTTTATATCACCCGAGCCTAACAAACCCATGTAACATATATTGTCAATGTTTTTCTGGCTAAAAATCAAAACTGTTATATTAAATTTATATATCATTATTATCAAAGAAGAAAGACATAATTGTATGAGATTAAACATTAACAACTCCATAACTTTCACTTCAATAAGAAAGCAAAAGAAACAGCTTGAAAAAAATGTCTCATTGATGTAAACAATGTAGTTATATTAAAACTTTCGCAAACATTATTTGCATTTTGACAAGGAAAGTATCACGGAATAACATTTAACTGTATTGCTTGTATGTTAGGCGCAAGATCAATACTGTAAGCTTCTTTGATTTATAATTTGTTTAAACAATTCGCAGTGTTTTGAGATTTATTTTTGTATGTCTGCAATTTCCTTTTTTTTCAGATTGTAAAATACTTGAATTCTGTATATAGTTTAGATCTACAAATGCATAACAATTGCTAAACAAAAGCAGTTCATTACTCATATAATTGATAGCCATATCAACATTATAAGGACGTTATGTCATTGAATGTAAGTTTATTAATGGAGAAGGCATTGTTGTAAATCTCATTAAACTAATTCATGGTCGGTATGCTTTATCATTTCAAGCCCATTTATAGGCCCTTTATAGAAATATTTAATTTGACACAAAATTGTGCTCACTTAGTTATACTATTCAGATATTTTGCATTCAAAAATAAAACGTTTAATAGGATCCAAAAACATGATACCACATGAGACATACACAATTATTGCTTGCCGATATACTGATATGATTTATCTAAAATTAACTCACTGTGTTTTTGCATTTTATAAGTTATTTGTCAGTTGCACAATCCAAAATTTTGGATTAACGAAACTATCTATGTGTACGCAAGGTTTTTGTTCCGGCTTCATGAGACTGAGAAATTTAACACAACTTTGCTCGGACTATCACCTGGTTTACCAAAATTTTATAAAAACCGCGATAAGAAGGAGCTATAAAAATGTATAAATTTTAAAATATTGCAAATCTTTGACAGAATGCTGGAGCGGAACAGGTTTGATTAATGTCATGCGAACGAATAACAGACGGCAACGCATGTACAATACTCTTTGATACGTTACAGCAAGTCAAAATTTGAATAGGCACTATTGATTATTTTCATTTCGTTTTTTTTACTGTCATATACATGTATCAATCAAAGTGAACTTTTATTTGTGATACAGACTATAACAGAAACCTTTTAAGAAACATCCCCGACAAACACATAATATTATTCAACATGAGCGCAAGAAAAAAGTTTTGTCTGCATTTGCGTCTTTAATCAGTACCACTCATGAGATATGGAATGTAAATACAGCGTTAACATGTGCTGCGGAACATTTAAAGACCGACGGGAAACATTGCTTAGCTATTAAATATTCATATCTAAAAATGCATTAACTCTTCCGTTTAAACTGCATAGAATGTTATGTTTCCTTGCTGTTTATTCAATTTGTTTCTCACAAGAACAAATTTATTGACATTAATATTTCGATATAAATTACAATAAAGGAACTTGATGTGTTCATGCCTTAAGTTTTTTAGTGCAACGTCAAAGTAATAAATTTAATATAGTATTACATTATTTATTTATTAAGCAGTTGTCATTATTTAAGCAAAGACAATCATGCATATTGTGATTCTATTTTAAGGTAGAAAATTCAGCAATGAAAATATGTCATTTTAAAGCTCAAATATTTACAGTTCTCCAACTACTACCTGACAATATCACAGCATGAATAATTGAAAAGCGAATTATATGAACACGTGTTCATGTTGGGTGAGAGAGCATGATAATAAATACATACTTTTACGGAAATTTCTTCAGAGACCAGGCATTTGTTGTTACCACAGAACTATTTCTTTACGATTTTTTAAAAGTCTTATTTAAATAACTGTTTTTTTATTATCATAATCTTTTACAATTTCGTCAATATTACCGAAACAATTCTCCACTAAAAAAAACTTAAGAATCAACTATTTGTAATGCTACTGAAGTAACTGACAAAGAAAAAAAACCGTGTCATTAAACGTTTGAATGACTAAATTTGTCCTCTTTTCGCTTTCCATGAATTCCTTAATAGTTGATATCAGCTGTAAACCAACTGAGTTATGCTAGGAAAGGCTAAAATCAGAGCTGTTTACTAGATAAAATCATGTTTACTACATTCTATTTGACAACACAAGGAGGTAATAACTCGACATGTTATTTACTAATTATTAAGCCGAATCACATCAGAATGAAATATAAATTTTTGGAGAAGACAGTAGGTTAACTGGTGGCAGTTCTGGAAACCGTTCTGGCTATAATACCTATAAATATTTCAAGCAGTTGATAACTCGTTCACTAGATCACACACATTTATCGCAGACTTTTGTGCCTGGCACGAATCCTTTTTTGCAAACCTGAACTAGTTATTGTTTAGCTGAAATATCCTACCATAGAAAACACGTTCAACTGCACAATGTCAAAAGCTCAATTTTAGAAGAAACATATTCAGCAGAAGTCGTTTAGTTCTTAGGATAATTATTACGCTTATGTTATCAAACATTTCAGAGACCGTTCTTTTGAGAATTAGACCATATACTAAAACTCTTAAGCCACTTAATCCTATAACAAAGAAAATGGCGTAGCTATATTTAGTTATGCCTCAGCTGGTACTTTCGTTTTAATTCATGAAGAGTTTCTATTGTAATGGACAAATTCTTTAACAAAATTCAAATTTCTATGTCAACAAGCACGTTTAAGTTTATAACAATCATTATGTTAATCCAACGCTATTTTACCTCGGCTTCTCAAGTGACGAGACATTTCATATTTTAAAAATTCCAAGTTTTTACTCATTTCTTATTCTGAATCACATAAATATTCAGGGTGCGTTGTGAAGTGGGCACATTCTCAGTTGCGATTAATTATTACATGCTCTTGGGATATGCATTTGATTTACGTGACACGCAGATTTCTTTATTCCAGGGAAATATATTTTCTAATTTGAAATCTATAAACTGTAAAATTAATTAACAGCTGTTTTCTAATTTGGTCTGTTTAAACATTAAAAGAATCGTTTCGTGAATATTCCATGAAGTGCTTTTTTTTGCATTTTAACACTCAGATCTCTGAAAATACGTAATAGGATTGTTTCGGACTTTTTTCAGCGCTCGGTGTTCAGTATTTGCAAGAAACTCTAAACAATATGTATCACTTCATACGAAGTTCAAATTTGCCGGATTTAATGTCTGTCAAACAGAGGAACTTAATTTTTACATTAACTTTTATAGTCTAACAACACATACTACATTTCAGTCTGTAATATTTCACAGTAAAGACTGCTAACAATAAAACACAAAAAAGTATTTTGATAACTACGAAATTATAAAAGCAAACACAGTACCATCACAGTTTAAGACTGTACTGGCTAATGCACTATATGTTAGCAAATGAGACTGATCTAAGGATTGTATTGCCTAATGCACTACATGTGACAGCAGATGAGATTGTACTGCGACTTGTACTGCCGTTAGCAATATATATGACAGCAGGTGACACTTTACTGCGATTTGTATTGCCCAATGCACTATATGTGACAGCAGGTGAGACTGTACTGCGATTTGATTGCCCAATGCACTATATGTTAGAGAAGATGAGACTGTACTGCTATTTGTATTCCCTAATGCACTGTGTGAGAAGATCAACTGTTCTGCGATTTGTATTGCCTTAAGCACTACATGTGAAAGAAGATGCGGCTGGACTGCGATTCGTATTGCCTAATGCACTATATGTAAAAGCAGATGAGACTGTACTTCGATTTGTATTGCCTAATAAACTACATGTGGCAGCAGATGAGACTGTACTGCGATTTGTATTGTCTACTGCACTACATGTGACAGCAGATAAGACAATAGTGCGATTTCTATTCCCCAATGCACTACATGCGAAAGAAGATGAGACCTATGAACGTTTACCATCAACAAAATCATTTTCCATTAAAATACAAATAACAATCTATAAAATAAACTTCCACGGGGTATCTTGAGCTTTTCTTTTCTTTTGCAGATAAAGCACGCCTAAATTTCTCATTGTGTGAGGTTTTTTGCTTGAGTTTTGGTGTAAATATAACTCCATAAATATTCCTTGTAATAAAATGTGACTGAACTTGCTCTTAAACACGCATATTTTACAGTTACCTGAGCTGTAGAACAATACATTCAAGTCAGATAGATTATTTGTAACAAAAGGCAATAATCTATTTGATACTCTGCCCGAGAAAATATACATGCCATAAAATATTGACAATGGCCCTCTACATATGGTTTTGATAATTAAAATTGCACACATTTATGCAAGTGTATCAACATTAGAAGTATCTGTAGCAGCCAATAAGCTGCCTGAAAAAAGAACTCTTGTACTGGAATGGAAGCCATTAATACTATATGATTAGTTCTTAAATGAATGAAGTTCAAAACTTTATAAAAGCAGAAAAGCTTGCGGACTATATTCTGAATAAGTCGTTATTCTGAGATGTGTATGAATAATTATTAAGACCTTTTAGAGTCAAGCCCTAGTTCAGCCATTATCAAAATGCAAATTTGGCATGAGATATCGCCGCAGTCTTGTTAGAGAGCTGAGAGATCTTCCAGAAAATTCGATAAAGCTGCACACCAATGAAACCCTATTAAGTTACGTCACCCTTGCTATCTTATTTAAAATAAAAAAATTAACGATGACTTTATCACGCCTTATGTGTTTCACTTATCAAACCATAGATGTAAAGAGTAAGATTATACAAAACTGGTGTTTTAGAGGTAACAAAATTGATTTTAAAGGCAATATCCAGTCTTTTCTGGTAGGAATAAAATATATTAATATACATGTTGCTTGTAAGCGATAGAGTTTGTCTACTAATCATGCAAAAACATCCTATGAAATTTAAAGATCTTTTAGTTATTGATCGAAAACCGTTTCAAAGTGCTGGCCTCCGTGAGCTTCAGTCTTATACATTTGGCCGAAAGACGTTTAGAGTTCTCTACTCATTCCCAACCATTCTATAATGTTTGCAGATCCTTCAAACCTTTCTAGAACAGCTTCAAATCAAGTAAGAAAGCATATTGTGGACAATTCACTTTTCAAAATCAGAAATCTAACAAAGACTCTTTTATTGTTTTTAAAGCAGAGGTCCTTGAAAGATTTCTGATAGGCAACGGGGTGAAAGTGCATTATTACATCTCTATTATACAAACAAACACAATGTTTATATGAAGATAAAGTCACTATTGTATCATTTTGGTATTCCGTTATACTAACAATATCAATATCAGGCGATAAATATAGCCACTGTAAGAACTACAGCACCCTACTACCAGCTCATTTAACGCATGACTTCACGAAACAACAGGAAACGCAAACCATTTAGTTTGTAAGAAACATACCTTGAGTTTCATATATTTAAATAAAAAATAGTCTGTTATCTATCAATTAAACTTTTGATTATATTTTAATATTTACATTGCATGACTCGCGGTTATTACGAGACATTCACTTGTAACTAATAGACACGCAAAATGTAAATTTAGATAAGTATCAACAGTGCTGTTTCCTGTTTTAAACTATAGACAGAAAACTCAAAGGTCGTGGGAACGTATCATGCATAGATCGGTTAACCTCATTAAAGCTTTCCAAAAGAAGAGTTCTTATTTCTTTCAAAGACTCGCATATATTAACCACGTACTTAAATGAATTAGTAACTCGCATTTATCATTTCTATTATAATACGTCGTCGCTCCATCTTTACTTAAAGTTATAATACCGCCGCCCATTAACAAAAATATACCATTATCGCCAGTGTCCTCACCAGTACACTGAGAATTTGCTAATAAGATTATGCGCTGTTTATTTTCATATATAACTTGACCATTTTCGTGCATGTCAGCTGATATAAAAAATCACCTACTAATTTCGTTTTCGGTAACATCTCGACCATTGCTTGGATTTTATCGAAGATGCTAATTTGAATACAAAAATTATTTTTAGAAACAACTTTCATTTACAGGACCTTAAAACTTTAGTGCCGATAAGCATTCTCCACAGATCGTACTTCTGCCTCTGTAATTTTTATAGCCTTTTCTCAGTGTTGCAAAGGTTTTGACAATCACACTTCCATTTACGTTTTGGTCTTTCTATCTTTTTGAATTAATTTACCTTTAGAATGATCCACTATTGTTGTCTACGTATTCAAAACTGATCATGTGACACTTGCGACTCGTTTTACGGTTATTAGTGAAAAGTGTTCGGGATTTTCCGAATCAATTTAAGACCGGCTGGTCATAAAATATTTTTGATAATTAAATCCTGATGTATCTCAAGCGCAACTTGCCATCCACGAAAAATAACCGTGCAGATAGGGTGTTGATAATGTTAAGCATTCTAGAGTTCCTATTTGGTTTATTTTTATGGCAATTTTGACCTGTATTATAACTGTAATCATATATTTTTTGCATTTTTGCAGAATTTGCCGCAGTTGCTATAACATACCAGCAAATCAGACGCAATGCCAATGGTATGTTTATTATATTGCGCTGTAGAAAGAATATAGTTAGTTCTATGTTTCCAGGAAAGTGGCTAAATAAAGTACTAAAAGTCATATTTACAAGTGAAATGAATTTCATGATATGAAGGATTCAGAAACGATACTAAATGAAGTTTAGACAGCTTCTTATTACACCACTCCATCGTCGACTTGTCCTACTGAACTCTTAAACAATTTTCTTACCAATGATTGAAACGAAGATTTTTATACAGATTACGGCATCAGTTTTCTATAGAAATTGATGTCTGATAAAGAGGTTTTAAATCTTTGAACAATACTGCTTTCTACTTAGTGGCCAGAAGGAATTTCTGAAGAACTGCTTAATTGTTGTTTATCCAGACACATACTATTATATAAATATAGACTGTTCTTTCTAACACACCGAAGAGACACATATTATTTCACCGATCGTACAGCATTTTTAGAACGGTTTCTTGTAATTAGTGGTGCAGGAAAATACTTCGTCACAATTTGAACTGTTATATACTGGTAAAATCAAAGATGTTCACAATGTTTTTATTCAACTAATAGTATTAATTACTGAATTCTTTCAAAATATTCATTTGTTCTTTATTTACAATTAATAAAATTGTTGTCATATTTGCATTATATTCAAAACGAAAGAAATTGAGTAAGATTTAAAATGAAAAAGCTAGTTTAAAAACATAAAAAGCCAAAAGATGTAGAAAGAACGGCCCGAGTGGAGTTCGAACCCATAGCCTTCGGCAGGCATTTCGCTTACTAGTTCATGTAAAAGATAATGGAAAACATGTAAAAGTGTAAAAACTATACTAGTAGTGCTCTCTTGCTATGATAAAATAAACAACTAGCTATAACGATCTATGAAACGAGGTCAACCTTTCCTTAGTTTACTTACACGAACTTATAGAATGTACGACGCAGTTTCTTAATAAATTTTAATTGTCTTGTAAAATATGATGCAACAAGAACTGTCACTCTAAGATGACAATGCCCCCGAACGTGGTGCTTTGACCTTTGAACTGAGAACCAGTCATTCAGTGGTCAAGGTCAAAAAAATATAGGTCAGTGGTAAGGTCTTATCCAAAGGGGGTTGTGTCCAAGTATGAAGTAATTCCATTTACTTATAAGGAAGTTATGGGCAATGTTAAAGTTTTTGGACAATTGGATCTTCAAGGTGAAAGTCATTCAGGGGTCAAGGTCAAACAAATATAGGTCAGTGGGAAGGTCTTGTCCAAAGGGGTGTTGTGTCCAAGTATGAAGTGTATCCACTTACCAATTTGGAAGTAATGGCCAAATATTAGTTTTTGGACAATTGGATATTCAGGGGTCAAGGTCAAATAATTAAAGGTCTGTGGGAAGGTCTTGTCTAAAGGGGTGTTGTGTCCAAGTATGAAGCAAATCCACTTACTTATAGGGAAGTTATGGGCAATGTTGAAGTTTTGGACGATTGTATATTCAAGGTAAAGGTCATTCAGGGGTCAAGGTCAAATAAATATAGGTCAGTGGAAAGGTCTTGTCCAAAGGGGTGTTGTGTCCAAGTATGAAGTAAATCCATTTACTGATAAGAAAGTTATTGCCAATGTTAAAGTTTTCGGACGGACTGACGGACGGACGGACGGACGGACGTACAGTTCAAAAACTATATGCCTCCCTTCGGGGGCTTGAAAATAGGCTAATTTCTTGGAAAACAAAACTATCTGGTACCATTCATGTTCCCAGTAGGATTTGAACCTGCATTTTGATTTAGGACTTCTCTATTTCACAGGACCTACACTATTATATGTTCTCCGTTTACCTTGCAAAAGTGCAAATTAGTCCTTTAAAATAAGGATTTGGTTTCGTTTTATCTGGATTTATTGGATGCACAAGTATTTGATAGTGATAAGGACAAAATTCATATCCAGTTGAATGTGTGTTGATAAAAATAAACACTGTTTGAATAAGGACAAAAATAATAATTATAGAAAAATATGCTGTTTCATGCGGTTTGTCGTTAAACAAAATGCAGCAAACGCTCTAAGACCAACTCAGACGCCTATTCAAATGCAAACTGGATTTATGGATTAGTCTTACAAATAGTTATGGATATTCTTACTTTAGAACAATTTGTATCGTCATTGCAGCATATTAGTTCAAAACATTTTTTTGGAATAGAAATATTGAAATAAAATAAAATAAGAATGAAATCAAGTTTACAATGTTCTATTCAAGTTTGCAGTATGCTTTCACCTCAAAAAACGAATTATTTGACCGTTCTTTGTAAATTAATGAAGAATGCATTTAATCGACAATCTGAAATGCTGAAGTAAATTACCCTTTACAATGTCATGTTTCCTTCTTTCTGATGTCAAGTTTCATGTATCATTTTATGATTCTCCGATTTTCTTCTGTATATTGTTTATTTATGATGAACATTAATTTTGTTTCAAATGTATTTCCATTTTGTAAAATCCTAAAGGTATATCACTGCCGATTTGCAAAGAAAGATTTGTTTATATTGATTTAATTGTGGTTAAAACAAATATGTTTAACAATTGTCTTTGCAACCCTCTGCCTTCAAATCACCATTGTCAGGTAACCTTACCCACTGGCCGCTAACCTTTTTCGACAGAACCACTGACTAAAAACATAATTCGCAGATAAAATGTATAAATTCCTATAACTTATTCGTATCCGCAAAACCCTTGTATTGCCTACTTTTGTGCCTTATAGACAGCACAAATATACATTGCACACATTTGTCTTAATAAAAATCACTTTTTTTCGAATTTCAGTTTTAAATCAACGTAAACTTTATTTCTACAATACAGCTAATAAATGTCAAACCGTTGCCATCTGTATATATTTGAACATAACCATTATCATATTAAAACTATGCCTTTTACAATGTACCTTTTATTTTACGTGGATAAATAGTTCTGAATTCGCATTTAAAACGCGTTTGAAATCCTCGTCTGTAAGATACAGGCATACCGCTTCCTCGAGTCCCGTTTTAATATAGATGCAGGAGCAACTCCATACCATACAACATGACTATATGTACTTTATAGGCAAACAGACTATATATTTTATACTCGCCTGAAATGTAAAATAGATAGACTTTATAGGAAACAGCAAGAATATATTAATGATACTTGCCTGACTGCTTCAGAAGATATCCATATCGACAGTGACTGATATGGACAATGACCTTGTTCATATGATTTCGATAATATCCATTGCAAAGATTTATGCAAGTTTATTTACATCTAAAGTATCTCCTCTAGAGATATATCCCTGAAAAGAACCCTAGCATTTAAATGAAAGCGCATACTGCATGATCAGTGCTTAATTAAATGAATTCTAACCTTTAAAGAAGTAATTTAGCCTACAGACATATCTTTTATTCACTCGCTGCTGAGAAATGCGTAAGAATACACAAGACTGTTGATAGTCATGTCGTTTGGAGTAATAAGGAAAATGCAAATTTTGCAGGAGAAACGGCCGCAATCTAGCCTGAGAGCTGAAAGATCTTCCAGGAATTCGATAAAATTTCATATCAAAGAAACCCTGTAAAGAAGGTTTTCCTAGCAATCTAATTTGTTGCAATGCAATAATGGTGATGTTATCAACTATAACGTGCTTCCTTTTCAAGCCAAAGATATAACATTCCAAATTTTGCAGAAAAGTTGTCTAGAACAAAATCAAATAGATGTCAAAAGGTAGGGGCAAAAACTCCAAAGGTTTCGTTTTTTGACGTCGTGATAAAAGTGCGCTGCCGTTTTTTTCAGACTATGATTGTTTAAAAGATTTTTATGTATCGCTTGTTAAAAAAGTAAACCCTGGTATAAAAGCAATTATGACCGAACGATTTTGATTTTTGCAATCACTTTTTGACGTCCACTACACAGTGCTACATATCAAGCTTAAAGCTCTTGACATTTAGGTAACAGATATTATTTTGTTGTTGTTGTTGGTTTATACTTCTCGTTTTCTTATGTAAAACAAGTGAAACCTTGAGATAGAATAAGTATTGACGAAAATATATGATTTAAGCAGTCTTTGTAAGGGTAAAACATCATTACCAAATATCATCATAAATGTCTGTCACAGATGATTGGGGTATCGACTTTTTTCCCTACAGGTCCACGTATTGTATTTATATCCTACAGATATACAAGACTTGAAATCATGTGTTCACGAGAAAAACAGGAAATTTAAACAAATTACCACTTTCACCTATTGTAGAATAAGTCTTTTTTCAACAAATACCAACTTTAAATCCCATCGAAAAAGTCGGAGAAAGAATATTTTCACATAAAACTTGCCCTCTCCACAAATCTGTTCGATTATTTTTAAATCGTAACCTACATCCGTACGTTTCAAATCTTATATTTATTAGTCCCCTACCGCTTAACGGGGGAACTATAGGTTTGCCCTCAGTCCGTCTGTCCGTACGACAGTCGTTCCTTTCGCAAATATTGCGATTATTCAAAACGTACTTGTAATATATTAATGCAATTTGAAACATGGATAAATGGCAATATGGAAACTATGCACATCATTTTATTTTGTTGCTATGTTAAGTAATTTGGTTGCTGTGGCAACAACTAGACTTAAAATGTTTCAAAAATGGTGGTATACATTTGAAGCCCTATAGATATCTCTTTAAACCTGCTACATGTTTTGATACTCAAAAGACCAGTTCACATGTCATGTCTTTGATTTCACAAAGTTAACCCTTTTCTTCACATTGAAATTTTTCCAGTAATCTACATTTCCTTGAATATTTCTTGAACCTAATGATGCATTTGCTGGATCTTGCGATAATTCAAAAAGTGCTTGGAATATGTTCATGAAACTTGAAAGATAGATATACATTTTGTGTATATGGCAATATATAGAGATTATGCACATCGTTTTATTGTGGTCCTATGTTGAGCAGCCTACCCATGAATTTGGATCTGTCCTGGATATTGCCTTCACTAACTACCCGGCTGAAAATTGTCGCATAGTCAACATGGCTGCGTATTATTCGGACCACCACCTGGTCTCTGTCCACATGAAAACCTGAGATATTTATTTGTATGAAATGTAAATATTTTATTCATAACATTACACCCACTTAATAAGCATGTGGTCGTTTGATTATCTGTTGTATAAAACATACCTACATCTATCATTTACAACAAACTATTGATTTCAGCTAACTTATTATCCATATTTGAATTTTGGTTTTAGAGTGACAATGCCCTTTGCGGTAGTGGACTTTTTTGGGCAACAATCTTACTTGTTGATTATTGTAGACCTTTAGCTAGGGAAAGCAAAAATATTTAAAGGAGCTCTATGTATTTTATTATTCCATTTCATAAGCTAGATCTGTTACGATCTATTTGGAATCATACACTAACCATGCAGAGATTGAGCAGGAGTTAGGTGGCTGAAAGTGTGGTGGTGGTGGGGGGTGGGGACATCTGTGATATCTGTCTAGTATATCCCTAGATGTAGCTACTTAAAACATGTCCTACCAGGGCGAAGCTGATTTTGACACATGAACTTTGTATAAGCAAGTTTGTGTAGGTCCAGTTTAATGCTGCATGCAAAATATGTGAGCGGAGATTTTCTTTCTCCTTCAGCTGTTTATTTCAGATTTAACATGCAGCTATATCCAGACGTATTTTAGCTCCATGATTCTTTTGTTATAGCGAGACGCGTGCACGTCGGATTAATCTTTACACTATGGCGTACAATACCGATTTTTTCTTGTAAACCCGACTATTTTGTCCACTTAGGCTTCTGTGCAAGTATATGTTGCATAAACACGTTAAATTATGTTGTATATAAAACTTATTAGTAAAAAATCATTTATATATATAACAAAAGCATATTTTTCATATTTGTTTGCCATGGCTATCCGTGTACATAAATGTTGTCTAGGTAACCAGAATACATTCCTTAAAATTATTTAGATTATATACGCTTTCAAACAATAACTGTACAAGTGGGCAGAAACTTTTATATTTTATTGCGGGTTATATTTTTTACCATATTGTGTTATCTATCGTATCCTTTGATTGCTTTTTAATATATACGTAGCATGACTTGAGCTAATTACGTTTTATGGACCTGCAATGAATAGACATGCAAACGTGACATTAAGATAGTGATCAGTAGTGCTACTTCATGTTTTAAACTAGTGATTGTGAACACTGTTGTGGTTAGAAACGTATGATGTTTAAATTACGACACCTTATTAATGTGTGCCATAGTATGATTGTCAGAGCACTGACGATGGCAACATTCTATTTATATAATTACACACAATTTCAGTCTAAAGTTGTGGTATTTTCTTTCTCTTGTTATTGCGATTTGTATGCAATTAATTATATGTCAACTGAACCTTTACGAGTAGTCTGAGATCATTATTTATTTTTAATTTACTTTTCGTTATAAAGTCAATGTACTTTATGTCTTTTCAGTACTTTAACATCATTTTAAAATATTAATATTTAATGATGTTTTTTTTCTCGGATTGTCGATAGTTAATATCAGTTTGAGACGAAAAAGCTAACTTTATCGATTAAAAACTGAGTTTGTTACTTTACAGAAAATTTAGGTTTAATTTAATTTCACTCTCACAGTACTGGGTTGCAACTCCTATAACAAGTCAGACGCAAAGTCAATGATACGTTGATTGGATTGCACTGTTAAAAGAATACAATTACTTTTATTTCTCTCAGGAAAAATGAATAAAAACAAACGTACCAAATCTGCATCGGAAATCTATACAGTTGCGCTAGAGGTTTCAGGCAGCGTATAATCAATTGTTAATACTAAACAGGTTCGCAGAATATTGCAGCCATTGAAATGAAAAACTACTATTCCAAGTGTTTCTAAAATAACTAAAAAGTATGTTCCTGTTTTTTATAGCATTTATAATATCTTTAATACAGGATAAGGTTTTCGAACGAGTTTACATACTACTGTTTGTAAGCGTAATCTTAAACTCAAATGTGCGGTGCCGCTCTATAACCTTGACGTCGCGTTGTTTGTGGTAACTCTGACGCCATGAGCGATTTTTATCCCATATGCTAATTTTGAAAACAGACTGAAAATAATCTGTGATACAGCAATAATCATTGCTTAAAAAGTCATAAACTTGAGGCTTTAAACAGGCGATCTGTCCCTCGGGCAACTGCATTTGACTGGAACAAGGGTCTGAAATTGCCCTCGTGATGGATCACCTGATCCGTAACCAAACAAACGTTGCATTTAATCATATATTTTCTCCTCATTGGCATACTAGGAGTCGCACACTAGCATACCATTTCGGTATAATTATACAACAATACTGAAACAAGTATTTTCTGTTGCAAAAAGTAAAAGCTAGTTACATAGTAAATGTGTAATGAAGGCTTACAATTCGTTCACAAAAACAGCTAAGTAATCCTTTTTTATAACTGGTAAAATTAAACAGTAAATGTTTATAAGACTGGTTCATTAAAGCATGAGAACCTGGAGAGAAACACACAATGTGGAAATAAAGAACAAGCACCTCCCCCACTCACCCCTGCCCCATCCCCACACCCACACTTTCGATGACGTAGTGTTTTCTCAAACATGTGACACGTGCAATGGTCAACATGTTCTGCGGAAGTATAGAAAGAAGAAGTCTGACAAATTATGTTAGGATTTGCTTGCAAAATGCTCGTGTCGTTACGATGCTAATTGGTTTTAAGATAAACACCGGCGATACAAGACGTATTTGTTGTGGTACTTAGAACCAGGATATTAAAGGTATATATCATTGATATTCTAAAAAAAATAAGCGCTACGTTCGAATGAACGTCATGCCCCCATGGAGGCGTTGATCTCTGACCCCTTGATCTCTAAGTGAGTCTGGCGGGTAGAGCTCATCAAGTTACATGCACCTATAAGGTTTGGAGGCTGTAGGTGGAAGGACTTCCGTGTTATGGTCAAGGTAACAGTTTTGTGACAAACGGACAGACAAACAGACAGACAGATAAGCAGACCATAACCGATATTGTCCGTCCGGGGGCGTATTAAAACAACACGGCAAACTGAGCATTTAACTTTTTATTTCTTTAAACATGTATAAAATGATTCAGCTTCACATTTACATAAGAATTGTTTGCATTACTAATCAGCAATAAAACCAGCACTCTAGTTAACGTTTTCTGTAAATAAAACGACAACAATTCAAGTTGCTATATGGACGTAAAGTTTTATTTCCTACGAATGCAATTGGTAACTTTTTAAATGCAACAAACGGTTAAGAAAGAACGATGTAATTCGTCTGAAATTCGGTAACATACACTTTAAAATGTTTAACATGTCAAATTCTTTTAGCAAGAATCCATGACTTTTAATTCATACCTGATTTTTTGAGTGGGAACTATAGTACGGTTTTGAGCATTACATAGGTCTCTGTTAAGAGTTGCACAATTTGGTCTAATTTAGACAATATTTACACATACACATATTTGCACGTTATCTAGATCGTGCCCATGATTTTAAGACGCAGTTTTCAACTTCAAGAGACAATTCTTGTTAAGCCACACTTAGCTGAACAAAAAATCGTTAATGGTTTACACTATGCATGTAATGAAATATTCCGAGATTATTCCCTCAATGCAGAAGTTTATTACAGGAACGTATATTTAAACTTAAGATATATTCACATTCTGTTTTTCCTTTTCTAATATACAGAGTGATAATACTGATTTGTAACTATTATTATGGTACACTTGAATCTTCTGTTATCTCGTACAAAACAACTTCCTGCTCATCAGTTGTATGTTCCAAACTGTGTCTGTAGCCATACGTAAAATATACCAACAGACCTAGAGGAATATAATATATTGAGAACAGAAATTACATATAGCATAGCTGCAGTAGATAAAAATTATTTTGATGAAACTCAGAGCTGGAATGAAAAGGAATTTATTGTTAATGCTAATGTGTATGGTTTGTCAAACTTACACCAACTAAGATTTAAACAGATTTGTAAGGTTTTACAAGAAATTATATTTCTGACTACAGATTAAATTATGTAGACTGCTCTTCTTTTGTAGTGTAATTGATGCATAATTTCACTTCAGAATATTACATTTTATAGTAATGACGGACTAAGTAAAAGTAATAGTGTATAACAGGACCTGTATTTTACTCACCTAAAATCATCCAGAGAATAAATCGGACCCAGCACATGAAAGACAGCGATGCCAACAGAAAGGCATTAAGTAATATCGCCAGCAGTGGAATGAATGGAACATAAGGTGTTCGGAAATACAATTTTGTACGATTCTCAGGTTGCTTCACCACCAACACAGTTGCTGAGATCAGTAAAATGCTAAATATAAACACTGCGAGTAACATCCACCAACTGTTGTACTCTAAATGAAGTATAGAGTCTGCAAACAGGGTAATAACACTGAGAACACATGAACAAATAATAAATAGCAATAATCCTAAGGCAGCAGTCTTCCATGTTGATTCACTTGGTTCCAGAATAACGTCCGAAGGTAGCCGAAGTAATCCGCTTACACTTCCGTTTGATGTACTACTTATGACACTATCTAATCGTGTGTAAGTGTGGTCATGTGGTCTTTGAGAAAACCTTGTTTGTTCGGAAATTTTGTCTAGTTTATATCTTTCGTCAAATGATATACTCTTTCTAATTAATGCTGTTGCACCAGGGGTTAATCCATTTGAATTATTTTGTAAGTTTCCTGGTCTAAAATTATTTTCTCTCACACATTTTGCGTTTGATTTATTTGCGTCCAGCTGAAAGTTTGCGTAGTTGAAGTCCGTGCATTGCATGAAGCTAATATCATCAGGATCTTCATATTCGACATAGAGACCAACAATCCCGGCCTGGTATCTTAAACATATCACAGAAATGGCTAATACTGAATACGATAGTAGCGTTCCAATCGACACTATTTGTAAAAGTATTTCAAAATCCATTACGAGTGCCACAAAGGCCGATAAACCGCCTGAAACTATCACACTGCAAATAGGTACTTGAGAGTAAGTACTTACTTTACATAAACATCCAAAAATGAGCTTGTCTTTAGAAATGGAGTACAACTGTCTCGTTAGATAGAACAGTGTTCCAATTAAGGAGGCGGTTAATCCAATTAAACCACCAATAGCAATCAGCGAGCTTGCTCCGTGAATTTGTAAATTTCGCAACACCTCCGGAAGAGCTATAAGTGAGTCTTCCGGAAAATGATGCAACGACAACGTTGCCGCTGTTGAGATGCAGAAGTAAATGGCAGAACATATGAATACAGAATATGTAATTGCTGAAGACGTAATTCGGCACGGTTCCTTCGTCTCTTCGCTGGCTGATGTTATTGCCTCTATATTTGTGAATGTAAATATAATTGTCGAGGCACCACTAAGCACCTGAAAATGTCGAAAAAAATCATATTAAGAATTATATTTAGAATAATACTAGCTTTCCATGGTTATGATAATTTATTCTTATACACATGAAAATCTCTGACATAAAGAAAGTGTTCCAACAAAATTATCTGAAAACGAATTTTTATCAATGCCGGTGATCTAAATCACAGACCTACAGACTTCAAGTCCAGAAACGACTTTCCTTCTATTTTTTTTATATTCCAACACGCTATTTTTTATTTTCCTATAATCGCTCATTTTGACTGTTTTAATAATGTTAGAACTGTTGTATATAAAAAGAATCAGGTTTTGATACAATTATAGTGTGCAAAATATCGTTATGGTTTTATATGTCAACTGCAAGCACAATTTGTTTCTTACCGAAACTTTTTGTATAAACAATATAAGTGAAGGAGAGTTTTCAAATACGTTTTAAGCTTTCTACTCGATCCTTATTAAGTTTTCTTTGTATATGTACTGTTATACAATTTCTTGAATAGATGCTTAAACTAAAGATTGCATTGTTTCTACTTACTTAAACTCAATTCAACTTAATGATCAACATTATTTTTGTCCAATCACATTGCAGTATTTTTCAAATTTCTGCTAAGTCTAACTTTGGTTAATGTGTACTAACTAAATTAAATTTACTTAATCAGGTCCGCCTAAGCACGCGGTTCAGAGAGATGCTTTGTATTTAGTTGAAAAATAATGTTGATCACTAAATAGGTTGATGTTTAATAATACGCATTTACAAAAATAATTGGCCACGTGCCTGCGTCTCTCCTTACCAATTTATTTTTGTTAATGCATATTATTAAACACTAACCTATACAGGTAAGTCAACTGCATTGGATGGGTATAATAATAAAAACATACCCCTGTAAATCCATGAGCAAAAAATCCTGGAGGGTCTGTCCAGTTGTCATGTTTCACATGGAAGTACCCAATACAGACGAAGCACATGACAATAAGAACGTTGAAAAATGTCAGAACCATTAGGAACACTGTTGATACCTGGACAAGGAATAAATAAAGCAGTTTAGAATTGAAGTAATTATAACAATAGGCGATACGACTTAACAGTAATGCAATTATTCCTGAAACATACTTTTTGGGCAAAAGTCTTCAGATCACAATTTCATGTGTTGTTTTAACGAAGTAATATAACTTACCTAATAAACTTCTATACCCGTTAATAAAGAACATTAACTTTAAGACCATATCTGATAGGAAATATAATAAAGCTTTTTTCAATAAGCTTGATATAATAGCTTAACAGCATTTGAACGCAAGATAAATTTCCAGAGTTTCCTTTTTTTCTTAAAAAAGACAATTCTTTTATCTTGCAATTTCAGTAAAAGTAAAATTTCTCAATAAACTGCAATTGGTTACTGTTTTATATTCTGAAAGCCTTAAAAACATAGACATTTCCGTATTTAGTTACTTTTTTCCTTGTTTATGTTTTCTTAGGTTTTTTATGGTCTAAGAAAAAAAACCTAATCAAATCGTCTTCTTCCTTACTTCGGATGAACTAAAAAATGTGAAGAAAGATACAATAACTACTGTTTTAATATTCGTCAATATCAGAAAAATGCAAAGTAAGGGTTTTGTATACTATAAAGGACAGGGTAAAAGTACATTGGAACAGACAACACTAATTTGAGGACTAACCTTTGCTCTCATTGCCGATAATAATGTGATCACGGCGGTGAGAGTGAATGCTACTACGTCTGGATATTCGCCCCAGACAACACCACCATTCCAGGACGTGCTGTCTTTTATAGCACTGAAGGTATACATGTCAATATAAAGTTTTGATGGCGAGAGAGAGGGAGAAAGAGAGAGAGAGTTCAATTATTATTTGAATTCATATACAAATGTTTTTATTATGATTTTATTTTCTAGTCTAGTATGTGTGTCATGATAGTGAGAAGTATGTTTTAAATACACACCATAGCAACGTCTTCATAGTATACAAAAACATAGTATTCAGATTTAAGGATTTATTTTTAACTCTACTAAGGATTTGTAACACTCGAAAAATGTGCTAGTTGAGGACTTTGAAAGTTGCTATCTTTTGAAAATGGGGAGAGAAGGTTCACTAGCATATTGCTAGATACCAGTATTACCAGTAAACACAACTGAGCAAATTAAGTGCTTTAACTACCTTTTGATAGTCCCATTTAACATAAAATCTAGGTACTGACTCCAAGCTTTTGCAGCAATAGCGGCTGAAATCACGTGTTCCAGTATCATATTCCATCCAATGATAAATCCGCAAAGTTCCCCCAGCGTGACGTATGTATAGAAGTAGGCGGAGCCTGAACGTGGAAGTCTTGCACTAAACTCTCCATAGCAAAGCCCTGTTAAAAGAACATAAATGTGACAACATAACGGCTATTGCATCATACTGAAACGATTTTCTCATTGGATATCATACTTCCAGGTGAATAGCAATATGTTTTAAAGAAAGTCTTAACAAATGTTGTTGAAATTTGCTAACCGGAACAGTAACATATGTCTTAAAAGACTGTTTAAGATTGGAATGCTGCTTTAATATAATTTGACCTATTTTGGGATGACGTCGAAATATAATGCCGAATAATTATTTGCTAGATTTTCATACACTTAGTCCTACAACGTAACGCACAATTGTTTGTTGAAATGAAAACAAAAATATAGCTAACATATTTGTTTTATGTTCACGAACTTTTTATTAAAGTATCCTGACTCATTTACAGTTTCTTTGATAACAGCATAGTTGTTTTATCAACACACTTTAATTTCGTAGATGCACGATAAAAGATGTTTCGTGGTGAACGTATTTAAATATCTGTACTTTACGACCGAGAAGTATAATGATCATGTTAACTTCGCCGATTGTGGTTAATGTATTTTTTCTATGTTTGTCCTCGTTTGATATCAAGTAATAAATTATCAGTAATTTCTTGGATGCACTTTTCGGCATTTTTTGACAGGCAGAAGGTAAAACTACGTTACATCGGTGTATCGACTTTTGATCTATTTCGTTGCGCAATGTTCATAATCGGGTGTTATACGGTTCTACTTTCGAAGTTGGTAATGAATGTACAGTGGAAAGAAGAACAGTGTTGTCAACAATTGAATGATAGAACAATTGAATCAGGCCAATATACTTGCAATGTTACATTTAGCAGGATTCTAGTGTACAGCCATATCATTAGTTTTCATTCGGTTTATTGTTTGTAGATTGCTGCAGAGTTGTAAAACACATATCCTCTCATCAACGCCTTACATCGTTTTAAAAGACATTTCTTGTTTGCATATATATTCCTTACCAGCAAATAGTGTTGCCACCCCAGCAATGATTACGGAAATAACGTAAGACGGACCAGCTTCTTTGCTGATAGCATATGACGTCACAATATACACGCCAACACCTAGTGACGATCCAAGACCTAAGATAGATGAAAAACATGACGTTAGCACACTCAGATCAAATAACTTCTTAGAAGGCTAGGACGCCATACCTTCCATCACAAAAAAGAAAGACGACACTTTTATCGTTGTTACAATTATTTATGACTGTTTGATTTGATCATTTTGTTTATAGTAACACTAGAAGCATACCAGTTCTTGGTAATGTATCATGTAACGTATCTTCAATGTGATTAATCTAAGGCCGTGGAAACAAACATTCCATAATCAATTTCGGATTCAATTACCGCTTTATTTCTATATGCACTGGCGTTGCGTGTAGACAGCAAATAAACACAACACTTTAACGAAATCGATTTTAAACAGAAACATGTGCAAGACATTCCCCGTTAAATACCACTGAATTATACGGCCTTGCTTCTTATAACAATAATTCAAAGTTTTTTACAACTGGAACAATGGGAATAATGCATATCTCAGAGAATTCTATGTATATTTTCTTGCTTTCCATAGCTTGTGAGGAAACTAAAAAAGGAATAAGCAATAAGAAAATTTCAATAGGCAGGCAAGCTGAGACACATTAAGAACCATCTGACTGATATTTTCTCGGATTTAATAGACACTTTTTAACATACAAAAGGCCAAGCTCTATTTAAGAACAAAATAGGTTTATTGACATCCAGCTTTTAAGTTAAAGGTTTTTTGTTTTGCTCTATCATATTTAGCTGCTGATAAGAGATGCCTGTGTCTTATCAAAGGAGTCAATCACAGGCTCTTACATGTTGCTAGGAAGACCTTTACACTGTCGTGAGTTCCACTTAACTGGCGAATATTAAATCTGTAGTAACTATCAATCCGTGAATGCAGAAATGTTCTTCCTATTTCTTTCAGTAGTATTCAGTATTCACAACTTATTAGCTCTTACCCATAATATGTTACTAATGTTATGGGATGGGGACGCTTGAGACAACATTTCCCTCCAACAAATAAATTGAAAGCATTATCCCCAGTGTTCTTACAAATGCATAGTTAATACCAGGATACAATCGCTAGTCAAAGTGATCGTTGGTTCCTTATGAAAAACATTACAATAGGGAATGCTGTTAATTATGGTAAAATAAAATCAGCTCACCTAATCCTATCAGATCCAGCAGGCCGAGACATCGTTTCAGCTTCGTGTCATGCAGATTGGAACTGACCACAGTCTTCTTACGCCACAGGTTGTTACATATCGCACTCAAAGTCATAGCCTACGAATGTTAAATATTAACTAATGATCTATATTTCTTATCAAAATATAAGTTTTAATATGCACACAAAGTATTTTCAATGTTCATGTTTGAAAATGTATTTAAATTTACTCAACAGTTCATGACCAAGTTTTAATATATAAAATTGTTTTATACGAAGAAAGTGGAAAACAATTGTAGTAGAATACATTATTATATAATAATACAGTAACACCGTTTCTTCCTTCATTGATATATTCCAATAATTAAAATTAACATTTCGATTTAGTTTTTCTTTGCAATAGTTCTTTTTCTTTTATAATTCATTTAAATTCTCAGAGACAAAATCATCTAATTACATAGAGATATTATGTCTTTAGAAAATACAATGCCTTAGAAAGCAGACAACATTTTATTATACTAGATTAAATGGTAAAATCGATATTTACAAAACTCGGTAGAGATCCTAAATTCAATTTGGACATATAGTCAGGAGAGTCGGGAAAAAAGATCAATATAATTACAACTGAATAATTATCTTTCATCCTTTTCCACTAACACATGCACATGGTAAGTTACCGTATGTTTTAAAGTGATGTAAATTAGAGACAACAATTAAAATTCAGGCCAGTAGTTTTTTTTTTTTTTCAAGTTGAGTCTATAAACGACATTTAATATGTGAAAGGGGTTAACGTTCTGTCAAATATTTTTTATTACAGAGAATATGTATCTAAGGTGTATGATACACTGGTTATTGTATCACTTGCCAGAATTTAAAATTAATAAAAATAATTATACAATCTTACTTAATTTAAACAAACATTTCCTTGTTACATTTCATATTTTACTTTTTTACTTTTCAATTTGTACTCATTTACCTTGCGAAGAACACATAGCCCGCCTAGGAAAATTTGTGTTATTAATCATAGTACGTTTCGATACATTTTTTCAATACAGACATAGTTTTATATATTTCACATATTGGTTACATATTCCGAGATAATATGGTCAATTATAGTGTACAAAGCAGTGGTCTAAAAACATTAATTTCATTTTTACGACTAAGTCAAAAAGCTATTATGTTCAGAACTTATCTGGACTGCCCGAAATCTAATATGCTAAATGTCAATGCATTCCTTAGAACTTCATTACCTTAAGAAGAACATTTGTCATTCCATGCGGTAAACAGAATCAATTTCGACCAGTCGATTTAAACCTTATGACACACATATGTACTGTAAAATTATTCAAATTATATGCATCAGTTACAAAACTTTCATACAGTCGATTTGATTAACAGAAAACACATAATCTTTAATTTAATTATTGTTAGTGCTCTTTACATTTTGATTATTCTTTGACTATTCCTAAATTAACCATTGTACCAAATAGCATCATTCATAAAGGTCTTGTTTAAATAATTCTAAGGTAAGGTAATGGTTGCATTGTAAATTAATAACCATTTTGCATGTATTTTTCGAAATACATACAAAGCATTAATACAAGAAAGACTTTCTCATTGCTTCATACTTATATCTTAGCAAGACAAACGTAACAAATTTCTAAAGACTTATAGATACTGATCACATTATATATTATTCAAAGGATAGCTCTGTTTTATATAAAAATAAAAACAGGGACTGAGAAACCTCAAAACATAGGGATTTCTTTTCCACAAACAATAAAAAAGAAACAAAGTTCCTTGAACAAATAATAAAAAATAAACGGTTAAGCCTAAATGCTCTTTTTCTATTATAACATGGACTGAGTTAACGATAGGTCATTTGTCATTTTTGCATAGATGGACTTACTGAACTAAAATCTGAGTTTGCAGAAAACAGTTAGCCTGGCATTCTGTTGTTAAAGCTATTACCATTCACCACTTCCCTCAAACTACCTGCTTTCTAATTTTATTTGGGACAAAAAATAAAAAAAAAAACCAACAATGAAACAAAAACAAAACAAAACAACAACAACAACAACAAAAACAGTGCCACTCATACTGATTTTTTCTCCTTTTTTAACTCTTGGAACTGTGAATATATCTTAGTAAAAAAGTTTTGTTTCCAAGCATACGCATCCGTGTAATTTGATTTTATTTGATTTATAAATAGACTGTATGACGTGCAAATGAAGAGAATACAATCAAAATTGAAGATTTATTTAATCTTTATTTAAAAAATATTTTCTTCCTCTTTTTTCTGTTCTGCTATCACTCAACTCTATATTCTACATCACATTACTGTGAAAATAAAAAAATTGATTTGTACCATATTTTTTATTAAACTGTCAAATGGATTTTGAGAATTAAGGCATATATTAAATATTACTCTAAAGTGAAACGTTTCGGTCCAACATTAGTTTGACAATACGAGTTTCTTTTTTATCTATGTTTGGCTTTTTATGCGTAAGTAAAACAAAATACTCTATGATGAAACATATGATGCAAACATCTACTTACCTCTTTTTATTAATCAGATATTCAATAATAGGAAATCATATTAAAATAAATGCTTTATATCTGTTTTCTTTCTTTGTCGGTAACATTTTCCTAATTCAAAACTGATCAATCACTGTACTGGAATGTGTCGTATATTTCATTCGTTGTAATTACAGTCATTAGTGTTTCTCTGCCAATTTAAATATCGGTCTCGTTTAACGATTCTAAAGTATTTTACTGTAACTAACTTATGTCTAGCTCTGCTATCCCACATACTATAACCTGAACTGTTAAAGGATATTTTTTTCTTTGCAAAAGGATGTTATATACTATAAAATATGTTGTGAATTGTTCACTAAAATGCACTAAATGCAAGCTTAATATCTTGAAATCAAAATACATTTCAACAATAATTTTATTAATTATAATGCGGTAATTTACTTTTAGTTCGCGTCTTTTAAAAATTAATTAACCCTGATTGTGAAAACATCAATATTAAAATATTTGAAATACAACATTTAATAAAAAAAGAAAAGAAAATGAAAACAGCTGTCAAAAATGCCCTTTCTGCATACTTTATCCGACAAGTTCTTATATTACCACTTAAATCCTAAATGTTTCCTTATAAAAGATCGTTGTGAAAACATTCCATATCTTTTCCCTTTTTTATGACGAATTATTCCAATGAAATAAAGCAGACTGTCAAACCGCTTTTGTCGTTATTACAGGAAACACTTGTGCGAAAGCTAGTGCCTTATAGAACGTAATAACAGCTTTAGACTTTATCGAATCCATTTGCAATAGCTCTTCTCCCTGTTCATGTCCATTTAGTAATACCTCTTCAGCGTTTATTGATTAAGCTTTTCCAATAAAATTGGCTTGGGGCCTGCCCTCCATACCGTCCTTCGAGATAAAATATTACTGTGGAGAAGTCCCTAAAGATGTTATTTTCCCATAAGAATATCACAGATCTCAAGTACAGCTTATACGTTTACGAGTGTTAAATATTTACACATTTCGAGAAAACATCCAGAAAAGAAACAAAATGATCTTAAAGAATTACAAAATTTGTTCTTATAGTTGCTTTTGTATTTTTCATTTGCGTAATACCTAATACCAAACTCGAAATAAAACATTTTAATTTCAACAGATACTGTGAAACACGTTTATTAAAAATGTAGTGTTCCACACTTGTTATAAATCGGGTGTATTATTTAATTTCTGACGAACTGATCAAATATAAACTGTCTCTTTATTCAAGTAAGAGGACGAAAATATGCAGGAAGATTGAAATAATTATGTATAAACGTTTTAATCACTGTGCCATGTATATTACTGACATGATCAGGAAGCAACACAAAAACGAATAAGGCTAAATCAAGAAACTTCCAGATAAAACAAATATTCCAAAATTAATACCCCCGTCCGAAAAAAAGCACATTCTGATAATGATTTTCCAGAAATTGTTTTTGTGAACTATGACACAAGGTCAATTAGTTCGATCAATTCTTATAACTCATTACGATGCAATAATGTTGGGAAAAGAGCAAATGGCGCCAAGGAAAATGATAAATGTTGGAAATAAAGCGGTCTGCTTTCAAAACCTCCCGACAATGAACCAGTTGTATACGGTTGTCGATAATGAAGTAATTTATCATTCCGCAGACTAAAGCAAATCAAGAACTCCAATCTAAATATCATTATTACGTTCTATTGTGTTTTATCGTCTGGTTTATTGTCTATAAGTGTCATCCTGTTCTCGGAGCAAAATTACTTTCTTCCCGATGATTAGAAAAAGAGATATAGAGATTCCAAGACATCGAGTAAAGTAAGATATTACTTTTTACTGCAAAGCTGGAAAAGAAATCATCGCATACATATCTAAGCAATCTTAAACACCAGCTTATTTATAGTTTCCATAATGATCATATATTCTAAATCTAAATGATTAAGTTGAAATTTTTGGTTGTTTTATCTACTTTTTTTTCAAAATCACTAAAATCGCTCTTCCACTAGTAAATGGCTCACTAAGTTTACTTAAAAAAAAATCATCGAATAAATACATTATGGAAAATAAGATATTAATCAGAGTTTAATTATCTAAAATATTTTTCTTCCTTCACAAAATCTCAAAATCCTTTTCAAAAGACATGTTGACTAGCAACTTCTCTTGTATTTAATGAACAGCCTTATGTAATAAGCATTTATTACGTGTAGCGATATATTTCCCTACTTTTATGATTTAAACCAGTCACGCATGCATTACTATATAAATTGAGATGTTGGACAATAGCGCCGTCTTTGTTTGTTCTAACATCAAATAAACGATCAGTCATTTGTCACTACTGTCTCGGTGGATTACTCACAGAAGTTCAAAGAAGTTTAAGGTCGCCGAAATAATTTCGCATTCTGATAATCTGATTCTTCACCGATCAAAAGATGGAGACATAGTCGATTTTTTTCGAAAACGATGTGATTGTGAATGTGCCTGGAATCTAGTAGAAGCATTTAAGGTTTGCCGCACACTTGGAGCGGCCGTCTTTTTAATGAGACTAAGTGTTTTACACCGCTTTGGTTTCAATATTGCACTTCCCTTGTTCAGTGTTTGTAGTCTAAGAATTTAATGATACATTTACGAAATATATATTTTCATTCGGTTGTATATTTTGTAATTTAATACTGAAAACTACAGATAAAAATTTTGGATTATAGAAAAAAATAGTTTCTGACTCTTCTTCTGTCGCCAGATTTCTATGACAACAAAAATGGATTGACATTCGATTCGAATGACTACCATTCGAATTTATTTACAAGTTTATATCATGTAAGTATCTAAAACGCACAAAGTTGGGTGTTTTGATTTTTCAAATAAATCTAGATTTTACTTCTTGAGAAGATAGATTTCTTTGAAAATGACTAACATTCTCAAAGTTTGTCTTGATGTCCACTATTCATTGACATTGAAGCAACTAAATAACAAATATACTGATAAAACTGTTTTGTCATTTTGTTATATCTATTTTTTTTTATTTATTTGTTGGTGAAAATCAAGTTGATTTGTTTAACGTGTCAGAAAAAAAACTTAATTTGTTTCTTTTGAACAGTGCATACTTATAACTCTGTATATGTTATCGCACAAAGTTGTTTGATTTTGACATTTGTTTTCAAAATCTTTTTAATATTTGAAATAATTATGAAAAAGACATCGACGCTAGTCCTTCTAAAAGGTTCTACAATTGGAAAACAATGTTTGACTTACATTTCGTTTCCCTCCATATCTCTTTAACAAAGCCACATTACACGATTTTGAAATATTAAATAGAAATCAATCATTTAGCTTTAATCATTTAATTTGATTTAAATTGTGGGTATGACTTAAAATGAAAAAGTCTGTAGTTGGACGTAATGAAGGGCAGTATTTGACATAATGTGCATTTTCCATCATGCCTTTTAGTTTTTATAATGTACAAAAATAAAGATAATTACTTTATATTATATCTTACAAGGGCAGTATAATTACCTCAAGCCTTTAAGTAAAAAAAAAAAAAAAAAAAAAAAAAAAAAAAAAAAAAAAAAAAAAAAAAAACGTCAACAAAAAAAAAAAAAAAACGTCAACAAAAAAAAAAAAAAAAAACGTCAACGAAAAAAAAAAAAAACGTCAACAAAAAAAAAAAAAAAACGTCCATGTGAAATGTGAACATATCTTTTACATTGAGTATATTTATTTTCACTCATAACATTTCATTTTTTGAAATAAATATCTGTTTAATTATGTATTTTGGAATGCACGCGACGTTAATGTCCAGAACATCTTTTGAGATAATATATGAAAATGCCGTAACATATTCTCTTTATTTTTTTCATTAAACAAAAAACAAAACTAAAGAATAATGAAAAATATAACGCAAAGTATAGTAGTCAAACCTACGATTTATCAAAAAAATGTAAAATAAATGTTTATTGCTAGCGTTTAAAATTGTTCACTTTGTCATTTACCTATTTTATATCCAAATATTTCCAAAAAACTGCGTTGTTCCTTATACCACTTCCAAAAAGCACTTGAATATTAAAAGTGCCATTTAGAAACCAAAACTCAGTGTTAAACTATACAGAATCCACTGTCAAGAGCTGTTAGCTTTGAAATGTTCACTTAGTTTTATCTCCACCGAGTGTATTGATAAACTTTTCCAATATAACCCGAAGAATTCCTGCAAGATTATACGCTACTGCAAAACCAGTAAGTTGTTACATTGCAAGACGTGAGACGGCAAAGATATAACTTCTATCACTAAAGTAACACAGTTAATTAAATATAATATAATTATGTTGTTTCTATAAACGTATGTTCTTATAAAAGGTATTTAAGTCTGACATACACTATATCGTTTAAATGAGTAGCAAGTTCTGACGAAATAAATTTGCATGTCTTCTTAATTTTTCTGTCACGCTTTTTGCGTGTAAGACAGACTGGAAAGCATTTTATAAAGTACCATCTAGGGCCAGACTTCTCCAAACTAATAAATCAATATAAAGGGGATACAGTGCATGCGAAGCGGAAAATTGTGCTCTACCTAAAGGTCCTAATGTTCTTTTGTCAAATGTACAGTTTTTCTTAACATTCGGGAAATATAGAGTTCGTATTCGTGAAAAGCGCATCAGTTTTCCTGATTGTTAGAAAATTCTGTACATTTGACAAAAAAATCATCAGCGCCAATGTGTAGGGCATAATGTTCTGCTTCGCATGCGGTTATATACCATTGAAATTGATGAAGAACTAAAATACTTACAGCAGTTTTCTCCTCCGAATCGAGGCAACAGCCTTAATGACAACATTTATACCCCATGGTATTACCACACTTTTCGATGTATTTCATAGCATACAAGTGTAACAACTGCTCATATAGTTTTTAACTTAAAAAAAAAAAATATTGATTTCTCTGAATTATTAATTGAAACTGCAAAATATCATGCTGGCAAAGTTAATGTTCCTTCTGTTTGAACAAAACTATATATATGTAATATTACAATTTAAAACCTTTTTGTTATATTATCTCGTCTCCAAGCAATAATCTTTGAACTTGGTTAACTGTGTATATTGTTCGTGTTTATGATGGAAGTACCAAAGATGTTAAACCAGGCGAACCCTTATTTGAATTAAATAATCCTTTAAAATGTTAATTTAATACTGTTTACTTTGCATTACACTGTTACAGGTGACACGTGTTCTTTTCTCTTTTGTTCAGCTATGTTTCAGCCTCTGTCTGAGTTTGTTTTTCAGTTTATCGATATTGGACGTTAGTAATCAACATGCTATAAATAATTCAATCACAGAAGTGATAAGAATCTAATAAACAATGGTTCAAAAAGCATACAGACATGATATTTACCCGAGAGGCATATTCGTTTTACAGTATAGATTCTCAACATGATATAAAAACATTTAATTATATTAGGTATGTTCTGTAAAATAAATTTCTGTTACATCAAAAAGTGTTTATTGAAGTCAGATTAACCCAGCGTATCAATAGCTCATATTAAAATCATAATTAATACATAGATACACATGTATAATACGTTATAACAATACATTCTTGTGTACATATATATTTGTGGCTGTGTAAGATTCATAAATACTTATTTCTCTTGTAATGTTGATACAAATAAAATATATGTGTAAACATTTTTAAGAGAAGTATTCGATCCCGACAATGTAAACTGTATTGTGCATAATGAGATAAGGTCTTATTCCATTTGAAGTTGTTGCATAATGATTATATATAAACAATGCATACCACGAAAGATATAACACAAAATTTCATAGTGCCCATTTATCCTGTGACTGTTAACATCTGTTTTCAACTGATATTGTAAAGATAGATAACTTAATAGAAAATGTACAATTAAATTAAAAGAAATTATTGAACATTTCTCTCAAAGGTTTCAGCTGATTTCAACAGAAATGCTTACACTCCCTTATATGTGCATTCGGAAAACAACCACATTGATTTACTTTTAAATAAAGAATTACTCCCTTTTATTCTGATAGAATTCCATGTCACCAATGCATGTTCCAGTATGAGATAAATAGAGTCATTAATAACAGCTCTGACCTTCAGCGAACCTACTTGCTATTTTAGAAATATTCGCCCTTTGGTGGGAACTAATAAAAGTTTTCCAATAAAACGAGCTGTGTTCTGCAGGTCTGCGCTAAAAGCTAGTCATTTAGTTGCGATTTTATTAGAGAACAGTGCAGCAATTTAACCACTGCATGAACTGAAGACTCGGATGTATAATAAACGTTACAAAACGTTTTCTTCTGAACATTTCAGTATTTTCTCATTATATAAAATAGTAATTTTACATTACTACGTTTTTTTAACATTTACAGCAAAGGAGCATACATGGTCGATTTGTTGTTTTCTTTTTTCCCATTTTGTAAGACATAAAATTGACACGACAAAAACTGTTTCAAAGGAAATATTTTTTTTCTTCAGTATAGTCCTGATCACGTCACTATGCTTATCTGCTCTGTTTATTCAATTTTTTGTTCATCTTTTTGACTTTCATTTCTCTCTTCCGTGAGAATTAATAAGTATTTACATAAATAGAGGCATTAAAAGATATTCACAAGAAGCCACTGAAAATTCTACCTCAAACTTGGATATAACGTTTTTCTTTTTCTTCTTTTTTCTTTTTTTTAATCCTCTAGGTTTTAATATCATATATTACAAAAGATCTATACACTTTTCAAATATGTGTGAAGTGCTGTAACATGTATCTGAGGAGGTCGCTCTTATCTTCCCGCGATATATTATGTATACAGAATACTGATTTGTAATTTAAAGCAGTAACTAAGGCTTGACAAGGGGGTACACATCTGTAATCATAAAACACTGTGAATTTCGCAGAGGTAAATAAAAAAAATGCAGAACCACCAATTTAAAATTTCAACCTTTGGTCCTGAATTCGTGGGGTATGTTTATTATGGTTATTTTACAATAAACAAGACGTACTTGGCGAATGAATGCAAATACTGGGATAGTGTATACTTAAACAGATTAACTAATAAAAATGAGTCTTAATTTCTCTGTCCATCTTATTTTTTTTCGAAACTACTTATTCATGAAGTAATTACACCATGAAATAAATACATATCGTAAAGTAATAACATTCAAAAGGTGTAACTGAAAAGGTGAATCGGACTTCACAGTTTTTTCGTCTTTTTGTATATATTTGTTGTCCTAGGGGAACAATGTATTACAGTAACTTCATATTTCTGAAAAAAAGTTTCCTATGCAATAAGATGTTTTTTTTTTATTATTTTTGTTTTTTTGTTTTTTAAACCACACAGAGACAAACACTCTCTTCGAGGGTTAATTAATGTATCATCTTTTTTTCGATAAAAGACCAATTACCTTTTTGTTGTCCATTCGTCTTCAACCGATTTTTTTTTTCAAAAGCAATTAGTCGCTTGTCTAGGTTCACGTTCTTTTACAAACAGACCATTTCCCCAAAACTGTAAATTAATAGAAAATTCTAATTATAAATGGCTTGTCTGACAGAGAAGCGTGGAGGATGGTGTTTAATAAATACTAAATCAATGCAGCACGTTTGTAAACATTATGATATGAATAATTCAAAGAGAAATGTGATACAATCTCGTTAACTGTTGTTCAAAGAGCATATATGAATTAATAACAACCTGACAGACATAATTGCTTTGCACTGTATCTAGTTCGCTTTGATGAATTCCTACATTTTATCATGACCCTCTGGCAATATTTTTTCTCATTTTAATTTCGAAAATTATATTGTTCAATTATATGGAATAAGCAGTCATTTGATTTACCGCTATACAACTTATAAAACGGGACTTGGATACGGAATCTTTAATTGAATGGCCCGACTTAAAGGGACTGACTCACGATGAAAAAAAAGGAAAATGTTTATACATCTTGTAATTCTTGTTGTAATTATAAAGAACGTATCTAAACTAAGTTACTGACTCTTTTTTTGTTACAGAAATACATAAAAATACAAAGATTTACACACTTTTATCGGTAGTCACAGATACTTTAGTTATGTTAGTTATAAGATTAATTTTGACGAAGTTTGATAACTAGTCTCTGTGGCTCAGTGGTGTAGATCGTCGCTCTATATTTTACCGACCGAAAGATCATGGGTTCGAATCCTGGTTAAATCAAAACTTTTTTTCTGTTTTTTTTTTTTTTTTTGATGTATAGAATCATAATATTTTGTGTTTCCATAGTATATGAACTTCTCTTAAATTTTAAAGATATAAAAAACGGCTGAATTCTGTGAGTCAGTCGCTTTGAAGGTAGCTCAATATTGTCACGGTTTCTCCCAGCTGTCCTATTCTCTGTTGATAAAGCGCTACAATTTACTTAACAATCTATATTAAAGTAATCAAGAGCTTATGTTCAATACATAGGTAGGTCTTGTAGCATAAATTTGGTTTTAAATAAAGCGACATAAATTTTAGGACGTATGTAACAGAATAATAAATAGTTTAAAAGGAAATGATCGTCTCTTTTTAAAACAACATTATATGAAAACATGATAAACCCAGATATATCGTACTATGTTACCCGTCTGGTTGCAGAAGTTTTTGCACTTTTCGCCACAAGAACAGACTTTGCTCAGTTTGTACATCGGTTCAGTCTGTATATGCTCTCCACTTATAGCTTTAAATTAACTTAAACTTTATAAACCGACGCACAATTAATTAAACGGTACAGTAACTGTGGAAACAAAACAGAAAATTAATGTGTTTAACTTAACAAAGTAAGGTTCATGAGAACATGATAATTTTAATGAATTCCTTGCAGGAAAGCAATTAACATTTTAATTAAATGCAAAAACAGTTGTTTTACAGTTCCATGTTTACATTTGTTTCTAAGCGTATTTTGTCCTAAATGTAAAACGTCAGGTTATAAATTAATACACCTAGTTCAATATTGAACGCAAAAGTCTACAATGATATTTTTAGAATACTAGACACTTTTACAACAACTTTTACATACGGAAAAGAAACACAAAAATGGTTTAGTCACAGAACTGTTATTTAAAATGATTTCTAATCAACTTGAATATATTTTTATTTCAATTTTGGAGCTAACATCTTTTTTACGACACTAACTTCCAAAGCTTCCCTCATATAAGTTAAAATGATTATAAATTTAAATTAAATATGATATTTTGCAAACATAATTTCAATTTCTGAGCTTATATCTGTAACTGTTCGACAATAACTACCAAGCTACCTTTGTATGAGGTAAAAGTAGGCCAACACCGTAATGATGCGCTGCGACTGGTCAGCTAGTTTGGTCAATTACTGCAGACATCATGATTAACTCTCAATGACATGGACTGAAAAGATAACTTAGAAGCAGCCATTTTTCAGAACAAAAGTTGAATCGTACAAAGTCGATTAAAAGCTACACCCATATCAATAAATAGATGGTTCAGCGTTATTCCGATATGGAACCTAGACATGTCGTGAATACGGTTATATTACTTGCAATGGAAGATTCAGTGTGTGTAAAGACAATCATATAA
Source organism: Cyclina sinensis (assembly GCA_012932295.1). Lineage (NCBI taxonomy): Eukaryota > Metazoa > Mollusca > Bivalvia > Venerida > Veneridae > Cyclina > Cyclina sinensis. The sequence continues at coordinate 14,924,775 of JAAONU010000005.1, forward strand.
TTTTATGTAAAGACAAAGTGTAGTTAACCTCGACATTCTCTGACATAAAGCAATTGAATGCTCTGCTTTTGGTATATCAAAACTGGAATATTTCACTTAGCCTTATTAACAATTTGTTTCAAATTAACGCCTTTAATCGTTTAGTGTTAGCTGTATTAGTCTTAGCATTTTTATAACAACGCAATACTGCTACCAAAAAGAGGCCAGTATAAATTAATAATAATAATAACATCACTTATTGTTAAACAAAGACCAATGCAATTTCTTTTTTTCTCTTCAACACACACACATCATCAAGCAGTATTCTACACAAGGCACCTTTATTGTTCCTACAAAATAAATGTTCACACATTTGTCACGTTGATTTGAACAGATTGCTAGCTAGAAGACCTAAAATTAAAGTAGTGCATGGCGATTATGGCACGTTCTGTTGAAAGATCGATTACTTGGGTTCATCATTTATCATTCAGTTGAGACTACTTCATTTGCTTGAAGAAAAACGTTCGTGATTAGAATCAAGTCAACGTAATTTTGCGCCGTTGTTTTAGGGTTGTTGCCCCTTTTTATTAGCTCTGTTTTGACGACTATAAGATTTGCATATTTGCCGGTCTCGAACGTGAAATGATAGCAAATTCATATAATCACAGAAAGTATTTAACATTGTCCTTTGTTCAGATTTAGTTCAGTCATATATACATTTTATACAAACAATTATATTTAAATAGTTTAGTTTAGACTCATTTATTTTACATCGATTGCGATACAAGTTCTTAAAACTCAGATTCACCACGCTCGATGACTGCTTCCTGGGTTCCATACCAGCATTCGCGCAGATGTGAGGAATGTGAAGATCGTGAGAGAATCTCGCCTCTGACGGGATTCGAACCTGCGACATCCGGATCCGGAGCCCTGCGCCCTACCCCTGGACCACGGTGCCTCCTCCCCTATATTTAAATATAACTTTGATATATCTTTTAGCTATGCTATTATCAGTGTGGAATAATTATAGTTCGATTTTACACTGGTGGAGTACATATAGTTCAAAAAATATAATCTGTTGAAATTGCACATAGAGAGTGACTGCAATCAGTCGTATGAGTAAGGACTAGATTTAATGGCCCGTTAATTGAACTGCCCTTGCAAATGTACTCTTCATGCCAGACATTTCCACGAAAGGTTTCTTCAACATTTCGTTATGCCAAACTGCATCGGAAATCTATACAGCACCACTGCAGCTTTTGGACTGTATAATGATTAATTGTAAACGGAGACAAGATCGCATGTTTATAACAGCATGATGCAAAAATTACTCACTTTGACACAATTGTTAGAGATTAAACAAGCAAATGCAATTCCGTATATCTTTCAGCCAAGTAAATACAATTCGTGATATCTCTAAGGCAAGAAGATACAATTCTTCATATATTTTAGCCAAGTAAATACAACAATTCTTTACAACCTTGAGAGAAAAAAATACATACAAATATTTATATCTTTGAGTCGAGTAGATGCAGTTTTTTTTATATCGGTGAGCCTATTAAACGCACATTTTTTATATATATTTCAGTAAAAAATACAATTTTTTATATATTTTGGCAAAGCGAATATAATTCCTTATCTCTATAAGGTATGTTCCAGTTTGATGTTAATACATCAAATTTCATTAAGTTAACAGTATTTTTGCTGTTGTTTTTTTTTCTAATAATTATAGGTTTTATTAAATGGACACAAGTAGACATGAAATATATCAAATCTTTCTAGAACTGTTGCTAGAAAATACGTAGGACATTCGCGTTGCTTTCAGTGTGATATCATTTTTAAATTTGTTCTTTTCTTTAAATGCTAATAATTTACAGCAGCGTTACTACAACATCTTTGTGTGCATTTCCTAAAAGCTTAATAAAATTATTAAAAGTTAAATCGGGCATCCTCTAATACATCATTAGTTCAAATAATCCTCCTTAAACCTTCTTCGGTTTCACGTTCTCTCTGTTTAGTTTTTATTCCGTATATAAACAATGAAGTTACCAAATCGTAGTAGACTTCCATACATAATTATCTATGTGAAAATATGGTGGAAAACGTCGTCTGGGCAGCCAAGCTTTTTAGTTTTTAATATAGAGCTGTAACAAACAATACAAGACAGAAGCAAAACTACTTTGCAGACTTACTTAAATCGACGTGTTTTAAGACTTAACAAATGTAAAACTTCAACAATTCTCTCATGCGCCTGCTAAACTATTCAAACCTCTTTTACGTCAACTTATTCCAAGAACATACGTCTCTCAAGCCTCATAATCCCTCATTACTGAAAACAATTCAGTGCTAAATCGAGATAATAGGAACGAAATAACATATTTAAGCTTCGACGAATTCATTTGTCAGATCTCTTTGCACCAAAATGTTCAAATAATCCTTCCCGGCGAGCTGAAAACAACTTATTAGTGAATGTCATTGGGTTCTATTCTCCAAGTATGTTACTGGATAAACAATGACGCTTGTGCTCTGCAAGTAGCTATTTGAGAGAAGAAATGAAATAGCTTAAACTTTTTTTCTTCATAATTATACACAAACACGAACTATCACTGAAAGATGGCATTCCCCGCCCCCACCCCACAAATGGCGCTTTGACCTTTAATCTGAGGACCAGATGAAAATTAATTGCTGATCCTCCTAAAGAAGTGCTCTTTAACAAAATTTGACCACAAAGCCAAATTCATTCAGGGGTTTAAGTTTAAACCATACATGTCAATTAGAAGTTCTCTCCAAAAAAATGGTGTTGTGTGCATTTAGTAATAAGGGTGTTCTGGCCAATATTAGGATTAGGTATTTTTGACAATTTGACGTTCGAGGACAAGGTATTTCAGGGGTCAAGATCAAAAGTTTTGTCCAAAAGGGTTTTGTGTTTAAGTATAAGTTAATCCATGATTCATTAATAGGGAAGTGATAAAAAAGTTTTTGGACAGAATGACAAAACGACTGACTAACGATTAATCATATTTTCAAGTGAAAGTGGATCTTAAAATGGGTATTTACTATAGTATAACATTTAACAGAAATGAACTTCAATATACTTTTGTAAGTATTGTTCTTACTACTGAAATTATATTTGTATACACATGTATATTAGTACTCAATGATGTGCCACGGTACATTTTTAATGATTCGCCATAAATTCGGAAAGTAAGTAAAATTTAAATGTAGGGTTGTCAAAACTTATTCATTTTTCGAATCGTTATATTATTTTGTTTTTCAACTTGTCTGCTTATATCAAATCAGGCATTTTACTTAGACATTTTTTAACGTTTTCAGATGCAGTAATCGGACTTTCCTCTTCAGTAAACGTTGCATTGCAATCTGATTATCAATATACATGGTACACTAAACAGATAATAGCAGTGCTCCCTTCATTGTTTCGGAGTGTCGACCTGACACACACACACACACACACACACAGATAGGAAAAAAATTACTTAGTATTTTATAGTCATAGCAAATATGTCACAAATAGTATCTCTCGTTCCTAGACACACTTTAGCCCACTGTTAACGAGAATCTGTCGCCATATGTATTGAATTAATCATACTTTTATATCTACAAAATGCCCAGTGCTGACTCGGTGTTGCCTAATTACCCTCTGTCACGCTGCTCATGCAAGCAGTATGTATTGTTATTTAACATCAAGGTAAAGATGAACCATTCTTAAAACATTTACGAGGTACTCAAAACAATTAATGTACAATAAGAAAAATAAAAGTTGAAACAGATAAACTCAAAAACATGTACAGTGAAATGTTTTGATTTTCAAAAAAAAAAAAAAAAAAAATAATAAAAAAATAAAATAAATAAATATTTAAAAGCACCAGATAACTAGACTTCTTCCTTTACCTGATACCTTTCCAGTTTTACATTTAAAAATAAACCGTAAGATGCTGCAGTCAATTTGGGAGCACTTTTTGCTAAGCTTTTGAAGCTTTCTCTTTTTGTTTTCGATGACAGAAAAATATACTTCCAGTAAAAGAAAAGCAAGTTTTTATTCTTTTTTGTTTGTTTTGTTTCTATGGTTCTAGATAGTTCATCGTTGATCATTTTGTCTATAATGTCATTTTTGTTTTTCTTTTTACGGATAATTTTGATTTGTAATGCACATTTATTACGTCATCATCTTATTCTAGCTCATGGACTCGGTGATCAAAATACATCTTTTTTTTTTAACTTATGCTCAATAATGTAAAAAATGTGACGTAATCAACAATCCGGTCACAAGACGTCTTCGAGAAAACGAGACCAAAGTGTGAGGTCATTTTTAAACTAATAAAGGATTTCCTCAAACACATGTTGATTTCCGCCTTATGTAAATTCTGTAAAATGCTTTCAGATACTATCAGTATTTATATTATCCGTTAAACTTTGTAAGCATGAGTAAAACAGACCTATCAAATTATCTATGCATAGCGCTCGAAAGTTTGCAAACCTGTGTGAATCTAGAAGAATCCAACTATTGTCACCAAATTCTTTGATAAAACATCACATTTTTACTAATCTTAGTGTGAGGTCAAATTGCCTCCGATGATTTTTATATTTCTTTTTAAACATTGCATGAAAAAGGCTTAAGCTACATGTTTTTGTGAAACAGTGCAGAATTTGATATAGAAAACTGTATCAAAGCACCAAAATGGCTCAACATAACGACGATCGTATGCAGATATAGGAAAAGAAACCATAAGTTCTGAACATACCAGGTTTCCTCACATTGAACAAAATGTTCAAGATATATATCAAGCCACATATTGATTTTACAAACACATATGTATTATCTCTTCCTAAAATACTTGATAAATCTAAATGACTGATGACAAAACTAGTTTGCATATCAACTGAAGACTATGGGGGATATAAATCTTGAAAATGAAGTTATAGTCTTCTATAACATCAAACTGTGAGACTGTAGGAAAATTGCAGCGCAGTAAAAAATGAACCAATTAATCATTTTGTAGACAAAACAAATGAAGAAACCCTACCCTCGCTTAATCATTATGTTTTGTACCAAGTTTCCTTTATCGTCTGCTTTGACTTTATCAGTGTTGTACACCGGTCACCGGAAATAGCCCACCAAAACGCCGAAAACGAAAGTACAATCGCCAACGTCGAGTTCATCCCAGGTAATGTTTCAACTTATTTCTCCATCATAACTTAATCAATTTCTCCAAACTAAACAATATTGTGAAGCTTGATATACCTGGTTTTAGAGCTGTATTTGCTTTTTTCTGCAAGTTGGGTATTTTTTGTGTAATTTTTGTGAGATAAATTGCAGCCTCGTTGTTGACTTTTGCGAACAATGTTGATATTTTCCATTAAATCAAGCCCAAAACTCATCTGCTGTATCAAAATCCATCTTGAATTATAAAATATAGGCTTTTCTCCACTTGTAATAGAGCGGCCTTTCACCAACTCGAGCTACTTTTTACAAAATTTGCTAAAAACGGTCATGCCTTGTGTACAGTGTCTAGCACGGTTCTGTACGGGGTGTAGATAAAAAACTGATTGCGGGTGTACGGGCTGTAGTAGATAAACGTATACCATTTTCTGCAAATTGCAAATAAACTTCAGTACAAGCGCATACACATAAGCTAATTCAGGAATTGCAATTAGTGTCGTAGAGGGCAGGGAGGTTTTGTTACAACGCACTTTGGGGTAAAACGCACTTTGGTGTCCGATCCAACCCCAAAGTGCCCAAAGTGCGTTACACAGGTACATATGCAATTTTTAATATCAGACAAACGACCGCACTTTGGGGTCATGAAAATTTCACGAACCTCAAAAGACTTTTACAAGCATCCCGCAACTAACCCCACTTGAGTACGTGCACACACGTCTTTATTGACTAGACTGCGTTACATGATAATGCAATCCTCCCTTTTTTCGCCGTATCCTGGATGTTTTAGGCGGTACTCCGTACCCAAACCTCTAGAGCGCAGTACTCAAAAATATAAATTAGTATTACGTAGTCAAACAATTACAAGCGAACCTTCATAACAATGTGCATTTCTCATTGGGGGATCCAGAGAGGGGTCGAGGGCTGTCGGCGGGATTATGAAAATAACGTTTTTAGTGGAAAATCAATACAAAATTGACGCTCGGTCACCCCTGAAAAATCAAGGCGGACCCCCTCTGTAATATGATTTCCCTTTAAAAAAAAAACAGTGTTTATGTTAGTGCCGTTTTTTTTCACAAAGAAATATTTCAATACAATGCAAAGACAGTGCTATTAATATAATGGGCATTAGTTGCCAAAATATTACATGACGAAACGATATCATTTCTTTAATGGGTGTTATACATTTTTTTTCAACAGACAGATGCACAATACACATTTCAAACAATCGTTTAAGCACTTTGTTTCTTCTAAAGCGAATTTTTCTCACATCAAAATGGTCATTTTTCAAAAGAAACAATATTACAATAAAACTTTAGCTGAAAATGATTTATTACTCCCCACTACCCTAAGTAGAACTAAGGAATTCCAGTTACTTTCTGCAAACAGATTTCTGCTTGTTAATGTATTTGTACATGTAACTTGCAACGGGATAATATATGCAATGCTATTAATAACAAGAGCCATGTTACACATGGTTAATCCCCCCGCCGAGAAGAAGCTACCAGAAGGTTGTACTTTCAAACACTCAATCTAATAATGTTTGAAGAAAATCCCACAAAAAATAGGCAAGGTAGAGTTATTGTTCTTGCAAACTGCACTTCCTATCAATGTGCTATGTCAGTGTATTAAGTTTGAAGAAAATCGCTCAAGCACTTTTGGAGTTATGCTTCGGACAAAGTTTTTCAATAAAATCTAATAAAGGGGAATAATTCTAAAAGTAGGCAAGGTAGAGTTATTATTCTTACACACTGCACCTCCTCCAAATGTGCTCTTTCAGTATATGAAGTTTGAAGAAAATCACTCAAGTACTTTTGGATTATGCTCCGGACAAAAGTGGAATGGACGCACGCACGGACGGACCGAGACCATTTCTAATATTCCCTCCGCCTTTGGCGGGGATAATAAGTTTAAGAATTCAAAAATTAGATATTCATGTATATGCTGGGATTTTTAAAATGTAAACAAGTAAATCTGATAAAGGGGAATAACTCTAAAAAAGGGCAAGGTAGAATTATTGGACTTGCACATTGCACTACCTACCAATGTGCTCTGTCAGTGTATGAAATTTGAATAAAATCCCTCAAGGAGTTTTGAAATAATGCTCCGGACAAAATTTATCAAGTAATTCTGATAAAGGGGAATAACTCTGAAAATATGCAAGATAGAGTTATTGTTCTTGCACACTGCACTACCTACAAATGTGCTCTGTCAGTGTATGAAGTTTGAATAAAATCCCTCAAGTAGTTTTGGAGTTATGCTCCGGACAAAATTGTTTCAGACTGACGGACGCACAGACGCACGGATGCACGGACGGACGAAGGGCTTTTCTAATATCCCCTTCGCCTTTGGCGGGGGGATAATAAGAAAATAACAGATTTGTTTCTACGCTCTATTTTCCCATTCACTTTAACAGGCTAACTTGTCTTCAGATAACACAATCATTATAATACACATTTAAAAAGTTGTCTTTTTTCACATGAAACAAAAGTCACCAACAATTATCATCTCACACGTACCATTTCAATGTACAAGATAATAATAATCATCCGGAATTTTCATCTCGCTTTCGGTCATTTAACTAACTATTTTATTAAGTACTTGGTAAAAATAAAGTGAACAAGAGCTGTCAGTGGAAACTGACATATGCTCCCGAAATGTAGCTATGAAATGAAACTGGTGTAAATATATAATTGAATATCCCTTTGGAAAAGGGATCAGACAAAAAATAGAGCAATGAACTGAAATTCAAGTAGTAAAGATTTTGTTCTGCTTCAGATTCTTATATGGAGGTTGAAGACATAATTATTCAATGGAACAGAAAGCTGTGAGTTTGGCCTTGAATACGAACAATATTGTTTTATTCTCAACCCCTACTGATGTTTTATATATAATAAAATGCCCCAAGCGGTTTTGGAGATGTAGCTTAGACAAAATGTTTAAATACAAGTTAAAATATAAATGACTAAGTGCCCTTAACTCTGCCAAATATAATCTGAGCAGAAATTCCTGACGATATGCACAACAAAGCTTGGTGACAAACATTCCTGTGAAGTTTCAATGAAATCCTCCAAGCGGTTTTGGAGACGGTGTTGAGAAGATTTTAATATAGAAGCTATAGTAAAAAATGACTAAGTGCCCATAACTCTGCCAAAAATAATCCCAGCAGGAACTCCTGACGACATGCACAACAAGGCTTGGTGATTAACATTCTTGTGAAGTTTCCATGAAATCTTCCAAGACGAAGTGTGGACAAGACTTTAATATAGAAGTTGGAGTAAAAATAATGACTACCATAACTCTGCCAAAACTAAATCGAGCGGAATCTCCTGACGATATGCACAACTAGGCTTGGTGGCAAACACTCTTGTTAAGTTTCAATGAAGTCCCTCAAGCGGTTTTGGAGATGAAGCGAGGACAAGATTTTACCGGACAGACTGACGGATTGACGGACGGACAGACAATGCGATTACTTTATGCCTCCTTTCGGGGGCATAACAAGTTTTTTTTCCGGACACACTGAAAGAAGTCAATAATTCCGTACAGGTCATCATGGTAAAGTTATAAGACCATTTTTGTAAAGCCAAAAGTATTTCATTTTCAGACATAGCGGTAACTCAATCTTAATTGCACTTGTTTTTATGTTTCCGCCCTACTGTCTGCTTCAATGTATCGTATTCAGACCTTCAGTTACTTTCTTCCGAATGACTAACGAGGAAATGGTATAGAAATGTCACCAGGTCTATAGCTAATTAATTCTCTGTTTCTTCGAACAGCATCAATCTTCCAAAGATGGCTAGCCATTTCTTATGCCTGCTAGATTCTTTCATATATATAGTATATATTATATTTATATATTACCGGAAACAAAAAGGCACACAGCAAGGCTTCAGGAAGATTTTTTGTTAAATTAGCGAACGGCACTACTACAGGGATATTGCTGACACGAGGTACACGTAAAGAATTTTTTTTCAGATAAGATATGTTGTAGAGGACAAGGATACATATTTACATACTGTATGCAACCATAATTAATGATGTTTTGACATGTTAAAGATAACCTTTACTAAAAGATATATTAACATACAAAAATATATGGTTTTATGCCATGAGGTTTCAATTTCAATACTTGTCTAGGAGTTTCTGTCCACATCAGCTCAAATTCACTATACACTGACGACAGAGGTTTGACACTGACCGGTAATTGTCGGTAGAATATAATAATATTAAACTGGTGTAAGAATGTAATGACTTCTGACATGCTTAAGTAGCTTTTCAACTATTTGTCTTCGATCGAACGCCGTATTTTTCGGTAATACCACTGTAAGTTATCTTAATTTGGGCACATTTTAAGCTTTACATGATAATTATTTTATGGAATAATGCTCAAGACTTTTTTAACATCAGTGCAGAGTGAGCTGAATATATTTAACTGCAGGTAGTGAAAGAAAATATGGTTTATCTTCTTCAGCACACACAATTTTGATTGGTTTAAACATATTTATTTCCAGAATAAACATATAAACATACGTGGTATTACACACAATCAATACTATATATTCCAAGAAAAGGATTAGAATGGAAGACAAAGTCTTATGAAATTCTTCTCCTGATTGATGCTTTGTTTAAAAAAAAACATTTCAAACTATTCCTTATATAAAAGCATATTTAATGAAATAAACATTTCCACATACCTTGATACGTCACAGTATTCCTTTCAAATGTATTATATACATGTACTAAGAAGTAAGGCCAGTTTTACAAACTTGTATTTCCATCATTACAGAAATCACATTTGATAATCTTAATATTCTTTATCTAATGCACTAGCCACAGCCTTCGGTCTTATTGGCCAATAAGATTAACCTCAATGGCGTGTATCGATAAAAAGTTCCAATAAATACGGGTTTGGTGCTGCCTTTGTAAAGCTGTTTCAAAGTTATTTGTTTCACAAGTGAATAAGATTACAAGAAACCTTTTTTAAGCGGTTGATAAAAAAGTGTAAAAACAACAATTATATAAAATGTTCCCCAAAAGATTATTTATTTCTTGTAATCTAATTAATTTGTGAAATATAATTATCATCTATCAAAATTTCTTAATTGTTGTGCAAAATGAATATGAATTTACATAGTTTTCATCGGCATCAAAATGACAGTTGTTACATACGAGGCTGTTATACTGATGCAGCGAACTGCCATTTAGATCGACGTGTATATGTATGTCAACATCAGATCTACAACCCGAAGTTTTTAGGTATTTATAATATTTTCATTCTATTAAAGCAAAGCAATGATCATGGAAAGACATCAACTCGATCCGTCTTTGATTTTATCAGCTAGAGGAATATCAGTACCATAATGCCAAAAATTATTTCGTAATTTGAAAAATTACTGTGTACTTTTTTACCACATATGGCAGTGAAGTTAGAAGTATCTAGGAAGAAAATATTATTCCAATTCATACATCGAACTCAAACGACTTTGCATTGCTTCAATATATTTTATACTCTAAGAAGTCTAACATCGTAAAAAAATATTTTTATGCCACAGTTTCAAGTTTATGATAAATTAGAGCATTGTTTATTTTACACACAAAAACATTTGTCTCTCCCTCCACACTTCCAATCCCCCTGCCACACTTCCAATCACTGCAAATGTAGAACTGTCCAATATTGGCCATAACTTCCATATAAGTTAATGGTTCAGGCTTAGAGATACCAAGTCTTTGGACAAGACATTCTGACTGACTTATATTTATTTGACCCTGACCTCTAAATGACTTTCACCTTCTAGATCGAATTGTACAAACAACTTTTATATTGGGTATAACTCCCTTAATAGTAAATTGAATATTTCATACTTGAAAACCTCTTTGGACAGCTTTCTATTTATTTGACCTATGCAATTGAATGACCTTGGAAATCCAAGTGTCCAAAATTGCTAACATTTGTAATACATTGTTTATTAGTGAGTGGGTCTACTTTATACTTGGACACAACAAAACTTTAAAAAGAGCTTCCCTTTAACCTATATTTGTTTGACCTTGACCAATGAATAATCCTTTGTCCGTTACTTCCCTATTAACTTGATTTACTTCGTACTTAGCCATAACACCCCTTTGGACAAGAGTTTCCAACTTATATATAGATATGTGACCTTGACCCCTTAATGACCTTCATCTTCAAGATCAATTTGCCTCGAAATTTAAAGGTTCATTTTGGGGGGCGTAAGTCACTCTACAGAGAAAGATCTTGTTATTATTTTTTTTTTTTTGCATGTTTGTTTTGCTGCTCAAAATAGATTAGTTACTTCACGTCTGAGTTGTCTTTTGTTTAATTTGCCATACGTCTTTTTACCCTTAAGAACGTGAACAACAACTGGAAATATTGCAAGCTCCTAATAAAATGTCCAATTGTTCTAATAGTCTATCAAAGTCATTGGTAGTCGTTGGTATGAACGACTGTATTCGGTGATTTTCTAGTCTGCTGAAGTAAGTATGCTAGTCTGCTAAAGTTAGTCTGCTAATCAGCTGAATTTAGTCTGCTAGTCTGCTGAAGTTAGTCTGCTAGTCTGCTAATACCACAGAGAATCGTAAATGATAATTAAATAGTGTGTTTAGGCCTGTGTGATATGTTTATGTAACATGCGAGTTTTATAACATATAGTTCATTCTCGATAACTCGAACTCGTTTAAGTCGTTTATGTCAAACACATTTTTCTCTCCGAATTCTAATTTTCCAGTTTCACTTACTTTTATTCGAAAATGTTTATGTCGAAATTTTTCCATTGGTCAAATCGACTTCGAGTTAACGAGTCTTAACTGTACTTATATTATCTTGGACACAGACGGGTATCAAAAGGTACTGAAGTTAGTCTTCTATTCTGCTATTCTGCTGTAGTTAGTCTGCTACTCTGCTAGTCTGCTGAAGTTAGTCTGCTAGTCTGCTGAAGTATGTTTGCTAGTCTGCTGAAGTTAGTCTGCTAGTCTGCTGAAGTTAGTCTGCTAGTCTGCTGAAGTAAGTCTGCTAGTCTGCTGAAGTTAGTCTGCTAGTCTGCTGAAGTTAGTCTGCTATTCTGCTAGTCTGCTAACTTCACAGAGATCTTTTTCCTAAGCTTTTGAAGCTTTCTCTTTTTGTTTTCGATGACAGAAAAATATACTTCCAGTAAAAGAAAAGCGAGTTTTCATTCTTTTTTTGTTTTGTTTTGTTTCTATAGTTCTAGATATTGTAAGTTGAAATACGTTGATAATTTTGTCTACAATGTCATTTCTGTTTTCTTTTAATAGATACTTTTGATTTGTAATGCACATTTATTACGTCATCATCTTATTCTAGCTCGTGGACTCGGTGGTCAAAATACATCAATTTTTGATCGTATGCTCAATAATGTGAAAAAAATGTGACGTAATCAACAATCCGGTCAAAAGACGTCATCGAGGAAACGAGACCAAAATGTGACGTCAAAAACTAATAAACGATTTCCTCAAACACATGTTGATTTCTGCCTTCTGTAAATTATTGTAAAATGCTGTCAGATTCTATCAGTATTTATATTATCTGTCAAATTTTGTAAACAAGATTCTTTTTTTAAGCACGAGTAAAATATAATTATCTATGCATAGCGCTCGAAAGTTTGCCAACCTGTGTGAATCCTGAAGAATCCAACTACGGTCACCAAATTCTTTGATAAAACATCACATTTTTACTAATCTTAGTTTGAGGTCAATTTACCTCTGATGATTTTTATATTTCTTTTTAACATTGCATGAAAAAGGCGTAACCTACATGTTTTTGTGAAACAGTGCAGAATTTGATATAGAAAACTGTATAAAAGCAACAAAATGGCTCAACATAACGACGATCGTATGCAGATATATCAAAAGAAACCATAAGTTCTGAACATACAAGGTTTCCTCACATTGAACAAAATGTTCAAGATATATATCAAGTCACATGTTGATTTTACAAACATATATGTATTATCTCTTCCCAAAATACTTCGATAAATCTAAATGACTGATAACAAAACTAGTTTTCTGATCAACTGAAGACTATGGGGGATATAAATCTTGAAAATGAATTTAAAGTCTTCTATAACATCAAACTGTGAGACTATAAGAAAACTGCAGCGCTGTAGAAAATGAACCAATGAATCATTCTGCAGACAAAACCAGTGAAGTAACTCTACCCTGGCTTAATCATTCTGTTTTGTACTAAGTTTTCTTTATCGTCTGCTTTGATTTTTTCACTGTTGTACACCGGTCACCGGAAATAACCCACCAAAACGCCGAAAACGAAAATACAATCGCCAACGTCGAGTTCACCCCAGGTAAGGTTTCAACTTATTTCTCCATCATAACTCAATCGATTTCTCCAAACAAAACAATATTGTGTCAAAGCTTGATATGTCTGGTTTTAGAGCAGTATTTGCTTTTTCTGCAAGTTGGGTATTTTTTGTGTAATTGGCGATAAATTGCAGCCTCGTTGTTGACTTTTGCGAACAATGTTGATATTTTCCATTAAATCAAGCCCAAAACCCATTTGCTGTATCAAAATCCATCTTGAATTATAAAATATAAGCTTTCCTCCACTTGTATTAGAGCGGCCTTTCACCAGCTCGACTTTTTACAAAATTTGCGAAAAACTGTCATGCCTTGTGTACAGTGTCTAGCAACAGAATAAATTCAAGTGAACGGGGTGTAGTAATTCAATATACAGGGTTAAGTAGCATGTGTACGGTGTCTAGTGGCCACATCTTTTTCAAAGTTTAGTCTTTATTATATTAGTTTCATTTGGAAATGCTCTCATTTCAGACAAAACCTGAAAACATTGGAAGAAAAAGAAGAATACTTTGAGTTATTTTGTAAATATTTTATCTAAGTTTTTTAGTTCTAACATACAGTTGCAATAGTATGAGAACTAAGTCTTATTATGTTATATTCGCACCATCACAAACATAAGCTGAATAGTGTGGGTCGGTATTTATAAGATAGGTCGAAGAAAAGATCGGTGGTCTAGTGGTAAAAGCGCTGGACTCGTTATCCATGGTCGCAGGTTAGACACCCCCGCCTCAACTGAGTATTGACTTATTTTCGATCTGCAACCTTGAAATATTTAAGGATGAGTTCAAGATGATGGTCGATACTTAAATACATCACTGTGCAATCAAATAGTTTTACTTAGTGCCATTAACTTCTGATGTAGCAGTTACTCCAAATAAATAAATAAATTAATTAATTAATAATAAATAAAAAAATAAAATAAACATTGTATTTGTCGCTTATTTGATATGTTTTTAGAATTTTACCACTTTAAATATCACGACAATCGTGATTTTTCAACAAACTATTTAAATTGTAAACGTATTCCCTTCTAATGAAAATAGATGTTTCGAAGAGCATTCTGTTTTGTCAGCCATTTACTTGATAAGTTTTGGTGCTATATTGAACCCCAAGTTAAATATGACGGGGATGTAATAAAATGCAGTTAATATCATCTCATTGCATCTTAATTTCAAGCAATTCAATTTCTAAAATAATAAATGACCTGTAACGAGTAAGTTAGAAGTAACATTCATCATAGTTAAGTTGCGTGGGTGCTACTTCATTGCTTTAACTTCATGTAAAGCCTATTTCACAATTTTCGCTTTTTCTAAATATTTGGACCACACGATCGCTAATGAAAACGTATACAATGTAAAAATCATTAAATTTTAAAAGAAAATACGAAAATACTTCATATTGTTTGCAAAACAATTTACATTTACCTGTTACATGGAATGACCCTGATAACTCGATTATTAAATCCCTTTAAGTAAATGTATTTTGGTTGCCATCTTGTAAAAAGTTGCCGTTTTGAAATCTTAATGATTTTTACGTTTGTCAGGTATCAATCGTGTTATTTCATGAAAGTAACAGCTACCATTAGTAAATTTAAAGTATTCTTAAATATACATTAATATGTCTGCAATGACCTATTTTCAATTTGTGGCCATTTTGGACGCGAGCAAGAGACACAAAAATTTAATGACACGGGTGAAATTTAATATAAATGTTAATTTACAGCAGGAGACATTTTATATTCTGAATCAATGAAAGTTTACAGGTTATTTAGGGATTATTGTAAGATCTTACAAAATGTATCTGTTTTATTTTCCACCAATAAAGCTGCCATTTTAATTGACCGCCATATCAGAAAAGAGATGAATTTCGTATTTTCCGAAATTTACCTTATACATGTTTAAAAATAATTCCTGCCATAAATGAACGTGAATTTCATCTAAATATGTACTTATAATCTTGATCAATATGTTGAATTCTTATAATCAGGCATCCATCTTGGGCGCCATCTTATATGTTTCATTTTTCCCAGCGGTGGCAGGATGGCACCCGCTGATTTTTTTTCAATGAAAGTCTTTTCTACATCATTCAACACAGAAATAACTATAATTATACTCTATTGCAAGTTCTGGTGAAATATCAGGCTTTTCGGCCGGACTATAAGTAATGATCTTTACAAATATATTATTAAGTTAATCAACAAACTTTTTCTAAAGGAAATTTTATTACAGAGGGGGTCCGCCTTGATTTTTTAGGGGTGATCGAGCGTCAATTTTCTATTGATTTTCCACTAAATACGTAATTTTCATAAACCCAGGGGGACCGACAGCCCTCGTCCCTCCTCTGGATCCCCCAATGAGAAATTCACATTGTTAGGAAGTTCCGCTGGTAATTGTATGACTACGTAATACTTATTTATATTTTTGAGTACTGCGCACTAGAGGTTTGGGTACTGAGTACTGATAAAAACACCCCGGATACGGAGCACGAAAGGGAGGATGGCATTATCATGTAACGCATTCTAGTCAATAAAGACGTGTGTGCAAGTACTCAAGTGGGGTTAGTTGCGGGATGCTTGTAAAAGTCTTTTGAGGTTCGTGAAATTTTTATGACCCCAAAGTGCGGTCGTTTGTCTGATGTTAAAAATTGCATATGTACCTGTGTAACGCACTTTGGGCACTTTGGGGTTGGATCGGACACCAAAGTGCGTTTTACCCCAAAGTGCGTTGTAACAAAACCTCCCTTCCCTCTACGACACTAATCGCAATTCCTTAATTAGCTTATGTGTATGCGCTTGTACTGGAGTTTATTTGCAATTTGCAGAAAATGGCATTCGTTTATCTACTACATCCCGTACACTTGCAAACAGTTTTTTTATCTATCTATACCCCGTACAGAACCGTGCTAGACACTGTACACAAGACATGACCGCTTTCCGCAAATTTTGTAAAAAGTAGCTCGTGTTGGTGAATGGCCGCTCCAATACAAGTGGAGGGAAGTCTATATTTTATAATTCAATATGTATTTAGATACAGCAAATGCATTTTGGGCTTGATTTAGTGGAAAATATCAACATTGTTCGCGAAAGTCAACAACAACGCTACAATTTATCGCCAATTACAGTCTTATCAAAACTCTGTCGGACCGACGGACCTGTCCGGTAAAAAATCTGTAGGTCCGATTAAATGAAGCAGAACACAAGACCGCATGTCCGTTTAAAAAATCTGGTATTCCGACAGTTTTAAAGTTATGTCCTACTTTCGTTATTATCCAAAATTCCAATGACGCGTTTTTACCGGAAAGCAATTTTTGATGAAGTAGTGTTATCGGTGGTTTCCACTTATTCCTGTTTACATGCCTATACGCTACGAATGCGAGGAATCAACATGATGCAATGCAGAGGTTAACAGAGGTCATTTGGGTTAAAAACGTCAACAGAATTTCGGCTGCATTATCAGGTGATTTCGTTTCAAAATCTCTTATTTCGTTATAATTGATTGATTTCAGTTAAATTAATAACTTATTGTATATTACAAAATGGAGAAGTTTTTTTGACGTATTATGAAGGTGCAAACCCAGGTTTAAAACGAAAACAAACTGAAAGTGAAAAGCATGAAAGCAAAATCGCTAGATGGAAAAAATATGAAGAAAAGCGGCCTGTAAGAAAATCTATTAAAGCTTGGAAAGAAAACCGAGAGTGACTTGTTTTCAATTATGAACAGCAGTCAATGACCTGTGTCACATCTACTCTTATTATGGCCAGTCCTCCGCCTCTGGAAGTAAACACCAAAATCTCCGAGGACAAAATACATACATCACTGGTTGCACAAACATAAAAATAACCACAATAACTGACCACGAGTCTAATAATGCACACATAAAAAACGTTGAGATTGTAAAGGCAAAAACCAGTACCCCATCTGAGGTGTTGAAGTCTAAATCTGGGTAGGCTTTGCTCTTATTGAAGTCCTCTGAGCGTCACAGGATTTCAAACCTTTTTCGTAATGCCCATGCAGTTGCTAAAAATAATAGACCTTTGAAGGACTATGGATGGCTTTGTAGCATTGACAAGGCTAAATCCCTTGATGTCGGTGACACATACTTGAATGACCAAGCTGCCTTAGATTTTATTTCACACATTTCAGGTACAGAGACATCAAAGACAGTCTCAATCTTGAACAGTGCTAAGTGGTTTTCAATCTTAATGGATAGTTCGACTGACATCAGCAGAGATGAGCAAGAATCTCTTTACATTAGAACAGCTCAGGGTGGCATTGTCACAGAAAGGTTTTTGTCAATAGGTTCCCTTAAAAGGACATCCTCAAAGGACTTGTATGATTATGTCTGTGCCAGTGTGTCTGTGTTCTTTAGTTCCTAAAGATTCTGTGTGTCCTAACTGAATTATAACGTAAAATTTTGATGACAGTTTCAGAAATTTTGCATTAAAAGTAACACATAAGATTTGACATTGTTCATGAAAACAGTAGCTCAGTTATTTTTTTTGTATCGTAAATTTACAGGTAAGCTTATTGGAATGGGAAGTGATGGTGCCGCCAACATGGTAAGCGCCAAATCTGGTTTGGCTACCCTATTGAGACAGGAAGTTGGTGAAGATTTGATCAATGTTCACTGCTTCTGATATAGACTAGAACTCCCTTTTAGGGATGTTATGAAACAAAACAAACTGTATGACAAACTGATGACACTCTTAATTGGTCTGCATTACTTTTATAAAAAACAGTACAAGAATAAGAGTGGTCTACTTCGTACTTTTAAAGCCTTAAAAGTAGACGGTGTTCTTCCCCCCCAAAGTTACTGGTACGAGGTGGCTACCCCATTTGCAGAATGGCATTAATAGCTTATTGTGAAGCTTCCAGGCATTTGAAGTCCACCTTTCAACATAAAGTCATACAAATGCCAAAGCTGAAGGCCTTTTAAAGATAATGCTCGACAAAGTCATTTCATTTGCATTGTTTCTCAGGGTATGTATTGTTCTAAAAAGAATCTGATATTTTTAAGCTTTGAAACACTCGACAACATTTAATCTTTGTACATTTTAATATCACTTGACAAAAAGACAAATATCTACCTTTTTCTTAAAATGTATGTATATAACAAAGACTTAGATTTGAACCCTGAGGGACAGCAGCAGAGCATTTTTAATCTATTTCAGATTTTTTATTGTATCTTTCATTTCGATAGTGACATATTATTGATAGTTACATATTTTTCAGTCTGTGCTAGACCCACTTATGAAATTATCTCTAAAGCTACAGTCAAAGGATATTACACTAGCAGACAGTCTATTGTGGATAGAGTCAACTGCTGATCTTATTGGCGATGTTTAAGCAAGTTAATTAGTAAAACTGCTAAGATTTGAATTGAGGTAATACTTCTTATACTATAATATACCACTAGTATTCAGTATAAACATTATTAAATATTTAACGTAATTACAAGATAACACTGTACTTAAAAGTACTTGCCATAAGTCTGTTTAATTTTTAATTATGTACAGCATCAGCCTGGATTATTTCATATAGGGACAACAAAGACCTTTCCGAACTTTTAGCAACTGGTAGATTCCAGGATATAGCACTTCATGGTAGAATCCGTACCATGTCTTACACTGAGAACATTATTTCGGGGCTCACTAGTGCTATGAAAAGGCGTTTTGATCTTAGCAAAGATAATTTGTGTATAGTCAATGCAACCAAAATTCTGAGTATCTTTGTCATTGGCCTGTAGGCGGTGACGACAAATTCAGAGATGAACTTAGCAAATTGTTATGACTATGTTCAAGTGTTGTGTAATTTGTTGTTCAGTTTGCAATTTGCTCTAGACCATTTCTTGGCATTTTTCGGTCCTTCCACTTCTCATGTTCTTACAAAATTTTTTTGTTGTTAATTTTTTACACTATTCAATTTCAAATTTCAAATTTTCTACACTTTTCTATTGTGACCAATGTAAAAGGGTAATTAGTAAAATGCTGGTCGTTTTCTTATTATTCAATTACAAGAATGTTTACATTCATAGTAAAATTCATTTAAAACTATTTATTCAGATGGATATCTTATTCATTTGTTGTTTCGAGCTTAGACCTTTTTATTTTAATCAGCCTAAGATATTTTTTCAGAATTTGGAGAAGAAGAGATCACTGCTGTCACAAGCCATTTCTCAGCAAGACTGAGGCAAGCAGACCTAGACTTTAACCAAGAGGAATTGCTTTCTGAATGGAGACTTGCTAAGAAGGTGCTTTTCAAAAGGTAAATAGGCAGATCATGAGATTTGTTCAGATTTCAAGGTAACCCTTTTTATTTTTTGCACTGATTCTTTTAATCCAATTTTATTACTCATACATTAAGATCTTTCACAAGCCTGCTATACAGTCTCAGATGGCACATTTTGTGTAGCATTTTGGGCCGTATGATGGTGTCTTTTTATCAGATATAAATTAAATTATAACTTTGTAATCTGATGTTCAGATCTGGCACACACTTAACTGTCAAGACGTGGAAGGATGTTAGTGACAAGGATTTCTCAAGGTTGATGCTTGTGGTGGACATACTTCTAAGTCTTCCACCGACAAGTGTTTCCTGTGAAACCTCCTTCTCTCAAATGAAGCTGGTGAAAACTAGTAGAAGGACACGTCTTCCTTAAACAGTTTACTTGTGCTCAAGTTGAACAGTCCTAACATCAAAGAATTTCAACCGGAAGAGGCTGTTGAAAGATGGCTGGTATAAAAATTACACATTTTGACAAAACTGGTAATAGTGACCAACAATAATGTTTTGCAATTTCATGGTACCAAAGTATTGAAATGATTACAATTCCTACTAAAAACTGTTTCATACAATCTTAAAGAACTAGTAACTTCCTTTAGTAACTGTAATTAACAAGTAAGACCTGACCAATTACCAAATTTAGGCTTTATATTACTTTTTAGATACAAGCAGAAAACCCCAGAGGTCACCGTAGGCTGAATTATTCAAGGAAACCTGCAAAAGAAACTAACTCTAACAAGGTCATTGAAATTGATACAGGGAGTGTAGAGGAACCAGAGGTTACTGAATCTGATGACATACAGGAGGACGTTGAAATTCAAAATTTAATTTATGGGAAAGATGACAATGACAGTGACTACAGTTCTGACTTTCAGCAAGAGGAAGATAACTTCCAGAAAATTATGCAGGTTTTGCGCTGTGAATGAATGCAGTTAAAGCTTCTTTAGCACTGTACTATGATACTGTCTATCAGAAATAAAAAGCGCTAAAATATTCCATTATTGATTTTTGCTGTACATTAGGTATGTACCTCTCTGGTCCAGTAAACTTGTGTGAGGTCCAGTAAAATTTTGAGCTTCACAGGACCTCCTGTGAAGTAAATTTTTTATGAGTTTCAATAAGACTGCAATTACACAAAAATACCAAACTTGCAGAAAAAAAACAAATACAGCTCTAAAACCGTTTATTAAGCTTCACAATATTGTTTAGTTTGGAGAAATTGATTAAGTTATGATGGAGAAATAAGTTGAAACATTACCTGGGGTGAACTCGGCGTTGGCGATTGTTCTGTCGTTTTCGGCGTTTTGATGGGCTATTTCCGGTGAACAGTGTACAAAAGTGTTTATGTTAGTGCCGTTTTGTTCACAAAAAATGTTTCAATACAATGCAAGGACAGTGCTATTAATATAATGGGCATTAGTTGCCAAAATATTACATTACGAAAGGGTATCATTTCTTTAATGAGTGTTATACACTTTCTTTCAACAGACAGATACACAATACACATTTCAAACAATCGTTTAAGCACTTTGTTTCTTCTAAAGCAAATTTTTTTCACACCAAAATGGTCTTGTTTTTCAAAAGAAACGATATTACAATAAAACTTTAGCTGAAAATGATTTATTACTCCCCACTACCCAAAGTAGTACCCTGGAACTCCAGTTACTTTATGCGAACATATTTCTGCTTGTTAATGTATTTGTACACATAACTTGTAACGGGATCATATATGCAATGCTATTAATAATAAGAAAATAACAGATTTGTTTCCACCCTCTATTTTCCCATTCACTTCAACAGACTAACGTGTCTTCAGATAACACAATCATTATAATAAAAATTTAAGAAGTTGTCTTTTTTCACATGAAACAAAAGTCACCAACAATAAGCATCTCACAAGTATCACTTCAATGTACAAGATAATAATATTCATCCGGAAATTTCATCTCGCTTTCGGTCATTTAACTTGAATGAAACTGGTGTAAATATATAATTGAATATCCCTGTGAAAAAGGGATCAGACAAAAAATAGAGCAATGAACTGAATGTAAGTGGTAAAGTTTTTGTTCTGCTTCAGATTCTTATATGAAGGTTGAAGAGATAATTATTCAATGGAATAGAAAGCTGTGAGTTTGGCCTTGAATACGAACAATATTGTTTTATTCCCACCTACTGATGTTTTATATATATTAAAATCCCCTAAGCCGTTTTGGAGATGTAGGCTATACAAAATGTTTATATAGAAGTTAAAGTCAAAAAATTAATAAGTGCCCATATCTCTGCCAAGTATAATCTGAGCAGAAAATCCTGACGACATGCACAACAAAGCTTGGTGACAAACATTCCTGTGAAGTTTCAATGAAATCGTTCAAGCGGTTTTTGAGACGGTGTGGAGAAGATTTAAATATAGAAAAAATGACTAAGTGCCCATAACTCTACCAAAAATAATCACAGCAGGAACTCTTGACGATATGCACAACAATGCTTGGTGATAAACATTCCTGTGAAGTTTCAATGAAATCCTCCAAGACGAAGTGTGGACACGACATTAATATAGAAGTTAGAGTAAAAATAATGACTAAATGCCCATAACTCAGCCAAAAATAAATCGAGCGGAATCTCCTGACGATATTACAAATATGGTTGGTGTCAAACACTCTTGTTAAGTTTCAATGAAGTCCCTCAAACGGTTTTGGAGATGAAGCTAGGAAAATATTTTACCGGACAGACGGACGGATTGATGGACGGACAGACAATGCGATTACTATATGCTTCTCTTCGGGGGCATAACAAGATTTTTTCCGGACACACTGAAAGAACTTGATAATTCCGTACAGGTCATCATGGTAAAATTATAAGACCATTTCTGTAAAGCTAAAAGTATTTTATTTTCAGACACAGCGGAACATCAATCTTAATTACATTTGTTTTTATGTTTCTGCCTTACTGTCTGCTTCAATGTATCGTATTCAGACCTTCAGTTACTTTCTTCCCAATGACTAACGAGGAAATAGTAAAGAAATGTCACCAGGTTTATAGCTAATTAATTCTCTGTTTCATCGAACAGCATCAATCTTCTAAAGATGGCCAGACATTTCTAATGCCTGCTAGATTCTTTCAGGTTTATAATATATAATATATTTATATATTACCGGAAACAAAAAGGCACACAGCACGGCTTCATGAAGTTTTTTTGTTAAATTAGCGAACGGCACTACTAGGTATATTAAAGATATATATGATTTTATGCTATCAGGTTTTCAATTTCAATACTTGTCTAGGAGTTTCTGTCCACATCAGCTCAAATTCACTATACACTGACGACAGAGGTTTGACACTGACCGTTAATTGTCGGTAGAATATAATAATATTGAACTGAAGACCCTGGTGTAAGAATATAATGACTTCTGACATGCTTAAGTAGCTTTTAAACTATTTGTCTTCGATCGAACGCCGTATTTCTCGCTAATGCCACTGTAAGTTATCTTAATGTGGGCCCATTTTAAGCTTTACATGATAATTATTTTATGGAATAATGCTCAAGAATTTTTTAACATCAATGCAGAGTGAGCTGAATATATTTTTCTGCAGGTAGTGAAAGAAAATACGGTTTATCTTGAGCAGACACAATTTTGATTGATGCTTTGTTTAAAAATAATTCAATATATTCCTTATATAAAATAATATTTAATGAAATAAACATTTTCACATACCTTGATACGTCACAGTATTCCTTTCAAATGTATTATATACATTTACTAAGAAGTAAGACCAGTTTTATAAACCTGTATTTCCATCATTACAGAAATCACATTTAATAAACTTATGCTCTATCTAATGCACTTGCAACAGCCTTCGCTCTTATTGGCCAATAAGATTAACCTCAATGGCGTGTATCGATAAAAAGATCCAATAAATACAGGTTTGGTCCTGTCTTTGTAAAGCTGTTTCAAAGTTATATGTTTCACAAGTGAATAAGATTACAAGAAACAAAAACTTGTTTTTTGTTTGTTTTTGTTTGCTTTTAGTTTTATTTTTTGCAAGCGGTTGACAAAAACGTGTAAAAACAACAATTATATAAAAAAAATCCCAAATAGTATTTATTTTTGTAATCTAATTCATTTGTGAAATATATTATTTATTAACATTTCTTAATTGTTGTGCAAAAAGAATATGAATTTACAGTTTTAATCGGCATCAAAATGATAGTTGTTACATAATTATGAGGCTGTTATACTGATGCAATGAACTGCCATTTAGATCGACGTGTATATGTATGTCAACATCAGACCTACAACCCTTAGTCAATCTGTCTCCAAACAGAATATTATTGGTATTTATAATATTTTCATTCTAATAAAACAAAGCAATGATCCAAATTAATCTATATCCCTAATGGAAAGACATCAACTCGACCCGTCTTTGATTTCATCAGCTAGTGGAATATAAATATCATAATGCCAAAAATTATTTCGTAATTTGAGAGAATTACTGTGTACATTTTTTACCACATATGGCAGTGAAGTTGAAAGTATCTAGGAAGAACATATTATGCCAATTCATACATCAAATTCCAACGACTTTGCGTTGCCTCAATATAGTTTATACCCTCACATAAAGAAGTCTAACATCGTAAAAAAAATATTTTTATGCCGCAGTTTCAAGTGCTTGATAAATTAGAGGATTGTTTGTTTTACACACAAAAACATATGTCTCTCCCTCCACACTTCCAATCCCCCTGCGTTACCATTACATGTTATTAGGATTTGATCGGGGTAGAATTGAAAGAAACAAAACTATATTTACTAAACCCCAGTTGCACAACTGCACATGCTTATAAAACTGAATGCAAACTCTCAGGATTCTACATGAAATCCTTATGGAGAGACTTGTGAAACAACAGTTGTGACCAATATGCACATTTTGTTAAAAGGGACAGGTTTCAGAGGTAGATGTGTTGTAGGTGCGTAGTAGGTACAACCCAAACCCATTCATAAAAATAATAAGAAATGACCAGAACAATGGGACTAATACCCTTGTTGATCGAGGGTGTAGTAGGTATTCCCATTCTAACAAATATAAAATTTAAGAAATGAAAAAATGAAAAAAAAAATGTTACCAATGGGAGGATGTGGGGTGTAAGTTCCATCAGCCAACCAATTAAAGTAGTCCCTTTGCCCAGCCAATAAAAATTAAAAATATTTTTTTCAGTTGAGGGAGTACCTCTAGCTGTGGGAGTTAGAGGGAGAGGAGTTGGTAGGAACCCTCTATGCACAATCAAAAAGATACATAAATAAATAAATAAATTAATTAATTCAAAAAAATGTAGGGGCGGGGGATTCCCAATACCAATTAATTAAACAAGAAAAACAGGAGGTGGGTGCCCGTGGGATACTGCTAGTTTTGGGGGATATCTACTAACTTCCAATTTAAGAAGAAGAAGAAGGAAAAAAAGATGAATGAAATACTGGGGAATTTCAAGGGCGAAGAGGGAGGGGGGTGGAATTGGTACCTCGACTGACTTGGAGAGTTCCCCTAGTTTGAGGGTGTCTACTACTCTCTAACAAAAATGTTTTTTTTTTTTTTTTTTTTTTTTTTTTTAAACTTTAGAAATAATTTGTTTGTGGGGGGATAAGGGGTTTCCGTAGCTATTTTTACAAACGAGAGTTTGCATTACAGAAAATGATCAACATGATTCCGTTAGAACATAGTTTGCCTTATTATAGCACAGTACATCATACCGTAACCATATTTAGGTTCTTAACCCTATTATGCTGAATATCTAAAATGAACTCGTCCATCTTTCAAATTGGACGGATCTATTAATTGTTTATAGGGATGCTTACTGAAATTTGTATGACTGAAGGGAGAATAGTGCAGACCATGATCAGACTGCACGGATGTGTAAGCTGATTTTGATTTGCACAAGTCGAGAAGGCAGAGTCAAATGCAGCCCGCTGAGTTAGGGCTGAAACCATGTTTTAGCAGTCAACAGTAACGACACTCAAATACAAGAACGAATACATGGTTTTAGGGTAAGGCATATGACTAGTAACCTAGGGGAAATACGTTTGATACTCTACAATTGTCTTTTTGATGAGACGTTATTCAAGGTTCCATTTATCAGAGGTATTCACGGAGCTTGCAACATTTAGCTGGATTACTTCTAAAAAGGATGGTTTTATGTATACAGCATATTTCTTTAACATTACAAATAGAGTTACACTTCACGGAAGTGGGGATATGTCAGAGCTGAAACCAATGCCGATGATAAACTAGAAGACTATCATTCCCTATATCAAAATTATGCTACGAGATGTGACCTAACGGCGTCTTTGTTAAATAAATGATCATTCATTTGTCATGTTTGTCTTAATGAATTGTTAGCAGGGATATCAATTTTGGATAACGATAGACTCTTGGCGCTAGCGGCTGTAATCTCGGACAGTTCAAGTTTGTCATTTATCCCTAAACCGAGACTATTTAATTTGTTTTGAAAATATAGTATCTTCCCGGTTTACTTCCTCTTAAAAATAACGCTGTTTTCTCAAAGCTGTGAAAAGAACGTTAACATCTAAGGTCAAAGGTTAATTTGCTTATGTCTGGTTCTGGCTTAAACAATAAAGCTTCGTTCACAAGTATGAGAATGTATTTAGAAATAATTAAAACATATACAACACATTATGAACAATTATGAAGTTCAAAGAAGTCATGATATTGCATGTAGTAAAATTGCATACTCGAGCAAATTCAATTTCAACTAGAATTACCACATAATGTAGTCATTAGCAGTAGTTCCATCGCAATATCTGCCCACATGTTTTTTTCTGACGCCCTTGTTAGCTATTTATTGAGAGAAAAATGCATGATATGCAGTCTTGACGAATAACCTTTTCTCTACTATATTTGGAAATAAGATTCTGTTTTGGGATTCAGCGTAATGAACTTTAAGTTCGCTTCTGAGAGTCTTTGACAAAAATAACAAGATGAACATTTCTATTCTTACCTATCCATTAATTTTTTTTGTTCAGCGTAACGTCTGCTCATTAACTGAAAAAAATCACACACAATCGACATGTTTTAATAGAATAAACGCGAAAATGTCGTTTATCATTAATATTTACAACTGTAAAAGGGAATAAAAAATAAAATGCGAACTAAGAAACAACATTATTCTGCTCATAAGTCTGGTTAGTCACTGTTGCCTTTACAACATGTAAAACGTCATAATTTAGATATGTTATGTTAAGTTTGTGAAAATATGTCTTTAAGTAATTTGTATTTATGTCTAACAACTCAAAGTAACACCATTCCTCAAACCTATCAAGACGACAGTTCAGAAAAAAAAACAACAATCTCTAGAGAGGAATAAAGAATTTAGGAACACAGCTGTTACGTTTGAATAAGTTCATCTGTTTGGTTTGAAGTGTTCACCTCATAACATTGGGACCACAAAATCAAGCCGTCTTTCGTGAGTAGCATTCTTTAAGGATATTATAAAACAGGAGTAGAGGAGATAGTAAGATTTCAATGTATAAGGAAAATACATTTACTTGATAATCGAATCATATGAACAATAAAAATATCTGTCCGATTTAATATGTGTTCAATAAAAAAAAATAGAGAGGAAGAAAGAGGGAGAGAGAGTAAAACATATTTCTCTTATCCAACTTATTAATATGTCACTTTATCAATTTGTCACCTTGCTTGTCCGCTCGACATCTAATTAATCAAGTAATCAAGAAATGGTATGTGCTAGACTAGATATAGTCACTTACTATAAGGGCAAAACGTAATATATCTAGAATATACACAATATATAGAACCAATTACCTATTCTGCATTACATAAAATGTCAATTAAGGAATAAGCATATTGCGCTTTATTTTGTATAACATAACACAGATTTTAATTCCATTCTGAACGGTATCCCGTTTGGAAAATCCTGATGTTATGCAGTACTTCAAAACGCGACAAACGATGCTGTGATCGTGAAGACTTCTCTCCTGCGCATCGGTCGAATGTTTCACTTTCTTACCTCTGCTAAAATTCAGTTTTCAGAACGATTTTTATATTGTTTAGACATGGAAATCCACAGTTACTTTTCAGCCAATCAGTGACTAGCCTATAGTGAAACGTCCATACATACCCTTGACAAACCAAAATGTACACAAATAATGCACGTATGCATGTTACTTATGTATTTTACTTTTCAAAGTGTTTTTTAATATGTATACGGAAATAAACCAGTAAAACTGTCCAAAAAGTTAAAATCAAGATCATAGTATGGTTGTTTTGAGACGTTTAATTGCTTTATTAAGATTTTAACGTAAACACGTAGTTGAAACGTGTTTACACAGTTGTCAGAAAACACCTGTCTATTTATACTTTTTGGAATCACATGATCGTTTAAACCAATGAAAAATGGTTTCAAGATTTTTGGTTTCGGGGCTATTGGTGCACTTTCATTGGTTGTTTAAAAGTTCATTGTAAAGGTCAATATTATAAATCTACTCTTATTAAAGCAGCGGTGTGAAGTAACGGTAGTGTATTCACATAGCTGCTGAGGGAGCGTAGTGAAGACCTTCATCTTTGCGTTTTCAACATCGAACCATCGTATATTCTGCAACGTGTATTCACCGGTGTACCATCGTAGCATTGTGTATTCACTTACATACCATCGTACCATCTTTTATTCACCAAAATACCATCGTAGCATTGTGCATTAACAAACATACCATTGTACTATCGTGTTTACACAAACATACCACTGTTGCAGTGTATTGTCATCGTGTCATCGTGAATTCACATGATCGTAGAATTGTGCATCGCATATTGGAGTTCTCTGAACAGAATACGGTAACCTTTATTTTTTATCGAAATCTTTAATATACAATCAGTCATAAAGTCTTATTCATATTCAGTTAAGATGCAAAGAAAAGAGGTTATACTCGGATTGTCTTTGCCTTTGGACTGCAAATGGAAGAGGCGGCTTCACCCTTTCTACAGTAAAGAAGTTTAAATGTCATCAACGCGCAAAGATTTCGAGTGACACTGAATCAATATGCCACATTTGTTAATATTGTCATATAAATAATTCAAATCACTGTGTGATAACATGTCGTTATCATTGGCACAAGAGCATAAAAGTATGTGAAAATAGCCCATGAGATACATTTTGATTTGACAATAAAATTATCTATAACAATCAACACATTAGACGGTCATATTCATGTATCCCATAAGACACATTTCAGTTTTGTACTTGTACACGCGTTCTCACTCTTCCACCTCGAGTATTATCGTCACGCAAATTTAATATGTTTTTTTCGTTAACTAAAACTATTAGTGGTATGGCAAATTTAGTGTTCACCGTTTGTCTATTTGATCATATTGCAATTCAATGAATCAGATCAGTCAAAATGAAAATCACCAGGCTTCAGCACGCAATTAGGTTATTTTCTTTACTACACTGCTCAAATTAATAAAAGAAGCGGAAATTTGTTATGGCTTAAATTGCCCACCATACTAAATATTCGCTGCAAATTTCGTAAATAGGTATTGACGGTCAATATCCTCGAGGAACCCGTGCATTTTACAATAAATTTACAAAGCATAGGTATTTTGTTTTTTCTTTTTGTTGTGTAACCCCCGAATAAGATTTAGACTTTTGCATGTGTACAGTTCGTTCACAATAGCACATTTGACAGAATCAACGTTTTAGTGCAACTTTTTACTGTATCTGCTATTTTGACAACGGTCCAGGGTGTGCGACGTCACTAAGCAACTACTGATGTTGTTTGGGCGGTGAAGATGATCGGAAATGGATTAACGCAACGTGAGGTGGCCACCGTTCTAGACGTTTCTCGTAGCGTTGTTGCCAGGTTGTGGAGTCGTTATCAGAAGACTGTGGAATTCACAAGAAAACCTGGGCAAGGTCGTCACTGCATTACAACACCTCGTCAGGACCGATGTTTGAGAACTTTGGCCCTCAGAAATCGTCAGTGTACTGCTACTGGCATTGAAATTGACTTCCGGCAAGCTACAGGTGTTCGTGTGTCCACTCAAGCTGTCCGAAATCGACTTTATGAAGATGGTTTGGATGCCCGAAGACCTGCCAGAGGAACAGTTCTGACCGAAGCTCACCGGAGAGCTCGCTAAGAGTTTGCCCAGGAACTGCGCCACTGGCGATCTGTGCTCTTCACAGACGAGAGCCGCTAACATGTTTTGACCTGTGACAGGTGTTTGACGGTGTGGTGTCGCCGAGGAGAGAGGTGTGCGAAATGTAATCTTATTCCATATGACAGGTTTGGCGGTGGGTCAGTTACGGTGTGGGCATGGATATCCACTGACGGGCGCACATACCTTTATGTGATTCCAGGAGGTAGTCTGACAGCCCTGAGATATCGGGACGAGATCCTAGAACCAATTGTTAGGCTATATGCTGGTGCAATAGGTGAAACATTTTGTTTCTTGAAAGATAATGCTCGAGCACACACTGCAAGAATCGTCCGGAACTTCTTTGCTGATGAAGGTATTGAGGTCATAGGCTGGCGAGCGAGTAATTTCGATCTTAACCCTATAGAACACGTTTGGGATATGCTTTCTCGTAGACTTTCTTCGCGTCCAATCCCTGTGCAGAAGTCATTCGTGAGCTTTCTTATGCTCTTGTAGCAGAATGGAATGCCATACCACTGGATATGATCAGACGTGTCATCAGGAGCATGCCCAGACTATACAGAGAGTGCCTAAACGCCCGAGGGGAACGTTTCCAGACCTGAATCTGCTTTTACAGACATTGCTTTTTCTCCTGTAAGACCACAATTTCAAATTTAATTTGATAGTGTTCATATCCTGGACACTGTCTCTGTTCAGGAATGTGCCTGTTGGCGATGAAAATGCCGATTTGTTTTTTGTAAAAAGAACGATTTTGTTATTTCTGTTAAAGATTCATAAATCTACTCAACGCGTATGGTATTTTATAGATTAAATGGGCGCTCCTTTAATTAATTTAAGCAGTATATTTTCAAAGACTATATAATTACACATTCTTTTCACCTGAGCATACCGCTTTCAGATTGCCTAGCTAGAATATTTATTTCGTGAGCAGAGCTATAATGCATCATGCAATCAACATTTTTTTTTATCGATACACATTCACATATTCTAATTTTCTCAGTTGCTTTGGATCAAATGACAATGTCAATTAATTGAATTTCAATTTAAGTTTGACATCTACGAATTTACTAAAATTTAGAAAATATATTTTAAACTGAGCTTACAGAAAAGCCAGTTCTATTTACAGTACCTAAACTTGAAGCAACTAAGAAACGAGGACTAAAAAAGCCGCGTCGTACCTATCTTGTGCTGAAGTGTGCGATTTAAAGTCAAGTCAGAAATCCCTGAAAATGTTCATATTTAATTTTGCTTCTTCTCATTCGTAATAAAAATTATTTGAACAAATCAGCGTTCAAATTATTGGTACCAAAGTCTAGGCAAAATTTTCTGAAATCTTTGAGAAAAAAAAAATGCCAACCTTACTAAATTTCAGAAAGAATTTATTGGGGCATTTGCATTTTCATTAGATAAAATTACGGGGACAATCCTCATGAATATCTTTATATTCATGAAAATCGATCTAGGCAGATTATGCAGAATGTATTGTTACTTCCATGTTTTTTTATTTGGTGTTGTTTCTCAGACATCATTTTTTTTCAATTATCTTGCATATCCAAATGTAGAGCATTAAAGGTTCTTTTTGATATACATTTTTGCACTGTATATAGGCAAGTCACACAAAATCGGATTTTTAACTGATATTTTTTACAGCAAAAACAATAATTGTATAGGCTTTACGTAAAGGCTTTGATGCAGTATGCTCACGTAAACTCGAATATGAATATAAATGTAAAATGCAATTTGCGTTTTCCTAAAATGCAAGAGAGTTAATTGCCTTTTTTCAACCAGCGATATAATTAAAGTGACACTATGGCCTAATAAAAATGTGTTTTATTTGATCTAAAATGAACCCGAAGGTTGCATGAATGTTTATTCGTTGTCAATTCTTCAACTTCATTGAAAAAATAACCTGAATTTCCAGTATCATTTTTTATACTCCCTCCCTCCATGCGTGCAACGGTTAATAAACTTTTAAATAATGGCGTGTCGTGCTTGACCCAGTTAGCCCAAGATCAAATGTATATCCATTGGAAAAAAAGAAATGAAATGCAGAATAATATAAAGGTCCCTGTGCATCGTACGTGTTTCATCGCAAGTCTCGACACGTTGGAATGTTGAAAAAACGAGCTTTTTGAGTCCGTCATGTTTCAGTGAAGCTGTATCGAGAGCACTTGTCCGAGTCACAATTAAGGCGTAACTGTGCAATATTTGTTCACGTATTTTCGTTTTAAAGAGGCTGTACTCCAGATTTGACATAAAAAAAGAAAAAATCATAAATTATATATTTAGATGCCGTGAGATTATAACAACATAATATTTTACTTAAAAACTGATTATAAAAGTCAAAATAGAATAAAAAAAAATATATTTTCGCTCCAGCCTGATTTGAACTCTGGACCCTCATGTTAACAAAATATTTACGACGCTTTTACTGTCACCACCATCGCCGCATGTGATATTACAGATATTTACTTTAAATCTTATACGATATAGTTTTACCGTCGCGTTACGGTATAGCACTATGAAAGGGAAAAAAATCAATTTATAATGTAATTATTTGACTTATTTTTTGACAGTAAGTTATTTTTTAAGCATTAGTCATAAATATTACAAGAAATTTATAATACAAGAAAACTTTCTTTTTTTGCCATCTGGAGCACAGCCCCTTTAAAAATATTTTCAAAAGGAAAAAAACTCGTCAGGAGTGTCTCGCATTTATAAACTGTCCATTTTCTGTATAAAGAATTGTTTCTTGATTACACAGGTAAAAGAAACTTTCAATGAATTGGAAAAGATATTGTCCTTTCAGATATTTATTATAGAGCAGTTCTAGAATTGATCTTTCCTAGCAGCTTCAGAATAAAATCGTTTTATTTCGCGAAATCATTGTTCAAGGGCATTCTTAAATTTGGTAACAAATGTGTTTTCTACCATAAAGGCATAATTACTTGAGCAAAAAAGGTTTTAACATCATGAGACCAATCATTTAATCCATTATGCAGCAGATAAAAACAACCATTTTAGAACCACTGAAATCTACTAAGTTTAACAAAATATTTCTTCTCGGTATCCACTTTAAAATCAAAGTAATCTTACATAAGATGTAAAACGTTCTAAAGTGTCAATAGAAATTTATGTTGTTCAAGTTCTAAATTCAAGAAATAAATTGAAAGAAGCTAAGTTGTATTTTTATTTGTTTTTGTGCGGTGTAAGTTATTCACCCCCAATTGTCTGAATTCGAATGTTACAGCTTTCTTTTTCAAGAGGCATACCCTAAAATCAAGAGTGTTCCACTTTCTTTGAAATCGTGTAAAGGAGAATGATATTGTATGAATATTTACCAGATTTAAAGGTATCTGTCAAAGATTCAAAGTACAAATGATCAAGTTTCCATCGGGCTTGAACTCGCACCGAACGGCACCAACCGCCTAGCAATGTAGAGTAAGAATGCCTTAGACCACATATTTAACTCAATGCATTAATACGTAAAATTACTATTGCACCATTTTTGGGTTCAATGTCACTTATTCCAAATGAACACTTTGTTAGTATTTAAATGCATAAAGGAAAAAAATGAACGTAGTTATGTTCTTTTATGAGTATCCATGCGGTTTCATTTTAAAGCGAACGAGCCAATAAAAAAAACATATTCAATCAAGGATCGGTCATAGGATATGTCCCGTTAAGCAGCGAAAAAACTATTTTATCTAAAATACCTTCAGTTATAAGAAGTATAAGTCTATTATCATTTCATCTTGTAAAAAGACCTTTTATTTCAATGCCTATTTAAATAAACAAGACGATCAAATTACCTCGTTTTTTTAAGACATAACATTGGTGAGTTTAGATAATTTATTGTCTCAAACTGATTTCTTTGAATCATAGATATTATATATTCATGCAATATTCCTGAAAAATATACTAGTACATTGATTAATCAAAATTACAGGTTAAAGAGAAATACTTTGAATTTTGTTGGAAAATATGATCTTGGAAATAATGCCAAATTGTCACATAAAAATCATTATGAGACTATAAGAAAATGAGAATAGCAACGAAAATGGGCCAATGAATAAATTTGCAACCAATAAATATTTTTTTTTAAAAAGTAAGAAAATAAAACTTTGTTTCTATTTATGTTTCGATCTCGTCTGCTATGCTTTTTTCAGGACTCTCCTGTAAACAAAGCTACTGTTACGTAGATGCGTGTTGTGCGTTATCAGCGCTCTGTTCATCTACAACATACGTTGCATATAGTATCAGTAACCTTTCCTTTAAGCTTTTCAAATAGATTGATACACAGACGCTTTCAGATTTTGACTTCATAGTTTCCTTACATTTACATTCTGATACACAATGGATCTACTCTACAACAGAAGAAATGTCTCAAGACACACAAATATACGATATACATTTTTAGGAAATAAAATAATATATATATATATATATATATATATATATATATATATATATATATATATTTATATATATATATATATATAGTGTTCTCATCTTGGATGGCTCAGACGGATTTTTTTTTTTGAACGACCAAATGAATCAATTCAGTAGATTAAGAACGATTGTACATTTAAATTTATTAACCTTTATTAAGTTTCCCATCTATTTTCATCAGGCTATTTTTAAGTAGACAGTATTCATTCTTAGTAGCTATTATGATTCTGATTCATTTTTAAGAAACAACTCGTAAAGAATAGCGTCTAGTTTAAAAGTCTCGAATGTCTCCATTATGTCATAAATATGATACTTTCTTTTCATTCAAGATACGTTCAGAGCAAGAAATCAATAGATTATACCTTAAAAAAACTAATGGAATTGCAATCAAAGTGGCGTTTTTAAACAGGACAAAAAATAACCATTTGTCTCAATGTCTCTATTGTCTCCTGAAGTGTAACATAATCAAGGGCATCTCTAATACGGCAAGCAACGGCTCAAGTTCTGCCTTTTTCGCTTCTATCTGTTACTAAACTGGTACCATTGCTATAAATATATGGGAAATGCATTAATAAATTATAAGCATCGGCGAATGCAGTATTTTTCCTTTTTTAGCTAAAAAAAGGCTTCGACGAAAAATTCCAAAAAGAAAAAAAAATGAAGACAGATAATTTGCAAAACACGAGAATAAGATCGGTAATAAATTTATCAAATATGTCAAAGTAACGGAATAAAACCCTCGGACAGTGTAAGTAATACATTTATAAGTCAAGTCAACGCAAAATATAATAAATTTAATAATTCTGGTGTAGATCGATACGTAACATTTTATATTCTTTTGCTCTAGCCTTCGTTCTTAATTGCCTATATGTTAAACCCCAACGGCGGGTATAGATAAAATGTCCTAATAAAGCTGTTTTGATACTGCCCTAGAAACGCTTTCTTTACAAGATTACATATTCCTTGGAATTAATCTGATAATGCTTCAGAGGAGCAAGAAAAGTTTAGACGAATCTGTTTGTTGTAGATAAAAGACTAGAAAAAAATATTTCAGTAATTTAATAATTACTATCTTTCTGTCTGTTAAAAATAAATTTAGACATGAAAAATTGTATATTATATTTTTTAGTATACTTACTAATTGTCTGTTAAAACAAAGAAGTAGTTTAGTACTAAATATGTTTTTCTAAAATTTCTCAAACATGATTAACCCAACAATGAGTCTGCTCAGTTCTGACTGTAGTCAATGTAGATTTTACGCTCAGTCTACTATGAACGATAACACAAATAATGTTGTTGCAACCGATGCTGTTACAACGCTTCGCTCTTAAATGTTTGTGTGCATTTGCATGCAACATTGTCGAGTTGATGGGTGGCTTAGAGTTAATTCACTAAGACAATTTGTACTTCTTTTTTCTATGAGAACTTGTTGGGACAAGTGTGAGGTATGTGCACCATAGAATCTGGTTCAAACCCCCAATTGCAAAAATATTTTGCCACTGACCGTTCTAAGGTGGTATTCCTAATTTTCACTAATTATCCCTGGTGTATTTTTTAATTGCTTTTGTTACTCTGCTTTTTGACTGTGTGGGAAGGCTGTGTTTTCTGACTGGTTTTTCCTAATGTGCGTTTTTCACTTTTTAATTAAAGGGACACAACCTACAAGCAACGGATGCATCAATCATAGTTTATTTGCTCATTCGCTGTAAAACGATAAGTAATTGATAATTTAAAGAAGAATATATGTCAAAAATATTTCTAGGCATTAGTCCACGAAGAAAGCGTCCAATGGCTATCTGCCCAAAGACGAAACAACAATTCTCTATATTAAAACAAATAATAACGTTTTCCCTTCATCTGTTGTACTTAAAATTTGTAACTTGACTTTGTGTAATAATTCATGCAATGTCAGTCACATTTACATTGTTTTAAGAAAAACTGAAAATTCGGAATCTTTATACAGAGAGCACTATAACTATTGCAACTATCAGACATTTATTTTTTGATACAATACAATTTGCAAATTGAGCTGAGATATGCTTGACAGTTGTTTCATACATTACTGTATACAGTATTGATTTAATATAGGAAAGAAACATTTGTCATAATAGGCATAGCAATTTATCAAATAAATGATTGTCTGCAAACACGAGTAACAAGTATCTAAAATACAGACTGAGTGCAAAACATCGTACTTTTGTTATCTCGATGAACAGCTGTCATAAAATGGTTATTTTACTAAATAATTAGCAGTCTCCATGGAAACAGTCCATTCTGACAACAGTCTGGTAGCCAGCGTACTTTCCGCAGCAAAAGTAAAGGAATCAGAGACCGATAACAAAATACTATTTTGACAGTTGTGTAGCAGTTAAGGACCCTTTTATAAACTATTCCTGACATTTTTAAGAATACATGTTTCACATGAAAAATCTACCAAATTTGAATAAATAAAATAGCTGTCGTTGTGTTTGCGTAATACCCTTTTTCGTTATTTCTTATTTTCATTCAGTTATTATTTTGATCTTTAATATTAACATATCCGTAGAGTTTTCTTAGTTCATCCACTTTGCATATTTCTTTTATCGTAACTATTTACTAAAATCATTGTTATTTAGAATGTTGTCTTTTTTACAGTTGAATAATTTGAAAAAACGGTGTCACATTTCGCTAGTTACACAACTGACTTTTGGATAAGGGATAAAATCAAGGTCCAATTCTTTAGTAACTAACACTAAACTGAAAACAATAACCGAGTGTTTTACTTGAATTTTGCTGGTTTCTTATAATCTGCATTATCGCAAAAACTTCACACCGAGAAGCACTCATGGGACATCGGTCATACGAGGCGCACACACCGCCAATAAATATTTCAAGTAGATATATTTTTAACATCCCTTAAATCAAACACTGCATTGAATTGTGACCGAATGGCGTCTTTATTAGTCCCGATATAAAGTAAACGATCACTCATTTGTCAAGCTTGTCTTAATGAATTATTAGCAGGGATATCACGTTTTCGTCTATGTCAGAATCTTGGCGCGTTTGGCCGTATTTTATCTCGTGTTTTACTTTATCACTGAATTGAGACTAGAGTCACTGGTTTTGGAAATGAAAATTGGTTGTGGTGAAAACGCATTACAAATTTAATGCAGATTTTTCAAGTGTATTCGTTTACTGTAACGGCGATGATTTACAGATATATTTCCTTGTTCCGATGAAGGTTTTTAATATAACAGAATGGATAGAGTCAATTAGTTTGAAGAGTTAATTTCCTCTTTTTTGAGAATATATTGTATTTCATTTCTTGTACCTTTAAATGAGTCTTAGCAATTTCATGTACTAAATATCAAATACAACACTGTCTTAGTGGCTGTCTTGAAACTCAGATCTAGAAAAAAATATAAGTAATCATTTTCATGGCAATTTGTCCGCCAGACCCTCAATCCAAACATATCTTTAAAACTACAACGTTATACAGTAAGAGTTTACTGACGACTCTAATGTTTGAATAACTAAATATGAAAATATTTTGCACGTACAGTCACAAGTAACTTTAAACACCATATTTTGTTACACTTGTAGTACAATTCTTATTTATATTTACTGCCTTCATTTTGACGATATAAAAAGGACTTCTTAAAATACAATAACAACAATAACAAATCCTTATGATATGAACACAAATTATTTTATTGACAGTTACTTGAAGAAGCTTAGAACTATACATATGACAAAGCTGATTTTGTATAAAAAGTTCCTTTTCTATAGGTTTTTTTTTAACTATTTCAGTTGTGTACTTATTCAAAGTAAGTGATAATACATTGTAAAGTAGATATCGATATATTGTCGTATTCCAGAAAAAATGATATATTTATCCAGGGAATAAAAATAAAATCCCTAACTTTGCTTAAAAGCCACAACCACGCACACACAAATATACAGACACATCTACCACACATTACTGGTTAGTTAGTCATTAGCGAGAGTTTTATTGCAATATCTGCTCCAACTTTTCCAGACACCCTTGTAAATTATTCATTGTGAAAAGAAATGCATGACCTACCATCTTGACATAAATCGCTTTCTCTCCGATTTTGGAACAACTTAGTCTCTATTTTAGGATTTCGCGTTATTTACGCGTCTTTGAGACTTTGACAAAGGTAAAAATGCGTGTTTAATCATGCATGTCGCTGTTCAAATTTAGAAACAACACGAGAACAAATGATGCATTTTATCATTATTTTTAGTGCACTATGCGCATAGATTTAGGTTATCTAAACATTCACTCTTAAAATGTGAAAAGGCGTTTAAAATCAACTAGTAAAAACGAATTGCTTCTGGTAAACATCTATATGGCACAAGAAGTAAATCATACCAAATAAGTATTAATTAATTAAAGTTTTCGATATTATTATTTTAAACATGCCGGATTTGCCCTGAAAAGCATGCATGTTGTGTCAAAATCACAAGACACTGTATAACTTATAATCATTACATATTTTGTCACTATCCATAGTTTTTTATTACTTGTATTAATTTAAAAGAATAGTTCAGAACTGTGCAGTTATTATTAAGGTATACATCATGTTCCTATAAAATAAAACCGCTAATGCCAACAATACATTTAACACTCTCGCGACAAATAAAGCTATTTTGAATGCAATAAAAGTCTTAGAATTTAATTGAAACTATTTGCAAGAGCTCTTTCTCTTGATATTACTTTTAATGATGCCTCGTTTACTGTAGTCTGTATTGATTCATTGTTTTCAAACAATATCACTATGATCTAATTTCAAACCATCACTTCAAAACATAATTATGTCATCGAATAAAGTTCCAGAAAGATATAATGCCTCAAAGGGAGGCAAACATAAGATACATCTGACATGTAAATACACTGCTACTTAGGGATAAATTTATATATTATTATTAAAATTAAAATTATATATACGATGTCTGTCGACCTTTTATATCTACGTAGTCCTTGAGAATTTTCAACTGAAAATCTTGTATCAATCAATTTTTTTTTCATAAAGAATAACATATATTTTAACGAAAGTAAACGTTTGAAAGTGTTTTGAAAGAAAGCGTTAAACGATTTCTTATTTCTAACTGACTGATAAGTTATTTCATTAATCTATTATTTTGCTTGTATTCTCGCTATTTCGCACGACAAGCATGCTTGGTGAATGACAAGCAATATCGAAACTAATTCTTAAGTAATATCAACATTAACGTTAAATCTGGGCTATTTTCTCGTTCTCCTTTCGACAGGCATATCAACAGCGACCATGCTATCATGAAAGAACTGTTCCGTTTCTTTTAAGGGAGCAACCTTTGTCGTCTTCAATTCTCCTAACAA
Source organism: Cyclina sinensis (assembly GCA_012932295.1). Lineage (NCBI taxonomy): Eukaryota > Metazoa > Mollusca > Bivalvia > Venerida > Veneridae > Cyclina > Cyclina sinensis. Next base: position 14,964,547 of record JAAONU010000005.1, read on the forward strand.
CTCATATACACTCAACAAAATAAATTAAGGGTCAAGACTTTGGTTCATAGATTGTTTTAAATGTAAAAATGTTCATGTAAAAGTTAAATTGCGTTTTGCCTTAGACACACCAGTACTTGTGTATATATGTGTTTGTCTACCCGTTCAATTATCCCGTGCAGGTCCGTGCAAACACACCCAGCCCTCAAAATCAGGTAAAAATCAAATGTGTAGAAATAAAGTCAACGTGAGATGAGCAAGTTTCAATTTGAATTTTTAATTCGAATCATCTGTTGCTGACACATGTCGGAGGCTGAGGCAGCCAGAGCAGTCGGTCGTCTGCTGGCTGTGTAAACGCAACGCGAGGTGGCCTATGAGCATGGTTTAAGCCAAAAAGTGTAATTTAACAACTTTGGCAAAAATACCTGGACACAAGCGCCGTCGCCAGACGTCCTCAGAATTGACGCACATGCTCAACATCTGCTCGGGAAGACCGTGCCATCATTGTCCTGGCAAAACGCCATAGGTTTAACTTGGTTGTTGCTCTAAATAGAGACTTCCAAACTGCATCCGGTGTTCAAATCTCGGCACAAACATATCGTAACAGACTCTACGACGCTAATTTTACGTGCTCGCCGTCCTGTGGTACGTTCTCCTTTAACGCCAAGACACCTTGAGGCTCGTCTGAATTTGCCAGAGGATAACGTTAATTGGCAACTCAGGCACATTCGTAATGTACTTTTCCCTGGACTTCCATGATGGACGTCGGCGTGTACGGCGTCAGCGCAATAAGCGCTTCGGCGAGTGGTGCATATCCGAACATGACAAGTTTGGTAGTGGCTATGTTATTGTTTGGGCGGGCATTTCTTCAACATTATATAGAGGCTAGTTTAATCAGGGTTATAGAATTAAAAGATACATAAGTGAAAATATCTAGACTAAGAGATATTTTTAAGTAACTGATCCAAAAAGATTTTGAACATGCTCATTTTATCTGATGCAGTTTGTTGGAAGGCTTGATTAACTAACTCCAGTCGTGAGATTTTTTTCAATAAAAACATTCTCCTTACCGTGATGTGTTGCTTATTTGTCTGTGGTATATTTTGCCTGAGGTACGTGTAAGTGATCGTTGACTAGATGTATGATTTTTTTTCATTATAAATGCATATCCTTTTTTTTTTGGCTTATTCATTCTACATTTTTTTAAACAAAACAATAATGACCAAAGAACAAATAATATGAAGAAGCTCTAAAAACTGTGTCAAAATAAAAAACACAAACACATTGGCTTTGTTTTTTCAATAATCTGTTCACTTTTAGAAGTCATAAAAATAGATCTTTTACATTTAATTATCTAATTAAAATATGTATCTGCATGGAGGCTTCTTAACTAAAAATCATTCAGACATGTTAATTGGAACAAGCTTAATTACATAATGTTTTCACAAGTGTAACTGATCAAAAGTAATACAATCAATTTGTAAGATCACTTGCCATAAAATGTTGCTATTTGTCTTAACTTTATCATTGATTGGGTCATAAAAAAGCTAATTGCTTTGTTTTGCCAGCTATGCAGAATATACAAGGGTCCCTTTTGGGCAGGTTAATTTGCATAAATCCCACAGTATAAGGCGTGATTTATTGATCTTTGACATTTCATTGGATATTAAATTATAAGCAGACACAAATTCCTACTTGATGGACATGCCATATTATTATTTTTCAAACAATATCCCAGCGTCAAAGTACACTGTAGTGTGAATTTCCATACCAGTGAAACAAATGTTAACACATTAGATCACCTTAATAATTTGCTTCAATTTTAATACACTTAAATGAAAAAGAATTTGTTTATGACGTTACAAACATCAAGTGAGGAGGTTTTATCCAGCATCTTAAAACGTGGAGGAGATAGTTTTATATAGAACCACAACATGGAAGAAATTGGAATATTTATTAATATTTATTAAGGTAAAATTACAACCCGTTCTCCCGGGACAAAGTTTGAATTTACTTATAAAAATCGAGAAGTGATCACATTATTTTATTTAATTTACAATTTATAGCATGTTATTTTTTTAAGTGTGCTTTTATCGTGTTTCTTGCACTTGTGGATTAGTGTTATTTTTTTCATTTAAAAACGGATGTGTTATGAGCGGTGTAATTCTGCACTACTGCCTGGTACAGTAGGGATAAATCTACGTCACAACCAAAAATTTCGGCGGAAATTACCGATGTCGAAACGGAAACAGCCGATCATCAAAAACACGTTTTTTCTTATCAAAAGCAATATTTTCATAATTTCGCAGTTAAACCATTTAAATCAGTACATTTTGATTATTTTGAACAGACAAAGTTGCTATAGTCGTGTCACATGACCTTTAAGCATTGCTGTCACAAGTCATTGACCTTTAATTCATTTTGTTGAGTGTATATACTTTACGATCGAAAGGTTTTAGTCTGGCTGATGGTTAATTCAGCTATAACGACACTTTTTATAACAAGAGGGTCCATGGGACCCTGGGTCGCTCACCTGCCAACAACTGCTCAATGGTTGCAAGAATCAGTGGATGCAAATACAATTGCCAATTGACTAAAAGGGTGCAGGCAATTATGACCATGGAGTCATCTTTGGTAGAGTTTCACTAGATGTCGTGCGTCATCAGGATTGTTAAAGCACAACGTGGGCTATAATGGACTGAGCCTCATAAAAAATATATCAGGCACATATACACATGATACCTAACATGTTTAAAGTTTCAAAGCAGTATCTTGAAAAATGTAGAAGTTTGTGCCGCAATATTTTTTTTAAAATCCTGCCGTTATACAAAAAACTAGGTTGCTGTGAACTGAATGTTGGAACACCGTTCCAAACAGGGATTATGTACATGACACATGTTCATTCTATTGCCAATTCTACTAATTATTTTAAAATCCAACCATAGATGCAAAAAATATATGGGCAAGACACAAACTATCAGCAGTAAGGCCTATATAGCAGAACTTACTAAGTTCAGAGGGTTGCTGTGACATGGATCTTGGAGGGAGGAACATGGGTTTCGAGTGTAACACATACTTATTTTAATTTTTGGTTGTAAGGGTTGCAGAGACTTTCGGTCTTTAAGTAATGTTATTTATAATACTAGAACTTTTATTAAAATACAATGTACACAATTATAAAGAAAAAGATTCATAACGGAAAAAAATGTGTAAATGCAATCTTTAATAAAATAGAACAATATTAGCCCTTCAAAATTATTTTTCCCTGACTTTTCACTAACTTTTCTGGATTTTTATTTTCCACTGACCAATTTTCAATATTACCTGACAATTCCCTGACCTTGAAAAAAAATCAAATTTCCCTGACTTTTCAAGTCCCCTGGCAACCCTGCAAGATCTTATATTAACTCAAGTATTGTACAAGTCTGATTAAATTCAAATCAAAAATGAAGCTGCTATTGTGCAGACAAGGTCTAAATACTTAATTTTGGCACTTTCAGGGGCCATAACCCTGGAACCAATAATGCAATAAGGCAATTTGAAGAAAGGAACCAAGATCTTATGGTAATGAAAGTGAAGATCAGACCAAAATTAAGACCACTAGAGTGCAGAAAAGCTTTTCTCATAACTTGACCTAGTGACCTAAATTTCTAAGTCACATGACCCAGTTTCAAACTTGACATAGATATCATCGAGATAAACATTCTGACAAAGCTTGAAGACGATCGGAGCAAAATTAAGAACACTACAGTGCGGACAAGCTTTTTCTATATTTTGACCAAGTGACCCAGTTTTCAAGGTCACATGACCCACTTATGAACTTGACCTAGATATCATTGAGAAAAACAATCTGACCAAGTTTGAAGAAGCTCTGACCAACATTAAGACTGCTAGAGTGCAGACAAGCTTTTTCTATAATTTGACCTTGTGACCTAGTTTTGAAGGTCACATGACCCAGTTTCGAACTTAATCTAGATATCATTGGGATTAACATTTTGACCAAGTTTGAAGAAGATCAGACCAAAATTAAGACCGCTAGAGTGCAGAGAAGCTTTTTCCATAATTTGACCTAGTGACCTAGTTTTAAGGGTGACATGACCCAGTTATGAACTTGACCTAGATATCATTGAGATAAACATTCTGACCAAGTTTGAAGAAGCTCGGACCAAAATTAAGACTGCTAGAGTGCAGACAAGCTTTTTCTATAATGTGACTTTGTGACCTAGTTTTGAAGGTCACGTGACCCAGTTTCGAACTTTATCTATATATCATTGAGATTAACATTTTGACCAAGTTTGAAGAAGATCAGACCAAAATTAAGACCGCTAGAGTGCGGACAAGCTTTTTCTATAATTTGACCAAGTAACCTAGTTTTAAGGGTGAGATGACCCAGTTATGAACTCGACCTAGATATCATTGAGATAAATATTCTGACCAAGTTTGCAGAAGATCGCACCAAAATTAAGACTGTAAGAGCGCGGACAAGCTTTTTGTATAATTTGACCTTGTGACCTAGTTTTAAGGGTGAGATGATCCAGTTATGAACTTGACCTAGATATCATTGAGATAAACATTCTGACCAAGTTTGAAGAAGATCGGACCAAAATTAAGACCGCTAGAGTGCGGACAAGCTTTTTCTATAATTTGACCAAGTGACCTAGTTTTAAGGGTGAGATGACCCAGTTATGAACTTGACCTAGATATCATTGCCATTAACATTCTGACCATGTTTAAAGAAGATCGCACCAAAATTAAGACTGCTAGAGTGCGGACAACAATTGTGAACGGACGACGGACGGACGGACGGACGGACGACGGACGACGGACGAAAGGCGATCACAAAAGCTCACCCTGTCACTATGTGACAGGTGAGCTAATAATATATACATGTAGTTTGCTTATATATATATATATATATATATATATATATATATATATATATATATATATATATATATATATATATATATATATAATTATATTATTATTATATATATATGCAATATTACAAAAACAACACAATGTACAATTTATGTTAAATGAACTTACAAAACAAGAATTTCATTAGTCTTGAACAGAACATATAAAAAGCATATGTAGATGGCAGGGCTGAAATCATTCTTACTACAATAATCATTTATTTTACTTCTATCAAAGCGCAAAGATTTCGAATCAATATTGAATCAGTATGTCACATTAGTAAACATTGTGATATAAATAACTCAAAGCATGATGTGATGAAATCTCATTATAAATCTCATTATATGTGGCACAAAAGGCATAACAATATTAAAAAAAAAACAGGAAACGGTTTTGATCTGACAATGAAATTATTCCTTACAAAAAACACATTGAATATTTATGTTCATGTATCCCAAAAGACACATTTTGGTTTCATTTTGGACAAATATTCTAGAACTGTTTCACGTCCGATATCATAATAAAGCGAGATTTTATTTCCTTCGATCGTTAAACGGACCATCAAGAAACATTGTAACATTTTACTACTCCTTTAAAATTTCATGTTTTCAGTATTTGAAAATGAAGAAATGTACGGAAACAAATCAGTCTTAGCCTTAAAAAATCTAATATCAATTTAAAAGTCAATAAGATACTTTCAAATTAAAATTTACCTAGAGTATACATTTAAAAGTTTACTTTTTGTGTAGAAACTGTTACAAACTTTAACTGAAGCATAACATTTTTAGTTTCCCGAGTAAGACCGGTTATGTTTTATATGCAGAATTCTCGGTAATTTAGTAGCAGGTAAAACTAAGGTTGATATTGAACGGTTAATTACTGCAGTTCTGGAAAGTGTCAGGGGTTGGCTAGAAGTTCTCCCTACTTCTGAAAATAACTGAAAATATTCTGTTTGGTTTATAAACCAGGTTAAAGAAGAAATCAACTCTTGATACAATGCTAAAGGATCTGAAATGAAACACACTGATTCTGTTAAGTGCAATATTGAATAAGTCCTTGAATACTGAGTATTTGGTAATTTCATTTAATATACGTAAAGCTAAAGCAAATCTGGAATTTTTACATGCAAATAAGATACCTTTTTATTTCATTTTTTATCAATAAACTTATAGCTTATAGTAATGTCGTTCATCAAATGTCATTTTGATTATGCCTGCATTGTTTGTTATTTTGGAAGGTCTCAGAAACTTTAGAACAGGCTTCAGGTTACCCATAATACCCATAATAGAAATAATTAATTTGTGCTAAACCTTGAACACAGAATTCACATATATCCAGTACAATTCTTAAAGTTACCTACTGAAAAAAGAGTGAAACAGATAACTCCTAATCACATGTATAAAGTTATGCAGGTTCTGTCTGTTCAGACATAACACTAGTTTTAGCAAAAGATGATGTTTTAGTATCCCTAGGATAAGGATTTTTTTAAAGTGTTTCTCAAATAATGGTCCCTCACCCTTGAATAGTTAAAGGGATACACAGGCAAATGAATGCCAAAAAATTAAAACTGATTTTATTTGCTCAAATCACGTTCAATATGAAAAACTTTAAATTCCCATTATGTTTGTCCATATAAATAAAGTGAAATGCGGGCTTTAACGCAAATATTTGAACATTCTTTAACTGAAAGTAAAACCCGAACGGTTATTTTAAATAGATCACATGACAAAAACAGCCAATCGTCGTTTCTCTTGGGTTGCTTTTTGCTGTAGAATAGTGACAGGTACTTAAACCGTCCAATCATTCACTGCAAAATTTAGCGCGAAATCTAAATTTTCTATTTTGGCCCACGTGGGTCAGGTTAGGAAACCACCCGGTTTTTCATTTAAATAAAGGAAATCTTTGTTACTGGGACTGATCATTGTATTTATTTCGAGCACATTCATAGTATATTTATTGAAGAAACGTGAAAGAAAGCACAAAACTTTTGCCTGTATATCCCTTTAACATCATAACTCCAGTGATATACATAAATTTAAAGCCGCTATTAAGACACATGTTTTAGCTTGTTTGAGATATTATAGAGAATAATGCGATATATTTTTATTGTAATAAGTTAATTAATAACTACCCTTGAAGATACAGTAAATCTAATATGAATTCAGTTTCGCACAGTAAGCTTTTAATATTTTTAACATGATAGTCTTTTATACCCTGCGACTACTGTCTGAATTAAAATAAACAGGGTTTGTCTTACTAGGACTTGCCACAAGGAAAGAAACCGGTCCAAATTGTGTTACCCTAAGTAACGACAACACGTCCTGGTGTATTTTCATTTATATATTTTATAGCCTAACATATTTTTAGTGTCAGCCATGTTCTATCGTCGTTCCGCTTAAGAACTTCGCGGCTTCTTGAGGTGCAGCTTTGCATGTAATAGAACTGTGTACAGTATTCTGTAGATTTCATTACGTACATATCTATTTGTTGAGCATTGAAGACAATCGATAAAATATCGTTGAAATGCATTCTTACTATTACGTACTAACTTTCATTAAAATAGATTATTGCTTAATTAAATCATTAATTCACTGTTACATTCTAATATGTCAATGTAACTAAAAATCATTCAATGTACAAAGCATTAAAAACCCCAAATAAAACAACAACAACAACAACAGAATTTCCCTATCGTTAAAACGGGTATGCGAGTAAATTTAGTTTTGTTTGTAGTGTTGCTGTTCATTTAAGCTCAGTCTTACCGAGCTGTCACACAAATTCCGGTGTTTCACTCTGTGTTGTTGTAGCGCACCACAATTAATTAGAATGTCCGTGATATTGACACTACATAATATTCTAACTGACTTTTGACAGTACAGACATTTGTTATTTTTGGAAACACATTCAATTTGCAAATAGAGCTGAGATATTTTGACAGTTATGTCATAGGTTATCGTATCGAGACGAAACACTTGTTAAGATAACAAGTAAAGTCAATTTATCACACAAATGATTGTCTGAACACATGAGTCATAATATTCAATAACTAAAATGAAGTGAAAAAATCATATATCGTTCTTTCGTAATAAAAATATCAAGACGTATTTCTGACGAATTTGTATAAATGAGAAGCACTTCCTGAAGAAACATACAATACTGAATTTGATATTTGGTACCAGAACACTGTTAGGAATACGTTTCGTCTTCAAACTGTTCTTCAATTTTCGTTATTTCATATGTTCGCCTTTTTGTTTCCATTTTTTGTTTGTTTCTTTATTTCTTATTTTAATGAAATACAAAATTGTCAAGCGTTTCATTGTAAACTAAATACACTATAAGCCGGGTCCCTTTGGGCCAGTCTCGCACTGTCAACTTTTTCAGCTGAAATCACATTTCTTAAAATAAAAACTTTTAGACAATTTTATTGTTCATTTTTCGAAGTCAGTTTTCGGCCCATTTATTAATGTATTGTTATTGTTAATGTATTATCAATAGACTTGGACAACATTTACATCAAGCTTTTGACGCTTTCTCTTTTTATTTTTGATGATGAAGAATATACTTCCGGTAAAAGAAAAGCAAGTGTTATTCTGTTAAATGGTTCTAGATATTGTAAGTTGAAATAAGTTGATCCTTTTGTCTATAAAAATAATGTCATTTTTGTGTCGCTTTTCATGGATACCTTTTTATCTGTAATGCGCATTTATTTGTCATCATCTTAGAGCACGTGGACTCAGCCATCAAAATACATCTATTTTTTAACTTAATAATGTTGCTCAATAATGTAATAAATGTGACGTAATCAACAATCCGGTCAAAAGACGTCATCGAGAAAACGAGATCAAAGTGTGACGTTCTAAACTAATGCACGATTTCTGCAAAACATATTGATTCCCGCCCTCTGTGAATTACTATAAAATGCTGTCAGATACCGTTAGTATTATCTCAAATTATGTCATCAAGATTCTTTTGTAAATCACGAGTAAAAAAGATCTATCAAATTATCATGCACAGTGCTCGAAAGTTTGCAAACTTGTTTGAATCCAGAAGAATCCAACTATTGTCACCAAATTCTTTGATAAACCATTCAATTTTTACTTATCTTAGTCTGAGGTCAATTGCCTCCGATGATTTTGTTATTTCTTTTCTGTTTTATCAATGTAAAAAAGGCGTAACCTAAATGTTTTTGTGAGACATTGCAGAAGGTGATATAGAAAACTATATAAAGCACCAAATGGCTAAACTTGAGACGACAGTATGCAAACATCGTCCAAAATCGGCGCGATAATGAACAGAAACCGTAAGTTCGGAACATACTAGGTTTCTTCACATTGAACAAAATGTTCAAGATATATATCAAGTCTCATATTGATTTTACAAACACATATGTATTATCTCTTCCTGACACGGTTCGATAAATCTAAATGACTGATGACAAAACTAGTTTGCTTATCAGTTGAAGACTATGGGAGAAATAAATCTTGAAAATGAAGTTAAAGTCTTCTATAACATCAAGCTGTGAGACTGTAAGAAAATTACAGCGCAGTAGAAAATGAACCACTTAATCATTTTGCAGACATAACCAATGAAGAAACCCTACCCTGGCTTAATCATTACGATTGTACTAAGTTTTCATTATTGTCTGCTTTGACTGTATGTTAGTGCCGTTTTGTTCACAACGCTGGTTTCAATACAATGCAAGGACAGTGCTATTAATATAATGGGTTTTAGTTGCCATAATATTAAATGACGAAACAGTATCGTTACTTTAATAAATGTTATACACTTTTTTTAACAGACATATATACAATACACACTTCAAACAATCATTTAAGCACTTTTTTCTTCTAAAGCGATATTGGTTTTGTTTTTCAAAAGAAAGGATAGTACAATAAAACTATTGCTGAAAATGATTTATTACACCCTACTACCCCAAGTAGTAGCCAGGAGCTCCAGTTACTTTCTGCGAACAGATTTCTGCTCGATAATGTAACTTTACACATAAATTGTAATGGGATAATATATGCAATGCTTTCAAAAGTAAGAAAATAACAGATTTGTTTCTACGCTTTATTTTCCCATTCACTAAAACAGGCTAACTTGTCTTCAGATAACACTGTCATTACAGTACAAATTTAAAATAGTTTTCTCTTTTCCACACGAAACAAAAGTCACCAACAATAAGCATTTCAAACGTACCACTTCAATGTACAAGATATCAATAATTTTCATTCGGAATTTTCGTCTCGCTTTCTCGCTGATTTATTACGTACTAGATTTTTTTCGAGGCACACTGAAAAAACTTGATAGCCCCGTACATGTAATCTTCGTAAAGTTATAAGACCATTTTTGTAAAGCAAGAAGTTTTTCATTTTCAGACACAGTGGTAAATCAATCTTAATTCCATAAGTTTTTTATGTTTCCACCCTACTGTCTACTTCAGTGTATCGTAGATGTAGTCAGACGTCTGTTACTTTCTTCCAAAAGACTAAGAGGGAACTGGTATAGAGATGTCACAAGATCTATAGCTAATTAATTCTCTGTATCTTCAAACAATATCAATCGTACATTGACGATCATAGAGGTTTGACACAGAACGGTAATTGACGGTTGAATAAAATGATATATAAAACTAATGTCTCCTGTGTAAGAATGTAATGACTTTTGACATGTTGAAAGTACCTTTTAAACAATTTATCTTCGACCGAACGCCGTATCCTAATATATGTCATGGAGTAATGTTAAAGATTTTGTTTTGCAGACAGATGATTTGTAAACGAAAAGCAAAAATAAATATATGGAATTGTAGAATTTTAACTTCAGAACAATTCATTTCATATCTTAAATATAACGAAAGATTTAATGTCTTAATTGTACAATTACATGTCAATTACTGCAGAATAAGTGCCGGTTGTATAAATACGGGTTTGGTCCTGCCCTTGTAAAGCTGTTTCTAAGTTATATGTTTCACAAGTGAATAAGATTATAAGAAATAGTAGCTCAGGTCTACAACCCTTGGTCAGTTTGTCTCCAAACAGAAACATTTATTATATTTTTATTCTAATAAAACAAAGCAATGATTCAAAGTTATCTATATCCCTCATGGAAAGACACCAACACGACCCGTCTTTAATTTCGACAGCTAGAGGAATATAAGTATTATAATGCCAAACATGTAAGCAAAATATACATTTATTTCGTCATTTGAGAGAATTACTTTGTACATTCTACTACATATGACAGTGAAGTTGAAAGTATCTAGGAAGAACATATTATTCCAATTCATGCATCGAACTCTTACGACTTTGCATTGCATCAATATAGTTTATACCCTTATGGAACGTCTAACGTAAAAAAATATTATTTTTATGCCACAGTTGCCACACAGAAACATATGTCTTGCCCTCCACACTCCCAATACCCCTGCGTTACCGTTGCATGTTATTGCGATTTGACCGGGTTAGAATTGAAGGAAACAAAAGCATATTTGCTAAACCCAAGTTGCATAACTGCACATGCTTACAAAACTGAATGCAAACTCTCACGATTCTACCTGAAATCCTTATGAAGATACTTGTGAAACAAGAGTTGTGACAAATGTGCACATTTTGGCCAATTTGACAGGTTTCGGAGGTAGATGTGTTGTAGGTGCATAGTAGGTACAACCCAAACCCATTCCCAAAAATATTAAGAAATGACCAAAACAATTGGGGCTAATACCCTTGTAGATCGAGGGTGTTGTAGGTATTCCCATGCTCACAAATATATAATTTAAAAAATGAAAAAAAATGTTACCAGTGTTGGGAGGGTGTGTTGTGTAGGTTCCATCAGCCAAGCCAAGATAAGTAAATAAATAAAATGGATAGGGGCTACTCCCAATACCAATCAATAAAACAAGAAAAAGAACAGGAATTTGGGAGCCTGTGGAATACTGCTACCTTTAGGGGATATCTACTACTTTTCAATTAAAGAAAAAGAAAGAAAAAGATAAATGAAATACAATGGTAATACAGGGGCTGAGGGGGGGGGGGGGAGGGAATTGGTACACCGATTGACTTGGAAGGTATCCTTAGCTTGAGGGTGTCTACTACCCTCTAATATAATAAAGTTAAAAAAAATAAGGAAAATAAACTCTTTAGAAAATAATTTGTATGTGGGGGATAAGGGATTTCTTTAACTATAAGGTTGGTCATCAGAAGATTTGGTATCCCAACCCCCATTCAATAATAAATGAATTAAAATAGATCCGCAGTAAGGTTGGAGGTAAGGAGATTTGGCACCCCAAGCCCAATAAATAAAACAAAATGAATTAAAATAGATCCTCTGTAAGGTTGAAGGTAAGGAGATTTGGCACCCCAAGCCCAATCAATAAGGATAACTAGGATAACTCAAACACAAGAACTTAATATCCGCTATCACTTGGTTTCCTATAAACAAAACCACAGATGTACAACGGAATGTGCTGATAAACATCCCTCTAAAGACTGGCTCAAACAATTTCTGAGATGAGCGCGACAATAATTTGTAAAAATAATTTCATAATATCAGTTTAAACAAGGCAGTCCGAAGGTTAGCTATATTTCCTGCCGCAGTAGAACATTGGAATGGATAACAAGTGTGAAGAGAGAAGGTTAGACCTCCCAACATGACATAGGTTAAGGATTTCTGCGGAAAATGGGCAGCTACATTTGGACCTAACATTTGCAGCATTTTAAAAGTTATGGAGCGGACACGAAATGTAGACATTTTTATAAATGGCCTTGACCTTGGGGGTAGTAGTCTCGTAATGGTGATCATTTGTGACAAGTTATTTTTAAAACTTTCCAGCAGTTTAATAGTAACGGAGCGGACACGGACTTTTGGGGACTTTTTTAAATATGACCTTTAAGCGTGACCTTGACCCTGCGAGTAGTCACCCTGTTTGTCGCTCTGCACATCATATCATACTGGTGATCATTTGTGCCAAGTTATATTAAAAACTTTCAAGCAGTTTAATAGTTAAGGAGCGGATACAAAATGTGGACTTTTTTATATATGACCTTTAAGTGTGACCTTGACCTTGGGGAAGCAACCTGGTTGTTGTGCTCTGCACATCGTCTCATAATGATGATCATTTGTGACAAGTTTGTAGCCATTCCTATAATCCCCTCCCTGCTACGCGGCAGGGGATTAAAAACGGGAATATCTAGTCACAACAATGAACAACACTTCAAAGATGAAAGTAATAGTTAAAGTTCAATTAAATGTATATAATAAGAAATTGTTAGGCATATCTTTTTTTAGAAAGTATCTACTTTCAAAAACGAGAGTTTGCATCACTGATTACTAGTATTATGCCGTTAGAACCAAGCACGTCTTATCATAGCACAGTACTTTACATCGTAACCATATTCACGTCACTAATCCTACCATGCTAAATAACTAAAATGAACTAGTCAATCTTCAATTTGGACAAATCCGTTCAATGTTTATGTGGTTTTCTTTTTGAAAAAATTATGACTGAAAGGTGAATAGTGCAGACTATGATCAGACTGCACTGGTCGCAAAGGCAGAGTCAAATTGCTGCTAGCAGGGTTAGGGTTGAAAGCAAATGTTTTAAAAATCAACAGTAACGACACCCGAAAACAGGAACGGATACATGTGTTTTTGGTACGGCATATGGCATTAAACCTAGGGGAAATATGTCCGTTTTGTCTTTTTGATGGGATGTTATTCAAGGTCCAATTTATCAAAGGCATATACGGAGCTTGGAGCATTAAGCTGGAGTGTCTCTAAAAAGGATGGTTTCATGTATACTGCATACTTCCCAAACATTACAAATCACAATTACAAATCAAATTACAATTTCACTTCACAGAAGTGGGGGTATGTCACAGATGAAACAAATACCGATGATAAAAACATCAACTAGAAGACTATCTCTCCCTATATCAAAATTATGCTACGACCTAACGGCGTCTTTATTTAATAAACGATCATTCATTTGTCATGCTTGTCTTAATGAATTGTTAGCAGGGATAACAATTTTGGATAGCGTTAGACTCTTGGCGCTAGTGGATGTAATCTCGGACATTTATGCCTGTCATTTATCACAGAACTGAAATTATTTATTCTGTTTAAAAATAAATATCTTCCCGGTTGCCTTAAAAAACTACGCTGTTTTGTCAAAGCTGTGAAAAGAACCTTATGAGTTAAGGTTAAACGTTTAGTTGCTTTTTTCTAGTTCTGACTTAAACAGTAAAGCTTGATTCACAAATAAAATGTATCTAGAAATAATAATAAAAAATATGTAAACACTGAATTATGAACTATCATGAGTTTCAAAGAAGTCATTATATCTGCATGTAGTAAAATTGTATACTCAGGCAAATTCGATTTCAACTCGAGTTACCATATAATGTAGTCATTAGCAGTAGTTCTACTGCAGTATCTGTCCACATTTTTTCTGACGCTCTTGTTAACTATTTATTGAGAGGAAAATGCTACCATGCAATCTTGACGAATATTTCTATATTTGGAAATAAGATTTGGGATTCCGCGTAATGAACTTTTAGTTTGCTTCTTAGAGTCTTTGACAAAAATAGCAAGATGAACATTTCTCTTCTTACCTATCTATCGATCAAATTTGTTGAAGAAAAAAGAAACAAAACAAATCAAATAATGCCTACATGTTTTAATGAAGTAAAGGCGAAAAGGTCGTTTATCAATAATATTTACAATTGTTAAAGCGAAGAACAAAAAAAGCAAACTAAATGACATTTTTCTACAAATCCAGTCTGTGATTAGTCAATGTTGCCTTTACGACTCGTATGACGTCATTATTTATGTATGTAATCTTAAGTTCGTGAAAATATGTGTGAAAGTAAATTTTGTTTATGTCTAACAACTCAAAGTAACACCGCTCCTCAGAATTGTGCGTCACAGTTTGAAGTTCTCTGAACGGGATACTTTTTTGGAAAACTATAATCAACCTGAGAAAATCAGTCATGAAATCTTATTCATATTCAATTTGGATGCACAGAAAAAAATATATGTAATAATCGTGGTTTCTTTCCTTTTGGAATGTAAATGGAATAGGCGGCTTCACATTTTCTACAGTAAATGTTTTAATGTAATCGGCGCCCAAAGATTTAGAATTGATATTGAATCAATATGTCACATTTGTTAATATTGTCAAATAAATTATTCAAAGCATAGTGTGATAAAATGTCATTGTATTTGGCACAAACCACATAAAAGTATGCGAAAATACCCCATGACATGCATTGTGATTTGACAATAAAATTATCTATAAGAATCTACACATTAGACGGTCATAATCATGTATCCCAAGAGACACATTTAAGTTTTTTTATTGAACACGCGTTAAAAATCTATTCCACCTCAAGTATTATCATTAAGCAAATTTTATATGTTTTTTTTATATGTTTTTTAAGTTAACTAAAACAATTAGTGGTATGGCAAATTTAGTGTACACCGTTTGTCTATTTGATCATATTGCAATTCACTGAATCAGATCAGGCAAGTGAAAAGCACCAGACTTCGACATGTAATTAGGTTAGTTTCTTTACTTTTTTTCAAATACTATGTAATTACTCATTCTTAACCTTTTAACCTGAGCATTACGCTTTCAGTTTGTCTAGCCAGAATTATTTCGTAAGCAGAGCTATAATACATCATGAAATCAATTTTTTCTTGATCATATCACATTTTCAGTTACTTTGGATCAAATGGCAACATCAGTGACCACTTTAATCAAATTTCAATTTAATTTTGGCATCTAGAAACTTATATTAACTGAAATTTATGAATACATTTTGAACTGAGATCAAAGAAAGCCCATTCTATTTATAAAACCTACATTTCAATCAACTCTTCTAAGAAACGAGGACTACAATAAATAGCCGCGTCATACCTTTCTGGTGTCGAAGTCAGCGATTTAAACGTCAAGTCAGAAATCCCTGAAAATGATCATGATTTAATGTTCTAGTAATAAAAAAGGTATGCGAATAAATCCGATTTAGGCAAAATTGCCCGAAATCTTCGAAACATGTTTGGCATCCTTACCAAATTTCAGATAATGTTTCTTGGAGCATTTGCATTCCATTAGAGAAAATTACGAGCAAATTTCTGATGAATATCTTTATATTAATGAAGATCAATCCAGGCACACTATGTCGAATGCATTGTTACTTCCATGTTTTTTATTTGTTTTTGTTGCTCACATTGCCTTTAATTCCATTACTTTGCATGTCCAGTTGTAAAGCATTAAAGGTTCTTCTTGATATATATTTTTGCACTGCGTATGGTCAAGTCATACGAAATCTGATTTTTAGCTGATGTTTTTTACAGCAAAAACCAAAAATCGTATAGATTTAACGTAACGACTATGCTCCAGTATGCTCACGTAAACTCGAATGTGAATATAGATTTAATATGCAATTTGCGTTAACCTAAAATGCAAGAGAGTTAACTTGCTTTTTTTTTCAACCAGCGATATAATTAAAGTGTCACTATGTCCTGATAAATAAAAAAGATAGAAATCTGTTCTATTTGATCGGAAATGAACCCGACGGTTGCGAAAAAAATGTTGTCCATTTTCACAAACATTTGTAGCAGTAATTCGCTTTCCATTTTTGCAATATCATTGAAAAAAAATACTTTCACGTGAATTTCTAGTAATTTATTTTTTATACTCCCGCGCATGCGTGTAACGGTAAATTAACTTTTTTAAAACCTGGCGCGTTGTGCTTCACCCAATTAGCCCAGGATCAAAAATATATCCATCGGAAAAAAAAAATGAAAAACAGAATTGTATAAAGGTCCCTAAAGATCTTTCGCGTTTTGTCGCAAATCTGGAACCGTTGGAATTTTGATAATGGACAGCTTAATTAGTCCGTCGTTTTTGTTTACAATGAAGCTGGATCGAGAGCACTTGTCCAAGTCACGTGATAATTAAGGTGTAACTGAGCTATTTGTTCATGTATTTTCGTTTAAAAAATATTTTTAAAAGGAAAACAGAACTCGTCATTGATAAACTGTTCGTTTTCAGTAGTAAGAATTGTTTCTTGATTATACAGGTGTAAATTAAATAAATGCGAACGGTATTGTTCCTTTCAGAATTTTATTAAAGAGCAGTTTTAGAACTGATTTTTCCTATGCTTCAGAATAAAATCACCTTATATGGCGAAATCATTGCTCCAGGGCATTCATAAAATAAGTAACAAATGTGTTTTCTGTCCTAAAGGCATAATGCCTTGTGCAACAAAGGTTTGAACCTCAAGAGACCAATCATTTAATCCACTATTCTGCAAATATGGATAAAAAGCCTTTTCAATGTAACCTTCTGTTCCATTTGGGAGTAAGACCCACTGAAACCTACTAACGAAATATTTCTTCTTCGTATCCACATTAAAATCAAAGTAATCTTACATAAGATTACTATTTTAAAAGTCAATAAAAATGTTTGTGATTAAAGTCCTAAATTCAAGAAATAAATTGAAAGAAGCTTAATTGTATTTTGTATTTGTTTTTTGTGTTTTTTCACCTCCAATTGTCTGAATTCAAATGTTACAACTGTCTTTGTCAAGAGGCATACCCTAAAATCAAAAGTATTCCTCTTTTCATATATCGTGTAAATGATATTTGATAAATATTAACCAGATTAAAGGTATCTGTCAAATATTGTTGGTATAAATAATCCGATTCCCAGTGGTAATCGAACCCGCACCGATCGGCACAAACCGCCTGCCAATGCAGAGTAAATACGCCTAAGATCACTTAGTTAAATCAATGCATTAATACACAGAGTTGCTATTGTACCATTTTTGGGTTCAAAACCACTTATTTCAAATGAACAATTTGTGAGAGTCTAAATGAATAAAGGAAAAAATGAACATAGTTATCAATCAGGCTTCACTTTAAAGCGAACGAGCCAATTAAACATAATTATACAATATACAATAAAGCATCGGTTATAGGATATGTCCCGTTAAGGAGCTAAAAGCTATTTTTAAAATACCTTCAGTTATAAGAAATGTAAGTCTATTATCATTGAATTTTGTAAAAAGACCTACATTTTATCTCAATCTTTTTTTTAAAATAAACAAGACGATCAGATTTCCTAGTTTATAGAAATACCATCAGTGAGTTTAGATAACTTATAGTCTCATACTAATTTCACGGAAGATATTATCTTCACATGCAATATTCCTGAACAATATTACAGTCCATTGATTAATCAAAATTAAAGGTTACAGAGAAATACTTTGAATTGTTGGTGGAAAAAGATGATCTTGGAAATAATGCCAAATAGTCACACAGATATCATTTAAAATTTATGAGCCAATGAATAAGTTTGGAACCAATAAATATTTGAAAAAAGGTAAGAAAATAAAAGTTATTTTCTATATGTTTCGAAATCGTCAGCTTTGCTTTATTAAAGACACTTTTGTAAACAAAGCTATTTTTACGTAGATGCGTGTTATCAGCGTTCTGTTCATCTGCAACATACGTTGCATATAGTAGCAGTTACCTTTTCTCTATGCTTATCATATAGATTGATACAGAGATGCTTTCAGATTTTTAGTTCATAGTTTCCTTACATTTACATTCTGATACACCATGGATCTACTCTACCACGGAAGATATGTCTCAAGACACACAAATATACGATATACATTTTTAGGAAACACAATAGCATATAGAGTGTCTCAACTTTGATGATATTTTTGTTTTGAACGACCAAATGACATTTCTGTAGAAAAACTGCATACTTTGAATTTAAAGAATCTTATGGATAAGTCATATTCAATTCAGTAGACAAAGAACGATTATACATTTTAAAAGTTTTGTAGCTTTAAGAATTCTCGAAATCTATTTTCAGGTATTTTTAAGTAGAAAGTATTCCCCCTTTAGTAATTATTCTGATTCTGATTCATTTTAAGAAACAAATCGTAAAGAATAGCGTCTAGTTTAAAAATCTCAAATGTCTTCATTATGTCGTAAATATGACAATTCCTTTTCATTCATGATATGTTCAGAGCAAACAATCGATAGATTATACCTAAAAAACTGATGGAATTGCAGTTAAAGTGGCGTTTTCAAACAGGACAAAATTAACCATTTGTCACGTTGTCTCTATTGTCGTCTCCTGGAGTATAACATAATTAAGGGCATCTCTAATACGGCAAGTAACGGCTCAAGTTCTTTCTGTTTTGCTTCTTTCTATTATTAAACTAGTACCATTACTATAAATATACGGGAAATCCATTTTATAAATTATAAGTATCAGCGAATGCAGTATTTTTCCTTTAAAGCTAAAAAAGGCTTCGATGAAAAAAGCTTAAAAGAAACAAAATGCAGACAGATAATTTGAAAAACACGAGAATAAATAATTTTGGATCGGCAGGTAATTTATCAATTACTTTGTTGCAACCGATGCTGTTACAACGCTTCGCTCTTTAATGTATGTGTGTATTTACATGCAAGATTTTCGAGTTGATTGGTTGGTTGGAGTTAATTTACCGAGACAATTTGTAATTGTTGGGGCAAGTGTGAGGTTGGTGCACCCTAGGACCTGGTTCAACACCCCCTCCCCCCACCCCTTTGCAAATGTTTTGCCACTGACAGTTCTAAGGTTATACACCCGTGGGTTTTTCACTTTTTTATTAAAGGGACAAAACCTACAAGCAACAGATGCATAATGCATATTTTATTTGCTCATTTGTTGTGAAATGATAAGTTATTTATAATTTAAAGAGGAACATATGTCAAACATATCTTACTTCAGGAATTAGTCCACACAGAAAGCGTCCATTGTCTATCTGCTCAAAGACGATACAACAACTCTCTATATTAAAATAATAATAATTATGTGTTCACTTTTAAATTATCCGTCGTATTTAATATTTTTAACTTGACGTCGGGTAATAATTCATTTAATATCAGTCACATTTACAGTTTTTTAAACAAAACTGCAAATTCTGAATCTTTATCCAGAGAACACTATAACTATTTGACTTAGAGACATTTATTTTTTGATACAATACAATTTGCAAATTGAGCTGAGATATGTTTCACAGTTGTTTCATGGATAACTGTATACGCTATTGATTTAATATAGGAAAGAAACGTTTGTCATAACACTCATAGCAACTCATCAAATAAATGATTGTCTGCAAACACGAGTAACCAATATCTAAAATACAGACTGAGTGCAAAACATCGTACGTTTGTTATTTCGATGAACAGCTGTCATAAAGTGGTTATTTTACTAAATAATTAGCAGTCTCCATGGAAGCAGTCCATTCTTACAACAGTCTGATATCCAGCGTACTTTCCGCAGCAAAGGAAAGGAATCAAGGGCAGATACCACCAGACTATTTTGACAATTGTATAGCATATCGGGACCTTTAGTTTAATATTCTATTCGTGACATTTTTAAGAATATATTACCTGATAAATCTTCCAAATTTGAATAAAACACAATAGCTTTCGTTGTGTTTTCGTAATATCTTTTTATCTTTTCGTCATTTCATATTTTCTTTCAGTTATTATTTTGATCTTTAGTATAAACGTACCCGTAGAGTCTTTCCTATTTCCTCCACTTCTCATATTTCTTTTATCGTAAGTATTTACTAAAATCATTGTTATTTAGAATTTTGTCTTTGTCTGTGCCACTATTTTTACAGTTGAATAATTTGAAAAAATATGTCACTTTTTGATCATTCGTTTCTTTAGTTACAGAACTAACTTTTGGATAATGGATAAAACCAAGGTCCAGTTTTTAGTGACTAACAATAAAACTGAAAAAAATAACCAAGTGTTTTACTTGAATTTTGCTGGTTTCTTGTAATCTGCAATTATCCCAAAAACTTCACACCGCGAAGCACTCATGGGATATCGGTCATATGGGACTCACATACCGGCAATAAATATTTCGAGTAGATATATTTTCAACATCCCTTAAATCAAACACTGCATTGAATTGTGACCTAATGGCGTCTTTATTAATCCTGATATAAAGTAAACGATCACTCATTTGACAAGCTTGTCTTAATGAATTATTAGTAGGGATATCACGTCTGTGTCAGAATCTTAGCGCGTTTGCCGTAATTTATCTCGTGTTTTACTTTATCAATGAACTGATTCTACAGTCATTGGTTTTGAAAATGAAAATTTGTTTTAAAATGAAAATTGGTCGTGGTGATAATGCATTATAAATTTAATGCAGATTGTTTCAAGTTTGTTCCTTTACGATTATATACAGATATATTTCCTAATAAAGCAGAACTAGAGGAAGAAAGTTTTTAATAGAATAGATACAGTCAAGGAGTTTAAAGAGTTAATTTTCTCTTCTTTGAGAGTATTGTGTATTTCATTTCTTGTACCTATAAATAAGTCTTAGCAATTTCATATACTAAATACCAAAGACAACACTGCCTCAGTGGCTATCTTGAAACTCAGATCTAGAGATCTAGAAAAAAATATCAGTAAATCAAATTCATAGCAATTTGTCTGCCTGACCCTCAATCCAATCATATCTATGAAACTACAACGTTATACAGTTAGAATTTACTGACGACTCTTATGTTTAAATAACTAAATATGAAGATATTTTGCACGTACAATCACATGTGCTTTTAAACACCATATTTTGTTACACTTGTTAATTATATTTACTGCCTTCATTTTGACGATATAAAAAGAGTGAACGAGGATAGTTTTTGCATAATTCTGAAATATAAACTATCACTGTTTAAAGTACTCTTTGCAAAAAAAAATAAAATGATATGAACATAATTTATACTATCGACTGTTACTTGAAGGAGTATAAAACTATGCAAAAATTGCTTTATATAAAAGGAATTTACTATCATATTTGACATGACAAATCTGCTTCCATCTGTGTGATTGTTGTTTGAAATCCAGGTCGGATAATTCTACCGAAACTTTGAAATACATTTGTATACTACAATGCTGATTAAAAGCCACAGCCAAGCACACACAAACAAACAGACACATCTACCACAAACTACTAGTTAGTCATAAGCGAGAGATTTATTGCAATATTTGCTCCACCTTTTCAAGACACCTTTGAAAATTAATTAATCATTGTGGAAAGAAATGCATGCCCTACCATCTTGATAAAAATCCCGTTCTCTCCGATTTTGGAACAACTTAGCCTCTATTTTAGGATTACACGTTATTTATGCGTATTTGAGACTTTGACAAATGCAAAAGTTATGCCATTGTGTTCCTTTTTAATTACGTATGTCGCTGTTCACGTTTTGAAAATACATGAGAAGGAATGCTTTATTTTATCAATATTTTAGTGCACTATGCACAGAGATTGAGGTTATGTAAACATTCATTCTTAAAATGTGAACAGAAGTTTAAAATTAACTTTTAAAAACAAATTACCTTTGGTAGACATTTAGAGATCGGTTTCTATATCACACAAGAAGTAAATTATACCAGATGGGTATTAATGAATTAAAGTTTTCGATATTGTTATTTCAAACATGCAGGTTGTGCCCTTAAAGACATGCATGTTGTGTCAAAACTACAAAACATTTCTGTAAAATAAGTAACGCGGCACTCTATAATTTATAATTATCATATATTTTGTCACTAGCCATAGTATCTTATTAATTTTATTAATTTAAAACAACATTTTTTTTAAAAAATCAGATCATTCGATCTTTTTTTGGCCATTTTCCACAATCATTTTGCCATTTTCCACAAATATCAAGAGGCATTGTCCTAAAAGAAATGTCAACTTGATATGCCAATTTATATGTCCTTCAGTGACATACAACAGAATCAATAAAATCAGATTTCAACGCGAACGCCAAAAAGGTGCTTTAATTTATATATTGCTAGAGTCTAATTTAAGAGTTCGCGTTTCTGAAGAAACTGTGAAAAAATATGCTTTAATTTATATGCAGATGATGTGGCAGTCTTAGCAGCATGTAAAACTAAGGTTTATATTGAAAGGTTACTTACTGAAAATCTTGTAAGCGTGGTTGCATGTTAGTAAGAAAATATGTCCCTCTACCTTGGGAAACAAACTGAAAGTATTCTGTTTGGTTCAAAGACCATATTAAAGAAAGACTACACTCTTGATGTAAATCAACCCTATTGGCTTTGTATTTTGGTGCAACATGGGATCAATCCTTTAGATTGGAAGGTTCTTTCAAATATAGGTAAAACTATTGCAAGAACGAAATTTTCATACAGGAAAATAATTTTTATCATCCTTTACCATAAAGCTTATAGTCATGTCGTTGATCCAATGTCACTTTGAATATGCCTGCTCGGTATTGTATTTTGAAATTCCCCAGAAACAGCAGGCTTCAATTTACCAAATATAAAACAAATAAAATAAAATAAATTTGTGCTAACCTTGAACAAAGAAATCACTTATACCCCGTGCATATCCGAAAGTTAGGCTGGTTACCTACTGAAAAAGTGTTGAACAGATTACTCTCAATCACATGTTTAAAATTCATACCGGCCTTGTCTGTCCAAAGACAGAACACCAGTTTCAGCAAAGGATCATGTTTTAGTATCCTTAGGTTATCGGCCTTTGTGTAAAGTCTTTCTCATGTTATGGTTCCTCTCTCTTGATTCTTACCTCAGCATGTCAAGGACTACAGTGATATAAATAAATTAAAATCCGCTGTTAAGCTTGTCTGTGATATTATAGATAATCATGCGATATAATTCTATTGTTTCGCCCAGTAAGTTGTTCAGTTTTTTTATTCTCTGTAACTACTGCATGAATTAAATTAAACAGGCAGTACCATGCTCCTAGTACATGCCATTATTAAACAGGACCACAAAGAAAACAGTGGGTTCATATCCCTTAGACTAAATAATGGCAACACGGCCTGGTGTGTTTTGATTTATATTATTTTATATCCTAATATATTTTAATGCCGGCCCTGTTCTATGGCCGTTTCGTGTCAAACCTTTGCAACTTCTTGAGGTAATGCTGTGCATGGAATTGAACTGTGTACATTGTCGCTCTGTATATTTGATAGATTTCAGTAATTAAATTACTGCTGTATTGGTTTGTTGAGCGTGGAAGACAATCGATTGAATAACGTTGCAAAGCACGTGTATTATTACGTTTAAACTTTTATCTATTTATTTATCTATTGTTACATTTTAATATGCCTTAATATGTGAATGTAACAAAGAACAAAGTGTAATTAAAAAAAAGAAAGAGTACCCTATCTTTTGAATTAAAGGGTAATGCTAGTAAATTCAGTTTTTTGTAGTGATTAGGTACATTTAAGCTAAATCTATCCGAAGCTGTCACACAAATCACCGTGATTCAATCTATAGTTCTAACGCGTCACAATTGATTAGAACGTCCGTGATATTGACACTACAGAATATTCAAACTGACTTTTGGCAGTACAGACATTTGTAATTTTTGGTTACACATACAATTTGCAAATATAGCTGAGATATTTTGACAGTTATGTCATAGGTTATTGTTTAGAGACGAAACGCTGGTTATGATAAATTTTAAAAAGTAAAGTCAATTTATCAAACAAACGATTGTCTGAACACATGAGTGATAATATTCAATATCAAAAAAGAAGTGAAAAAAATCATTTATCTGTTCTTTCGTAAAATTAATGTCAAGAGGTATTACTGACGAATTTCTTTCTGTAGAAGCATACAATATTGACCTTTGTATATGGTACCAAACACTTTAAAGAATACGTTTCGTCTTCAAACTATTCTTCTGGTTTCTATATTTCTTATGTTCGCCTTTTTTCATTTTTTGTTTCTTTACTTCTTATTTTTATGACATACAACTTGTAAACCCTTTTTAGTAGTATATGTAGAAGTATATTGGTAATGTCACTTCCTTTGCAGTTTGAACACAGTCCCCGTTCTTCTGAATCGCTCACTTGAGAACAAATGCTAACAACATTTTCACACAAAAAAACGTAGTTCAAGTGGACTTGTATTGAAAAAAAGTTAACATCTTTGCAAATATTTGTTATAAAAGGACATTAGTGAATCATTAAATGAATGATATATGGAAAAAACAGTTACTTTGTTTGTGCAATATAGTGCTTCAGCTCGTACGTCAACCTCCAGCCCATCTCACCTAAAGGAATATATAACTTTCACAATGGTTTCTTTACTATAGATTTTCTTAGTCAATCAACTTATTAAGCTGCTTAGTTCTGTGTAGTTCTATCACTGTTGTACAGCGTTCACCAGTTTTCAATCTACACCCCGTACAGAACTGTGCTAGACCCCGTACACAAGGCATGACCGTTTTTCGCAAATTTTGTAAAAAGTAGCTCGAGTTGGTGAATGGCCGCTCTAATACAAGTGGAAAGTCTATATTTGATAAATCAAGATGGATTTTGACACAGCAAATGCATTTCGGGCTTGATTTTAGTGGAAAATGTCAACATTGTTCGCAAAAGTCAACAACGAGGCCACAATTTATCGCCAATTACTCAAAACATACCCAACTTGCAGAAAAAAGCAACTACTGGTCTAAAACCAGACACATTTAGCTTCACAATATTGTTTAGTTTGGAGAAATCGATAAAGATATGAAAGAGAAATAAGCTGAAACATTACCTTGGGTGAACTCCACATCGGCGATTTTACTTTCGTTTTAGACATTTTGATGGGCTATTTCCGGTGAACGCTGTACAACAGTGTCTATATAACCTTTGGAAAAATATAAAAGTACAATGCAAAAATATCAATGTGCAATGCTGTTTATCTGAAGAAATTACATAAAAGAGGTTGTTTTTTCTGCAAGTATTTTCGGCCTTGTTCGACGTTTACATGGAACTAAAGTGACTTTAAGTTGTAAAGGAGATATTAACATGTTTGACCTACTTTTAAAATTATCGTTTTTCATAAAGTTTATGTTTGTCATACAAATCTGAAATAAAACCCGAAATGTTGTTTTAAAACAAAACATGTATTCAAAGGCCTCTTGATTAAGTTGTGTAATATTAGAATCTATAACATATTTTATTATTTCTGCCTTCATCCCTTCTTTTCCTTGAGACTTTGTCAAAATATGGCAAAACAGTAATCAAACAGGTTGTTTTTTGTGTTGATCGGCCGAACGTCTTTTGAAAACACACAAGAACGAATGATGTTCTCATGTCCATATGTTTTTTATGTAAAAAAGCGAAGAAGCTGCGGTCGTCTTAGCATTTTTTCTTGTACACTCGGGAAGAGTAAGAAGAACTGAAAATAAAAAAAAAACAACTTCACTTTGTTTTGTTTTGTGTCTAACATTTCTTTCAGACCGCAAATGCCAAAAAAACATTCAGAATCAAATTTCAACCTTAACATTTCAAGTGCTCCTTACTCTGAAATGCGCATTTATTGTATCCTACACTGGTGCAATGTCTTAAGCTATGTCGTCTGGGTCATGCTTTCAAGTCAGTTACTTAAGATAGAATTTCAATAAGTAGCCTTACAAAAGATGCTGTTCTGCAAGAAATTACAAAATAAAAATGAGAAAAGCGATCAAAACAGGCTAGTAAACCTAACTTATTTCAACCTCAAATTCAATTCAC
The DNA here is from genome assembly GCA_012932295.1 of Cyclina sinensis. Classification (NCBI taxonomy): domain Eukaryota; kingdom Metazoa; phylum Mollusca; class Bivalvia; order Venerida; family Veneridae; genus Cyclina; species Cyclina sinensis. The sequence goes on from JAAONU010000005.1 coordinate 14,991,033, forward strand.
TATCTTTGTTTTGCTACAGTGATTTTAGTAACAATACTTTTTCAGTGTCTTGTGATGCAGTTGTCTTATATCTAATTGAACTATTAATAGCTACTAAACTATTTAACAACCTTTAAAACAAACATTGCGTCTAACCTGTCCAATAAAATAGATCTTCTAAAATTATTTAATTATTTCAACGTCGATTTAGACTCTAAAACTTAGTTAATATTGTGGAGAAAAGATACACAAAAACAACAACAAACAAACAAAAACACACACACATAAAAAAGGCACAAGAAAATGATGAGTAATAGTAACGGGGAATAAAAATGCATTAAAATGGAAAATGGCGGCATTAACTTAAAGTCCGTGTCTTAAGCTCCATCGCGAAGTTAGCTTTAACTAAGTAACTATTGATCCGCTGGAACTGACTCAATAATCTTATCACGTCTCATTCAGACTACGTAGAATAAAACCCAAGCAAACAAACCATAGTTTGATGATGCCAATACAAAATCTGAAATCATCTGACACATCTGAAGTAGAGAGATATTGTGGAACTAGCATTTTTATTATTGGAAAAAATAACTTTTGAATTTCTCACAATTATATTAATATTTTGATAGTTTTGATCAAAGCGGACTGCATGGATTAAAATCGTGTTGCTAAGACAACCTGTTAAGTTATCTTCCTTTGTACATACAGTTGCTGTCTTTGAATGTTACTTTAGTTTAAACAATAAAACCTCGTCTAAAATATGTTTTGTTAGGTGAAGTCATCCATATTGTTTAACTTCAAGACACTCTTTTTGTAATTAGTAATGTACGAAAAAGTAAACGCTCGTAAAATCAAGTTAACTTAATTTGATTTATGTCCCTGCTCTCATTGAATAATTCGAGACAAACCTAATTTTTATTAGCACTTCCTGCCAGTAAAACGTATTTTAGTATCGGTGAAAGTGTTAAAATAAGACATACACTGTTAGAGAAACTCTACGTGAAAGTTTGTATTACGTCGTCGAGGAACTGATATTTAGATTAAATCAGGAGTATACAAAGTATTGTATTACGTTTAAAGACAATCTAGTTTCATTGGTGTCTATAAAATGTTTTAGAATGGCGTAAGCTATTCCCCTTACAGTTTAATAAATCGCCTTAAGATTTCACGATACAACATAAAAATAGAAAAAATTGTGCTGTTGTTATTTTTGATCATATCGATTAAAACAATACTGAAGATGACCATTGTACAAGAACATTCTAGGTAGCTGTGTCCCTTTTTAAAAATATTTTCACATGTCGCAGCATATCGCTTTTTCTGATTTCTCAATTCTAAATTTTTCAAGACAAAATTGATTATACAAAATCGTAAATTTTAAATATGTACAGACTAATGAATTTTTTTTTTTCTATTTATAATCTTCAAAGTAAACACAGTCACATTTTTTTTACCGAACATTTATTGACTAAATATAAAATAGATTTTATTACTGAATATACTAGTAGTTTAATAGTAAGATCGGAGTGTTAACTCTAAAAACAAAGTGTTGTCGATAGAATCTACATTAATTAAACAAAAATGAATATTAACATTAAACAAGCTACAAACAGAAGGATTACTTAGAAATATGAATAAAACCAATAAAGAGTTTTCACCAGCATTTTTTTAAAGTACTGAAATAAAGTTATCTCGTATCATGCTACATTTTTGACATTTGTTTCTCCAATAAATTCAGGATGCAGTGTCATATTTTAATTTTCTGCCACATCATAATTGATAGTTATTTCAGTCAAAGAGGTAATGAAGGATGCTAAATGTTAGATTTGATAAAGGAATGTTTGATTTGATAACGTCACAGGAGTATGATATATCTGCCTTATGGGACACAATATTTAAATCAGGGTTATCCATTTGGAGACTCATCATATATATTGCAGATTTTTTTACCCTTTTCTCGCGATATTACAAAGACGTTCTTGCCGATGTTGCGATTCCATCGGGATAAATTACAGGCAAAATTTCTTTCCACAAATTTTGTGTTATAATCAATAATTGTAGAATGAAGTATGCATATTTTATTAGGTCATATCAACAACATATTTTTGGTTGTTGATTTGTCTCACGAGAATATACTTTTTCTGCAAGGCTATTCAATTGCTTATAACAGCTCTACTAGAAAGTGTGTCATTTTAATATCCGTGGGATCTAAATATTATTTGCATTTAGTGTTTTAAACTTACAAGCACAACAGTACACTTAAAACACGAGATACCATCAAATGAAACTAAATTATTCAAACATTTATTTCTTTTACATGAAGAAATGCCTGCTACTGATGCGAAGGTTTTGTGTTCAAATGGCATTTGCTGACGTTGTGATAATTCACCAATTTGCTTTGATAAATTGTGAATGATAAAACATATGGCATTGTCGTAACTTGTGTGTTTATATTATATTTATTTCAATACAATCGGGAAACAATATAATTGATTATTGTTAAGTGTTATGAAGACCAAATCAGATACTTTATGTTATCTTTCATACTGACAAATATTCGATGATTTCCGTGTAATGATCATCTACTTCATCATAGGTGAAGCTTAATCAAAATAACAATGCATTATTATTTGTATCAAAGAATTATTACAGTACCGTTCAATTCTGTCACAAAACACATGATTTGTTTTAAATACAGGAACATTGACCTACAAAGATCACAACGCAATTAAGTGTTAGACTTTAGCTGACAAAATAAAAATTAAAACGAATAAAAGAAAATGTAATATTTCAAACTACTAACTCAGTCTGGGGTAGTATCTATTCTAACAGAAATCCATTTTGATGAACGATAAAAACAAACTTTTCAGTTATCTGTAACTACCTTATCCAATTTCTAAGTTCGGAACATTTTTCAGGAACAGTGTATTTGTATGGTAAGAAATGCTCTTAGACATTGTACATTCACTTTGTGATGAACCGACAAATTCAATTACGAATCGAATTAGTCATGTAGTAAAGCAACAAAACCAACATCCTGGATGATAAACATGTAAATTACAGGGAATCAGAGGTCTAAATGTCATGTTTATTTTTTCAACATAAAATCAATATGGATGATAAACATTAACTTATAGATTAGCCGGAGGGGTAAACATCTTTTTAACATGTATTGAAGCATACCCAACCAATATGGATGGTAAACTTGTAAATTACAGGGCAGCCAGACGTGTAAATATATTTTTTTTCTTTTTTTTAATTCATTTTCTTAACTTTTTACGATGTTTCTTTACATGTACAGTGCAAATAAAATATTTCATTTATAAAAGAAAGCTTCTTGTTTCGTCTCTGGACTTAATAACTGTTTCCTATAACTACTCATGTAGTATTTTTTCTTTAAGTTGAGCATATCATCTGATACTTCCAATGCAATATAGTTTTAAATGAGTTGCTAGAAAACTGGAATAACCACCATATTCTGATGAAATAAGTGTCATTTTCTCTATTGCATTGCGTTTTGCAATTTGTTTCTCGACAGTTGGCATTTACTTTGCCGTCTCTGGAGTGAAGGTGACAGCGTTAATGGACAACATGTTTCCACGACATACAGTTTGAAAAGGGAACCTGTCTATCGTACAATTTATGCATTTCCTTCATTTACTGCTCATGTGTGACAGGCAGTTACTTATATACACGCATAAGACAGGAATTTCAAGTAAAAATTTCACTTCATACGTGAACCTTTAATGAACCATCCATGTGATGCTTGTGAAATAGGTGTCAATATCAAGTGTTGTCTCATTCATTTTGTCAAATAAATAGTTCCTATTCGTGGTCATATATTTAACCCAACGTTATCGCAAAAAAAAACTACAAAATTAACATGCATATATTTTTAAATTTCCTTTACTATTCTTTACCCCTTTTTATATTTGTTGCCGCCGACCTAAATAGTCAACCTCCCTTTTTTTCCTTGTAACTTATTTCCTTTCCGGCAATTTTCGAAAAAAACTTGGTAGACCTTCCACATTGTTACTGGAAAAAAAAAATGAAAACTTCTAGCTTTGAAATAAATACAGTAGTTTTCACTTAAAGTAATAATATTTCGATGTTGTTTTCAATAGTAAAATAATCCTGACATACATTGAGAATCTTGTGTTGTTGTAAACTAAAGAGTGGAATTCTGCTACAACTCGATTAAGAACTCGCGTGTTTGTATTCCAGGAACAAATCTGTAAGATAATTAAGTTACAGTGTACATTCGTCATCTCATTGTATTTGCAAATCCAATTTAGAATCATCATTATTATTATCGATTTTACAATACCTTAGCTTGTCTGAACATGTTTTCTTTTTGCTTTCAAATATATTAATGTTCTTAAGATTTCGTATTTTTGACCGAAAAAAATAGATAAAATCTCAATGCAGTTTTACAAAATTAAATCAAGTAAATATATTTCCTCCTGTCATATCAGCCACGAAGTATGTCTCTTCTGGATTAAGCGGTATTCCCCATTGGTGCCGAACAACTCAAAATACCCTTATTTGGCTTTTGTATTTTAGTTTGTTTCTTTCTAAAATGGTAGAGAAGTTATCTGACAAGGCAAGTAAAAGTATATTATTCGAAAGACTATGACTACCCTAAATTTAATCGGGATACATTAGAAATTTTCGTAAACTATGATTATGACAGTTATGACCTAACTTGAATAACTATGCTGTTGGCGATCTGTTACAAACTGTGACAACAAGCCAAAAAACCCTTCTGTTTAAATGCAATCATACAGTGTGTTCTATAAACCGAGGAAAATAAAATTACTCCACCCGAAGTTCGTGTACATACGTCGGATCAGCCAAATAATTATATGGTATTTACAAGAAACTATGGCAACACGCAAAACAGTCTGTTGGACTTATAACATTAAGTTAAATAAAATAAATACTTGGACTTTTAAACAATAATCGCCTTCTATACACAGGACATGAGACTCACTACATGTCAAAGCTACATGCTTGTGTAGGCAAATGCGATATATACGCATATCTGACAATTGATTCGTCAACTCATCAAATGAATGGAACAATTTTTTTGTGCCAGAGATTTTTTCCTTGCTTTGTCTTTTAGCAAAATGACTTATACAACTAATTCTCAGTTAACCTGACGTGTCTGGATCGTGTGTCGTCTGATGTTGAATTAGTGTATATTCGATTAATTTCAGTAATTAACTTACCGCTGTATTTATTTATGAGCGTCGAAGACAATAGATTGACTATCGTTGCAAAGCATGCGTATTATTACGTATAAACTTTTATTTATTTATTTATTTATTTATTGTTTCATTTGAATATGTCTTAACATGTCAATGTAAGAAAAAAGAAAGTGTAAAAAAACAGAATTACCCTTTCATTTAAATAAAAGTGTATGCTAGTTAATTCAGTTTTGTTTGTAGTGTTGCTGTACATTTAAGCTAAATCTACTCAGAGCTATCACACAAATCATCGTGTTGCAATCTATTGTTATAACGCGTCAAAATTAATTTGAACGTCTGTGATATTGACATTAAAAATATTCAAATTGACTTTTTGCAGTACAGACATTTTGTTATTTTTGATACCATACAATTTGCAAATATAGCTGAGATATTTTGACAGTTATGTCACAGGTTATCGTATCGAGACGAAGCGCTGTTTGATCAGAAGTAAAGTCAATTTATCAAACGAATGATTTTATGAACACTTGAGTGATAACATTCAATATCTAAATGAAGTGAAAAAATCATATTTCGTTCTTTTGTAATATAAATGTCAAGAAGTATTGCTGACGAATTTTATAAATGAGAAGCAGTTTCTGAAGCAGCATACAATATTGACCTGTATATGGTACCAGAACACTTTTAGGAATACGTTTCGTTTTCAAACTATTCTTGTAGTTTCGTTATTTCATATTTTCGCCCTTCTTGTCTTCATTTGTTTTTCTTTATTTCTTATTTTAATGAAATACAAATTTGTCAATCGTTTTATTTTAAACTAAATACTTTATAAACCGGGTCCACTTGTGCCTATATTTTTCAGATACTCTTATTGTACAGTTTTCTAAGTCAGTTTTCGTCCCATGGGTTAATGTATTGTTCCTGTTAATGTTTTATCAAATTTTTTGGCAATTAGTATATTGTTTATGGCACTTCTTTTGCATTTTGAACATAGTCTTCGTTGTCCTGAATCGCTCTCCTGAGATAAAGGCGAACAATAACACTTTAATACAAAACAAGAGCTGTCGTAAGACAGCGAGCTCGACTTTTCTCAGTACTTGACACTAAAGGGTTAAAGAACCTTATAAACTCAAAATTCACACAAAATCAATGACAAAGTTACCTCCTGTTGTAGTAGTCTAAAGCCATGATGATAAAAAATGTTGTAAGTTAATCTGCAAGGGAAAGGTGACTAGTGCTACCTAGCCAAAAACTTTAACCAAATTTCTAAGTCAACTAGATGGGTGTTCAGCTGAACACTTGTGTCGCCCTTGGGTACTCTGTTAGAATAAGTAAAAAGGTAAAAAAGAGTACAACAAGACCTGTCCACAGACAGCATGCTCCACTTTTCTCAGTGCTGGATAATTAATTATAAGCCAAGTTAAACAAGAGGCCCAAGTGAAAAAAAAATTTGGGGGGGGGGGGGTGTGGGTGGTTGGGGTTGAGGGTGGATGGGGAGTGAAGTACCTATGAATTAATTAAGAAAAAAAAAGAAATCTGGCCAGAGGGGTGGCGGACTGGTTGAAGGGAGAGGGTTGAGGGTGGATTGGGAGTCAAGTACCTATGTATTAAAAATAAAATCCGGCTGGGAGGGGAAAATGGTGGGGGGGGGGGTGGTGGTTAGGTGGGCAGGGTGGGGGGGCCCCATGCAGAGGGGGATGCGGGGGGAGAAAGGGGGGAGTACTTACCCATCTCATGTCAGTTAATATTTTTTTTTCTAGACTTAAGAAGTATATTCAAAAACAAGTGACCAATGGGGGGGGGGGGGCTAACTGTGACCCGAGGGACATGGGTACCAACAATCTTTGCAGGGATCTTGCTGGTGATCAAGTATACCAAGTTTGAATGGAATATCTTTTACACTTTTTGGGAAATGGACAAAAATTTCTAAGTCGAAAAGGGGCCATAATTCACACAAAATGCTTGACAAAGTTATCTCCTCTTGTGAGCTTAGTATGCTTCAGGCCTATATCTGCAAGGGAAATGTGACTAGTACTACCTTGCCCAAAAACTTTAATCAAATTTTCGAAGTCGAAAAGAGGCCATAATTCACACAAAATGCTACACACAGTTATCTCCTCTTCTGATTAGACTAAGATCTTGAGGGTAAGATAATATTGTAAGTTTCAGGGCTATATATGCAAGGGAAAGGTGACTAGTACTACCTTGCCAAAAAACTTTAACCAAATTTCTATGTCAACTAGATGGGTGTTCAGCTGAACACTTGTGTCGCCCTTGGGTACTCTGTTAGAATAAGTAAAAAGGTAAAAAAGAGTACAACAAGACCTGTCCACAGACAGCATGCTCCACTTTTCTCAGTGCTGGATAATTAATTATAAGCCAAGTTAAACAAGAGGCCCAAGTGAAAAAAAAAATTGGGGGGGGTGTGGGTGGTTGGGGTTGAGGGTGGATGGGGAGTGAAGTACCTATGAATTAATTAAGAAAAAAAAAGAAATCTGGTCAGAGGGGTGGCGAACTGGTTGAGGGGAGAGGGTTGAGGGTGGATTGGGAGTCAAGTAACTATGTATTAAAAATAAAATCCGGCTGGGAGGGGGAAAATGGTGGGGGGTGGTGGTTAGGTGGGCAGGGTGGGGGCCCCCAAGCAGAGGGGGATGCGGGGGGAGAAAGGGGGGAGTACTTACCCATCTCATGTCAGTTAATATTTTTTTTCTAGACTTAAGAAGTATATTCAAAAACAAGTGACCAATGGGGGCTAACTGTTACCCGAGGGACATGGGTACCAACAATCTTTGCAGGGATCTTGCTGGTGATCAAGTATACCAAGTTTGAATGGAATATCTTTTACACTTTCTGGGAAATGGACAAAAATTTCTAAGTCGAAAAGGGGCCATAATTCACACAAAATGCTTGACACAGTTATCTCCTCTTGTGAGCTTAGTATGCTTCAGGCCTATATCTGCAAGGGAAATGTGACTAGTACTACCTTGCCCAAAAACTTTAATCAAATTTTCGAAGTCGAAAAGAGGCCATAATTCACACAAAATGCTACACACAGTTATCTCCTCTTCTGATTAGACTAAGATCTTGAGGGTAAGATAATATTGTAAGTTTCAGGGCTATATATGCAAGGGAAAGGTGACTAGTACTACCTTGCCAAAAAACTTTAACCAAATTTCTAAGTCGAAAAGTGGCCATAAATCAAACAAAATGCTTGACAGAGTAACCTCCTCTTGTTGACAGAATAAGCTCTTGATGGTAAACAAGTATTGTAAGTTTCAGGGCTACGCCTGCAAGGGTAAGGTGAATGATGTTACCTTGCCAAAAAACTTTAAACTGAACCAACGCCGATGCCGACGCCAGGGCGAGAACTATAGCCCTCCGTATTCTTCGAATAGTCGAGCTAAAAAACCTAGCGCAAGTACACTGGTATTGAAAAAAAAGTTAAACGTTTTTTTTTTGTGTTTTTTTGTAAATATTTGTTATAAAAGGACATAATGCCACAGCAAATCATTTAATGAATGTAATATGGAAAAAAAAAACACCTATTAAATCTATACGGTAAGGTCAATCTTAGAAACAATAGTTGTGTCACTTAGTTTATGCAGTGTAGTGTAACAGCTCGTTATCGCACCTGCTTTAATTATGATTATGATCATTATTGTTTTTTCTTTTGTTTTAGTAATGCAGGGTCCAGCTTTTATCCTCTGCTTCTCCGTCCACTTTCAATTAGATGAGATGCTAAAATGAGGCATCTTTTTTCAGAAATACACACTGAGTTTGAGAAAGAAGCAAGAGTTTCACTAAAATCGGAAGTTTTTTAATAATCCTCACATTTATCTTCACACAACCTTCATGAGTGTTGGTCACATTGGCGCCAATTACCGATAGACAGTTGCTTTACATTCTGAATATCAAAACTGTAATGCATCGTGACCTAATGGCGACTTTATTAGTGCCGGTATAAAATAGACGATCACTCATTTGTCAAGCTTGTCTTAATGAATTATTAGCAAGGGTGTCATTTTTTTGTTGGCGTCAGAATCTTGGCGCATTCGGCTGTACTCTCGTTTATTTCAGGTAGTTCATTCATCATTGAACGGAGACTACATAATTTGCGTTGAAAATGAAATGTGTTCATGTTTGAATTTTTTACGTTGACGATGTTTTCGAATTTTTTTTTCATGTTTTAGAGCTTAGAGAACAAAACTAGATTTAGTTAATTACTTATAGTTGTTTGATTAAAAAATAGATAAAAGATGTTGGCAACGCAAGAATTACTGTCTATTGTGAACAAAAATTGTGAACAATTTCGTTTAGTTTGTACACTTATATGTGAGTATTTGATCTCATGTATTATTTGAAGTATATTTCAGTGTTTATATATTACATGCAATTCAGAGAAAAAAAATCATTTCACCTAGTCATTTGCCTTTACCCCCTCCCCAAAAACAAAATTAAAGAACAAAGAAAAAAAAACGCAATAAAATTGCGGCATTAACTTGAAGTCCGTGTCTTAAGCTACATCGCGCTGTTAGCTTTAACTAAGTAACCTTTGATCAGCTGTAACTGACTCAATAATCTTATCACGTCTCATTCACACTTCGTACAGTAGCACCCAAGCATACAAAGCATGGTTTGATAATGTCAATACAAAATCTGGAATCATTTGACAAATCTGAAGAAGGAAGATATCATGGATCATTTGCATTTTTATTGTTGGAAAATAATTTTCAAATTTTTCACTCCTATTTTGTTAGTTTTGAACAAAGCGGACTGTACGGATTGAAAACTCTTGCTGCTAAAACATCCTTTTAAGTTATCTTCCCTTGTACATACAGTGGCTGTCCTTCAATGCTTCTTTATCAAATTAAAACAATTTAACCTGGTACAAAATACGTTTTGCTAGCAGAAAAAACAAGTCTTGAGAAATTCTAGCAAATCCCTTTTTTTTAATTCTAAAAGACAGACAGGTAAGGATAAATATATACATTTTTTAATTGCTGTAATCAGTGTTATTTTCAAAACTTAAAAACTAACACAGTAGTTTTAAAGCAATAGATGTCATCAAACTTGACACCTACCCACAGATATTTAAAATCTATCGTCTGCTTATTCGTTTTACAGTTATTGAGGCCCTGACCCTTTTCAACAAATTAAGATGCAGACCAGCAGAAGATGTCGAGTCTACACAGAACTTTTTGGTAAGTCATGGATACAGCTAGACGTTTATGATAGAAAGATACAACTAGACGCTTATGACATATGGATACAACTAGACGCTTATGATATATGGATACAACTAGACGCTTATGATAGATGGATACAACTAGACGCTTATAATATATATGGAAACAACTACACGATTATGATAGATGACAATTATGGCATATCTTGCAAGGAAGATTGTTATATATATTGCTCAGCTTTGTGCAAAATAAAGCCATTCTTTAAATATCAGCTTGTGTTTCAATACATTTCAACAGCAACAACAATAACAACAATAACAGAATAAAGAAATTAAAAAAAGACATACATCTACGAAACATTATTCAATACTGGACTTGTAATCAATAAAACCAAAACAGTCAGCATTCTAAGAAGTCTTCCATATTGTTTAACTTCAAGACACACTCTTTTTGTAATTAGTAATGTACGAAAAGTAAACGCTCGTAAAATCAAGTTAACTTAATTTGATTTATGTCCCTGCTTTCATTGAATAATTCGAGACAAACCTAATTTTTATTAGCACTTCCTGCCAGTAAAACGTATTTTGTATTATCGGTGAAAGTGTTAAAATAAGACATACACTGTTAAAGAAACTCTAAGTGAAAGTTTGTATTACGTCGAGAAACTGATATTTAGATTAAATCAGGAGTATACAAAGTATTGTATTACGTTTAAAGACAATCTAGTTTCATTGGTGTCTATAAAATGTTTTAGAATGACGTAAGTTATTCCCCTTACAGTTTAATAAATCGCCTTAAGATTTCACGATACAACATAAAAATAGAAAAAATTGTGCTGTTGTTATTTTTGATCATATCGATTAAAACAATACTGAAGATGACCATTTTACACGAACATTCTAGGTAGCTGTGTCCCTTTTTAAAAATATTGTTCACATGTCGCAGCATATCGCTTTTTGTGATTTCTCAATTCTAAATTTTTCAAGACAAAATTGATTATACAAAATCGTAAATGTTAAATATGTACAGACTAATGAATTTATTTTTTTTCTATTTATGATCTTCAAAGTAAACACAGTCACAATTTTTTTACCGAACATATATTGACTAAAATAGATTTTATTACTGAATATACTAGTAGTATAATAGTAAGATCGGATTGTTAACTCTATAAACAAAGTGTTGTCGATAGAATCTACATTAATTAAACAAAAATGAATATTAACATTAAACAAGCTACAAACAGAAGGATTACTTAGAAATATGAATAAAACGAATAAAGAGTTATCACCAGCATTTTTTTTAAGTACTCAAATAAAGTTATCTCGTATCATGCTACATTTTTGACATTTTTGTCTCCAATAAATTCAGGATGCAGTGTCATACTTTAATTTTCTGCCACATCATAATTGATATTTATTTCAGTCAAAGAGGTAACAAAGGATGCTAAATGTTAGATTTGATAAAGGAATGTTTGATTCGATAACGTCACAGGAGTATGATATATTTGCCTTATGGGACGCAATATTTGAATCAGGGTTATCCATTTGGAGACTCATCATATATATTGCAGATTTTTTACACTTTTCTCGCGATATTACAAACACGTTCTTGCCGATGTTGCGATTCCATCGGGATAAATTACAGGCAGAATTTCTTTCCACAAATTTTGTGTTATAATCAATAATTGTAGAATGAAGTATGCATATTTTATTAGGTCATATCAACAACATATTTTTGGTTGTTGATTTGTCTCACGAAAATATACTTTTTCTGCAAGGCTATTCAATTGCTTATAACAGCTCTACAAGTCATTTTAATATCCGTGGGATCTAAATATTATTTGCATTTAGTGTTTTAAACTTACACGCACAACAGTACACTTAAAACACGAGATACCATCAAATGAAACTAAATTATTCAACTATTTATTTCTTTTACATGAATATATGCCTGCTACTGATGCGAAGGTTTTGTGTTCAAATGCCATTTGCTGACGTTGTGATAATTCACCAATTTGCTTTGATGAATTGTGAATGATAAAATATATGGCATTGTCGTAACTTGTGTGTTTATATTATATTTATTTCAATACGATCGGGAAACAATATAATTTATTATTGTTAAGTGTTATGAAGACCAAATCAGATACTTTATGTTATCTTTCATACTGACAAATATTCGATGATTTCCGTGTAATGATCATCTACTTCATCATAGGTGAAGCTTAATCAAAATAACAATGCATTATTATTTGTATCAAAGAATTATTACAGTACCGTACAAGTCTGTCACAAAACACATGATTTGTTTTAAATACAGGAACATTGACCTACAAAGATCACAACGCAATTAAGTTTTAGACTTTAGCTGACAAAATAAAAATTAAAACGAATAAAAGAAAATGTAATATTTCAAACTACTAACTCGGTCTGGGGTAGTATCTATTCTAACAGAAATCCATTTTGATGAACGATAAAAACAAACTTTTCAGTTATCTGTAACTACCTTATCCAATTTCTAAGTTCGGTACATTTTTCAGGAACAGTGTATTTGTATGGTAAGAAATGCTCTTAGACATTGTACATTCACTTTGTGATGAACCGACAAATTCAATTACGAATCGAATTAGTCATGTAGTAAAGCAACAAAACCAACATCCTGGATGATAAACATGTAAATTACAGGGAATCAGAGGTCTAAATGTCATGTTTATTTTTTCAACATAAAATCAATATGGATGATAAACATTAACTTATAGATTAACCGGAGGTGTAAACATCTTTTTTAACATGTATTGAAGCATACCCAACCAATATGGATGGTAAACTTGTAAATTACAGGGCAGCCAGACGTGTAAATATATTTTTTTTCTTTTTTTTTAATTCATTTTCTTAAGTTTTTACGATGTTTCTTTACATGTACAGTGCAAATAAAATATTTCATTTATAAAAGAAAGCTTCTTATTTCGTCTCTGGACTTAATAACTGTTTCCTATAACTACTCATGTAATATTTTTTCTTTAAGTTGAGCATATCATCTGATACTTCCCATGCAATATAGTTTGAAATGAGTTTCTAGAAAACTGGAATAACCACCATATTCTGATGAAATAAGTGTCATTTTCTCTATTGCATTGCGTTTTGCAATTTGTTTCTCGACAGTTGGCATTTACTTTGCCGTCTCTAGAGTGAAGGTGACAGCGTTAATGGACAACATGTTTCCACGACATACAGTTTGAAAAGGGAATCTGTCTACCGTACAATTTATGCATTTCCTTCATTTACTGCTCATGTGTGACAGGCAGTTACTTATATACACGCATAAGACAGAAATTTCAAGTAAAAATTTCACTTCATACGTGAACCTTTAATGAACCATCCATGTGATGCTTGTGAAATAGGTGTCAATATCAAGTGTTGTCTCATTCATTTTGTCAAATAAATAGTTCCTATTCGTGGTCATATATTTAACCCAACGTTATCGCAAAAAAAAACTACAAAATTAACATGCATATACTTTAAAATTTCCTTTACTATTCTTTACCCCTTTTTATATTTGTTGTCGCCGACCCAAATAGTCAACCTCCCTTTTTTTCCTTGTAACTTATTTCCTTTCCGGCAATTTTCGAAAAAGCTTGGTAGACCTTCCACATTGTTACTGAAAAAAAAATGAAAACTTCTAGCTTTGAAATAAATACAGTAGTTTTCACTTAAAGTAATATTATTTCGTTGTTGTTTTCAATAGTAAAATAATCCTGACATACATTGAGAATCTTGTGTTGTTGTAAACTAAAGAGTGGAATTCTGCTACAACTCGATTAAGAACTCGCGTGTTTGTATTCCAGGAACAAATCTGTAAGATAATTAAGTTACAGTGTACATTCGTCATCTCATTGTATTTGCAAATCCAATTTAGAATCATCATTATTATTATCGATTTTACAATACCTTAGCATGTCTTAACATGTTTTCTTTTTGCTTTCAAATATATTAATGTTCTTAAGATTTCGTATTTTTGACCGAAAAAAATAGATAAAATCTCAATGCAGTTTTACAAAATTAAATCAAGTAAATATATTTCCTCCTGTCATATCAGCCACGAAGTATGTCTCTTCTGGATTAAGCGGTATTCCCCATTGGTGCCGAACAACTCAAAATACCCTTATTTGGCTTTTGTATTTTAGTTTGTTTCTTTCTAAAATGGTAGAGAAGTTATTCTTGTTATGTTTTGTATATGGTTTATCTGACAAGGCAAGTAAAAGTATATTATTCGAAAGACTATGACTACCCTAAATTTAATCGGGATACATTAGAAATTTTCGTAAACTATAATTATGACAGTTATGACCTAACTTGAATAACTATGCTGTTGGCGATCTGTTACAAACTGTGACAACAAGCTAAAAAACCCTTCTGTTTAAATGCAATCATACAGTGTGTTCTATAAACCGAGGAAAATAAAATTACTCCACCCGAAGTTCGTGCACATACGTCGGATCAGCCAAATAATTATATGGTATTTACAAGAAACTATGGCAACACGCAAAACAGTCTGTTGGACTTATAACATTAAGTTAAATAAAATAAATACTTGGACTTTTAAACAATAATCGCCTTCTATACACAGGACATGAGACTCACTACATGTCAAAGCTACATGCTTGTGTAGGCAAATGCGATATATACGCATATCTGACAATTGATTCGTCAACTTATCAAATGAATGGAACAATTTTTTTGTGCCAGAGATTTTTTCCTTGCTTTGTCTTTTAGCAAAATGACTTATACAACTAATTCTCAGTTAACCTGACGTGTCTGGATCGTGTGTCGTCTGATGTTGAATTAGTGTATATTCGATTAATTTCAGTAATTAACTTACCGCTGTATTTATTTATGAGCGTCGGAGACAATAGATTGACTATCGTTGCAAAGCATGCGTATTATTACGTATAAACTTTTATTTATTTATTTATTGTTTCATTTGAATATGTCTTAACATGTCAATGTAAGAAAAAAGAAAGTGTAAAAAACAGAATTACCCTTTCATTTAAATAAAAGTGTATGCTAGTTAATTCAGTTTTGTATGTAGTGTTGCTGTACATTTAAGCTAAATCTACTCACAGCTATCACACAAATCATCGTGTTTCAATCTATTGTTATAACGCGTCAAAATTAATTTGAACGTCCGTGATATTGACACTAAAAATATTCAAATTGACTTTTTGCAGTACAGACATTTTGTTATTTTTGATACCATACAATTTGCAAATATAGCTGAGATATTTTGACAGTTATGTCACAGGTTATCGTATCGAGACGAAGCGCTGTTTGATCAGAAGTAAAGTCAATTTATCAAACGAATGATTTTATGAACACTTGAGTGATAACATTCAATATCTAAACGAAGTGAAAAAATCATATTTCGTTCTTTCGTAATATAAATGTCAAGAAGTATTGCTGACGAATTTTATAAATGAGAAGCAGTTTCTGAAGCAGCATACAATATTGACCTGTATATGGTACCATAACACTTTTAGGAATACGTTTCGTCTTCAAACTATTCTTGTAGTTTCGTTATTTCATATTTTCGCCCTTCTTGTCTTCGTTTGTTTTTCTTTATTTCTTATTTTAATGAAATACAAATTTGTCAATCGTTTTATTTTAAACTAAATACTTTATAAACCGGGTCCACTTGTGCCTATATTTTTCAGATACTCTTATTGTACAGTTTTCTAAGTCAGTTTTCGTCCCATGGGTTAATGTATTGTTCCTGTTAATGTTTTATCAAATTTTTTGGCAATTAGTATATTGTTTATGTCACTTCTTTTGCAGTTTGAACATAGTCTTCGTTGTCCTGAATCGCTCTCCTGAGATAAAGGCGAACAATAACACTTTAATACAAAACAAGAGCTGTCGTAAGACAGCGAGCTCGACTATTCTCAGTACTTGACACTAAAGGGTTATACAACCTTATAAACTCAAAAATTTACACAAAATCAATGACAAAGTTACCTCCTGTTGTAGTAGTCTAAAGCCATGATGATAAAAAATGTTGTAAGTTAATCTGCAAGGGAAAGGTGACTAGTGCTACCTAGCCAAAAACTTTAACCAAATTTCTAAGTCAACTAGATGGGTGTTCAGCTGAACACTTGTGTCGCCCTTGGGTACTCTGTTAGAATAAGTAAAAAGGTAACAAAGAGTACAACAAGACCTGTCCACAGACAGCATGCTCCACTTTTCTCAGTGCTGGATAATTAATTATAAGCAAAGTTAAACAAGAGGCCCAAGTGAAAAAAAATTTTTGGGGGTGTGTGGGTGGTTGGGGTTGAGGGTGGATGGGGAGTGAAGTACCTATGAATTAATTAAGAAAAAAAAGAAATCTGGCCAGAGGGGTGGCGGACTGGTTGAGGGGAGAGGGTTGAGGGTGGATTGGGAGTCAAGTACCTATGTATTAAAAATAAAATCCGGCTGGGAGGGGGAAAATGGTGGGGGGTGGTGGTTAGGTGGGCAGGATGGGGGGCCCCCATGCAGAGGGGGATGCGGGGGGAGAAAGGGGGGAGTACTTACCCATCTCATGTCAGTTAATATTTTTTTTCTAGACTTAAGAAGTATATTCAAAAACAAGTGACCAATGGGGGGGGCTAACTGTTACCCGAGGGACATGGGTACCAACAATTTTTGCAGGGATCTTGCTGGTGATCAAGTATACCAAGTTTGAATGGAATATCTTTTACACTTTTTGGGAAATGGACAAAAATTTCTAAGTCGAAAAGGGGCCATAATTCACACAAAATGCTTGACACAGTTATCTCCTCTTGTGAGCTTAGTACGCTTCAGGCCTATATCTGCAAGGGAAATGTGACTAGTACTACCTTGCCCAAAAACTTTAATCAAATTTTCGAAGTCGAAAAGAGGCCATAATTCACACAAAATGCTACACACAGTTATCTCCTCTTCTGATTAGACTAAGATCTTGAGGGTAAGATAATATTGTAAGTTTCAGGGCTATATATGCAAGGGAAAGGTGACTAGTACTACCTTGCCAAAAAACTTTAACCAAATTTCTAAGTCGAAAAGTGGCCATAATTCAAACAAAATGCTTGACAGAGTAACCTCCTCTTGTTGACAGAATAAGCTCTTGATGGTAAACAAGTATTGTAAGTTTCAGGGCTACGCCTGCAAGGGTAAGGTGAATGATGTTACCTTGCCTAAAAACTTTAACCTGAACCATCGCCGATGCCGACGCCAGGGCGAGAACTATAGCCCTCCGTATTCTTCGAATAGTCGAGCTAAAAAACCTAGCGCAAGTACACTGGTATTGAAAAAAAAGTTAAACGTTTTTTTTGTGGTTTTTTTTTGTAAATATTTGTTATAAAAGGACATAATGCCACAGCAAATCATTTAATGAATGTAATATGGAAAAAAAACACCTATTAAATCTATACGGTAAGGTCAATCTTAGAAACAATAGTTGTGTCACTTAGTTTATGCAGTGTAGTATAACAGCTCGTTATCGCACCTGCTTTAATTATGATTATGATCATTATTGTTTTTTTCTTTTGTTTTAGTAATGCAGGGTCCAGCTTATCCTCTGCTTCTCCGTCAACTTTCAATTAGATGAGATGCTAAAATGAGGCATCTTTTTTTCAGAAATACACACTGAGTTTGAGAAAGAAGCAAGAGTTTCACTAAAATCGGAAGTTTTTTAATAATCCTCACCTTTATCTTCACACAACCTTCATGAGTGTTGGTCACATTGGCGCCAATTACCGATAGACAGTTGCTTTACATTCTGAATATCAAAACTGTAATGCATCGTGACCTAATGGCGACTTTATTAGTGCCGGTATAAAATAGACGATCACTCATTTGTCAAGCTTGTCTTAATGAATTATTAGCAAGGGTGTCATTTTTTTGTTGGCGTCAGAATCTTGGCGCATTCGGCTGTACTCTCGTTTATTTCAGGTAGTTCATTCATCATTGAACGGAGACTACATAATTTGCGTTGAAAATGAAATGTGTTCATGTTTGAATTTTTTACGTTGACGATGTTCTCGAATTTTTTTTTCATGTTTTAGAGCTTAGAGAACAAAACTAGATTTAGTTAATTACTAATAGTTGTTTGATTAAAAAATAGATAAAAGATGTTGGCAACGCAAGAATTACTGTCTATTGTGAACAAAAATTGTGAACAATTTCGTTTAGTTTGTACACTTATATGTGAGTATTTGATCTCATGTATTATTTGAAGTATATTTCAGTGTTTATATATTAGATGCAATTCAGAGGAAAAAAAATCATTTCACCTAGTCATTTGCCTTTACCCCCTCCCCAAAAAAAAAGAACAAAGAAAAAAAACCGCAATAAAATTGCGGCATTAACTTGAAGTCCGTGTCTTAAGCTACATCGCGCTGTTAGCTTTAACTAAGTAACCTTTGATCAGCTGTAACTGACTCAATAATCTTATCACGTCTCATTCACACTTCGTACAGTAGCACCCAAGCATACAAAGCATGGTTTGATAATGTCAATACAAAATCTGGAATCATTTGACAAATCTGAAGAAGGAAGATATCATGGATCATTTGCTTTTTTATTTTTGTAAAATAATTTTCAAATTTTTCACTCCTATTTTGTTAGTTTTGAACAAAGCGGACTGTACGGATTGAAAACTCTTGCTGCTAAAACATCCTTTTAAGTTATCTTCCCTTGTACATACAGTGGCTGTCCTTCAATGCTTCTTTATCAAATTAAAACAATTTAACCTGGTACAAAATACGTTTTGCTAGCAGAAAAAACAAGTCTTGAGAAATTCTAGCAAATCCCTTTTTTTAATTCTAAAAGACAGACAGGTAAGGATAAATATATACATTTTTTAATTGCTGTAATCAGTGTTATTTTCAAAACTTAAAAACTAGCACAGTAGTTTTAAAGCAATAGATGTCATCAATCTTGACACCTACACCTACCCACAGATATTTAAAATCTAACGTCTGCTTATTCGTTTTACAGTTATTGAGGCCCTGACCCTTTTCAACAAATTAAGATGCAGACCAGCAGAAGATGTCGAGTCTACACAGAACTTTTTGGTAAGTCATGGATACAGCTAGACGTTTATGATAGATAGATACAACTAGACGCTTATCATATATGGATACAACTAGACGCTTATGATAGATGGATACAACTACATGCTTATGACAGATGGATACAACTACACGATTATGATAGATGACAATTATGACATATCTTGCAAGGAATATTGCTATATATATATTGCTCAGCTTTGTGCAAAATAAAGCCATTCTTTAAATATCAGCTTGTGTTTCAATACATTTTAACAGCAACAACAATAACAACAATAACAGAATAAAGAAATTAAAAAAGATATACATCTACGAATTTCAAACATTATTCAATACGGGAATTGGAATCAATAAAACCAAAACAGTCAGCATTCTAAGAAGTCTTCCATATTGTTTAACTTCAAGACACACTCTTTTTGAAATTAGTAATATACGAAAAGTAAACGCTCGTAAAATCAAGTTAACTAAATTTGATTTATGTCCCTGCTTTCATTGAATAATTCGAGACAAACCTTATTTTATTAGCACTTCCTGCCAGTAAAATGTATTTTAGTATCGGTGAAAGTGTTAAAATAAGACAATCGTTGTTAGAGACACTCTAAGTGAAAGTTTGTTTTACTTCATAAAGCTGAGATTCAGATTAAATCAGGAGTATACAAAGTGTGTTGTATTACGTTTAAAGACAATCTAGTTTCATTGGTGTCTATAAAATGTTTTAGAATGGCGTAAGTTATACCAGTTCAATTAGCCACCTTAAGATTGTTCTATACATCATAGAAATAGGAAAATGTGTTGTTGTTATTTTTGATCACATCGATTAAAACAATACTGAAGATGACCATTGTACAAGTTCATTCTAGGTAGCTGTGTCCCTTTTTAAAAATATTTATCACATGTTGTAGCATATCGATTTTTCTAATTTCTCAATTCTCAATTTTTCCAGACCAAATTGGTTTTACAGAGTCGGAAATGTTATATGTACAGACTCATTAATTTATTTTTTTCTATATGATCTTCAAAGTAAACACAGTCACAATTTTTTTACCCAAAAGATACTGACTAAATAAAAAATAGCATTAATTACTTAATATACTAGTATATATAACATAATATAAAGTAAGATCGGAGTGTTAACTCTATCAACAAAGTCTTGTCGATAGAATCTACATAAATTAAAAGAAACGAATAACAAGAAGAAGCTACATACAAATGGATTACTTAGAAATAAGAATAAAAAAAATAAAGAGTTATAACTAAACCTTTTTTCGAAACTACTCAAATAAAGTAATCTCGTATTATGCTACATTTTTGTCTCCAATAAATTCAGGATGCAGTCTCATATTTTGACTTTCTTCCAGATCATAATTGATAGTTATTTCAGTCAAAGAGGTAATGAAGGATGTTAAATGCTAGATTTGACAAAGGAATGCCTGATTCGATAACGTCACAGGGGTATGATATATCTGCAATATGGGACACAGTATTTGACTTAGGGTTATCCATTCGGAGACTAATCATATATATTGCAGATTTTTTACCCTTTTCTCGCGATATTACAAAGACGTTTTTGCCGATGTTGCGATTCGATCGGGAGAAATTACAGACAAAGTTTCTTTTCACAACTTGTGCGTTATAATCAATCATTGTAGAACGATGTGTTTTTGGTTCTTGTTTCGCCTCACAAGAAGATACTTTTTCTGCAAGGCTATTCAATATCGTATAACAGCTCTACAAGAACCTTTGTCATTTTAATATCCGTGGGATCTAAATATTATTTGCATTTTGTGTTTTTAACTTACACGCACAACAGTACACCTAAAACACGAGATACCATCAAATGAAACTAAATTATTCAAACATTTTATTTCCATTACACGAAGAGATGCCTGCTGCTGATGCGATTCTTCTAAGGTTTTGTTTACAAATGTCATTTGATGACGTTGTGATAACTCACCAATTTGCTTTGATAAATTGCGAATGATTGATTATAAGGCATTGCCGTAACTTGTGTGTTTATATTTATGTATTTCAATACGAACGGGAAACAATATGATTTATTATTGTTAAGTGTTATGAAGACCAAATCACCTACTTAATAATATCTTTCATACTGACAAATATTCGATTATTTCCCTGTTATTATGATCCTCTACTTCAGCATAGGGGATAGCTCAACCGAAATAATAATGCATAATATATATATAAAATATATATATGTATATATCAAAGAATCGTTACATTACCATTCAATTCTGTCACACAACAAATGATTTGTTTTAAATACGGGAACCATTACATACAAAGATCACAACGAAATAAAGTTGTATAACGACTAAAATATACAAATAAAAACGAAAACAATAATATAATATTTCAAACTTAAACTACTACTAACTTAGTCTAGGGTAATATCTATTCTAACAGAAATCCATATTTTGATGAACAATGAACACAATCTTTTTAGTTACACGTAACTACTTTATCCAAATTTAAGTCTGGTACTTTTTCCAAGAACAGTGTATTTCTATTGTAAGAAATGTTCCTAGACATTGTACATTCACTTTGTGATGAACCGACAAATTCAATTACGAATCGAATTTATCATGTAGTAAAGCAACTAAACCAACATGCTGAATGATAAACATATAAATTACAGGGAATCAAGAGATCTAAATGTCATGTTTATCTATTTCAAAACAAAAGCAATATGGATGATAAACAAGTATCTTGTTTAGTCGGATTAGTCGAGGTGTGAATATCTTGTTTTACATGAAGTGAAGCATACGCAACCAATATGGATAGCAAACATTTAAATTACAGGGCAGCCAGACGTGTAAATATAAATGTGTTTTCCTGTTTTTTTTAAATTCATTTTCTCCACATGTACAGTGCAAATAAAATATTTCATTTAAAAAAAGACAAGAAAGCTTCTTATTTCGTCTCTGGACTTAATTACTGTTTCCTATAACTACTCATGTAATTATTTTTCTTTAAGCTGAGCATGTCATCTGATGCTTCAAAGGCAAGATAGTTTGAAATGAGTTGCTAGAAAATGGAATGTTAACCACCATATTTTGATAAAATGAGTGTCATTTTCTCTATTGCATTGCGTTTTGCAATTTGTTTCACGACAGTTGGCATTTACTTTGCCGTCTCTGGAGTGGAGGTGACAGCGTTCATGAAAATGTTTCAAAGACTTAAGTCTGAAAAGGGAATTTGTCTAACATAAAAGTAATGCATTTCTTTCATTTGCTACTCGTGTGTGACAGGCAGTTACTTATATACACGCAAAAGATAGGAATTTCAAGTATAAAATTTACTTCATACGTGAACCTTTAATGAACCATCCATGTGATGCTAGTGAAATGGCAGATGTCAGTATCGAGTGTTGTCTAATTTATTTTGTCAAATAAATGGTTCCTATTCGCGGTCATATATTTAAGCCAGCATTAACGCAAACAACTACAAAATTAAAATGCATATATTTAAAAGTTCCTTGGCTGTTATTTACACTTTTTTTATATTTGTTGTTGCCGACTCAAGTAGTCCCCCTCCCTTTTTTCCTTGTAACTTATTTCCTTTCCGGCAATTTTCGAAAAAGCTTGGTAGACCTTCCACATTGTTACTGAAAAGAAATGAAAATTTCAAGCTTTGTGAAAAATACAATAGTTGTTACTTAAAGTAATACATTTCGATGTTGTTTTCAATTATAGTAAAATAATCCTGACATACATTGAGAATGTTGTGTTGTTGTAAAATTAAGAGGGAAATTCTGCTACAACTCCAAAAAGAACTAGCGTGTTTGAATTCCAGGGACAAATCTGTAAGATAATTAAGTTACCGTGTACATTCGTCATCTCACTGTATTTGCAAATCTAATTTAGAATCATCATTATCATTATCGATTTTTCAATACCTTAGAAGGTCTGAACATGCTGGTTTGCTTTCAAATATATTAATGTTCTTAAAATTTCGAATACTGTGGCCGGTAAGAAAACAGGTTAAATCTTAATGCTGGATTACAAAATCAAAAAAAGTAAAACATGCAATTTCTTCTTGTCATATATGCCATGAAGGTATGTCTTTTGCTTTTAGCGGTATTCCACATTGGTACCAAACAACTCAAAATATCCTTATTACTATGGCTTTTGTATTTTAGATAACTTCTTTCTAAAACGATAGAGAGGTTACTCTTGTAAAGATTTGTATATAGGTTATATGACAAGGCCAGACAGGGTGTGTTGTTCGAAAGACCATGACTGACCTAAATTATGACAGTTGTGACCTAATTTGCATATTTATGCTGTTGGTGATCTATTACCAATTGTGACAACACGCCAACATAAACCTTTCTGTTTTAATGCAATCATACTATGTGTTCTATAAGCCTAGCAAAATAAAATTACTCCATCAGAAGATCGTGTACATTTATCGCATCACTTACCAAATAATTATATGGTATTTTTAAAGAAAAAAATGACAACATGCAAAACAGTTTAATGGAGTTTTAATGTTCAGTTAAACCAAACAAATACTTGTACATCAAACCAATACATGAAATTGCCTTCTCTACACAGGACATGAGACTCTCTACTTGTCAAAGCTATATGCTTGTGTAGGCAAATGCGTTATATATGCATATCTGACAACTGATTCGTCAACTCATCAAATGAATAGCACATTTTTCTTGTGCCAGAGATCGTTTCCTTGCTTTGTCTTCTAGGAAAAAGTGTTATACGACTAATTCTCAATTTCTCTGACGTGATTGGATCGTGTGTCGTCTGATGTTAAATTAGTGTAAGACTATCAGACTTGATAAAATAAGTAGATTCAGTGTTTGTTTAGTGCTGCTCTTGTGAGACAGACAAACTATTTTTACAGAGAACATATTTTGCAATAGAAGTAAACTGAACGCTTATGCAAGGATTGAGCATTAGGCGGGTTTCCTAGACTATAACACCATTACTGTGATTTTGCCATATACGTCGATATTAACACCAACCAGAAACTTGCACGGACCACTGACCTTATAAGTTTTAGAAACTGTATCCTAGTTTGAGATGATTTATTTCTGACAAGTGTTCACTATAACTCTCCTAAATGATTATCTGAATTAGTTCCTTATATTATTGTAACGTAAGGTAATTGATCGAATTCTCTTTCTCATTGCAATAAGGGTAAAATACAATTATGCCAGACATTTCTAATGACTTAAAACTTTCGCTTTAAGATATTAATGGTTGATTGATATTATTCATTTCTGTTTTCTTGCCTGTTGGTGAAGTCTGCTTGTAGTTTAATGAAATAAACAGGTTAATGCGTTCTTATTTGTTTTATTTTATTTCTTTTATTTATCTAAAGTCTTGGATGCTTTGAACTTGGGACCTCATGAGTGAAAGTCAGTGCATATACTGAATATCAGTTATAAATATTGCACTAATGCCTTTGAATAGAGGAATGTGTGATCACTGTCTACAAGAAAAGGTTTCTAAAACAATACTTTTTTTTTCTTACAAAATGAAATGGATCAAGTCAGAAATAATATCACAGGCATAACTTTATTTGTTTATTTATCTGATATTGGTCTCGCATGAAGAGAAATGGACAGTGTAAGCATAAAAAATTACCTTCAATTTTTTATAGAGACATTCTATTTTAAATATTTAATCGTTTTGAAACACAGAAGAATTTTTAAAAAAAATAATGTTTTCCATTTCAGTGTGAATCCGCCAAATTCGACGTCATCTAAAAAAAGAAGAAGAAACAAAACACTTTTTCAGACAGACAAACTTGTAAAAGGCTTTGTGATTCACGAAACAGAGGCCTAACAAATTGAACCGCTGCAAACGCCAAGTTCGTAAAAACGCCGAACTTATTTGCTTTCAAATGGCTCGCCCTTTCAGTTGCGCATATTAAATACTCACGACAGTTTTAAATGTCGGGATGGAACAAGGCAATACTTAACAATTGAATTTGTGTACGCACACTTTAATCCTTTTTAATCCTTGCGAAACTCAATGTAAACTGTCGCATGTTTCTTATCAAATCCTCGCGTAAACTAAACCTGTAAAATGTCGCAAACACATTTTCTGCACGATGACAAATTCACTAAAATTGTCGCATGTCAATATCGGAACACTTCGGATTTTTACAATCATCGGTTATCATTCAGCGAAGCAAAGCCATTTTTAGTTTAACCCTCGCGAGGATTGATCTCAAGACGTGCAGCATTTCATTTTGAGTCCCGCGCGATTCAATTGATACAAGCAAAAGCTAAAATGTTAAATTCCCCATTGGCGAGAAAATCTCTTCTGTCAGACAGGCGATCTTTTACGTGGCCCGAATGAGATTCCTTAATATCTCGTAGTTATCTGATATTTACGCAAGAGAGAAAATAACTACCTATAACTACCTCATAAGGACCTCGTACTGCCTCATAATATACTTGAACCCTAATACTTGTATTGTGTGGCGCACTTTATACATTGTTATTTATAACGTTTATTTCCGACGTCATGTTGTGGTGAATTTACTTTTATCCAAAAGAAGAAAAGTCTCATTTGCTATTTCAACGGTACGTTTGAAAGTGATATAAATGCTATAAACCACAATAAAAACAAGAGGCGGTAATTATTGTTCCAGGATTCCAAGAGTTCAGTAGGATATCTGTTACCAAAAACGAGTCATTACTGAACCGATATCTTATTCAGAGGACAGTTATTTTGTTCCGAATAAAAAGAGATAGTTATAAGCAATAAATCAGGCATTAACAGAGACCGATTTAATCTATTTTTGATGGAGTTTCTGTATTTGTTTCTTGTTCTGCATTTGGGTATGTGATTGGTTCATTATTGTCGAGGAAATACTAAAGCCTTATGCCTGAGAGCAGAAAATTGAATGCACTCCAGGTTTTGTTTTTAATACTCATAAAACATCTAGATCATTCGTCTGCTGTATCAAATTTGGCCTTAGAACGTTTGTTTATTTAGAAATGATTATCCATTGCAGCGTCGTGTATTCTTTGTTTTTCTTTTCTCATAACAAAGACAAAATTAATGTTATCTTCCTTTCTCAAAAACGTAATATGAGAATACCCAAAAGCCATTACAAAGAGCATTTTGTCTTTTGAAACTTCTGTCTGAATGATTGTCGGCGGATATGTCTGCTACATTTCACATTTGTGACATCATTGCCAAAGAGTAATATGAGATGAAATTTCTAATTCTAAAGATAAATGATTTTGAATTTTGATCTCCTTAATATGTTTTTACTCTCTACAAACTTGAGTTTCTTTTGATATATTAGCGAATATACTACCTTTCTATTTAAGGACAGATTTATCTACCGGCCAATCAACAAACGGACCAACTGACCTGCCTACCCCCACACCCCTATACACACCCTTCTACCAGCTTACCATTTTACCTATTATTGCATTTGATAGGACAATGCCTTTCCGGATATGATAGGTCTTCAGTAAATAGCACTTTAAAGAAAACATCCTTTCCTTGAATTATCATTCAAGAAGTTTTCTATTGCAATCAAATGGAGTGAATCCCATATCAATACATAATTTCGGGACTTTTCGTATTTAAAAATAAATACACATGAGTATGCCGTCCAATTCGTTTTCATATTACGCTTTACACACAGCAATGTACTTCAAAGTTTCCCCAGTGAACTAAATGCATTGGATGGCTTTCAGCGAAGCCATATATTGATACCTTGTTCTTTCCACTTACTGCTTGTTCTATTCCTTACCGATAGAATTCAGAAACTTTCGATATCTTCTAGAAAGCAACTGTAATGCTCGTTCCTAAGACCAACTGAATATTATTTTTTTGTTTTAACTGATGTGCTAAGACATTAGGATTTGTTTTTAGATCAGTGGTCTCCTTCACATAGTGAATACAAGTATTTGTTTACACAGAAAGCAGATTGTATTTCAAATCTGTATTTGCTAAGTTAAGAGCACATATTGTTAACGCTTGTAGTTATTTTTTATTATTTTATTATATTTGTTTAAAGGAAAAGAAATTGTTAATTGTTCTATTAAAGCAAATGCCGACTGACGGAAATTGGTACCATGTGAAATTTCATCATAAAAAAACCCGTCAACTATTTCAGATATCGACCCAGTCCGGAAACTTTTTGGCTATACCTTATATATATCAAAATAATAAAGGGTATTTAAAGTATGCTAAACATTGCACTACATAATAAGGCTTAGGTTTTTTAACCCGTTTATGCCTATTTGATTATGACATCCTTGTAAGTTGGATAAGTCCATTTTAAATTAAAAAAGTTCCTAGTATATATTTTCATTTTTTTTTTGTTTACGGAGGAAAGTCCTTTATAAAAACATTTGAAACCCTGATCAGGGTCTGCACTGTTTGTTTATGTCTATTTTGTACGCTCTAGGCAATATAGAGCAATAAGGTAACCTAGAACAAAATAGTTATTAAAGTTCTAAGCAGACGGGAATACAACAAACTTGATGAAACTATCTTAGAAAAAAATGATAACCAATCCATTAGTTCATGTGTAGATGTCGCGTAAAATATTTTTTTAGCTCCATACAAAAGGAGCCGACCAAATTTATTTAAGCATAACTGATCAAGCGTGTACAAATATTTGTTGTTTTAGTTCTAGCTAAATGGAGCCGACCAAATTTATATAAGTTTAATTGATAAAGATAATCTAAAAATGCTACATACTAAATTTGGCGATGACCAATCTGTGCGTTCAAGAGAAATTATAGTCAATTTAAAGTTATTCTATTTTTATCCTATTCTGATCCTAAAAGGGAAAACTATTATATCTTTTAAAGCAAACTTGATAGAGGACCATCTCAAATGCTACAGACACATTCTGGGCATGATCCATCCATTGAATTATGAGAATAAGATTTGTCATTTTTAATTTTGGCGCTAGCAACCCTTTATAAATGCCAACCGAATTTATTTTGGAAATTTGGTAGAGGACCACATATGGATACTACAGATCAAGTATGGTAATGATCCATCCATTGATTCGGGAGAAAAGAAGTCATTTTAAGGAATTTCTATTTTTATCTATTACGACCCCTTAAAGGGGCTGGTCCTATTGCTTTTAGTGAAATTGATAGAAAACTATCTAAAATGTTGCAAGGAAAGTTAAAAGATGATCTATCAATTGGTTCATGAGAAGTAGTCTTTTAAAGGGTTTCTTTTTTTTAGTTAACATTTAACATAAAAAGAACCCCGAGTGCGGGACCAGTTTAGCCAATTTGGATCCCAGGGACATCATTTGAACAAACCTGGTAGAGGCCCGTTAGACAATGCCAAACAAAATATATATATATACCAGTGTAAACGTCTATTAGGAAAAATCACAGTCAGGAAACAGAGCCTTCCTACACAGTCAAAAAGTACAGGAAAATAATTTATTAATTATATAAATCAATAAAAAGGACATCACAAACAAAATCAGAACCCGAGGGGTTACCGCCTTGGAACGGTATGTGACAAAACATTTGTAACCAAGAGTTTAGATCAGGTTCTCGGTGGCACCAACTTGACACTTGCCAAAGGACAAACAAAAACAAGTTCTCCTAGTCAATTAACTCCAAACCAACCATCAACTCGACATTTTTGCATGTACATGCACACAAACATATAAAACATAAAAATCTTATGACATTGTAGAGCGAAAAGGATAGGTTCTCAATGACCTGACTGTGACCAGATAGAGTCAAATTAGCAAGAACACGATGGCAGGAATAAAAGAGACTGATCGAGTTTCTACGTTCTTTTGAAGGCAGTGATTTAAAACTGCAATTGTATTTCTGAATTAACTCATGGTATCAGCGATAATACTTGCTTTAAAGCACAGGCTTTAAACGGTTTCTTTCAAAAAAATATATTTTATACAAATAGGACCCCAGTGGCGTGGCCAATTTTGATCCAAGGGACGATCTTCATTTTAACAAACTTGGTAGAGGTTTACTAGAGGAATGATTTGATTAATGTTAGAAGAGGATCTATAAATATTGATCCATGCCAAATATCTACGCTCTAGACCTTGTGGTTTCAGATAAGAGGAGTTTTGTTTTAATTTTCCTATATAAGTTTATCTAAAACATGTGACAGGGACTTAATATTAGCCACTTTGTAAGAAAACTTCTAGATATTATTCCATGCCAAATATCTAAGCTCTAGACCTTATGGTTTCTGACAAGAAAGTGTTTAAAGTGTTTCAGTCCTGTTGCAATAGCAACCAGAGTTCTGCATGGAATGACATATTTTAAACCACTTAAACGTCATTCCACTCAAATTTCCTTGAATTTTACTCAGCTGTTTCTGAGAAATGACGTTTGAATCTATTTTTGAGGGACGAAAGAACGACAAACGCCAGACAAAATAGGATACTACGTGAGCTAAAAATATCGCCTATTTGACACACAAGATTTCAAAACAGTCTCAGTCTTTCAGGTTTATATATAAACTTTAAAACCTTGCCATCACATTCAGGCAAAATATAACACTTTCGAAGGTGACACTTTAATCCCCGAGATTCTCAAAAAAGCATGGTGCATGTGTCTTGTCAAACCCTCGTAAGAAAATATAGCTAAAACTTAACACATTCTGCACGGCGACAAATCAGCTTCACGTTGTCATTTCTCATTCGCAAATCGAGCAGCACTCCTGAAACAAATATTTATTTAACAAACGATCAAAAAAGAGCATATATTTTCGGTTCAACGATTCATGGAGCTTAGTATGATATTTGTTACCTCATACAAGTCAATACCGACCAATATCTATATTTCTTATCTAGAAGACATTTATTGGGTTCCGAACAAAAAAAGATAGTTATAAGCAATAAATCAGGCAATAAGATACAAAGACAGATGTAATCTATTTTTGATGGTATTTTTGTATTTGTTTCTTGTTTTGCCTTTGAATGAAAGATTTGTTCGTTATCTTGGAGAAAACACAAGAAACAAATTTCGGAGAGCTGAAAATTTAATACACTCCAGGTTTTTTTGTCTATTTACTCCCGTTTCTAAGATTAAGTGCATACATAATTGAAATATTATTTTTTTTTACTTAAATGATTACATTATCGGATTTTTTTTTTTTTTGCATCTTCTGTTCTTCTCATAGTGATATAAAATCATATACACATATTTGTTTAAAAAAATTGTATTGCACAACTGTATATACTGAGTTATGCTTGGAGCTATTTTAATTTCTTGTTTGTTTGTTAATATGATTGTTTAAGTATAGGTTAGTGTTTAATACTACGCATTAACAAAAATAAATTGGTCATTAATTTAATTTAATGATCAACATTATTTTTCAACTAAATACAAAGCATCTTTCTGAACCGCGTGGTTAGACGGACCTGATTAAGTAAATTTAATTTAGTTAGTACACATTAGTTAGACTTTGCAGAAATTTGAAAAATACTGCAATGTGATTGGACAAAAAATAATGTTGATCATTAAATGTGCAAAACAAGCAATGTATGTATAAGACATTTTGCACTTTGAATTTGGTTATTCATTTCGACTAAATGAAAAATTAAACGAATGTCGATGCTACTGCTATTTTTATACTGCATGTTGTTTTATTTCTGTACCGGTATTTAGCGTCATAAGTTGTATCGTTCCTTATCTTCTCATAGAATTGTCATAATAAAAGACTTTTAAAAACAGTAGATAAGAAATTGCATTGACGTCAATTTCCTAGAACATCTTTCAAAATTTAATGTAAAATGCGAAGTTGTTAAGTTGTTTAGACTTTAAAATATAAAACGTATTTCAGGACTTGGCTGTAGACTTAGATAAAGGCTTGATAAATTTGAAATGTGTATAAACACCTGTTTATCGTTCTGCAATATCGTCTCGTTGATTTACAATAAACAAGACACTGCAATATTGCCCAGATATTTGTCTGCCAATGACTCAAGTATTTTCAAAAAAGGCTGGATCCAGATATCTTTGGAGTGTATTTTTCCCAAGTTATCATTAATTCATTTTACTGAACAGTAAACGAATACTTCAAGAGTCAACTGTCATTTGTATTTTGTCACAGATTTTCCTTAGAATCAACTATAACGAAGATAAAATACGCATTCAAATGAATATAAAGAAACCGATGTTGCCTGACATTTTTAATGGGGGAAATATCAACAATATTCACTTAATATTAAAAAGTCAGTATCATTTTTTTCATTCCAAACACATTTTAGAGCGTATATTTGCAGAAAAGCAAACTTATTTTACCTTAAATCCTAATGCCTGTGTACAATCTGTATTTCGTAACCTCTTACCGCGAATAAACTGCTTTCGGGAAGCCTTTGCACTTTTATGATAAACGTATAACTGATTAATATTTACTTGCTTGCCTTTCCTTTATATATGACGTTAGTTTATTAGCTCTTTAGCAATAAATTACATTAATGACGTCAGTTCATTAAGCTATTAAACCCTTAAATAACATTTATGATGTTAGATCATTTAGCTGTTTAGCTCCTAAATAACACCAATGTTTTCTTTTTTCCTAACGCAACTGTTAATTCAAGTTATTTTCAATTCAACTAATTCAAGTAATTGTTAAATAAATTCAATTACTTCTTTACAGCTAGTCTTATTTGAGTCTATACAAGAGATTTGTTTGGACAAAAGAAGACGATGGACTTATTTCCTTCTATTTACAGACTGACTAGTTACAATTTGCTAAGATATATATTTGTGTCTGAATCTTCATTATTTTTGTAAATTTAATGTCTACTAAACGTGACAAAGGATAATGTGAGTACACAACATCGCACTTAAAACAGCACAGCTGAATACATAATTATAATGTCATTTATTTTGGTTTCATACTCCGTTTTGTGTCCAGACTGATATATTATATTTATTCGTTATCAACACTAACTGAGCTTAAAACAGGGATGAATGTCGAGGAAAACTATTATATAATATTCAGGAGTTATCTCTTTGCAGGGCGGTTTGCTTTTAGTTGATAGTGTAGTCTTCCTCTCATTAATAGAAAGTACTAATTTTCACAGAATTTTAATACCCAGAAATACAGTTAATACAGGTAAAAGTTATGTCTACAATATTATCTTTTCTTTCGATCAGACTGCAATTCGTTTCCTACAGTCATCATCGCATTTTGTCAGCGCAGAGATATTTTAAGTGGTCCTATTTTATTTGATATTAAACTGTTCATAACTCTATCAATAAATTAAAAAAAAAAGAAAAAAAAAATACTTAATTTATAAACTGCTTAATATTGTAGAATACAGCTCATTTTCAGTTAAAAAAAATATTTTTGTCAAGACTTGGATAACTGCATTGTAATTTACTGATTAATTTTCTTCACGCTAGACAAATCATTGTCAGCAATTATGAAATGAGTACACTATGCATAACTCAAAATTTCAAACGAAATTCTTTTATAAGTGTTTTTTTGTTTTTGTTTCAGAAAATACTACAGTATAAGCCGGCAGTACGCAAATCCTTTACTCGTGAAAAGTAAATGCTACCTTTACAGCTGAATAAAAGCTGTTTAGAGCATGGAAACATTTGTGTAATGGATTAAAAAGGTTATCCTTAAATTTTGATCCGAACAGTTTTCAGATCTACTTGCAATAAAGGTTTTTTGGTTTAAAATAACAATGCATGATGATTTTGTTGTCACAGTTGTTGTTGTTGTAATTGTTGTTTATTTCAGCGATCTAATGTTGTGTCTAAGTGTAAAACTTGGCTGTTCTTTGAAGAGATCTAGCGGGAGAAAGTGCTTGCAATGGACCATATAGTGGGATAGCTAAAAATCTGATCGGTGCAATAACAAACCAGACTTACCTGTAAAAGTTCTGATTTTTAGGCGAATCGACAATGTCTGGCGACCATTTTTTCTTGCGAGTCATAAAACTTAGTCAGGTGATTCCCCGCATCAAAGAAGTTTTGTTATATTGCAGAACTAAAACGATTAAATATAACGCAGGTACATGCACCATTGACATCATGTCAAGTGTATTAAATATAGTCTCTCGGTGGTTAAGAAATGACTCACAAAAGAGCAGCTTATACTTATTCATTAATCATGTCTGAAAGAAAAGTACTAGGTAAGATCGTCTCTTGATTATATTTTGCAATATCGATCTGGGTTCTTACTAAACCCTCGTAGAAGTTCGTTGTTACTTAAGCAATTTCTAAATAGTGTTCGATTAATCATATTTCATCAAATGTATATACTCAAGTCTCGGATAGGCGGTTTATGTTTCTGTTAAACTATAAGGAATTCTCGTTGAAAAAGTATTTCTATTTTTCATAGGAAATTTTCATGTAATCCGTATCAAGGAATTAAGCTCTGACCACTGTTTTGCAAAATATTCAAAACATCACATATAACTATTGTTTGAAACGTCAGCTACGACTCCTGAACTATCATATGAATAGCTAGATTATATGATTTAATATAACATTCTCTTGAAACAGTTTGCGGGTTAACTTCTGAGTAATGATGAATCGAAAATAAATGGATAATTCAGTAACAGAAATTGGGTCTTTTGTCTCTTGTTAGGTAATGACTGGAATTGAAACAAATTAGAAATATAAATACAAAATGTGCATGTTTTACGCATTGTTATTAAGAGGAAGTAATGATAAGTATATGGAATATACAATTTCCTATGGGAGAACTGTGAGTTGACATTAAAGACATTTTCTGAAGCGGCACAGTACTTAACTAGAAAGCCACTGGCAAATTTACTGACGATGTAGTATTATGTAGACTGAAATTGATTTTATATTCTTTTAAATCGACGTCGCTATTTTTCAGGCGGAAGTGTTTGATGGTATGCAAGCTTTTAATGCGGTAATGTGAAGTCATATGCTGAGAAATTCCTACCTCAAAATGTATGCATTCAGTCTGCATATTACGAACAAAAACACTTGATAAAAGAAATTATTTGAATGTATTGGCTGAAGATATATATCTTTCATTTCAGAAATTAACATGTATTTAGTCTGCTTTTAATACAATTTATCACAGTCACTGTTCTGCGGATCTGTTCTGACATAAAAGCACAAAGTCTGTTGAAATGATGATGAGTTAACTGCTTAACTTTTTATTGTCCTTGATTAAGTTTAAAGGTGATATCTCGTAATAACGTATTTAAAATTCACAATTTAAAAGTTATAGTTACAAGTACTGTCCACACTCGGTATGTTAAAATCGCCTAAGTAAAATTTCCAGCTGAGCCGAATTTTTTTCAATAAACCTTTTTTATATATATAAATATATATATATATATATATATATATATATACTTATATATATATATATATATATATTTATTTATTTATAATGTAACTCCTGTTAAGCCGAATCCGACATGTGACAACTTCGGCTAAGTCGATCATATTTTTCGGTCCAGTCGTATATTTTTCTATGTATTTTTCTGCTCGATAAGTCGAAGTGTGAAATTTGATTGATTACCAAGTTTTCTCGGCGACTTCAACGGCCGGACCAATTACGCATCTCAACGATTATTTGTTGATTGCAACTTACAAATTACCTTTTTGATTTAGGATGTTCACTGTCACTAAAAGGTACGTTATTAGTAAGAAATTTAAGAAGATTTATTTAATGAATTCATGTTCCTATATAAGCTACAGATTTTTTTCTATCTGTGCGTCGAAAAATATTATGTAATGTTAATTACGTTAAAAAAGTCATTTATATGTATTTGTCGTTTCCCAGTGTCTAACACAAAACGTTGTTATGTATAAAAGCTCTGGACATGTCAAATTCCGGCTAAGTTGAAGTGATTTTCTATGTCCGCCCGATTTCGAGATATCGATGGGAGTCTGTGTTTCGGTTACCTATGGTCAATTTCTCGATTCAAAAGGTCTTTCAAAAAAATGAAAAAACGAAATAGACATATGACCAGCTCTATTTCCGCCGTCAGTATGAGGGACATTAAATAGAAAATAGTGTTTAATGGCCAATGTCGCACGAAGTTGACATTATTTATATAAACTTCGTTATTTTGCACAAAAACTGAAAGATTTCATCCACAGTTCAAGCTTGGATAGCTGGATAGTGTAATTTTTAGCTAGGCTTCTATATTTAGACTGAAAAAGAACAAAGTTTATACTCCTTAAAAAGCACTGTTTATAAACAAATTGCAGTTCCTGCAGAAAGAGGCTCTGTCTTAGAAAGTAAACTCAAATATACAATATATGCAATATTGATAATATTATAGAAAAAATAATGAATAATGAAGCCCGCAGTCTACTTTTGATAAGAAACGAAAATCTGGAAGTGGTTTCCCAGGACATTATTTTTGTTAGTACGCGTTATGTATAAATTGCGAGAAGCTAATTTGTCTGGATGAGGGAATACGCTAAATTTCTGCTGACAAATTTACATTCCGTTTTTAATGTAGTGCTTCACATGTAGGAAATAATTCATCTTTATATAACAATTTATGCACTAAACAATTCAGGAGTGACGATTTTTATTTGAATATTATACACTTGCAATTCGATTGCATTATTTCAGAGTCTAGGTTGCATTATTTCAGAGAGTCTAGAAACAGATTCGCATCTTTCAGCTTCTTTATGAGTTAACAATATATAAAATGATCTTGATGAATGCTTTGAAACTGTCTATCAACCAGTTTCCACCAGACACATAAATCAGAGCTGTACCGACTTTTAATTCATGTTGTAGATTCCTTCGATATAAGTTTCAATCAGATAAAGAAAATACGAGTTTCGGCAAAAAGCATTGCAGTGCAACAGCTGGGTGCCTCAGTGTGTATTCATTACAGGGATGTGGGATTCAAAACAGAAAAGAGGATATTTCATATTTCATTCCTTTTTTTACCTTAGAAAAGTCTTAAATAATCATATTTTAATTACTAGTATCATATATAACATTTCACACATTCTATTTTCTTTTCAATAAAAAAACTGCCTCTTGTTTTACTATCATAATAAATCAAGCTAAAAGGATTCCAAATGAAATTAACCAACGTAGCGAACAAGCAAACTTTTTTACATTGTTTATATAAATAAATAAATATGACTCCACCTAATGAAATATTGAGGATAATGGGTCCTGAAAAAGTAACATGGGCCTCTTTATTTCATAAGAAGAAAGACATTAACCCTTTCTATGCTAAATATCTAAAATGGACTTGTTTATCTTTCAATTAGGACAGATCCATTAACTGTTTATGGGGGTGCCGATTGAAAATTTACTAACTCCATGACGAATAGTGCAGACCATGATCAGACTGCAGGCTGACCTTGTACTACACTAGTCGCATTGGCAGAGTCAATTGATTCCAGCAAAGTGAGGGTTAATATAATTATAAAATAACGCAATTATTATTCAAATCAACTGCTAATGCATCGCCTGCTGCATGCAAAATCGGTGAGCAATTTTGCAAAGTAACATCAAAATCAGTCCAAAAACGATGATGTTACAAAAACACAATAGAGGAGACATCTACCAGTGAAACAATAGACTGAAATTGACCGTTTAAAAATGTTACAGGTAATGTCAGTTTAGGGCAAGTAGAACCTAGTATGCTTTAAGATGTACAATCAAGCAAACTATGTGCGCCTGACTTCTACGTTAATTCTTCCCTGCAATTAAAACTTCGGCTGCGAACAGAACTCCTCTAACGCAATTCGACATACACAGGAGACTTTTCGAAAAAAAGACAGTTATGTCTTACTCTGTTCGTAAGTTAGTTTTTCATCATTACTGTAACCGATCATGTGTCCTTTAAATAAATTCATATAGCGTTATAAACATTCATTCTATATTGTTAACTCTTTTCAGCGATAAATTTCCAAGCCTATCAAGGTCTATCAATATCGGGTTTGATGGCTATAGGATACAAAATATACCAGAATATATATGTGATATGATTATTTGTTTATTTGCAAAACATTTGCCACAGAGTGTTTAAGTCAGGTTCTCGGTTTCACCAACAATTTCTGAATTAACTCATGGTATCGGAGATAACACTTGCTATAGGGCATTTGCTTAAAACGATTTTTTCAGAAAAGGATTTTCAAAGATAAAATATTTTATAGAAATAGGAACCAAGTTGCGGTGCCAATATTGATCCCAGGGACATCATTTGAACAAACTTGGTAGAGATCTACTAGAAAATGCAACTAACTATATATCAAAGCTCTACTGCATAGGGTTAAAAGACAAGAAGATATTTCAACATTTCTTATATACGTCATTGTAAATTATATGACCTCTGGGGCTGTACCAATAATGACCCAATTCGAATGATTTGAAAAATCGTGATAGCGGATCTTTTAATTTTCTCCATGCCAAAATATCTAAGCTCTAGACCTTGTGGTTTCAGATAAAAAGATTTTTGTTTTAATTTTCCTATATAAGTTTTATCTAAAACATGTGACAGGGACATAATTTTAGCAACTTTTGTAGAGAACCTCTACTCCATGCCAAATATCTAAGTTCAAGACCTTATGGTTTCAGAGAAAATGGCTTTTAAAGTGTTTCCTTTTTTGTTGCCATAGCAACCAGAGTTCTGCATATAATGACACATTTTACACCTTCAGTAGAAGACCGCCCAAAAATCATTCCACTCAAACATTTTTGAATTTGATTCAGCTGTTTCAAAGAAGATGTTGTTTGAAGTAACTTTTGACGGAAGGGCGACAAACGACGGACAAATAAGTATACTAGGTGAGCTAAAATGAACTGGACTATATTTTCTGTTTTTGTTTCAGAAAATACTACAGTTTAAGCTGGCAGTACGCGAATCCTTTACTCATGAAAAGTAAATGCTACCTTTACAGCTGAATAATAGCTATTTAGAGCATGGAACAATTGTGTTGTTTGTAGGTTATTTTTGCACATGGATTACAAAGGTTATCCTTATTTTTTTTTGTTTAAAAAAACAATGCACAATGATTTCGTTGTTGATTTGGTTGTTGTTGTTGTTTTGATTTTACATGAGTTAAACAGTATCGTGGAAATAACCAAACAGACTTTTCAGCGATGAAATGTTGTGTCGAAATGTTCTTCAAAAGGTGGCTGTTCTATGAAGAGATCTAGCGGGAGAAAGCGGTTGCAAGGGACCATAAGGTGGGATAGGTAAAAATTTGATCAGTGCAATAACAAAACAGACTTACATGAAAAAGTACCGATTTTTAGGCGAATCGACGGTGTTTGTCGACCATGTTTTCGTGCAAGTCAAAACATTTAGTCAGATGATTCCCCGCATTGAAGAAGTTTTATTATATTGCAGCACTTAAACGATTAAATAAAACGTAGGTATATGCACAATTGACATCATGTTAAGTGTATAAAAATATAGCCTCTCGGAGGTTAACAAATGACTTACAAAAAGCAGCTTATACTTATTCAATAATCATTTCTGAAAGAAAAGTACTAGGTAAGATCGTCTCTTGATTACACTTTGCAATAATGGTCTAGGTTCTTTCTAGACCCTCGTTGAAGCTCGTTGTTACTAAAGCAATTTCTTAATAGTGTTTTTAGTTTTATTTCATCAAATGTACACACGCAAGTCACTGATAGGCGGTTTAAGTTTTGCAAATTTTCATGTAAACCATATCATTGAATTAAGCTCTGACCACTGTTTTACAAAATATTCAAAACATAACATATAACAGTAACATAACATAATTATAACTACTGTTTGAAACACCAACTACGACTCCTGAATTATACTATGAATAGCTAGTTGCTATGAGTTAATATAACAGTCTCTTGAAGAAGTTTGCGGGTTAACTTCTGAGTAATGATTAATCGAATTTAAATTTATAATTCAGTAGCAAACAATGTGTCGTTTGTCTCATGTTAGGTATTGACTGGCATTTAAACAAATTAGAAATATAAATAAATGTTTTACACATTGAATTTAAATCTGTCATTAATTTATATTTTTTAGACAAAACTTGCCAGTCGTATAAATCTAAATCAAAATTGCATCTTTTTACAATATCCATATGGTATAAACTATTAGCAACTGACTCTACTAAAGATCAAGAGGAATTAATGATAAGTATATCCAAAAAACACTTAATGTCTTAGGGAAGAACTGTTTTGTTTGACATGAAAAACATGAAAGACTTATTTTAATGCGGCACGGCACTTAACTAGAAAGCACATTAGCAAACTTACTGACGATATAGTATTGATATATCTTGACTTCATTGGGTTCATATTCTTCTAAATCGATGCCACTTTTTTTTCCAGGCGGAAGAATTTGACAGCCTGCAAGGCATTTACGCGGTAATGTTTAGTCATATGCTGAGAAAAAAGTCTTCTTCCTCGAAATGAATGTATTCAGTCTGAATTTTACGAACACAGAACTTCAAAAAAGAACTGTTTTGAAAGTATCGAATGAACATATATGATCTTTCATTTAAGGAAATACCAAACTAGTTTTCCTTTTCACCGTGTTACACAATTACACGTTTTAACATAAGCAAAAGTATCAGTTGCCAAGAAATCTCAAAAGGATCTATATGTCACTTATAGTTTGCCCTTTAAAGCGTCTGGTTTACTGTAAGGGGACTATTATCCTAGTAAACATTTTTTGGTTTGCACAACTGCTTTATGTTCAAACATTCAGCACTCTTTTTTCATGTAAATATATATAAACAAAAATATTTAAAAACTATTCAATGTTGCTGTTCCGTTGTATTTATACATTGTGGGAAGCCGGTTTGTCTGGAATGAGTGGATGAGATCAATCTCTTCTGACAAATTTACATTCTGTCTTTAATGTGGTGTGTCGCATGCATGAAATAATTCATCCTTTTATAACAACTTATGTTCTGCACAATTCAATGGAGACGATTTGTTTTAATTTGAATATTATACACTTTATTTAAGAGAGTCTAGAAACAGATTCACATCTTTCAGTTGATTTATGAGTTTACAATACATAAAATGATCTTAATGAGTACTTTGAAACCTATCGATCAGTTTCCACTAGACACATACATCAAAGCTGTACCGACCTTTAATTTGTACTGCAGATTCCTGCGATATTAGTTTAAATCAGTTAAGGCAAATACAATTGCTAACAAGGCAGTCTGAAGGACAGCAATAGCCCCTGCCGCAGCAGAACATTGGAAAAGATAACAAGTGTGAACAGAGTACGTTAGACCTCCCAATATGACATCGGGTAATGATTTATACGGAAAAGGAGCAGCCACATTTGGACCTCACCTTTGTAGCAGTTTAAAAGTTATGAAGCAGACACGAAATGTGGTCTTTTTATATAAGACCTTTAAGTGTGGCCTTGGCCTTCGGGGTAGCGACCTGGTTGTTCCGCTCTGCACATTGTCACATAATAGTGATCATTTGTGCCAAGTTTTTTCTGAAAACTTTCAAGCAGTTTAATAGTAACGGAGCGGACACGAAATGTGGACCTTTTTATATATGACCTTTAAGTGTGACCTTGACCTTGGTGGTAGTGACCTGGCCATAACATTTTGCACATTGTCTCATAATGGTAATCATTTGTGTCAAGTTATATTAAAAAAGTTTAAGCAGTTTAATAGTAACGGAGCGGATACAAAATATGGACATTTTTATAAATGACCTTTAAGTGTGACCTTGACCTTGGGGTAGCGATCTGGTTGTTGCGCTCTGCACGTCGTCTCATACTGGTGATCACTTCTGCCAAGTTATTTTAAAACATTTCAAGCAGTTTAATACATGTAGTAACGTAGCGAATACGAAATATGGACTTTTTTATCT
The DNA here is from genome assembly GCA_012932295.1 of Cyclina sinensis. NCBI lineage: Eukaryota > Metazoa > Mollusca > Bivalvia > Venerida > Veneridae > Cyclina > Cyclina sinensis. Next base: position 15,032,293 of record JAAONU010000005.1, read on the forward strand.
ATGACTTTTAAGTGTTAGCTTAACCTTGGTGGTAGCGACCTGATTGTTGTGCTCTGCACATACTATCATACTGGTGATCATTTGTACCAAGTGTTTTTTTTTTTTTTTTTTTTTTTTTTTTTTTTAAACTAAAAAACTCTCCATGAGTTAAAAAGTTATGGAGCGGACACGAAGTTACGGACGGACAAATTGATAGACGGACAGACAGGACCATTTCTATAATCACCTTTCTACCACGTGGCATGTGATTAACGAATAGCATTGGTCTGCAAAGGCTTGGTGTTTCAGGGTAAATTTATTAGAGAGTTGAGTTGAGAGTATAAAATCTTAGTTCATATTCCATTCATTTTTTAAAGAAACGATATCCAAAAATAGTCATATCGTATTCTGAGTATGATATATTAAATAACTATGCCTTCTATGTACTCTATTATACTTATTATAAACAGTTTAGCAAAACCTCATATTTCTACAATTTATGCTGAAAGAATTGCAAATGAAATTAACCAACGCAGCAAACTTTTGCAAGCTATATAAATATGACTACACTTAACGAAATATAGAGATAAATGGGTTCTGGTTCCTGTTTATATCACAAGAAAAAAGAAATTTTATAAATTAGTACAATTTGTATTCTAACCAAATGCTAATGCAACTTTCAACGCGTGCAATAATCAATTATGAAACGTTATATCAAAATCAGTCCAAGAAAGATAAATTTACAAAATACACAATAGACGAGACATCTACCTGTGGCACAATGTACTGAAATAAATCCTTCGAAAGTAATGGAAGAAATACCAATGTAGAACCTTTCCTTTAAGATGCATAAACAAATAAACTAAAGCATTGGACTTGTAAGTTACTTCTACCCTGCATGCAGCAATTATAACATTTTACATTAATACCTTTTTCCAGCAACAAATTTTCAAGTCTATCAAGATCTATCAGTGTTGGATTAGATAGCTAGGATGTTAAAATATGTTTCATTATTGTTCGCTTTATATAAAGAGTAATCACTTTACTGTGTCATTCTTTGCAACTGTAAATTAGCCAAGTTAACATTTCCCTCAAAACGTCAGTCTAGGACATAAATACGTTGTACACAATTCTATGTATGTCAAAAACAGGTATCATGGGATAAGTTTCGATAAAAAATTTTTACTCTTCTTTTTTATCAGTGAACGGATGAATTCGTATGATCGCTTTTGGCAAAAGTTACCGATATTTTCCTGAAAATCAAAAGAAAACATACTGTTTAGCGTTAATACACATATAAGGCTTACAGGCTAACAGTTACTACAAGTATACACTAATCAAAAGGAATTAAGGGTCAGGGACTTATGACAGCAGTTCTTAAATACATACCTTTTTTACTTGTTGAAGTTTATATCCAACAAAAAATCATTATAAATGTGACCAATTTAAACTAAAAGTAGCATGTGTTTCACAAACACAGTAGCACGATTAATCCTCAAATACAACCCCTATCAGATTTAAAGTGTTTGAGACTTGGTGGGTGGGGTAAAAACAATGGCTTGTTATTAGAAATATGGAAACCAGTAAGCTATTAGAAACGGGTGTGACCGCCTCGTGCTCATATAACCTCTTTGACACGGGTCTGGAAACTGCGTATGAGCTTTTTGATGTCCCTTTGTGGTATGAGACCCCATTCCTCAGTATGGGCAGCAGCCAGCTCATTTCTGGTTAACGGCTGACGTTGTCGTGCGTAAACACTGCGCTGAAGCATGTCCCGGGCATGTTCTATTGGGTTCATGTCTGGAAACCTAGCTGGCCATTCCATACGTTCAACACCTTGGTTGTCAATTGATTGACGATTTTCGAAAGGTGAGCTGTAGCACTGCTGTCCATAAGCACGAATTCCCGGCCGATTGCAACAGCATATGGAATGACTTGAGGTCGGAGAATCTCTGCAATATAACGTGTAGCAGTAACTGTGCCGTTAAAAACACGTGAAGGTCTGTACGGCCGTCGTAAGAAATGCCCGTCAAAACAATAACAGAGCCACTACCAAACATATCATGTTCGGATATGCAACACTCGCAGAAGCGCTCATTTCGCTGACGCCATACCCATCGACGTCCATCATGGAAAGCCAGGTAAAATTTGGACTCGTTGGTGAATAGCACATTACGAAGACAGCCTGAGTTGCCAATTAACTTGATCTCCGGCAAACTCCAGACGGTCCACACGGTCTCTTGGCGTTAAAGGAGGACGTACCACAGGACGGCGAGCACGTTGATTAGCGTCGTGGAGTCTGTTGCGATATATGTTTGTGCCGAGATTCGAACACCGAAAGCAGTGTGGAAGTCTCTATTTAGAGCAACAGCCGAGTCAAACCTATGGCGTTTTGCCAGGGCAACGATTGCACGGTCTTCCCGAGCAGATGTTCAACTTGGACGTCCACTCTGAGGACGTCTGGCGACGGAGCCTTTGTCTAGGTACTTTTGCTAAAGTCGTTGGATTACACTTGGCTAACACCATGCTCATAGGCCACCTCGCGCTGCATTTGCCCAGCCAGCAGACGGTCGACTACTCTGGCTGCATCAGCCTCCGACATGTATCCTCTAGGCATCAGAGATTCTTCACACTAATCAGTTCTATAGTGTAACAGAAATTCAAATTAAAACCTGCTCATGTCACGTTGACTTTATTCTACACATTTGCTTTTCACTTGACTTTAGGGGAGGGTGTGCACGGACCTACAAAAGATAATTTAGCTATAACGGGTGGTTAAACACAACATGGCTGCCACATGAAGTTTATAGTCGGTGATACCTTTTCATACAAGATTTCAATCTCCTGGTCAGTATTGGACATGCTTTTCTGGGTGTGTTTCCTTTCCCAAGACGCTTAAGAGATTTTTGTTTGAACGTAGTGCATCTCTGCTTAATTGAAAAGCATTTGACGTTTCATTTATGATATTATGAGGATATTTCTGTGTTTCAGTTTCCTGTCTAAGTTTGAACTAATACTGCGAATAGATGTTGGCTAATATTCATCACCATTTGGCTTTCGAAAAAATAATATAAAGTAAGCTTCATATTCGTCCAGTACGTCTGGTTCTATCATAGTTATGGAACGAGTTTCATTTTTTGTAGCTAGGAAGCGTTCAAACTTTGTAATGTTAGACATGGTGTTTTCAGTGTATTTTTGATTTCTTCATTCCTGATCATTTTTCTAACATCATCATCAGATAAATGCAAACAAATCAGAAGTATCAGGTAAAGGATCATGACTAGTTGGAATATCAGCTTTTAAAAAACATTGTTTTATGAAGGTGTTTCTTCTATAGAGCCAGGGAGTGTTTCAGCGTCAAGACATGTATTTGTGGGGGTTTCATTGTTTGTAGATCCAGAAGGGACATTTTGATCATCGAAAAATGGATTCATCATGAATTTGAAACGAGGAATTGGCCCTCAGATATCTCCTCTGTAACTGTATTTTCAAAACAGACATCTAGACTGATCCACAGGGTTAATTCCGTCATCATATATTTCATCCCATTTAATTTCAAATGTACTCTGACACTATTCATCATTGTCATTAATTTTGTAGTTTACAACAATATAGCAGCCGATTTTTATGTATCTGCAGACGCTTGTAATCAGCAAGTCATATTGTGCTGACTGTAGTAAATAGACGCCTGTAGTAAGAATATACATCTACGTCCAATATATATGTACATAATTGTTTTGAATTTTACATTTGGCTGTATTTCAAATTTACTTAATGTAGCAAGGAAAACAAACAGCTAAAAAGTTCAGGTCTGTTTTAATTTCAACAATGTTTACATGTTTTAATTGAGAAAAGTATAAATATTTGCGATGAGCGGATAGCGACCGTCATATTTGGTGTTTCATTCAAAAAGTAGTCCGTCACGTATCATGTGCCGTATAAACCAAAATATATACGACACCCCTTTATCGGGTCGGACATGAAATAATTGACAGGATAAAAAGTAGAATCTATTTTCGATTTATGATTCTCATGTTTTTATTGACCGTAATATGAGAGTACTTGATTACTTTTGGTACATAATGATATGCATTAGGTTTTATTTGAAAGCAGATAAATGCTACATGTTTTACTTAAAAGGATTGAGACTGTCACAGTTGAATAATAACGTGTTCTTTATTTTACCTGTGGTATTTAAATACATTAACATCTTGACTGTCAACAAGTAATATCTTGTATTTCATTTCATTAACATATAGGCATTGAGCAAATGTCAAATAAAGTTATCAGTTTGATTATTGCTCTAGTTGTTCATTTTGTACACATACCTGTTTATCAGGAGTCATATAATCGGAGAGTGGGGCAACTACGTGTATTGCACCTCGAGACTGATATTAACGAATAACAGTTTGCAGTCATCAGATCCAGTTAAGCAAAGCGCATATGCAAGAAAGGACAAATAATTTGGAGACACCGTAAGACATGTGTTCGGGTAAATTTTTAGTGACAAGATCATATTGTGAACACTTAAAGCCATTTATTTAGGAAAACTGTGTTTATGTGATTAGCTGAAATTTACCTAACTCAAAGAAAAATCCTGAATTTTACCTTTTGAAAATTCCGTATCTCGCGTATCTCAGAACATTTTTTGTTCGGAGGAATAGGCGTCACTAAAGTTGTTGCCGTATGAACAAAAACATAGTACATTTTTATATTTTAACATGTGAAACGGTGATCAAACTGTGATACGTAAAAGTTTCGACTTTATTTCGCAAATTTTGGAAAAAGTTGTGAAGTTGTTTTCTTTTCTTGAAAACTTGAGAATTATTATATTACGTTCTTTTCGCTGGCAGTGGACGTTTTGTGACTGCTGTTCGTTTAAATCGACCGCATACAGAAACTATACATATTGTGTTTCCATGTACATGTGACATATTTGACACGTTAATGTAAGAAACGCACACACTGCAAAATCCCTGAGCCGCATGGTTGTATACTTTTCAAAGTATGTGAACTTATGTAAAGAAATGACAACTGTGTTACAAAGACAGCAATAATGAGTTCACTTTTTTATAACATTGTATAAGTGACATTTGTTTAGTCGAACTCATTATTTAAGAGATTACACATTTATTTTCGAAAGATAATGTATTCTGTATAGTTGCATGATAATGCCCCATGAACTTTTATACTAGCAGACTTGAAGCACAAGAATCAGTATTGTGTCTCGTAATAAATATGTATTTCTGTATATGATAATCGAACTAGAAGTGGTTATCTTTAAGGATACACAGTGTCATGAGATATCTGTTACCTGAAAGGAGTCATTATTGAACGAGTTTTTTTGTGATTTTTTCTCAAACAGTTTCCTGACTTCAAATAAATGAATAAACTTATTAGCATTAAATCACACCATAACACACATACGAGCGATGGGTTTTCTTTATTTGATTCTTTCTTTGTCACTGGATGAATGATTATTACCTTTTTCACACGGAAATATATAGTATAATAGCGGGAAAGCTGAAGGATGGAATTGTCGTGATTTTTAGGTTTCCTGTGAGCATTTTCTTCAATTTGTCTAGGTAATTTACGAGTCTGGATTTGTAATCGAAAATGTTGTTCTGGTTATTTTTTCCATTACAATACGTAAGTAAACTCTACGTCAACTGTCTGCTGAATCACGTAGTGCAAATGTTGTTTAATTTACAGATAATTGTTTAGATTTTGTCCCTCGCGTTTCTGAGGCTGTTTTATTTAAACTTACCAACAGCACAGTATTGAGATACGACTCGAATTTGAGGGCTTGACAAATTTTGAACAACATTTCCATTTGTTATGAATATTATGTACAGATGTTTAACAAGCCAAACAAGAATATCACATTCTTTATTATAGTCGAGTTAAATGTTTCAGGTTATTCAAATATTAAAAAACAAACAAACAAACTTCCTACGATTTATTCCGTCCCAGTCTGGTTCATCAGGAAAATGCTGGCAGCCATGTAAGCCAAGCGAAGGAAGCTCAAAATCGTCTTAGTATTATTTGGGCGACTACTGAACCCACCTTATTTTAACCAACTTTGCTGCATTAGTCTTAGTGTGTTTTAAACAAGCGCTTGCGGGGACAACGTTTCTAGGCGACGAACTAATGATTACTCTGAAGTATGGTCTGAGCGGATAGCCGTTCGCTAATGAATATCATGCTTGGATAAAACGCCAAAGACTGCATTGATCATCACGTAAAATGTTTCGAGCAGTGATTTAAAATTCGTTCTGACACTACGTTTTAAGTTATTTTTTTCTTACAAATAATTTTTTCTCTACTTTGGGACATCCCAATGGAATTGGTATGTATCGGGAAGTATTTAAATGTAAATATTTAACGTAGTATCTTTTCTTCTAGTTTTCACAAGCAGTCTAAAATGAACAAAGACTTACAGGTTTGAAAGACTGCTGACACTCTTTTAGTGTCTAAGTTTTTTTGCTATTGCTGTGCCATCGAATATCTGTCCCGAAAAAGCCCAAGTAACTATTTGTACGAAGCTGTCTGTTTCTAACTTCATTAGCCGAAAAGTGGAGCCTTGTTTTTTGTTGTTTTTTTTTAAATCCGAGTGACTGACTTTGGGTATATTGCCGATCAAATGTGTTCTATTTTTTATATATTTTGAAAGTTTTTGCATTTTTTAAAACCAAAACATATATCGTGTATAAAGGACTTCTATTCGTTAGTTCAAATATGTAACCTCCAAGTTAATAAAAAAAAACAACAGTTTTTGGACCTTAATACAGTTTCCATTCGAATAAAACTCCATAATAATGTCAAGTCAAGTCTAAACTGTTGGATCCAATTTCAAAATTATATAAATACTCTTAAAACTGACGCTAAAATGAATTAATGTATGCCTTTTTTTCTCGTATTCATATATCTGCTTAACAAATATCAATTCATTTAAAAGTTTTCCCATGATATACAAGTCTAGGACGCAATAAATTGGAGTGCTTTCGGGAACACTCAAAATTGATGTACGATTTTCCATCTAACTGTTTATTCTATGTTCCGACTGAGAAACAGATATCTCCAGAGTCAACTGTCTGAGACATTCGATCGCATATTTATTCCTCATTTGCTAAGTATACTGTAGACCAAATGTACATATAAATAAATCACGGAAATCAATGTTTAACATATTACGTGGTTATAAATGCATTATAATTTGTGTACAAACATTTTAAAGTGTCTTTAAAAAACAGTATTGACTAATACTATGTTGTTCACTTTTCAGTTTATTTATACTCAGAGGTTTCTTTTTGTTTACTATGTTTGAATTGAGAATAATAATGCGACATTTGTTATAAGAAACGAAAGGATATTGTTAAAGCAGATAACTAAATTTCTCTCGTACAATTTTATGGTCCAAAACAAGTGTAATACGTCTGAGGAAAATGTCGTCTGTTCAATGTTAATTTACAAAAGAAACATTCCTCCTTCATCATGTTTGTGTCTAGATTATCGTAAAAAATGTTTAGTTCATTTCTTGACATTAAACAAAACACTGCATATATGCCCAATGTCTTTGACGATATCAGAATGCCCGAAACTAGATGGAATAATAATTATTTGTATTGCTCTTTGCCTAGTAATTGTTCTTACTTTTTTATTAAATGATTAACAGATATCTCATGGGTTAACTGTCTGAAACATTTTATCACAGATTGCTCATACAGATACATAATCGGAAGTAAAACGGAATGTAACGGAAGTAAAACGGAATGTAAGTAAAACGGAATGTAACGGAAGTAAAACACGTAGCAAGAAATATATAGTAAACGATTATGTATAATTTGTTTAGATGGTAAAATGATCAAATTATATTTATATTTAACAAACAGAAGCTGAAGGTTGTTGTAAAATTTATTCATTATAATAATTGTTTCTAGGAAAATATAATTAGAAAGAAACTTGGTAAGTAAACTAGCCGATGGGAAGAAACTGCCTTTGCTGCAAGGGTTACAGTGGAGCAACAAAGCTTACTCGTTAGCTTTCAGAAATTGTGGTTAAAATCTAATGTTGATTAATACAAATACTTACTTGCGTATCGACCAGTAGCAGTGGTCGAGGGGTTAAATTGCCGGACTCCCGATCCGGTCGCTGATTCGAACCCCACCAGGGATGCGAGTCTACAGTGACTCTCCGCATCCCTCACTTTCCCAGCAGTCATCGAGAGGAATTAATATAAGTCGCAAGAACTTGCTTTTTCAATCGATGTAAAATAAATAAGTTTAAACTAAGCTTACCTGATGTGGAATTCTAAACAAATTGTTCACTGTCCTTATGAAATTTAGAAGTTGGATCCTCAAATATTCATAATAAGCACAACTGCACTTTTCGCTTTTGTCTAAAGACAAAAATGACGATAGTCAGGTTTACCAGTTGAATCATGCAAACGAAACATTTTTAACTCCACCATGTTCCACACACATGATCCAAAAAATACTTATTGTCAGTTCCGTTTGAGGTGAAGAACTTCACAAGAGAGAACAAGCCATTTGTCTTTCAAGTTGAAAGACTAATTCTTCATCACAAAAATGAAAATCGTCAATAGTAAATGTGAATGATGCATGCTAGATGATAACCTATTTTCGCGTTCCGTGTTAGATATACGTGTTGGTACTTGTTTATTTGTGCAAGTTGTGCAATGTAAAAAATAAAACAAAAAAGTTTACACATTGAAGTAACCAATCAGTAAAGTATTAGATGTAGGTTATTTTGACCATGTCACGCGATGCAAGCAATCGATATGTTAAGTACTGTTACAAACTCCATGCATAGTTACTTCCCCTATCATATAATAACGGTACTGTCTGTTAAGATATACTAATGGCAAAGAACGTTGGCTCAATCTGGAACAAGTAAAACCTAGAAATTTCATTTTTTGCTCGTTTTTTCCCTTCCATATTTTTTAATACTGCTGTATTGACGTACAATTGATTGTTTTTTTTCGACCATGAATGAATAAAAACAACAACACTTCTTGTTGCTGACCTATGTTTTTTCACTTAGAGAATGATGAAATAGTGAAATAATGGTGATTTTCCAACTTTTTCCAAGTGATTATAAAACGCATTCATTACAGGCTCCTGTTGGACATTGGTTGAGTGTGCGGGGCCTAATGTTAAGATCCTTGCTCTACATTCACACACTAAGATGTAACATCTCATATGCTATAATAATATTCAAGTTGCTGACCATTTAATTGTATAAGGTAACTACAAGATGGTTAGCCAACTTTCTATCATAAAAAGGTAATACGAACATTTCAATTTCAAATTATTGTAATTCTTTATTCCTCTTTCTTTGCATTACAGGGTCAATGCAGTTGGTGCTTTCAATAGGTCAGTAAAAGAGGTTAAAAAGAAATTGCAAACCTACCAGTCAAACGTAAAATCAACGGAGGCTATACGCATCAGTTAGACCAAAGTGACTGGGGGTGGACCACTCCCAAATGACCTCACTGATATAGAAAAGACAGCAAGATATTTATTTCTGTACATTGTACTGAAATATTCAGAAAAACATTTTATGCAAAGGCACTTGTATGCCATTGATTCAGTAACAGTCAGATCTGAAACATTAATTCATATGGTATTGCATATAAAATTGGAACTTTTCAAAAAGGTAGATTTTAAACCTTAGAAATTGCTGCAGTAAATGAATTACATCAAAATATCCTTCGATTCAGAGGTGAGGGACAGAGGACATTTAGACGCCTTGTCAAATATCTGTCATGATTGAAAAATCTTGTAAAGCCTTATCATTTTGTGGGGACTGAACTGAGAGTCTCTGGATAAGCATGGCTGGATGCCACAACGCTCGATTATGTAAACTGCGGGTAAAACTGGAATTATATTATGGACAATGCATCATAATTACTTCTTTAGAATTCACACTTTTCATTAGGGAAAAAAATTGTACATACGTTATGTAGAGATGATGTCAACTGCAACACTGCAAATACTCAAGCAGTAATTGAGAGCAAGACACGGGGAGGCAGCAACTTGCAGTTTTCAGTAAGGTAACATACGTATTTAATGGTCATTGGTCAATATATAGTAAAAATGTGAGAACTTCTAGTAAGACTTCAATATTCAATGCTTCCAAAGGACTAACTTTTATTTAAATTTGACAGCGTTTTTGACCAGGCTTTATGACTATGTATATTTCGACAAAATTCTATGTAACTAATAGTATGCCATGGCCATTGATAACTGCATTTCCCTTTTAGATTACCAATCTAAACTGCTAAAAACTGAGGAAAGAAACTGGAAATAAAGGAAGAGCGCATATGTTTGCAAAGGCAGCAGACAGATGCACTTAAAAAAATTGCTTGTACTTTGATACAAAACAGTTCGGACACCTTACTGAGTTTTGAAATACATTAAAAGTAATCAGTAACCTTTCAAAAAATGTAATTCTTATTATGTTTTTCTTTTTGTATTCAAACATTTGTGACAGAAAATTCCTGACAATTTTCAGTTTACATGGTTTTTTCACTCAGTAAATAGTCTCACTGATTTCTGTTAGGCAAGTGTTTTAAATTCCATATCAAACAAATACACTCAGAATCTCCTCAAAACATTGATTCTTATATCCTGTGCCCTTCCAACCGGTACCTGATTACACACAATGTTGTCATCATCATTTACATTTTCAACGAGGTCAGGAACTGGCCAGTGCTTATCAATGGCCCGGTTATGTAGACTAAAGCAAGCAGCAATAATTGCTACTGCTTTTTCCGGCTGGAAGCAGTTACTTCCACCAGATCTTTCCAAACATCTGAAATTATATTTAAGAGATTTGTATTTCAAATGATGTATTAACGTCTAGGACGATACATACAGATGTCAACTTATACATTACTTATAAGACAATATTTACACTTGTGCAAAGTAGAACAAGGTAAAGCAAGTTGTATCTACCATTAAATAAGATAGCCTGTACTACATTATTGACTGTTGTGATGAATTTCAACTGAAAAGAACAATAGTTATGTTACCAAACACTTGTTGAAAGTATAATACCAGGCTGATAGTTACCTAATCCTAGCTTTAAGAATTCCGAAGGACCTTTCTACAACATTCCATGTTATAGTATGTGTCTCTGTTGTTGACCCTCTACCGCATGTATAAGGGGGTCATTAAATATGTGTTTGTGCATACCCATTGTCTCCTAGTAACCACCCAAAATCAGGTTGTCTCAGTACTCCTGAAATTTAAGAGTTGTTCAGTATAAATGAGTCAGGTGTTGCGCCCGGCCACTATGTGCATGAATCTGAAAGAAAAGGTTAAGAATAAATTATTACTGATATTACTATCAAAATAAGTGAAGACTTAGAGTGTAGAATGAAGCCCTGAGGACAGCGATCTACATAATAGCTCACTATCATATTTGATTTATTTGGTACTGTTTTATTCAAATGATTGCAAATGGGAAGCATGACAACATGATTTGCATTCCAGTTTACTAATAAACTGAAACAGTCAAAATGAAATGGAGTAACTTTTTCACAAAATGCCAACCTTTTGTCTGCATCTGATATTGCTTGACCATTAATGGCATGAAAGCCTTTCATGCACACACATGATACTTCATGCTTGCATGCTGTCTGAATTCCTACAAGCACTCCATCAATACAACCGACAACATTTCGAAACATTGCCACGTGAGAAAAACAACCTTGTTTTCATCTGAAGCAGCTTCCCAGGATCATCGTGCTGTGGTCGCCATGGTCGCCAATGATCGCCAAGACACGGCGTTTGTTTTGGACGTGTTCAAAAAAAACGCCAAGGTCCGGCGATCCGTCTTAGAACCCGTTGAGAACTCGGTGGGATCGCAAAGGTCGTTAGACAAACGTCGTAACATCTCCATGAACGTAGTATAAGCGTCGTACACGCGTGACAAAGACGCTGCGAAAGATCAACACTTGCAACGGCGACTTCAATGCGTCTTCACCGCGACCCTCTGACACGACCCTACTACGAGTTCTGCTCCCTAAGCTTGGTGTGAGCGCCGAGGGAACTCCGGTGAACACCGTTTACAAGCACACAGGTCTCAATAGAAACGCCATAAGCGCGTATTAGTCGTTGCGGCCGCGCCCTTAGAACGCAGTGTGATCGCATAGGTCGTGGTAAGAGCGTGATTGTTTTAGAGTTTGAATTTTTTGGGGTCTTTTTCTCGCGATTTCGTCACTTTTGCCGGCGAACATGTACATTTTCTGGTCGCCGTAAGATGGTAGATGGTCGCAGTCCAGTGTGACGGCAGCATTACAGCATACAGTCAGACCAAGACAGAAATGTGTATGTTCTGTAGTGTTTTGATTGTATTATTTTCAATCTTTTGCATTAAAACTTCCAAGTGATTTTTTTCTTAAATAAAACAAAAAATGAGCTAAGATTAATAGTTTATATTAAGCTGTCAGTTTGTAACTCGTGGTTTACATTTACAGTTTTTGAAGTTGTGTTCATCAAACTTGCCGATGTCTCTCATGTACACATGATGACCGGTTGTTATAAACAGCAAAATGACGATTTCATGGTGAAATGGGCAACAATGGAGATACAAAAATCGAAATACTGATATAATCAATTTTAAAGACATATTATTTTAAAAAATGAACAAAGATAATGTAATTCAAGTATTTTTTAAGTTTACATACTAGATAAAAAAGAAAAAAATATGTACGAAAATTTCTCTTTGACCAATGCTATCAAGCTCATGAATGTTCAACGGTTAAATGGAAATAAATACAATATCCTTTCTAATAAAATGTTGAATTCCCATCTGAAATCATTATATGTTTTCAAAGTGGTGGCTTTGTTACATTTGAAATGCCATTGTTATTAGAGTACATGTTTATTTCTATTCTCCATTTTGCTGTCGATCATCTTCATTTCGCCATATAAAGAGCATGGGTGAAAGTGACATTATCTTTGTTCATATTCTAAAATGGGTAATATCAGTATTTTTATTTGTTTTAATCTCCATTTCTTACCATTTCGACCTTTTCGCCAGGAAATCTTCATTTCGCTGTTTATACCAACCCCATGGTGACTCGTCCAACTCCAAGAACAATACAATGATAATGTAATGATACAAGTATTAGCATTTCCAAAAATGCTTGAAATCGCCGTTCAGCCATGCATTTCGTCTTATCCATAGATGAATGTATTTCATGTTCTTCATTCATTAATTTGATAATCTTACAACATGCTTTGCACTGAAAAGCGAAGTTATATTTGATAATTTTCACACAGAAATTATAAAGAAAATGAAATATACATTCTATTTTTATTGTAACTGGACTATTTTTGAAAGCGGACGATTTGGCTTCTTAATGAAAAACATCCCAATATCTTTTTACATCATGTTAAAATTTGCAGCATTAAAACCTTGTAAATATTGCTTTGTCGTAAACCAGTCTACGCATAATTAATTGACTATTTGCGTAGTTTTTTAACTTTATTTATTTCTAAAAAAATGTATACTTAACAAAAGCTAGATACAGTTCTTCAATACCATAAGAATATTATATGTACAATTTAAACAGAATAAATTTTAGGTAAAAAATACGATATTGCCCTGACCCTAAACAAGCATATATAAAACACGGAAAAATCCTGATCAAACTCCTCGCACCGGTCAAGCCACGCTTTGCTACTTTTACTGTACTAATCAGGGGAAGTAACCCCTGCGGGGAGTTTGTATCCTGAATAGAATCGCCCGGAAGCAAGCATTTATTTTTTTCTTTAAGTGCAAGTTTTGGAAAAAAAACAAACAAACCATACTCTTATTTAGACTACATTCTCTAGTAAAAAATGACATGTAGCAAAAAAAATTGCGATTATCTTGTATTTATCCTACAAGAGCCTGAAGACTGGTACTGAGATCGTACATTGATGATGGTATTTTTCAGTTGTAAGAATAAGTAACCCGACAAACATGGCGGTTGGGCGAGTCCATTTACGCATCCCTTGCAGAATAATTTTGACGTCCATTTTGTTATCATGTGATATGAAATGCTTTGCTTTGATTGGCTAAAGGCAGGCGGTGTACAGGCAAAACTGTTCAAATCTTGTTGATTGTATATATCGCCGTCCAGGAACGGCGATAATTATTAAGAAACCAATAAAAATGAAAACCCGTTATCCAAAAGGTCCATCTCAGTTTCCCTATATTTCTCAGAATGGAATAAGTGTTATTTCTGTTCATGGTTTGCTTAGATAAATGGGCTTTCAACCCCTAGGAGATGCGTAAACTTACCATTTTAACATAGTCATCAGTCTATCCCAATTAAACAAAAAAAGTATATATATTCTGCTTTTTTCAGTCCACCTCAGCAACTATTAATTGTTTAATAGATTTATTGTCAAACCAATACATCGAAATAAAAACTTAACCAATCACATTTTCGTGATTTATCAACACCTTATTGATCATCGTTCATGGTCTTTGAGCAAAGTGCTCTTTAATCCGGAAACAGGTACATTCAGGAGCGCAAGGGTGTCGAACTACAGAAAAGATAAATAGACACACAAAAGAGAAACTTTATACCAGTATGTGTTGTGGACGCACATGTCCCCCTTCCTCCGTTGGAAGTCGAACCTCATTTTCCACGGCATTCACTATTTCTCAGATTGATTTTCTGTCAAACCTGTATCTCGATATCAGTTATTTGTCCCTTAACGTATCGAGCACCTGCGTGTGGTCTCTAAACACTCGCTACCGTTGAAAAGTCCGTCTCCTTCTTTCGACTGTTGCAAATAACGCAGCCATTCTAAGGAATATCCTGTAATGCAACTCAATTAGGAGAAAAAATCACAAAGGACAGCTCTTGGACGTTCCTAACGTTAGGACCGTTTTGTACTTACGAAAAATCTTAGGAATTTTGTTGAAACTCGTTTGAGACAAAAAAATCATTGAGGATCAAACTTTGTCTTAGGAATGTTTATGAACACACTCCACATATTTATATTGAAAATTTCTTAGTTTTGTATCAACCGCTGTTTTGATTGGTTGCATGTTAATTGTTTTCCAATTAAGTTGTTTATTTTCAAAACTACATTTAGTTCCCATTTATCGTTCTCCATTTAGTTCCATTTTTTTTGCATATAATGTATCAATTTATTTTTATCATTTGACCTCTTGACTGTTTTTAAACCGGCGATTCAATTTGTCCATTTCTTTGGTGTCTCTTTACTCCTTTTTTAATATATATTTTGGTATTTATGTGTGATTTGCTGATATATAAGAAAGTCTGTGGTATCAATATTATACAAAAATTTGAAATCTTCGAATGTATAAATTTTTTTTGACCTATAGTGGAAGAGATGTTCTATATATTTAATTCCTTTTTGATCCCATGTTTTTCAAAGTAAAAAGATTTACCATTCATTCACATTTTTGTGTTGTTCCATATTATTTCCTTATGTACTGGAGTGTTTCTCAAAGTTTGTATACTAACAAAAGTTTTGAGAATATCCTTTAGGAAAGTGTTGTTGTTACAAATCATATCAATATCTTGCATATCTAATTTGCATTCAAATACGAGTTCTCCACCTACTTTTCTTAAAAAAATGTTTCATAAAATATTTTTCAGTCTCCAGTATTTTCTTTATCGTATTTTCTTTTACCCAACAGCTTTTCATTGAGGTTATTAATCTTATTTTCAACCGTCAACCATTTTCTAACCTTGATCATAGTCCAATAAGAGTAAGTTTCATTTTTTTTCTTCTTTTTTCCTGTCCCGAATAAATTCAAAAATACTTTTAATAATATTTTTTATTGTTTCGTCATTTGGATTAAGCAAAACTATAAATGAGTTTTGTAGAGCACATATCAAAGGATTTATCGATTCAAACCGTCACAGATATTTTTTAGATATATTTTTTTTTCAATGCAAAAAGACAATTTACTGTAACTTTTATCACTTAATGTAATGAAAATATACTGTGAAACTAATTATATTTTTGCCTTTACCCAGACTCAGCATGGGTGGCAATTTTAAGAAAAAATCATGCAAAATGTTTGTTTTGAATAGCCTTTATTGTCAGATAATACTTCAATATGTTTTAATGGATTGCAAATATTTTATTGAAGATTAGCTTATTTACACAACTGTTTGTCTAAATACAAAGGTATTTTTGTAATATGTGCGCGATTTAATGTTCTTTGGATATAGTTCACAGGCATAAACCGTTTTGAACATCCTTACAATATTACAATAGACCGTTTTATTAGTATTGAATAAGCATTCGGTTTTTGTTTTTGGGGGATGTTTTGTTGTCGTTGTTGCTGTTGTTGTTGTTGTTTTATGCACTTTTTCCCCAGAAATGATCAAAACATTGCGATAATCACGCTAAACTTTATCTGTCATAATGGTTGATTATAGCCTGTCGGCGGCAAAGTAAGACACGTGTAGCTTGGAACAGTTTTTTTTACGTCAGCAGTATGTAAATTGATTTGTAGCAAATTAAATGTTTTCGCTACAATATTGGTTTTAACAAGGCAACCAAAGCAGCACTTTGCAATTAATGCAAATTCTAAATGTTCTTATTGGTAACACTAAAAACGATCTTATATGCCAATTTAATTATAAATCATCGATGAAAAATAGAAATTTAAAAATATAGATTAAAATGAAAGTAAAGTAAAATATATAACATGAATTCTAAGCACGGACTATGATTCAATGGACAGTAAAGTTCTGTTAAAGAAACGAATCAAAGATGATCTTAATTAGGAGCTGGTCTAAATATCGGACTTTCTTTGTTCTTAATTTTAGACTAGAAGTTCTTTGAAATTGTGGATTTGCGAGTAATTATTCAATAATTTATGTTGTCTTAATCGTAGAACTTATCTAGTTGATACAAATCATTATCCAAAATTTTCAATTGAAACTCTGATTTACAGTATCTGACCGAAACCTTGAAGAACTAGATCCTTTATTTAAATTAAAGGAACTTAATATAAACTAAACAGTCGAGCAAAACAGATATTGTTGTATCTATTTAAAATAGGCTAATCTGAATTAGATTAAATGTGTGTAATGATTGACTTTAACAAAAACGTAAAAGTTGTTTGACAAAATCTTCAACGTACGAAAAAAAGAGTACATATTTCAAAATAAATGTTTTCACTGATTAGAATAAGTCATGCAAATCAATAATAATAATAATAATAAAAGAAACTTATCAATAATATGAGGAATGACATTTTTCCGAGAAAAAAATCATGATGACATGCTTTTTGCAGCTTTCAAATTTGTTACAAAAACATCTGCAATCAACTCTAAACCATAAAGAGGATTTTACGGAAAATATTTAGAAAAGATACTAGCCGTTTTAGCGCAGAACCGTTTGATGTGACATGAAAGGCAATTAATACTTCTCTTATGGCGACAGGGTACTTGATTAGGAAACACATTAGCAATCTGGATGTCGATAAATTATTGACTCTAGGAGACTATTATTGATGATGGCAGGTGCTTTTGAATCGATGCCATTACGGGGGTTGTCCGAAAAGATAGTGCACAAGTCATAGAATTGAGGTAAAATGTACATTAAACATTTTTAATCGATTACATACAATTGGCAATATCAGTTACTAAGAAAACAACTTTACTTATTTCATGGTATCAATGAATCAGTAACGTTTTTACGAATTTTGGCAGTGTGCTTTTAAATAAATAATTACCTGCTTAATACTGTGCGCGGTGTGTTAATTTTGATCCTTTAACGTAATAAAAAGGTCTGTAATATTTATGGGTAATAGTGAAGAAATACTTGCCATACACGGTGATTAGAGAAAGAGGGACGTTAGAAGAGCGTGACAGTGTCAAACATGTTTCGTTAAGACAAGTGCAAAACAAGCTGACGCTATCAAACGTTTGTATAGAGTCAAAAAAATACAGCGTGCGCTTCAGAATGGTGGAAGAAAATAGTACATTTCATCGGTTTTATTTTCGCTGTCAGTCGGTTTGATAGACTTTGAGTAGAAAATAGTTCTCCCTAATCGCAATTGCATTAAAAATCTGATGCTACTGCTACTGGCGTTAATTATAAAAGCCTAGTTTACTATATTTTACAGCAAGCCTGAAACATATACATTTTTTTCTCTTGTAAAATATATGCCAAAGTAATATATAAACAAAATGAAAATGCAAATTAAAGAAATTCAAAATGTTTTTACATGCATAGATGCCAGCATAATATGTGTTACTTGATGAGAGTAATTACTGAACCAATTTTCGTATCAGTTACGTAGCAGACAGCTATTTGGATCCGAATAAATAGAAACACATATAACCAATATGTCACAGAATATCACAAACAAGACCGATATGATTCCGTCTGGATGGGGTTTTCATTTTGTCTTTAGAATGATTGGTTTTTTATCGACAAGGAAATACATAATCTATAAGCAGAGAATTGAATAATAAAATTGCCATGCTTTTAAGTTTCCTTTGCGCATTTTCTCAATCGTCTGTGTAATTTACCAGTCCGGCATTGTTATCGAAAATATGTGTTCTTGTTATAAAGCATTTTTATTCCTTAGGAAAATCTATACTATTCAACTGTTGTATCACGTAGTGCAAATTTGTAATTATTTGGATATTGCATCTTTGTGACTGTCTGATGTTAAAATATATACACCAGTGCAACATTGAAATACAAACAAGACAATTCAATCATACCAATAACATGTCTGACTTTGACGCAGCTAATCTGACGAAATTCAGTCTTGTATGCTTTCCAACAAATTGTTTATTCTGTTACTCAGCAAGAATCAAATATCTCCAGAGTCGAAAGTCTGAAACATTCTATTATATTTTTTTTCTAGACAGCCGAATATTACTGAGATAAAATGCGAAGAAGAAACAAAACTCGATGATGAGTGATAGTGATCACAAAATTCAGGGTTGTAAACAATTAAAATTTAGAATTTTAGAGTATAAACTTACTGACACAAAGCAAATAATTCCTGTCAAAATGTAAACTTGTTATTAAATTCAAGACAGAGATAGTGTACATTCAGTCTTTGTTTGCTTGTGTAAACCACAATCTGTATAGAGTTAGTGTTAATGATACAACCAATTAATGCAATTATGCAAACAAAGGACAATTAGGTATTCATTAAATTTTGAATTTTACATGTCAAAAACAGACTATATAAAAATCGAAAACAATCAATGTGTGTGTACGTGCATGTGTGTTCATTTTACCCTATAACAATTTCATTACTCTTGATTAAAAAAAAAACAAAAACAAAAAACAAAAACGAGTCAAACAGTACCGAACAAAACGACTTTGTTCTCTAGTATTTTCGTACTGTAACTCGACGTTTACACATAACGAAGAGCCCCAGTAAAAACCTCCTCGCCCTTTCGGAAATTTTGCTTGAAGGATATAACATTAATTAAGACTTTTTGACAAGTTTTCTTGTTTTCTTATTAAACCCATTCAGACAGCTAATACTGTAACAATACAATGACTTTTTATTCATATACTGCTTAATACAGTATTAAAAAGATCTTTTTTTCGAAATCATTTTAATCAAATTAGTCCTCTGATTTTAATCTAGTTTACATCGGACCCTTTTAAACACATTGTATATTCACCAGTATTTCTTCAACGCCCAGGAGAAGTTTGCTTTTGAAATATGTAGACATACTTTAAAAAAAATCTTCAAGCACGGCAATTCACCTACTGAATGTTGCCTTTAGAATTCCTGTCAGAGAAGGGACATGGAACAAGGCCATAAATCGCCTTCATTTACGCCGTCAGTCAACACTACGGATATTTGAGTAGAAAATAGTCCTTAATGATGGCTGCAGTGAGAACGTGTCAACATTGATATAGATTTCATTACTTAGCGTAACAAAAACGAATAAGAACAAGCGCGCCATGATGGCCCTGGCTCGCCGACCTGAGTACTTAGCAAACGTCAAAAGCGGTATTACATTTTCTAACTGAAGATTTGTAGGTTCCTAAATACCTTAAATATCAGCCAATACAAAAAGGCTCTGACAGAAAGTAGAAAAATCTATTATAAGCTGTGGTGATATGTAATTTGACAAGTGACCTCAAGCCCCACAAATTGCTAGAAACCATTGCAAGAAACATACATCTCAAATATCAAGGATATTGATCTACAAATGAAGACTCTACAAGGTAAAGTTGATAAATCTATTTTTAGCCTCGGTGACCGTAACCCCAATTAAATAGAAGACTTTCATACAATGTGTCTATATACCAAATATTTAAAATATCAGTCAATAAATAAAGGCTCTAGGACAAAAAGTAGAAACATCTATTTTAGCCCTTGTGACCATGACTTTGACATAGTGATTTCAAACACCATCTAAGGATAGAGGTCCTTGAAATTTACCTACCTACAAAATATCTCAGATATCCATCAGTAAATGGAGAGTCAAGAGGAAAAATATATAAATCTATTTTATCCTTGACTTTGATCCAAGTGAATGGCAGAGATTCATGCAAGATGCCTATATATCAAATATCTAAGATATCTATCTATAAATGGAGGCTCTATGACAAAAAATAAAAGCCATTTTTTAGCCTTGTTAACCCGGAGGAGGGCCAATTGCAGTCCCAAGGCCAAGATTTCAACAAACATCTTATAGGTCTACACAACAACAATCTTAACATTAGGCCTTGTGGATACTGACGAAACGATTGTTAATGCAAGCCTTAACAAAAAGTAACTCCTCGGGTGGGGTTAGTTTTGACCACAAGAGAATCATTCGAACAATCTTGGTAGAGGATTTCTAGATGATGTTTCATGCAAAATATCTAAACACTAGACCTTCTGGTTTCATAGAAGAAGATTTTCAAAGTTTTACCTATTTAAGCCTTTATTAAATCAAGTGACCCACGGTATGGAGCTATTTATGACTTTTGTGGCATAATTTGAACAAACCTTGTTGTACCGCTCTAGGTTAATATGCATGCCAAATATCAAAACCCAAAGCGTAATAGTTTCGAACAATTTTTTTTTGAAGTTTTCCCTATATATGCCTCTTGATAAAAAGTGACCCCTTAGGCGGTGGCGGTCTTGACTCCAGGGACATAATTTGAACATCTTGGTTGAGGTCTACTAGACAATACTATGTGCAAAAGTTTAGAACTTAGGGCCTTTAGGGTGATTTCAGAGAAAAAGATTCCTAAAGTTTTTCCTAAACATTGCTATGAAAAACATGTGACATCTAGTGAGTGGCAAATTTGGACCCCAGGAAAATTATTTGAACCACTTTAGTAGATGAGCTCTAGATAATACAGTGCAAAATATCTCAGCTCTAGGTCTTGTGGTTTTAGACAGGAAGATTGTTATTTTTTTTCCTTTTAGCAGAGCTCTGCATGGAACTAAATTCTTTGAACAACTTTGGTAGAGATTCATGCAAGGAACATCTCTGTCAAGTTTTATTAACTTTGGCCAAGTGCTCATACTCACGCGCGACGACGGATAGGGAAAACTTACTTTTAGCCTGACGGTCTAACCAAAAGTATAAGACATGTGTCATGGGAATGTTTCCTCCAA
Organism: Cyclina sinensis; assembly: GCA_012932295.1. Classification (NCBI taxonomy): domain Eukaryota; kingdom Metazoa; phylum Mollusca; class Bivalvia; order Venerida; family Veneridae; genus Cyclina; species Cyclina sinensis. The sequence continues at coordinate 15,053,887 of JAAONU010000005.1, forward strand.
TTAGTGCTTTTTTCTTCTTAAATATCTTCTCTCTAAAGCAAACGTCCATATTCTTTTTTTTTTGACTTGATATTGATTTTATATTTTCTGTTATACTTTTTCTTATTGACGTTTCTACGATGTTCGTTACTGCTAATTACTGCTTTTAGAAAAAAAAGTTACCCTTGCAAAAAACTTCTTACAAAGACTAAATCAATAAGGCATTCAAAGCAAGCTATAAGTTTACACTATGTATAAATACGGCTCAAAGTTCTGAAATTCTGTGTTTTACTTGAACCTTAATTTTGGCGTAAAATCTATTTATGTTGATATCGATGAATGTATTCATGAAACCATTAAACTGTTGTTAGAAGCAATAGCTAATGCATTTTCGCCGCCTGCAGCTTCTTTTCTTAAACGATAAACAGCAAAAAACATTTTTAAATTATTCAAGAAATTGCATTTTCCGGTAATGGTTTTGTAGAACCAACGTTAACAAATTATTCTGATTTTTGTTCTAATAAAATCATTCACAATTATATACTACATATTGTCTATATTAAAATAACTGTTTGATTCAGATTTAAAAAAAATATGTTCGGTAAGCACTACGAAGTACATTGTATTTGAAAATTAAGCAACGTTGTTGGCTGGAACTAAGTAAATTAGGTCGGCAGATTAGCTATTTATTGCATTTTATTTTGATCATTTTTACGCAAACGATTGGTCATTTATGCACGTACAAGAAAATTAATCATCTTATAAAAACCAGTTTAGCTACAGTACCTTCTATTTATAGCTGCAAAATGCGATTTTTGGAATAAAGTACCTCACATTATTTCATTTATCAGTTAGTTGCAGCATTATGTAAGGACTCTTTTTTATGCTCTCTAAAAGATATTTTTTACAGGGGAACCTTTCGGAAAGTCCATGTTGCAATCCCATGTTCGTTTTTATATTTAATTAATTAATTAATTAATTAATTAATTTATCTATTTATTTATTTACTTCTTTATTTTATCAACAAAAACATTAAAACAGTATTTTTTTTTAAGTATGAGTGTTTTATTTGTACCATTAAAATACTCTAGAAGGAACAGTGAATGGGTCTATAACCCCTTTCTAGCTTATTTGACGAGTTTGAAAACTATAGTCACACAGTAATAAAGCGTGTATTAAAAAATAAGTCTCTGTGCTCAAACTTGTCCGTGATACAACAGTATTGGAAATAATGCTATTTATCTTTGTATATGTTTGTTTAAATCATATGACATAAGTATGATGATTTTTGAGACAAATTATTCACAGGAAACATACCTGATGAGTTAGTTGTTACTGAAATTCGGTCACTGATTTCGTCTTACAAAATTAAGATTTAAAGCAAGGGAACAAAAGGCAACACAGTGATAATAATAATAATAATTATATTAATGATAAAATGTTATTTCAGTCCTGAAACCAGAACTTGTAAAACACAGTAGGTTTAAGGACCAAGCGCTTCAACTGTTGTTTGTACAGCTTTACCTCAAGAAAACACGGGTATATTGTAATCATTTTTATGTAAATACTTATGTCTTACTTACGTACTTACCACCAAGTATTTGATGCTTTTCACTGTACCCATTTTTTTTTATTTTGAACCAGAAATATCTTTAAAAATCCTGGTCGATGTTGGTTACATTGTAAGGGTTATGTGTTTATCAATCAAAAATAAGAAGAGAAGCTACAATTCAGTATAACTGTAAAACTACATAATTAAATGGATGTCCAGAAGACGTTTTTAAGACATGCATTCCACCGGTATGTAATGACTAGGAAATAAAATCTTAAAAAGTCCCCAATTTCTTGCTTAAACACAGCAAAAATATGTTATCTCTTAGATTGTTTTCCGTCCTCGGTAGAGCCATATCGATTGCGCTTACTAGAATGTACCCGTTTCTCTGATCTGATTGACCCCAGTCGAGATTTTTCCTGATGGTTGAACAAAATCATTTCGTATGTTACATTGCCTAACTCTACATTCATCTGTAACACAGAGTAAGTTATTCGTAACAAACCGTGGATAATTCGAAGGCTTACCATTTCTGCATTTTCGTAAACTGTCAACCGTTAAGTCGTCTTAGATTGTCAGGTTACGCCGGCTCAGACAACTAAATTTCTCGAATCCTGATTTAAAAGTTTATTAGCAACGCGTACATATCAACGTAAGTTCAAACCGAAAGTAGTCGAATACGTCGAAAAAAAAACAACTAAATTTTATTGTGTGACCAGTGTAAGTATTGACCATAAAGGCAATCCAGCTCTTATTTAATCAGCTTTATCATGTTATTGGAGTACTTTTAGCACGTGATCTCACTTCAATAGGAGGGAAACAACCCTAAGGACAGCATAAACGAGAATATTTATATCACATACCACTGTAAAAATATATTTCTTCCTATGTTAAGATTAATGAGCGCGCCCTATGTAAAATCTTTTTTTTTCAGAAGATTATTCCAGTACCAGAATGAATTCGGTACGGTAAATTAAGATTCCACAGTCTCGCTAAATTACCAGCACAACAGAAGCAAATATGAGTTGTATTTTGTCACGTAAAATGCAAACAAGATGGCACAATGTTCCGGGATATAAACTTTCATAGGATATCATTCACCTGGTACGACACATAATTCAACCCATGTCTGCGTTTATTGTCTCGAAGTCAGGTTCTGATCTCTGCGTAAAGAGACAAGTACATTGCCAAATAAATATATTATAGAATTCTATTGATGCAATAAAGAGCGATATAATCTGGCCCAGATCGGATTTCTGTATTTGTCTTTTGTCTTTATCCTTATTTCGTTGTCGACAGGGGAATAAATAGTTTTATGGCGAATTGCTGAAAAAATAATATTGATTTATCCACTCTGGGATTTACTTTTGTTCTCTATCTCATTAATTCGTCTAAGTGATTTATGACTTTGACATTATAATAAAAATATGTACTCTAGACTCGTGTAAAATCTCATTTCAAACCCACAAATAGCAGCAACATCAGTTTTTCCCTATAAGAAAGATCAAAGCTATTGGTATTTATTTATTTAGTGTCACTTAAAGCGTTGTATATGACAAGGTTAACAGAATACCTATAAATTCCACGCCGACAAGTTTTCATATTACATCATAGCAAACTGCTATTCACTTCATTTTTCCCCCCAAGATATCTCACCCTAGGTACAAAATGATTGAAGGGCTTTCGGGAAAGTTCATATTTGATGCTAATTTTTCCATCGTACAGTTCAGTCTATTTGCCAAACGATAAATAGATATCTCAAGAGTCAACTGTCTGGGGTATTCGATCGCAGATTTATTCCTGAACAGCTAACCAAGTGAACCGAAGACCAAGTGCAAACAGAAATAAAGAACAAAATCAATTGTCAACTGATAAGATAGATTGCATTCCCGCTCTCTATAACATAGTGAAAAAGGCTAATACAAATATTTGTTAAGCAGTGTGTTATTTAAGAGATTATCGACTGATATTAATCACCCTTTGTTGTCTTGATCAGTACCCATAATATTTTGTTTGTTTTCAGTAACGTGATATTTGCTTAAAACGGACAAGCATATTGAGAAGAAAGTTTTTTCAACCCTTACCATGCTAAATATCTAAAATGCATTTGTCCAGAGAGACTCTTAAACGGTTGTGAAAATGACTGATTTCGTCTATTTCTCATAACAAACGCTGTAGCTGTAGTATATATAGTCACATAAGAATTGTTCAGGTTTAAAAAAATGCTGCAAAATTTTATCAAGACAAAGTCCATAAGCAAGTGATATAACTCACAATTTTGCTAGAATATAGTATCTTAATATGATATTTCATAATCTCTAATGGGTTGTAACTTCGTCATTTTTCATTTTATGTATTCAATATATCATACCTGAATACACTTATTAAACCAAAAAGCCAGTCAATAAGACACGATAGGACGTTAAACTAAAGTTTTTATACGGTTTCCTATTTTTAAGAGGTATATATTGTTTTGACAAAAAGATGTTATTGTTTAACATCCGGAAACTGGAATTCAATTTCTGTATTGATATCATTCCCAGGCGCTTTACCTTCAATTATAAAAAAGTATTATCTGGCCTAGTTTTATTGTATAAAAAGACAAGTCCAGTGCATCTGTAAAACGACAGAAATTGTCTTAAGTAGTATCGTGGTTGTATATTTGTTGGTAATGATAATATATTGTATCATAAGTATGAGAATATGTTCATAAGCAGTGCGAAGAATAGACTGAGTTTATGCAGAAAGAGACTTATGAAACTACACAATATTTAAAAACAAGAGCTGTCACTGGAAATTGACCTATGCCCCCGAAATGTAGCTTTGAAATGAAACAAATGTACATACATAATTGAATATTCCTGTGGAAAAGAGATCAGACAAAAAATAGAGCATAAACTGAAGGTAAATGGTAAAGTAATGTTTTTCTGCTTCAGATTCTTATATGAAGGTTGTAGACATCATTATTCAATGAAAGAGAAAGCTGTGAGTTTGGCCTTGAACACGAACAATTTTGTTTAATTCCCAACCCCTACTGATGTTTAATATAAACAAGGCTTGGTGACAAACATCCTGGTTTCAATAAAATCCCCCAATCCGATCCGTTTAAAGATGTAGCTTGGACAAGATTTTAATATAGAAGTAATAGTAAAAACTGACTAAGGGCCCATAACACTGCCAAAATTAATCCGACCAAAAACTCCTGACGATATGCACAGCTAGGTTTGGCTACAAACATTCCTCTGTAGTTTCAATGAAATCCTCCAGTTGTTTTGGAGATGAAGCCTGGACAAGATTTTAATATAGAATTTAGAGTAAAAATTGACTAAGTGCCCATAACTCTGCCAAAAATAATCCGAGCAGAAACTCTTGAAAATATGCACAACTAGGCTTGGTGACAAACAATCTTGTGAATTTTCAATACAATTCTCCAAGCGGTTTTGGAGATGAAGTGTGGACAAGACTTTAATATAGAAGTTAGAGTAAAATAATGAGTAAGTGCCAATGACTCTGCCAAAAATAAATTGAGCGGAATCTCCTGACGACATGCACAACTGCACTTGGTGACAAACACTCCTGCTAAGTTTCAATGAAATCCCTCAAGCGGCTTTGGAGATGAAGCGAGGACAAGATTTTACAGGACAGACGGACGGATGAACGGACGGACGGACTGACGGACGGACAGACAGTTCAATTACTATATGCCGCCCTTCGGGGCCATAAAAACACTACATATTGTTTTAGGGCAGTAAAAGCAATAGATTGATAAGAAAAAAAAGACCCAAACACAATAAGTCGCACAAAACTGATTATCTATTAGCATTGTGTTGTTTCCTCAAAATTAACGCAAGCGAAACTTGTGTAATTGCTTTCATCAAGTGTCGATGCTTATTTTCGGATATATCTATAAAAGCATGGAAAAATATAATGTGTGCCTCTGTAGATTCTGTTATATACAATTACGGCAGATAAGCCATATAAAACAATATTTTGACCAGTAACGCTACCAAAAGCATTATGAATGCACTAGTATTATCACAATTACACTTCTGGGAATCTCCATCGAATGATGAGACGAGTCTAAGTAAAATTCACAACGACCATATCACAGTTGCCCGACGTTTAACTAGGGGCTTTCGCTGCAGTCATCCAAAAAGAATTTTATTGGGTACCTGAGCATTAAGGAATTCCGTATCACATGTAAAGCTTTGGATGGTCAGTCTCCATTGTACAACGGAAATATGATATAAAGTCGATTATTATATAGATCTCAAAAGTTTCCTTTATACAAAAACACGGACACTTACCCCTTGACTGTTTATATTCTTGAAATAATAGGTGTATACGTGAAACGGTAAGTAGTATTAAAATTTTTATTGCAGGTCTGTTTATCTATAGAATGTTATTTTATAAGGGCTTGTTCTTTTCTTTAAGATTTTATGACTTGCCTCTTTAATTTTGATTTCTTTATCATGTCTTTTAGTGTCGGTCCATGTAAGACAATAAGGTATTTTTGAACGTATGCATGTTTTGCTGTAACAACGTGCTAATAATAATACTAACAAGAGGGCCATGATGGCCCTGGATCGCTCACCTGAGTACTTTGGCTGTAGGTTTGCAGTATTTCATTATTTAATTGAAAATATATAAGCGCCTACAAACCAAATATGTAAGTAGAAATATCTATTATAAGCTATGGTGACCTTGACCTTGACCCAGTGACCTCAAACCCTACCCATGGGTAGAGGTCCATGCAAGGAACCTATATATTGAATATCAAAGATATTGGTGTATAAATGAAGGCTTTATGAGGTACAGTAGATAAATCTAATTTTAGCCTCTGTGACCTTTAACCTTATCTAATAATTTGAACAACCAAACAACCTTTCTGACAAACTGCCAGGATATTTGGACTGAAACAGTAGCCTCTAGAGCCTTAACAAGATATTTCGATTTTTGGGCTCTGTGACCTAGTTTTTCACCCCAGATGACCCATATTCGAACTTGACCTAGAAACCATCGAAATAACCTTTCTGACATATTTCCAGACTATTTGGGCTGAAAATGTTACCTGTAGAGTGTAAACAAGGTTTTTCCAAATTTAAGCTCTGTGACCTAGTTTTTGACCCCAGATGACCCATATTCTAACTTGGGCTAGAAATCATCGATACAACCTTTCTGACATATTTCCAGGATATTTGGGCTGAAAATGTTACCTAGAGTGTTAACAAGGTTTTTCCATATTCAGGCTGTGTGACCTAGTTTTTGAACCCAATGGACCCATATTCGAACATGACCTAGAAATCATCGAAACAACCTATCTGACATATTTCCAGGATATTTGGGCTGAAAATGTTACCTCTAGAGTGTTAACAAGATTTTTCCATATACAGGCTGTGTGACCTAGTTTTTGACCCCACATGACCCATATTCCAACTTGAGCTAGAAATCATCTTAACAAGCTTTCTGACAGTTTTTCAGGACATTTGGGCAAAAAATATTACCTCTAGAGTGTTAACAAGGTTTTACAATATTTGGGCTCTGTGACCTAGTTTTTTGACCCCAGATGACCCATATTTGAACTTGACCTAGAAATCGTCAAAGCAACCTTTCTGACAAATTTCCAGATTATTTGGGCTGAAAATGTAACCTCTAGAGTGTAAACAAGATTTTTCTATTTTTGGGCTCCATGACCTAGTTTTTGAACCCAGATGACCCATATTCAAACTTGAGCTAGAAATCATAGAAGCAACCTTCCTGACAAATTTCCAGATTATTTGGTCTAAAAATGTTACCTCTAGAGTGTTAACAAGGTTTTTCAATATTTGGGCTCTGTGACCTAGTTTTTGATCCCAGATGACCCATATTTGAACCTGACCTAGAAATCATCAAAGCAACCTTTCTGACAAATTTCCAGATTATTTGGGCTGAAAATGTAACCTCTAGAGTGTTAACAAGATTTTTCTACTTTTGAGCTTCGTGACCTAGTTTTTGAACCCAGATGACCCATATTTGAACTTGAGCTAGAAATCATCGATAGAACTTTTCTGACAAATTTCCAGGATATCTGGACTGAAAAAGTAGCCTCTAGAGTGTTAACAAGGTTTTTCTATATTTGGGCTCTGCGACCTAGTTTTCCAACCCTGATAACCCATGTTCGAACTCGTCCGAGATATTAATGAGACAAACATCCTGACCAAGTTTCATGACAATTGAGACAAAAATGTGACCACTAGAGTGTTAACAAACTAATTGTGGACGGACGGACGGACGGACGGACGACGGACGACGGACAAAAGGTGATCAGAAAAGCTCACTCTGTCACTACGTGACAGGTGAGCTAAAAATAGTAATAAAGACACCAATTCACTGGTTAATTTTTCAGCACTATTTAATGATACAGTGTTTTTTAAATTTTAATTTCAAAACTTTTTAAGACTTTGTTATCCTCATAAATATTTGTTCAGTGTTTGACACTGATTTCAATTTTAGTATATCGCTTTGTACAAATAGCTCGATACTTGACAATACACAGCACTGCATACTTGCCACATGATATATCTGATTAGCGCTCAAGTACTTTTAAGAAATTTTCAGGATGACTGAAAACAGATATCCCGTGGGTATCATTGTCCTAGTAATCGTCCATTCCATTTACTTAACAATAAGCAGATATCTTAAGAGCAACTGCCTGAGACATTTTATCACCGATTTTTTCAAAGATATATTTTGGAAATAAATAGAACAAGTCTTCTATGAGGATGATAAAATGAAACAAAATGAATTAAGTTGTACAAAAAAGGAAGGAAACCAAAGCATTTTTAGTTAAGAGCTCTCTATTTAACTGGATATTTCACAAAACACAGCAACCAACTAACGTCAGATCAACTGATAAGTGTATCCAAGACCATTGAGATAGATTAGAGCTTTTTTTTATCAAACTCTGCTGACTCATTTACATACCATGAAATAAATAAATTAAATGATTAATTTAATAGCAAAATTGCAATCATTTGATATGTGATAACATTTTTCTAAAGCAATCCTCTTATTATTTTTAGAGACAATCTTGTTACGTAGGAAAAAGTAAATTTTATCAAATGTAATTTAGTATTGTGACAAGAAAAATGTCTTTACATGTCGGAATTCATATTCATATTAGTTATTAAACATATTATGAACATTGGTGCAAAACAGTCTCTATTTTCTTTTTAAAAAAATGTAACAACAATATCAAAGTTCTTTACTGTTGTTTTTTTTTTCTCCAAAACTTTCAATGATGTATTCATGCCACCTAACATTGTGCTAGTAAACAGCAGTGGTTGTTGTCCATTTGAATCAATAGTTGCTTGTCCCGCTCTTTACGCAATTATTTATTTCCCATACTTATTCATGTTTCTCTTAGTGAAAATAATTACACTTATTAATTTTTTATTCGGCGACACGAATAGTTCGGTTAATAGGGAAATAAACAATTCAGGAAGCTTTAAGCGTTATCCAATTCCAAGGCACCAAGTCATAGGTTTATAATTTTAGATCGCCGTTTACAATAACAACAAAATTACATTGTCTTGTGTCTCAGAGTTTTATTTCCTAGAAAGACCAGGTCCGAAATCAGTATTAACTTTTCAACGAGTCAGAAACACTTTTCTATAGTCAGTTGTTTCACGTTGTCGTAGACACAGTTAAGAAATAATATTTTCATGTAACTTGATCAGGACAAGAACAATGCCCTAAAATCTAAAAATAAAATGTTTGCCAATTTGAAGGGTACTAGAAGTGTATAGTGCATTAACTGCTTCATTAAAGGTCTTAAATATTGTAAACCTCGGTAACCCTCGGGTTCAAACTTTCGTTAATTGTCCTGTTTTAATTGTTATATAAATGAATTGGTTATCTTTGCGTCCTTTTTTAATATGTGCGGAAGCTGTGTTTTTTTATGTTTTGTACTGATACGCGTTTTTCACTTACTTCGTGAAAGAAATAGTTTTTTTTCTCAAAAAAGCTTTTTATACAATCATAAATGGTGAAAAATATAATCAACAATAAAATGGAAATTTATTAAGAAGTTTAAGAAAATCTGACCAAAATATATTTGGACGGTGCGGGAACGCTCTAATGTGTGTACCGTTCTTCACGCTATGGATTAGACATCGTATTTTGTTTAAATAATCAGCACATTGTAAGAAACATACTGGAAACATATTTTACTGACCATTCATTCCTATGTTTTATTATTTTTTTATATTAACTTTGGCTACTAATAAAGTTTTGTTTACCTTTTTAAATTTGAAACAGGCATGGAATTACTTAGCTTTGTCTCAGAAAAATATTAATAAGTTACAAAGATTAGACGGAACAGACAAACAAACAAAAACTAAGAAAACTAAAACAACGAACAACAATAAAAAGCAACAGCAAAACAATTTGAAGAACATGCGGCGTTAACCACACTAAAAAATAAAATGTTTCATGTTTCGGTCACACATTCGACGATGATTTCTGAACGAAAAATATGCTAATTGTTCTGTTTATTATGTTTTCAATAATATATTTGTTCTAGCTCGACGTCGAAATATTGATAAGTAATTAAAGCAATTTTAAAACTGTAACATTTTATGTCACAATAGTGAAAAGAAAAAAAGGAAATTGCTAACTTAATTTCCACTCTCAGTCAATATGGAGGAAATTAAGTAAAACATACTTTTTCTGATTGACTTATGCAGTAAAAGCCTGGCGCCTTTGATATCAACCTTACCTAACATCAAGCTCACAAGAAAAGATATTGAAAGCAATAATCGTTTCTTTACAAGTCTGAGCATTTCTCAAAGCCAGTGTTGTAGCATAACCAACACCACTGTAAAATATAACTAATGACGTATGTATAAGGTAGGTGGAAAGCGTCAGTGAACAAGTTATAACGTCATGATGTTATGCTCAATAGGAAAGTCATTCACTTTTCCAAATAATCACCGCCACAAAAAACATGTCTCATGGCTCCTAATCCACTTGCTGAAACATGTCTGTATACCACTCACTGTCATACTCTGACAGCGTGTGTGAATTCTTGAAATGTTTCAAATATGTGACTCTTCAAATCGGATTTCAGAGTTAGAAATATTCTGCTGTCCACAGGAGCCAAATTTGATGAGTATGGTAGGTGTTCCACTAAATCTAAATCAATGAGATTAATGTTCATCATCGTCGACTGACTTTTTTCTGCAGGCGCATTATCCTAGTGCAGAGTGTCAACATCAGGCCTTTTTCAGTGTAAATGATCGTGTCAGATGAATCCGCAAACCTAAAATAGGATTAACCCAGCGTCTCGTTTGGGTCTGATTTTGCACCAGTTTGAAGCAGACATGAATTTAGTAGACGAAACATATATCAGCCGATGTAGGATTATTATTACGATATGAATATTTGTATAAAATCTAAAAATACTGAAAAACAAACCTTAATGTAATATTCAGCTTTCACCGTCTGTTTCATCGTTACAGCGTGCTTTATCATCAACCCAATGCGGTCGGCAAAGAAAATGTACATCTGTTTTCCGGAAGTCCTGCTGAGTTTAGATTTCTTTGTTGTTAAATAATGTACTGTCTTCCACTGGCAAGTCTATTCCTTGGTTTCATGATCGCAAACATGAATACAGGTTTTATCAGTTGCGACATTCCTATCTTAAATGAACGTCCATTATCTGATAGAGGCTAGGAATTTCTTACACGCAGGTGTTTGTTTTCATCCGTTAACAAACATTGATTCCACCTGGCAATACCTAGTAAAAATACAAATGTCCCGTGCAGCACTGCATCGGTCACTGTTGACGTATATGATCGATGAAACTGAATGTTCTGACTATGTCAGTTGTAGGTGTTTGTAAGTTTTCGTCGGCTAATAAGCAAGTTGGTAGCAGAATTTAATAGTAGCACGAACTTCAAACACTTAGGATGACGTCAATACCGTTTACCTATGGCAACTTGTTGTTTATCATTTTGAACAAAATGGTATGCAAACAACATTGTTGTTTCCGTACATGGCGTCATTAACTTCAAAGATGAAACGTGTAGCACAGCTCAAGATTTTGACGTCTGCGACCTTATTATTATTAGGCAGATGTTCATACTTCATAGATTGAAATTGACGTTCCCAGGTCTGCTGTCCTGGAGTTGCTTTAGGAAAGCCTAAATGACGTTGTCTATGTCTGACAAGTTTTGAATTTCAGATATGATTAGTTAATGAATTGAAGTCGATAGCGTTTACAATTTCATCTCAGTTTGTTTAGTAATTATATAAATATAGACCCAGTCTAATTAGTTCTGAATTGCCACTCGAAATTATACGGGAATTTGTTAAGTTTCAATATTGTTTCAATATCAAGAACCTTCATTTTGATATAATGTTGCATTTGTCACCCCATACACGTCATGTATGATGCCTATATTAGCAAATTACTTTATATTTCGATCATGAATTCTGCTATTGTTACATTAAAATTTTGTCGACATTTTTTCTGAAAATTCGTATTTGTTAAAATATGAGTTTTAAAAGTTCTTTCCTGACATATTATTTCTGATTGTTACCATGCATGAATATTATGTAAATGGTGAGGAGCCAACTGGAATGGGGGAGTTGATCAATCTCTTTTGACAAATTTACAAAGTATATTTTGTGTATAGTTCTGAATGTTTGAAATAGTACATCCATTTTATAAGAAATAATATACCTAATAATTCTACTGAGACGATTTTTGTTTGATTGTTTTAAGGTGTTGCGTTATTTAACGGATTCTGATAACGGCCTGAATAAATATATAGCAGCTGTTTTATAGTTCACAAAAATGATCCTGACAAATACTTTCAATCATCTATGTATCAGTTTATGTAAAACAAAGTGCTCATAGGTCAATTAATACATATTATAAAATTGAAAATTTACGATTCCTTCAATCCAAGTAAAAATGAGTTATACAAATTATGCTTTACATGAAATGTAGTCATCTGTGGTGCGATTCTTGTGTTAATAATATTGTTGAAAATTGATAAAATAAGACTTCTAGTATTCTGTTTTAAATAACAGCCTTTGTTTCCGAATGAGAAAATGTAAGAGAACGGAAACTGACGATATCTGCCAATGTCATAATAGTTTGTTGGCCTAAACAGTAAATTTGCTATTAAAACTCCCAACCCATGCGATAGTCTTGGATACAATAACTAGTATGTTCATTTTTATGTGTATGCCGAAGACAGATATAAAGGGATTACAATCTATCAACAAACTATTTTCTCTTATTCTCTAACGGTAAACATGAATCTTTCAAATAGTCTCGGAAAAGCAGATAAAGAGGGAATAACATTCACACCGCAGTGCCCCCTGGATGTTTTCAAAACAAACTTAATACCATGTCATTTCTCAACCTAAGACCACCTAGACTGTAGATTATTAACGGGCCAGATTCATACTATGGAATGCATTACAAAAAATAAGCCGAGACACATTAAGGACATCAGTCAGAAATGCTTAAAAAAGGAGAAAGCGGAACGGTAGCGGGCAACCAGTCAAACGGTCTCGTTATAAAATATAAAAATTTAATTGAGAAAAATATTAAATAGCCAAGTTTTTGATAATAACTTCAAATGGACGAATGGAGTGACCGCTTTTTACATGGACTTGATTATTTCATGTTTAGTGCGAGAATACTCTCTCATAGTCATATATCCACAGAGAAAGCCATAGCCGAGTCTAAAATAGCTAAAGAACATTTAGAATTTTTAAACTCTTGTACTTTCTGCAATCAGATACGGACTGAATCAACTGCAAGCGCTGACAAAGTACCCCACCTTACATTCTGTGGAAACATAATTACGTCGAAAGATAATTCTCTTGAACACAGTTGTTGTAAAATCCCATTCTATTTTTTTCACATTAATTATGAATAAAAGTTTCAGTTTATGTTGAATTGACTCATCGTCGGAAACCCAGGTTCAATCCATTCCGCTTCACTCTATGTATCTACCGCGGGACAATTGGTTGGTAAAATTTCGTACTCATGAATAACTCATTACCTACTTTCATTGGGTTCCGAAAGATTTACCTTGCACATTCTCAGCCGATGAAATTACGTGTTACAATTTGCCTTTGCGCCTATGTTTAAATCCTGGGAAATACGTCTATTTTAAGTTCTATTATGCCTACTCTCCACACTGAAAAGTATCTATTTGTAATGCGGAATCTCATTCGACGAAGAGTTACTTCCCTTTACAAATAAATATTCATGAAAACGAATTATCTGCAGTCAATTATCCCACGGTACATAATGTAGTTGTGCGGAATAAGTATTGGGGTCACCGACGACAGAATGGACTATACTGATTAAGTATATAGTTTCTCATCTTTAAGAAGGGTGTCAAGATTCGTAGATGATGACATTCCACCTTCACTCAGCACGGGCAATGAGGGGGGATTAACCACACAAGTTTGTTATGCACTGCTTCTTCAATACAAGTTTGCGAAATCAAACAATCTAATGAAAAACTGCTGTTTGTATCTTAAAAAGAGGATTCTGTTAGATAATTAGGTTACACTTCTCCAATTATATATGCAAATACAATAACAAACTCGAATATCATCATCGATTTACCACGTTTCAGACAGTCTAGTATTAAACCCCGTTAGCTGCAGTTCAGTGGCCTATTGCTCTAGTTCTCTCACCAGTCTTACCACTTCAAAAAAATACTTAACTTACATAACACTAAATATAAGCATATATGAGAGCAAAATGTTGCTTCTGTAAACACAAACTTGTCTCATATTATGGACATTTTTGTTTCTAATCTGTCAAACAGTTAGCCCTTAGGAATACTTATAATGTTGAAGCTTAACACACAGGGCTGGTCAAGATGTGGCAACGAACTTTTAGTATCTTTCTACGCGTTGAGTTTATGAAGTTTATCGGTAAAATTTATAGAAAGATGCATATCAAGCTTGTATATGCAAACTATAAATTTATTTAATTTCTTAAAGGGGCTGGCATCCAGATGACAAAAAAAAGAAAGTTTTATTGTATTATAAATTTCTTGTAATAGTCATGACTAATGCTATCATAGTGCTATACCGTAACGCGAAGGTATAAATATATTGTATAACATTTGAAGTAAATAACTGTAATTACACATGCAGCGATAGTGGTGACAGTAAAAGCGTTGGTAAAATTTTGTTTACATGAGGGTCCAGAATTCAAATCAGGCTGAAGCGAATATATATTTTTTTTGTTCTTTTTTGACTTTTATAATCAGTTTGGAAGTAAAATATCACGTTGTTATAATCTCACGGCATCTACTTATTTAATTTATGTTAAAATATTTTTATATCATACCTGGAGTACAGCCTCTTTAACAAAAAGTTAATGATTAGTGCTTATTAGTAGGCATTTGATAGAATAAGTCTAGCGATACGTATATGTTTTTATTAATGCATACAGTCATGGTGGTTGAAAAATGAAGTAGTTTGCTTACTGTCTATTTTAGTATGGGATGAATGCTTGCTTAGTGCCCTTTGTAAACTCTCCACAATTTCTAATCTCTGGAAGAATGTATAATCAATGCATCTGAAATAAAGACTTCAAAAAGAGTTGACGACTGATGTTATTATGAAAGAAAAATATACAGACTTTCAATAAAAACCAGCGTGACAACAAATAATACCATATGTTGAAAGGCCAATAAGGCGCAAGACCATTGCGTGCATTACTCATCTCGTGTTTGTTACAGATGCTAGTTTTTTCTAAATTTTCTTTACAGTTCTCAAGTTAAATTTTCGTTTTGAGAATAATTAATTTTGAACTGTATTGATTATCTTAACTTAAACGGAAATGAGATACTAAAAAACGTGATAATAATAATAATAATAATAATTTAAACATTTTTAAATCGTTCTGTCTATAACCATAACGGAAAATTGATTCACCCATTTAGCTCCGGCAATACAAAAGGTACCGATTTGTTACATCGTAAAACAATACTCCTTCAACGGTTGTTTTTTTACCCTGAGGGAAACCTTGCGTTATGCAAAATGCGCCGACATTTTACAATACGCACCTACACCTACTAAATAGTATTAAATCAACTATTACCATCAGAGTGGAACAAGAGCAACACTACATGAACATTAATCTTTGTCGGGTACAGCATTACATCGATTGACCTTCAGCACACACAAAAATACACCGAAATGTCATAAGTAAATCAAAAAAGAAGTCCCGATTCTTCTAAGAAACCTCAGTATAATGTTATACACTGTCCGCTTAATTTCTTTTACAGACAAAGGTATGTGTGTTATTTTCTTGAAACGCAAGAGTAGTTGACAATAAACAAGCCACATTAATTTGTCCCATGGCATCCCTGTCTTTGAATTTGTAGATATTGTATAAGGTTTCTCTGTAGGGTGAAATCAGGATCCTAGGAATTATGATGTTCCAACAAATTGTTTATCCCATTATCTGCCTGTAACCAGATATTTCGGATCAAGACATTGATTAAATGTCCTGTAGAGATAAGCAAAAATAGCGGAGACCAGTTAAACAATTCAACAATATAAATCAATGTTTTTGTCAATAAATATAAAGATTGTTAATGCTTCACTCTTTGATGATAAAACACAATTTTATTTTTTTTTTCAGGCAACGAACTGATTTCAAGTAATCCTGTCTGAATAAAAACAATGTTAGTTTATTCATTTAAGCGTAAAAAATTAACAAACATTGATCTAACGATAATAATTTACTGATATCATGTTTTTTACTGAAATAAAGTAATATTATTTGTTAGAGTTAAATACAAACAGCATTTTGAACTTTACGGTTTCATCAAAATAAGATTGAATAGTACATGTCTTTGACCAAACCTTGTGCTTTATTTGCATTTTTAAAAGACAGTTAAACACACAAAACTACAGCAAGTATAGAACGACAACAATTTCAATAAAATTCTGTAAAAATTACATTGTATTATCCTGTAATAGTGTTTACAGTTTTCCTCAGAGTGGAAACAAAATACCCAATAGCATTTTATCTGAGGAAAAACAATCATGATATCATGCTTTTTACAACTTTCAAATTTGATACAAAAACATTAGCAATGTACACCATAAAGATTAATTTACGGAAAATATATCGAAAACATACTTGACGTTTTAGAACAGAACCGTTTGATGTGACATGAGAGGCAATTAATACTTCTCTTATGGCGGCAGGATACTTGATTAGGAAACACTTTAGCAATCTGGATGTCGATAACGTATTGACACTAGGAAACTATTAAAGATGCTTTTGAATCGCTGCCTAAACAAGGGTTGGTCGAAAAGATTATGCACAAGTCACAGAATTGAGGTAAAATGTACATAAAAATTTTCTTTATCGATACTACACATAATTGCCAATATCATCTACTGAAAAAAACAGCTTTACTTATTTCATGTTCTCATGATATCAGTGACGTCTTTACAAACACTTTGAATATTCAGTAGTGTACTTTAAAATAAATGATTCACTGATTTCTAAATGCTGTGCGTGGTGTGTCAATTTTGATTCTTTAACGTAATAATACGTCTGTAATATTTATAAGTAAAGTGATGAAATATGTGCCACCAATATGTGCACGGTGATTAGAGAAAGAAGGACGTAAGACGTGTCAATGTCAGACATGTCAAACATGCTTGGTTTAGACAAGGGTGTGACACGCTGACGGTATCAAGTTTTTGTATAGAGTCAAACAATGCCAAAAATAGACCAGCGAAAAAAACCTTAAATGCCAATAAAACATAACTATAACATAGAAAGACAGGGTAACGTTACATTCTAACTGCTTGCAGTATGTAGAAGGTTCTTTCATGGAATGGAAATTGACTGCACAACGTAGACTAGACTGTAATACTTTTAAATGTGGTACGATTTCTTAAAAAGTAAAGACTTGGCTACATATCTGTAACAAATACACTGAAATTAATCTTTCAGCTGAAATACAACCAAATCAGATTACCTAAAGATCATTATCTAATTCAGCGTGCGCTTCAGAATGGTGAAAGAAAATAGTACATTTCATCGGTTTAATTTTTGCTGTCAGTCGGTTTGACAGACATTGGTTAGAAAATAGATCTTACTAATGGCAAATGCATTAGCAACCTGACACTACTGATAAAAAATTTGTCACTAAGCGTAATGTAAACAAATAAAACAGAAAAACGAAAAACAGAAGATTATAACGCTCTCCAATTTAGAGAGCGAAGAGCACGACCATTACTATATCCTTCCTAAAATGATGGCTATATATTTTCTCAGGTCACGTTGTACGTTGTGACAGAGATACACACTGGCGTTAAATAAAGTAAAACCCAGTTACTACTCTAACAGCAAGCCTGAAATATCAAAAGTATTTTTTCTATCGTAAAATGTATGCCAAAGTAATATATAAACAAAAAACAATAAATGTAACTTAAAGAAAGGGGAATGTTTTCCTGTTCTTACATACATAGCTGACAGCAGAATATGTGTTACTTGATGAGAGTAATTACTGAGCCAACTTTCGTATCAATTACGTAGCAGACAGCTATTTGGATCCGAATAAATAGAGACAAATATAACCAATATATCACATAATATCACAAACAAGACCGATATGATTCCGTCTGGATGAGGTTTTCATTTTGTCTTTAGAATAATTGGTTTTTTATCGACAAGGAAATACATATTAATCTATTAGCGGAGAGTTGAATAATGAAATTGCCAAGATTTTTTAGTTTCTTTTGTGCATTATCTCAAATCGTTTATGTAATTTACGAGTCGGACACTGTAAACGAAAACATTTGTTTTTGTTATATAACATTTCTATTTCGTAGGACCATCTATACCATTCATCTGTTGTATCACGTAGTGCAAATTTGTGATTATTTGGAAATCGCATCTTTGTGACTGTCTGATGTTACATTATATACACCAGTGCAACGTTGAAAAACAAACAAAACAGTTCAAACATGTCAAAACACTTTCTGACTATGACGCAGCTAAACGGAAAAATTTTCATGACATATATCTTGTATGATTTCCAACAAACTGTTCATTATGTTACTCAGCAAGAATCAGATATCTCAAAAGTCAAAAGTCTGAGACATTTTATCACAGTTTTTTTCTAGATAGTTGAATATTACGTAGATGAAATGCGAAGAAACAAAATTTGATGATGAGTGATAGTGATCACAAAATAAAATTTAGGGTTGTAAACAATTAAAGCTTAGGGTTTCAGCGTTTAAAATTACTACCAGAAAACAAATAAATATTGTCAAAATGTAAACTGATTATCAAATTTAAGACAGAGATAAATACATTGTACATTCAGTCTTTGTTTGCTTGTGTATGGAGTTACTGTTAATGATACAACCAATTTAGGCAATAATGAAAACAATACTAGACAATTACACAGTCATTTTATTTGAATCTTGCTTGTCAAAAACAACCTATATAAAATCAAAATCGAAACCATCAATGTGTTTCTGTGTGTGTGTGTGTGTGTGTGTGTGTCTGTGTGTTCATTTTGCCCTAAAACAGTATATTTACTCTTGTTTTCTAAACAGAAACGAACAAACCGACTTCGTTTTTCTATTATTGTCGTACTGTTACACGATGTTTACACATAACAAAGAGCACGCACTATTTCACAAAAAAATGGCTTGAAGGACATTACTTTAATCACGACTTTTGAACTTAGTATATTTTTTTACTTATTGTCCCATTCAGACAGCTAATGCAATGTGTTGCGGTCCAAATCAAAAGAGTAACAGAAAGAATAACCAGTAATAAACTGTTAAACAATAACAAAGATTTATTCAAAAACAAATTACTAAAGTGTTAAAGTACAATGGTATAAAGTCACAATGAAAATGTTTTATAGTACCTGGATTAAGTGTAGTCCTAAAATAGAGTAATATTCCTGTCTGATCCTTGTAAGTGTTAATTTCTTAAACACTTAATGATCACTGTATTTTCCACAAAAGTCCATAGAGTTATCCCAGATATTTGTGAAAAATTTAATTAATTCCTCACACAGTATAATTAAAAGTATTTCCGAATAACTGTCACTGATGAAAATTTAATCCAATATTTTATGGCCAAAATTACCTAAAGATCCCGCTTCAAGAAACTCTCTGACTTTTATATAGACAAAGAAAATTCCAGAAGCAACATAATCTAGATTATTCATGAAAACCCAAAACAAATCTCCAATATTCTAAATATAGCCACCGTTAGATATTTATGGAAATTTCTAGAAGTATCCAAAAACTAGGCCACTGATCAGTTCCAAAAATAGAACTGTAATCATGCTATTATCACACGGACACATAACAAATGCAATGCCTACTTATTCATAAACTGTTAAATATAATCTCTTTAATAAATTCATTTTCAAAATCATTTTTAATCGAATGAGTCCATTAGTTTTAATGTATTTTACATGCATCGGACCCTTTCAAACACATTGAATTTTTACCAGTATTCCATCATATGCCCAGAGGTATTTGCTTTTTAAATATGTGGTCATACTTTTAAAAAAAAACTTAATTCAGGCACGGCAATTCACCTACTGAATGTCGCCTTTCAGGATGCCTGTCAGGGAAGGGATATGAAACAAAGCCATAAATTGCCTTCATTTACGCGGACAAGCATCACTAGGGCTATTTCAGGAGAAAATAGGCCTTAGAGGCGCTTGCAATGAGAACGTTTCAACATTGATATACATTTCATCACTTACTGTAACAAAATGTTCAAGGTGTATGGTCAAGCTTGCAAAAGCTTTTGTTATTTTGTTTTGTTTTATGTGTTTTATTTTTTTTTTTATTATTTATATTATATTTATATCCAAGTTGCTTAATATATTACATTTTTGGCCAATGTTGCCATAACTCTTTAGTTTATAAATGATGAAAGAATTCTTAATCAAAGCTTGTAACAACTGTTGAAGCTCTGCCTCTTTTTTCAGTCGTAACATGCGTAATACCTATTAATAACTTTCGCGGAGCATTTTTTATTCAGTTTGTACAAATCCGTCTCTGCCACTTGTGCAGAGGAAATTTTGTTCTCACTTACGGAAACAGGACGTCTGAAAACTTTCCATAGAATTTCACAAATATAGTCATGTTCCGTTGCTTGGACATAAGTACAATCATTGTTCTAGACTAGAGAGATAAAAACTTGGTTTCATGATGCAGATTGAGGTTGATCGTTACAATGTCCTAACCATAATAAATGTAATGTGTGATCAGGCATGCTGAAAAATATATAAATACATAGATATAAAATCAACTATATGTTAAAAGAAAACACATGTGTCTGTTTCGATTAAGGACTTCAGATTAATACTTTGCAATAACAAAGTTACTTTTAGCCTTCCTGATGGTCTAACCAAAAGTAAAAGACAAGTATTTTTATATTGTCTGTTGTACTTTTCTTACTGATATTTCTACAATGTTCGTAATTGCTAATTACTACTTCTTAAAAAAAACTTGCAGAAAAAAGAGTAACAAACACTAAAATAATTCGGCACTCAACGCAAGCTATAAGTTTACACTATGTGTAAACACGGCTCAACTTTCTGAAATTTTGTGAATTATCTGAACCTTAATTTTGGCGTGAAAATCAATATAAGCTATATTTGTGAAACTTTTTATGTTGATGTAATATATTAATGAAATCATTCAACTGCTGTTTAAAGCAATATCTAATGCATTTTCGCCGCCTGCAGCTTCTCCTCTGAGACGATATACAGCAATAAACGATTTCTAAATAATGCAATTAATTGCATTTGCCAGTAGTGGTTTAGTAGAATCAATGTAAACAGATTATTCTGATTTTTTTTCCGATTTCAATCATTCACAGTTATAAGCTACATACATATTTTAAAATAACTGTTTGATTCCAATAAAAAAATAACTGCTCAGTAAACACTAGGAAATATTTGAAAATTAAGCAGCTTTGTTGGAAATAAGTAAATTAGGTCACCAGACTAGCATCATTTTATTTTGATCATTTCACGCAAACGATTAATCATTTATGAACGTATATGAACATTTTACATTGGTCATCTTTGAGTGGTAAAAGCAGTTCAGTTAAAAGTACTGTTCTTTCATAGCTGCAACAAACACCTAAGCCATCTCTGTCTGCAATTTGCGCTTTCTGCTGCAAAAAAGAGAAAATATAGCTTTTTTATAACAAGAATAAGCGCAACCAAACTTTATTTTTTGTTTGCAGAAAATGTTTTTGTCCAAATTAGTAAAATAAATGTAAATATTAATTTTCGGTTATTGTCTAAATGTTAGCCACAAAGTATATAGGTTTTTAAAGAAGGACGTTGAATGAGACAATTTGACAGAAAAAAAGATAAAGTGATACGACAGTTGGCTCTACAAAAAGAGAAATTGTCTAATGTCTTTACCCTTGCCGCGCGCAGCTTCACTGTGAAAAATCCCATGTTCGTTTTTACATTTCTTTTTATTTAATTATTTTTAAAATAGTTCAACAAAACATTAAAACTGTATTCTTCTAAATATGAATGCGCTTTTTGTATCATTTAAATTCTCTAGAAGAAACAGTGAATGGGTCTATAACTCTTTTCTAGCGTATTTCAAGCGTTTGAAAAAAAACTACAACCCTTTATTTAGTAATATAGAGTATATTTAAAAAAGGTCTCTTTGCCTAAACTCGTCCCCTGATACAACAGTCTGGGAAATAAATATTGTTTCTTATTTTCAATGTTTGTTGAAAGCAGATGACATATTTCATGAGTTAGTCGTTGAAATTCAGTCACTGGTTTCTTCTAAGAAAAGGAAGGGGAAAAAAGCAGCATAACAACAAATAAACTTACCATCTAGTATTTGTAGCTTCTCGATGTAGCAATTCTTTTTAGTTTTAACAAGAAATATCTTTAAAAATGCTGGTCGACGTAGATATTATTTTAAGGGATATGTATTTACCAATCAAACGTGTGATCAGTTTACCTCTCTGTTTCGAAGAGAAGCTACTATTCAGTATAACTGTAACACTACAGAATTAAACGAATGTCTAAAAGACGTTATTTAAGGAGATAAAATTTTAAAAAGTCCCCTTATTCCTTGCTTAAACACAGCAAGAAAATGTTGTATTTTAGATTGATTGCTTTCCGTTCTCGATAAATGGATAACGATTGCTCTTAAGGTGTACCCGTTTATCTGACCGACTTTCCCCCACTTGACGAACGAAGTCGAGATCTTTCCCGATAGTTGAACAAAATCATTTCGTATGTTACATTGGCTACTGTAAGACAAAGAAGGTTATTCGTTATAAACTGTGAATAATCTGAAGGCTTACTATTTCCGCTTTAATGGAAACTGTCAACCGTTAAGCCGCCTTAGATGATCCGGTTGCGCCGTCTCAGATTCTCGAATCCTGATTGGTTAGATTTTAAAGATTTCATTGGCAACTCCTCCATATCAACGGAAGTTCAAACCAAAAGTAATCGACTACGTTGAAAAAACATTTAATTATTTGTGATCACTGTAAGTACTGACCCTACAGAAAACGCTAAAAAAGCAATCAAGTTTATTTTATCAGCTTTATCATGTTACTGAAGTGCTCTAAGTAGGTGATCTCACTAGTAAGAGGTGCAAACCACTCTATGGACAGCAAAAACGACATTTATATCCTATACCAACGTTGAAATTATGTTTCTTCCGATATTAAGATAAGAAATTGCGTTCCATGTAAACATCTTTTTCAATAGATAATGTCAGTGCCAGAATGATTTCTGCTGTTATTGACTCGTAGGCCGGTTCTGATCTCTAAGTAAAAGGAAATTGTACATAAATTAAAGAATTCTAGTATGGAGCGATATAATCTGACCGAGATCGGATTTCTGTATTTGCCTTTTGTCTTTGTCCTTATTTCATTGTCGACAATGGAATAAATAGTTTTACAGCGAATTGCAGAAAAATTTGATTTGTCTGCTATCGCATTTACTTTTGTTCTCCATCCCATCGTCTAAGTGATTTATGACTCTGACTCTGTAATAAAAATATGTGGTCTAGACTTATGTAAAATCTCATTTCAAAACCTATGTAGAATCCACATCAGATCAATTTGTGTCTACTGACGTTTTTTAAAGCGTTGTATATAATTAATTTATTACAACAAGGTTAACGGAATACCGAACTAAGAATGTATCATTTTGTTCTCGAGCTGGACACATGCCACGTGTCGTCCTTGCCCATGAATGATTTAAGCTGATTTTTTTATCCTATTTTAATTGCATTTTTGTGGTCTGAATATGCAACCGTTATGTATAACAGTTGTGCCACTAAACACGCTCAAAACTTGTTCTTTTTGAATAAAACTTAAATAATGTAGGGGTAATATTTTTTCTTGTCAACCCAAGGCAATGCAGTTACATTTAATTTCAAAACACCGATATATTGCATGCCGTTTTACTAGTTGTCACATCACAACATTACAAACTACTGTTCACTTATTTGTTTTCCTTGATATTTCACCCTAGGTACAAACTTATTTAGGGGCTTTTCTGAAAGTTTAAATTTGATCCTAAGTCTTCCATCTTCCCGTTCACTCTATTTGCCAAAAGATAAACAGATATCTCAAGAGTCAACTGTCTGGGGTATTCGATTGCAGATTTGTTCCCGGACAGCTAACCAGGTAAACCGAAGATCAACTGCAAACAGACATAAAAACAAAATCAATTGTTAACAGATCAGATAGATTATGTGAGTGCTCTGTTTTTACAACGTGAAAAAGGCGAATACAGCTATTCATTAAGCAGTGTGTTATTTAAGAGATTATCGACTGATATTAAACATACGTTGTTGTCTTGATCAGTACCTAAATATTCTGTTTGCACATTATGTTTGTTTTCAGTATAAATATTATATTAATATTAATTAAGTAAACGTGATATTTGCTTAAAACGGGCAAGCATAATGAAAAAATAACTTTACCATACAAAATATCTAAAATGGATTTGTCCATCTTTCAATGTGGAGAGATCCATTAACTGTTTATAGGGGTGCCGATTGAAAATTTACTGGCTGTATAGCGAATAGTGCAGACCATGATCAATCTGCAAGGATGTGCAGGCTACTCTTGGTCTGCACTAGTCGCAGAGTCAATTGGTTCCAGTAGAGTAAAGGTTTGTACACACAACTGCGTATAAGAAGCAGCTGAAACAACATTAAAGGGAAAAGGAACACCTGTTTTTTGAACAGAGCCTCTTAAAACAGTTTTGAAAATGATAGATTTCCGTCTATTTCGTATAACAAACGCTGTAGTATATTTAGTCACATAAGCATATTTCAGTTTTGTTTTCGTTTAAAAGAATGCTGCAAAATTGTAACAAGACACTGTCCATTTACAACCGATATAACTCACTATTTTGCTAGAATATAGTATCTTTATAAGATATTTCACAATCTGTAATCGATTTTTATTTCGTCCTTTTTGTATAAATTTTATGTACTGAATATATCGTATCTGAATACACTTATTTACAAAATAGCCAGTCAATAAGACACGATACGGTTTCCTATTTTTAAGTGGTATAAATTATCGTGACAAAGAATACTATTGTTTAACATCCGGAAACTGGTATTCAATTTCTGTATTGATATCTTTCCCTGGCGCTTTACCTTCTATTACAAAAAGTATAAGATATTATCTGGTCTAGATTTATTGCATAAAAAGACAAGTTCATTGCATCTGTAAAACGATAGAAATTGGCTGATGTTAATTTACAATAAACAGTAGTATTGTGGTTGTATTTGTGTTGGTATTAATAATATATTTAATTATAAGAAATAGATTCATAAGTAGTGCGAAGAATAGATTGAGTTTATGCAGAAAGTGTTGACTTATGAAACTACAAAATATTTTGAAAAAAAACTACAAATTGTTTTTGGGCAGACTGCGCTAAAAATAATAGGATTTAAAAGAAAATACAGACAAGCATATAAGTCGCGAAATAGCCGATTATCTATAAACATTGTATTGTTTGCTCGAGAGAGCAAAACTTATGTAATTATGTTTCCATCAAGTGTTGTAGCTTATTTTCGGATATATCTATAAATGTAGAAGGTAACGATATAAGGCCATGGAACTGTGTGAGAAATATTGGTTAGACTCAAAATTGAGCATGAAAAAATATATTGAGTCCCTTTGTAGATTCTGTTATGTACAATTACGGCATATAGGCCATTTAAAACAATATTTGACTAGCAACGTTAACAAAAGCATTGTGAACTCACTAAGAGTATCACAATTACTCTTCTGGAATCTCCACTAAATAATGAGACGAATCGACAACGATAATCACAATATATATAATAATCACAGAATATATTACAGTTGGTGGTCCTTTTACTAGCGGCTTCCGCTAAAGTCATCATACTTTCATCCTAAAAGAAATGTTGGTACCTTAGCAGTAAAGAATTCCGTATCAGACGTAAAGCTTTGGATGGTCAGTCTCCATTGTACACCCGAAATTTGATATATAGTCGACAATTGTATAAACCATCCAGAGACTTAAGATCTCAAAAGTTTCCTTTATACAAATACACGGACATTAACCCCTTGACTGTTTATTATTCTTGAAATAATGAGTATACGTAAATCGAAAAGTATATTTTTTATTGCTGGTCTGTTTTATTTCATAAGAAAGTTGATTTATATTCAGTTGTGTTAATCTGTAAAATGTTATTTTTTAAGCTTTTGTAACTTTCTTTAAATTTTATGACTTGCCTCTTTAATCTTGATTTCTTTACCATGCCTTTTAGTGATGTATGCATGTTTTGTTTGAACAACGTGCTGATAATAATACTTATAATAGTAATAATGCCACCAATTCACTGGACAATTTTCCAGCACTATTTAAAGCTATTTCATAAATATTTTTAGTTTAATTTCAAAACGTTTTAGGACTTTGTAATCGTTATAAACATTTGTTCAGTGTTTGACAATGATTTCAATTCTTGTATATCGCTTCGTAAAATTGGCTCTCTACTTGACAATAAACAGGACACTTAAATCTTGCCACATGATATGTCTGACTATTACTCAAGTACTTTTAAGAATTTTCTGGATGACTGAAAACAGATATCTCAAGGGTATGATTGTTCAAGTAATCATCCATTCTATTTACCTAACAATAAGCAGATATCTTAAGAGCAACTGTCTGAGACATTTTATTACCGAGTTTTTCAAAGATATATATTACAAATAATTACAAATAATAATTAGAAACAGTGTTCTACAATGATGATAAAATGAACAGATGTACCAAAAGAAGGAAGTCAAAATGAATTTCAATTTTAACCTGTCATTTTAACTGGATATTTCACTAAACAAAGCAACCAACTGACGTTTGATTAACTGATAAGTGTATCTAAGGCAACTGAGATGGATAAGAGTCTTATATCAATCTCCGCTGATTTATTTACATACCATTAAATGAATTAATAAATAAAATAATGTATGAAAATGTATAAATCAAATAAAAATAAGATAAATGAAAAAAATGAACAACAGTTATTTAATTAATTTTATAAAATGGTAAAATATCAATAATTTAAAAGTGGTAATATTTTCATAAAGCAATCCGTTTATTCTTTTATAAAACAAATTTGTTTCTCAGTTAAGGAAAATTCCAACGAAAGCAATTTAGTACTGTAACAAAACAAAAGTGTTTGAATGTCAAAAATCATATTCTTATTAGTGATAAACATATTATGAACATTTGAGCATTTTTCAAAGAATTTGTAACAAGAATTACAGATAGAGTTGTTTTACTGTTGTATTTTTTTTCAAAACTTCCTATCATACCGCCTACAAGCTGTGCCAGTAAGTAGCAGTGACTGCTTTTCCATTTGAATCATTGCTTGTCTCCCACATTGCGCAATTATTAATTTCCCGTACTTCTTCATGTTTCCTTTATTAATGAAAATAATTGCACTTTTTAAATTCTTCATCGGCGACACAAATTGTCTGATTTGTTTAAAAGGCAAAAAGAAAAAAAAAATAGAAAACTTCACAATGAACAAATGTGTAATTAAGACGGTTTTTGTTTTAACAAGAACACCAGTCCTCTTTAAACCCAATTACAGCGTCATAATTAATTTAAGACATACTAAATTCAATGTGGTTGAGAAAAGAAAAATAGTATTTCTTTAAAAATTATCACATTCCATGGCGCCTTTTCATTAGGTTTACAGTATTATCGGCTCGGACAGAACTGATGTCACAGAGCTGATGTCACAGAGTTTTATTTCTTAGAAAGACAAATTGAGCAGGTTCGACATCAATTTAACTTTTCTAGTTTGCATTTTGTAGATACATGTATGAAATCACGCGTTCATATAACTTGATGAAGATTAAAATTCATTGTCCTAAAAGCTGAAAGTAAAATGTAAGCCGATATTAAGGATAAGTACACTTTATAATGTATGTTTCACTAAAGATCTGTAACTTTAGTAAGTAATGTAATATATATGTTGCCTACTGTGTAGAAGCATAGAGAGTTAGTAACCATTATTAGTACTTCCTGCTTTTGTAGGAGATTTGTTCATTAAAGTTACAGCAAATGTTTGCAATTTAAATCACACTATTTCAAAGTCATGCGAATATCAGCATTTCAAATTGGGCAAGATGCAGGATCGTGAGATAATTGCTGAAAACTAAATAAATGTCCAGACATAATGTAATCGGAGGGAGATATTATATATATTTCTTTCACTTCCAAGATAAATGAAATAGAAACTACATCTTCCAGTATACTGGTAGATGAAGTGACAGATTATGTAAACAGTGATTGATTTTAATTAAAGTAGAAGGACTTAATGTTCTTATGATTTTATTTTAGGATTGTGCGTCAGTATTTATTAATGCTTTGTAACTTTGACCACCAATCGAGCTTCGTTTACCTATTTTAGTTTTTAAACCTACTTGAAATAATTTTGTCTTTGTGTTAAAAGAGTATTAAAAATTAAAAAAAGAAAAAGAAACAAAAATAAACAAATAAACAAACAAACCAAACAAAAACTAAAAAGAAAACCAACCACACCAACAAAAATAAAACAAAACAATATGAAGGACACATGGCGTTTATCACACTGAAAAACATTCCAAATGCTGTAAGTTTCGGTGACACAATGAAAATTATGTTTATTTCCTACTTATTATGTTTTCAATAACCTATTAGTTCTGACTGGACGTCGACATATCGATAAGTAATTAAATGCAGTTTTAAAGTTATGATAATGTTTTATGTCACAACAATGAAAAGAGAAGAAGAAATGGCTAGGTTTATTTCCGGTACTTGTCAATAGGAAGAAAATTAAGCAGATTTTTTTTCTTAATGATTTATGCAGTAAAAACCTGACACCATTGATATCAACTAATTATCAAGCACAATTGATATATAGAAAGCAATCAGCGGGTCGAACGTAATTTGGTTCGATAAAATTTTAAACGAGGCCAAAAAGGTTCGATGCACTAAAATGGCGGAAATTTACAATGAAAACAATCATCCAAGTAGGTATTTTTTCATATTTCAGCGACAATTTACAGTTTTTATGTAATTAATTTTGTGCATCATGTAAACATTAGATTATAATGATTTTCTGTAAAAACTACGGATAACAGGTATACAATTTAAAAAGTTATTGAAAAAAGTAACAGTTGTTTATCACGAACTATGTTCCGTCCGAGACAAAATCGCTAATTTCGAACCGAAATAATTAATGTATGTCTTATGAATTGCCAGACATATTGGAGCTAAATGACAAACTTTTGGGGTAGAAATTCACAGACGGAACTACATAGCCTAAAATTTATTGTGTACGAATTGATGAAGTCGCGATAAATTAACGGTTAGCTGGATCGTCAGTTAGTACTCAACTGTGTCAAATGTGGGCATCTTATAAAGCCTGAAAAACCGAAGACAACAAATCCTTACTATCTTTATATGGCACTTTCTTCTCCGAGAGCTTCTTTAACCTGTAAGTAACTAATAGGTAGAATCTCCTAAAAGTTTAATAAATAATATGGCACCTTATTCTGTCATCACTACATTGTTTGTATGTAGAGTAACTGAATTGATGGACAATTATGAAACGTAACATTATCAATTCGTTTTAAAATTTCAATGAGAAGACAATTCGTTTCTTTGAATGGAACTAGTATGGAACATAAAAGTGGTTTTCACTTCATAATAACAACCGTACACTCTGGAAACTTTCGTTTTATATGTTTCTAGATCTTGATAAAAAGATTACTCGAACACCTATTTGAAGATAAAAGGTCAAAAGTCACGTTTCGAGGTAACCGTTTATCTTACAAGCCTTTAATTTTGTAGGCTCTTAGATCTTGATGTGTAGATGATTCCAGCAAAATAGGTCATTTTACGAATTAATTTCCTGAGGGGTTCCTTAACGGTCAAGGTAAATCACCGATAATAGAATCCTCCAACTTCCTAGTTAAAAGGCCAGTACTACGTTTGAAGGGACTTGAAGGGAGACACTGGAAATCAGTATAAGCATTAATTGAACCTGAATCCCCGGTTTGAAGTCCAATGCATTCACACTTGTCTAGACCACCTTTCAAACAAGTGTATGCCATTTGTAATTACATTGTATTCGGTTATACAATTTTCCCGGACAGTGTGTCTCATGGACATACGTCTTCCACTCTTGTTTCAGAGCAAATCATGTTGAGTATGTAGTCAGTCACTTACGGAGATATTGGTCATTACTTGTAATATATCCAGGAATACCAGTTAGTAGACTGACCGTCGAGATCACCTGCACAAAATATCGAAAACGGTGTGATGCAGGATATACAGATACTCTCCTGCGCATGTTTCACTTTCTTACCTCTGCTAAAATTCAATTTTCAGAACGATATTTTTATTTTAGACAGGGAAAACCACGCTTACTTTTCAGCCAATCAGTGTCTAGCTTACAACGAAATGTCCATACATACAACTGACAACCCAAAATGTTAACAAACAATGCATGTCTGCATGTTACTTACATATTTCACTTTTAAAAGTGTTTTTAATATGTATACGTAAATAAACCAATCAAACTATCAAAAAGGTTTAAATCATGATGGAATGGTTGTTTTAGACGTTTAATTGCTGTATTAAAATGTTTACATAAAGGCGTAGTTGAAATATGTTTACAAAATTGTCAGAAAACACCTGTCTGTTTATAATTTTTGGAATCACATGATCGTTTAAACCAATTAAAAATGGTTTAAAGACTTTTCGGTTTTGGGGATATTGGTGCACTTTCACTGATTGTTTAAAAGTTCATTGTAAAGGTCAATATCATAAATCTACTGGTTTTAAAGCAGCGGTGTGAAGTAACGGTAGTGCATTCATTTAGCTGCTGAGGGAGCGTAGATATACAGACAGATATCACCATGATGTTGAAACTGACGCTAACCCAAATAAACCAACCGCGCGAGCCAAATTATATATTTAAAGGGGTCTAGTTACTTTATGAAACCAACCATCAATCGTACAGTTTGGAAACAAGAAAGTTCTGTTGTTCAGCAATAGTCAATATGACTTGTTCTCTTGAATCCAGTTTTACATTCAGTAAGACAAGGTTCCATTTTTAAAATGGAGGAATAAATGTTAAAGAATGGGAAAAGGGTTACCGTTCATAAAGTCATGTGAACAAGTTGTTTACATTCGTACCGTTAATACATTCATTAACTTTCCCATCCTGTTGAATTTCTTGTTTTCATTTATATAATCAGAATCAAGGATAAGTTCTTCACCGACTGCTTGTTTTGAACGCACAATAGCAAAAAATGTAAAATATCAAGAAAAAACATCACTTACCTACTTTCGCTTTCATTTTTTCGGACATTCACTCTATCGAACATTTTGCCTCGCTTAAACGTTTGTCGAGCGTAACTGCTTTCGACTCCTTGAATTGTGCTATTGTTACATAACATTTCTCAACACTTTTTCTTTTCTCTGAAAATACGTATGTGTTAAAAAATGAGTTCTAAAATTCTTTCCTGGAATATAATATCTGTTTGTTAACAAGCATGAAAAGTATGTAAATAGAGAGGAGCCAGCTTGCCTGGAATGGGGTATTATGATCAATCTCTTCTGACAAATTTACAAAGCATATTTTGTGTATTGTTCCGCATGTTTGAAATAGTACATCCATTATACAACAAATAATGCACCGAACACCTCTACTGACACGAATTGTATTTGATTAGTATAACGTGTTGCGTTATTTAAGAGATTCTAATAACGGCTTCAGAAACAATATAACTGTTTTATAGTTAACAAAAAATAGATGATCCTCACGAATACTTTGAATCATCTTTTTTACAGTTTATACAAGACAAAATACTCATAGGTCAATATAATTTAAAATATAGAATATAATTATATATTACCGATTCCTTCAATGTTTGGTTAAATGAGATAACGAAAAACACAGTTATACACATTACTTTACTTTAAATGTAGTCATATGTAATGTATATCTAGTGTGTTCATCTTTTTCTGTGTATAAACGGATCACAACCTTTCAACAAACTATTAATCTTATTGTGACAGACTAACGGTACACATGTATCTCACAGTCCAGGAAAAGCAGAAATAATAACACTTACACCGCAGTGCCCCCTGGATATTTTCAAAACAAACTTAATACTGTGTACTTTTCTCTACTTCAGACAATCGATTCATAGCATTTGCATTCTACTTGACGATTTATTTCTAGTTAGACTGTAGATTATTAACGGGTCAGATTCATACTATGGAATGTATAAAAAAATTAAGTCGAGACACATTAAGGACTTATCAGTCAGAAATGCTTTAAAGCACACACGAACAAAAGAGAAAGTGAAACGGTAATAGGCAACCATTCTTTAACCAGTCAAAGGCTCTCAAGCCTGTCTCGTTATAAGAAATAGAAATTTAAGTCTAATCGAGAAAAATATTAAAAAGCCAAGATCTTATAAAAACTTCAAATGGACGAATGGAGTGACCGGGTTTTACATGGACTTGGTTATTTCAAGTTTAGTGCGAGAACACTGTCTGAAAGTCATATATCCATATGGAAAGCCATAGACTGTCTAAATAACTGAAAACATTTAGAATTTGTAAGCTCTTGTGCTTTCTGGAATCAAATACGGAATGAATCTTAATGATCTACTGCAAGCTCTGAAACAATACCTCACTTTTCATTCTGTGAAAAAAAATACGTCGAAAGATAACTCTCTTTCACACAATTCTCGAAAAATCCCATTCTATGTTGAACTTACTATTTTTTTCACATTAATTTTGAAGACTATTTTTAGTTTACGTTGACTAACTATATATTGATTATACTATAGTATAAGTATACAGTTTCTCGTCTTTAAGAAGGGTGTCAAGATTTGTAGAGGATAACCTTCCACCTTCATTCAGCATTTGCACGGGCAATGAAGAGGGGTTAACTGCGTTTGTATTCACCGTTTTGAATTATGTAAGAAAATACAGTTAAACTCGAATATCATCATCGATTTACAACGTTTCACACAGTCTATTAGTTTACTCCGTAGGCATTTAGTTGTCCGATGCACTAGTTCTCTCACCTGTCTTACCACTTCAAATATACTTAACTTACATAGCACTAAATTAAAACATATATGAGTCTAAAATGTTGTTCTGTAAATACAAACTTGTCTTATGTTATGAACAATTTTCTTTTTTAATCAGTACAGATAGTTAGCCCATAAGAATCCTCAAAATGTGGAAGCTTCGAGTATTAGTTATAGAATATTATCGAGAACTTTACCGGCTGGTATCAGCGAATGGGGCGACAACAAGGGTCAATCATGGGAAATTAATCGAGACGGAACGGTTGTTGAGTTGCAGAGTGTAAATGATTCTATACATTAAGGTCACTGTGACACTGACCTTTGACATACTGATCCCAAAATGTATAGGGGTCATCCGATCAATGTGTGCAATCATTATATATATTTTGAAGTCTCTATAACAAATGATTGTCACGTTACATGGCGGAAATGGTTTTCAATGTGACCTTGACCTTAGACCTACTGACCCAAAAATCAACAGGCGTCAATCACTTAATGCGTGCAACCATTACATAAATTTTGAAATCTCTAAGAGAAATGGTTGTCGAGTTACAGAGAGAAAATGATTTTAAACATTTAGGTTACTGTGTAGGGGTCATCCATCCAATGTGTGCAATCAAGAAATAAAGTTTGAAGTATCTACAACAAATGATTGTCAAACTACATGGTGGAAATGGTTTTCAATGTTAAGATCACTGTGACCTTGACCCCAAAATCAATAGGGTTATTTACTCAATGTGTGCAACCATTACTTTAATTTTGAAACTCTAAGACAAATGATTGTCGAGTAACATAGTGTAAATGATTCTATACATTTAGGTCACTTTGACCTTGACCTTTGACATACTGACCCAAAAGTGTATAGGGGTCATCCACTCAATATGTGCAACCATGATAAAGTTTGAAGTCTCTGTAACAAATGATTGTCAAGTTACATTGCGGAAACGGTTTTTAATGTTAAGGTCTATGTGGCTACTGACTCCAAAATCAAAAGGGGTCATCCACTCGATGTGCGCAATTATCATGTAAATGGTAAAAGACAGAAAGCCAAAGAGTACTCAAGTTATCCTCCAGAAACCAAATTGCTAACATACGGACGGGCAGACGGACGGACGCCCTGGACCATAACATGATATGCCCCCTTCGGGCTTACAACAAATAATAATACCGTATGTTGAAATGCCTATAAGGCGCAAGACCATTGCGTGCAATACTCATCTCGTGTTGTTACATATGCTGGTTGTACTAAATAGTCTTTACAGTTCTCCATCTAAACTTTTATTTTGAGAATAATTAATTGTGAATTTTATCGATTATGTCAACCCAAACGAAAATTAGATATTAACACAAGAGGGCCATGATGGCCCTGTATCGCTCACCCGAGTATGACTGCTTTTAATAAAGTTGCTATGGACCTGGTTAACTGACCCTAGATGACCCATATTCGAACCTGACCTAGAAATTATTGAAACAATCTCTTTGACAAATTTCAAGGTTATTTGTACTGAAAATGTTACCTTTTGAGTGTTAACAAGGTTTTTCCATATTTGGGCTCTATGACCTAGTTTTTTTACCTAGATATCCCATATTCGAACTTGAGCTAGAAATTATCGAAACAATCTCTCTGACAAGTTTCCAGGATATTTGGACTGAAAAATTAGCCTCTAGAGTGTTAACAAGGTTTTTCAATATTTGGGCTCTGTGACCTAGTTTTTGACCCCAGATAACCCATATCCAAATTTGAGCTATAAATAATCAAAGCCACCTTACTGACAAATTTCAAGGACATTTGGACTGAAAATGTAGCCTCTAGAGTGTTTAGAAAGTTTTTCGATATTTGGGCTCTGTGATCTAGTTTTCGACTTCAGATGACCCATATTCAAACTTGAGCTAGAAACCATAAAATTAAGCTTTCTGACAATTTTCCAGGTTATTTGGAATTAAAATGTTACCTCTAGAGTTTTAACAAGTTTTTTTTCCATATTTGAGCTCTGTGACCATGTTTGTGACCCCAGAATACCCATATTCAAATTTGATCCAGAAATCCTTAAGGCAACCTTTCTGACAAATTTCCAGATTATTTGGGCTAATAATGTAACCTCTAGAGTGTTAACAAGATTTTTCTATTTTTGGGCTCTGTGACCTAGTTTTTGAACCCAGATGACACATATTCGAACTTGACCTAGAAATCATAGAAGCAACATTCCTGACAAATTTCCAGATTATTTGGTCTAAAAATGTGACCACTAGAGTGTTAACAAGGTTTTTCAATATTTGGGCTCTGTGACTTAGTTTTTGACCCCAGATAACCCATATTTGAACTTGACCTAGAAATCGTCAAAGCAACCTTTCTGACAAATTTCCAGATTATTTGGGCTGAAAATGTTACCTCCAGAGTGTTAACAAGATTTTTTCTATTTTTGGGCTCTGTGACCTAGTTTTTAAACCCAGATGACCCATATTCGAACTTGAGCTAGAAATCATAGAATCAACATTCCTGACAAATTTCCAGATTATTTGGTCTAAAAATGTTACCTCTAGAGTGTTAACAAGGTTTTTCAATATTTGGGCTCTGTGACCTAATTTTTGACCCCAGATGACCCATATTTGAACTTGACCTAGAAATCGTCAAAGCAACCTTTCTGACAAAATCCAGATTATTTGGGCTAAAAATGTAACCTCTAGACTGTTAACAAGATTTTTCAATTTTTGGGCTCTGTGACCTAGTTTTTGAACCCAGATGACCCATATTTGAACTTGAGCTACAAATCATCAATAGAACCTTTCTGACACATTTCCAGGATATTTGGTCTGAAAAAGTAGCCTCTAGAGTGTTAACAAGGTTTTTCTATATTAGGGCTCTGTGACCTAGTTTTCCAACCCTGATAACCCATGTTCGAACTCGTCCGAGATATTAATGAGACAAACATCCTGACCAAGATTCATGACAATTGAGGCAAACATGTGACCACTAGAGTGTTAACGAACTAATTGTGGACGGACGGACGGACGGACGACGGACGACGGACAAAAGGTGATCAGAAAAGCTCACTCTGTCACCACGTGACAGGTGAGCTAAAAAAAACTTGATAATAATAATAGTAATATTAATAAAAATAAACATTTTAAATCGTTCTGTCTATAACAAGTACAGAAATTTGATTCACACATTTAACTCCCGCAATACAAAATGTACCAATTTGTAACATAGTAAAATAACTATAGTAAAATAACTATTCTCCTTCAACGGTCGTTTTCCCCTGAGGGAAACCTTGCGTTATCTAAATTAGAATGCGCAGACATTTTATTTTACAATACGCACATACTAAATAGTTCTAAATCAAATATTACTATTAGAGTGGAACAAGAGCAACACTACATGTTGAATACTAATCTTTGTTGGGTACAGAATTACATCGCTTAACATCCAGCACTCGCAAAAATACACAGAAATTTCAAAAGTAAATTAAAAAAAAAAACAATTCTTCTAAGAAACCTCAGTATAATGTATCACTGTCCGCTTAGTTTCCTTTACATAAAACTCTGTGTGTGTCGTTTTCTTGAAACGCAGGAGTGGTTGACAATAAACAAGTCACTCTAATTTGTCCCATGACATCCCTGTCTTTGATTTAGATATTGTATAAGGTTTCTTTGTAGCGTGAACTTAGGTACCTAGGGATTATGATGTTCCAAACAAATTGTTTATCCCATTTATCTGTCTGTAACCAGATATTTCGGATTAAGTCATTGATTAAATGTTTTGTACAGATAAGCAAAGAATAGCGGAGACTAGTTAAACAATACAACAACGTAAATCAATGTCTTTTGTCGATAAATATAAAGATCGTTAATGCTTCACTCTTTGATGATAAAACACAACTTTTTTTCTTCAAGCAACGATCTTATTTCAAGTAATCCTGACTGAATAAAAACAATGTGAGTTTTTTTCGTTAAAGCGGAAACACTAACAAAAAATCGATTTAAAGATAAAAATTATGTACTGACGTCATGTTTTTTTCACTGAAAAAAAGTTTTATTATTTGTTTGTTTTCAATTGCAATACGCACAGCATTTTAAAAGGTCGAACTTTACAGTTTCATCAAAATAAGATAGAACAGTGCATGTATTTGATCAAACCCTGTGCTCTATTTGCATTTTAACCTTTACCCTGCTGGAACTGAAAGTGATTAGCCTTTGCCACCAGTATAGAGCCAGGCCAGCCAGCACATCCGTGCAGTCTGACCAGGCTCTATACTGTTGGTCTCTCCATTTTTGTATTTTAATAATGAAATCCCTTAAACTTTAAATGGGCTGTTCCGAATTCAAAGCTGGGCAAATCCATTACAAAATTTCAGCATGTTCAGGGTTAAATACACAGTAATACACACAGAACTACAGCATGTATATCAAGAACGTCAAACAAGTTCGTTGGAACTGTCAATAAAATTCTATAACAATTTGTAACAATATGATGAAATTAAAATAGGTTTAAATACGTGTATAATTATAATATAACTAAATAATAGCGTATTAAAAAATGTCTTTTCAAGAATTTCAATGCCTTGGTGTACAATTTTATTTAGGGAGACACGTTAACGTCATCCTGCAATTATAGAGTTTACAGGGGTTTTTCTCAGAGCTGAAACAAATATATTTAACAAACATTTGTATTGTGTGTCATGTTTGAGGCGCTGCAAAGAAAGATTGCTTTCATAGTACAAATTAAATACTGATATATTTGGTACTGTAATGATATGCCATTTGCCTTTCTTTAAAATCAAGCTAAAAAATTTAAAAAAAATACTTGTAATCATGTAGTTTTAACAATAATGTAATTCAGTCTATTTTAAAAATATCTAACAGAGCAATCCTGTAACATTTTGTTTTCAACAAAAACAAAATATATACAGCAAGAAAGAGGACTAGAAGGTCGCAGTTCGATTCAGTCATGGCTTGTACTGATTAGACATTGGAGAGCAGTCTGGAATAATTGAGAATTTATGTTCGTAGGTTATTGCGAGAAGTTGAAGCATCAGATCGATATAAGATATTTTCTTTGAAATCCAATTCCCAAAACAAGTAAACATCAATTGAAATAAAGTACTGAATGTATACTAAATTGGATACTTGAATTGCTGCCAAATAATTGATATAGCAATAAATTTTGTAAAAGATACGTTAAAGAATTCAGCAATGTAACCCATTTCTGTTTTCGGAAGTGCATAAGTTGGTTTTACTTATTTTCAGGGGAAGTGTTCATTCTGTCATCCTAAAAAATAGTTCTAAATAATTAAGTTACACGTTCTCGGAGTTATTATCGGGAAAAGAAACTAACGGTTCTTCACGTAATTTGCCCTTCAGCTTTGCTATTTTGGGGCAAAGCAAGAGCTCAGACTTCAGGATGTTTAAATTAGACTCCACAAATATGTTAATTGTAATAGGATACTTCAAACTTTATCAACGTCTGATACTATTAAAAAAGTAACTTTATTGTAACTGGATATTGTTCATGTTTTTGAATGCATTGGGTGATATTGTTATCTAACAAGAGTGAAAAAAATAGATAAGACGACAACGCTATTCAAAATATATTTATCTGAGATATATTTCAACCAGTTATGTTCTAGGTCTGCGACAGACAAATTTAAAAGTAGATTTTAGTATGCTGTGCCTGAAGTATGCCCTTTTATCCCCAAATATAAATATTTCAATTTTTATGCCCCTGAAGGGAGGCATATTGTTTTTGAACTGTCCGTCCGTCGGTCCGTCCGTCAGTCTGTCCGAAAACGTTAACATTGGCAATAACTTTCTTATTAGTAAGTGAGTTTACTTCATACATGGACACAACACCCATTTAAACAAGACCTTTACACTGACTTATATTTACTTGACCTTGATCTCTGATCAACCTTCACCTTGAAGATTCAATTGTTCAAAAACTTTAACATTGGCAATAACATCTTTATTAGTTAGTGGATTTACTTCATACTTGGACATCATACCCCTTTGGACAAAGCCTTTTCACTGACCTTTGACCTTGACCCCTGAATGACCATATCTTGAAGATCCAATTGTCCAAAAACTTATTAGTTAGTTGCTTCATACTGGACATAACACCCATTTGGACAAGACCTTCCCGCTGACCTGTAATTATTTGACCTTGACCCCTGAATATCCAATCGTCCGGAAACTATTATTTGGCCATAATTTCCAAATCAGTAAGTGTATATACTTCATACTTAAACACAACACCCCTTTGGAAAAGACCATCCCACGGACCTATATTTGTTTGACCTTGACCCTTGAATGACCTTCACCTTGAAGATCCAATTGTCCAAAAACTTTAACATTGCCCATAACTTCCTTATTAGTAAATGGAATTACTTCATACTTGGACACAACCCCCTTTAGATAAGACCTTCCCACTGACCTATATTTATTTGACCTCGACCCCTGAATGACTGTTTCTCAGCTCAAAGGTCAAAACACCACTTTCGGGGACATTGTCATCTTACAGTGACAGTTCTTGTTTTCTAAATAGGTTAACCTTTTTAATGATACATCTACAATTAATAATAAAAATATATAAATATATAATTCAGTTTCATTCGTTTTCTGAATGAATGTTTAATTCAAACATTTAAGTTAACAAGTTCAAATTATTAAGACTTAAATGGCGTTTAAAATAATACAAATCGAGTACGTATGCGGGCAAACAACATATGGACTATTTTACGAAATATGAGAAAGGTAGGTCAATTCGTCCGTTTTCAAGCAGAGAACATCAGGAAAATTAATCTACTCATAACGCTACGTTAAGTGTGACACTTTTCTGCACAAGAGCGATCATTGAACTTGTGGCCATGCTTTCTGATATATAGTATGTCCCAATGAAGTATTTAGATTTAAAATTGTATAATTTTAGTTCGTGCTGTTTAATAATGTATCTCAATTCATGTTTTGTCTTTCATTTAATTATTAACAGTCTATATATTCATCCGCGGTATTAATAATTTTCTTGAAGGCAGTTGCAATATACAATGCGTCCAGTTCAAAATTTCGTATCAGCAATAACATATTTCAACCAATATTTTTCTGTATCTTAATTGGTATCCCTCTGTGGTATCAATTTGCACTGAATGCATAAAACTAATGTCCTGTTATGTAATAATAATAAAGTTATTGCCTTTGGCATTCTCTAAAACGGTAAATGGTTATGTTTGACTTCTTTCGTTGAACTCTCTAGTATTCTTCTATTATCTGCAAAATGTAAGCACATGTTGCTGAAGATGAAAACATTTATACGCCAAATTCACCATGCTGTCGATACTTTAGCTTATTGGTCTGAAGGGTTGTTAGTAGGCGTGTTTGTGTTGGCAGGTTTGGGTTGGAATTTCTATAGAATCGAGATTTTTTTTATTTTGTTTTCATTTTGTCTTACAACACAGAGCCGAATAAATTTGCAACGGTGGTAACTGTATCTATTAAACTAAATGTTGTAGACGATTTATTCGAGTTAATCCTCATTCACAAATAACTTATTGAATTGTTTCAATGGCAATAGACAAAATATTATTTTGCCAACGAAACCAGTCGTTACACTTACCAGTACATGACTGGAAAAATAAAAAAGTAAAATGTTCAGTAGATATAATCAATTATATTGTTGCACATT
Source organism: Cyclina sinensis (assembly GCA_012932295.1). Taxonomy (NCBI): domain Eukaryota; kingdom Metazoa; phylum Mollusca; class Bivalvia; order Venerida; family Veneridae; genus Cyclina; species Cyclina sinensis. The sequence continues at coordinate 15,094,786 of JAAONU010000005.1, forward strand.
TATTTTCAGAAGTCGTATTTCGTGACCCTTAAATTCCCTTTGAATGTTATTTTAGACAGATATCCTTTTTAATATTCTTTTAAAATTCACGATCGCTATTAAGTATCTCATGAAGCAAAATGTGTTTGTTGGCGCACCCATTAATTTAACTGTCTTTGTGACCCAATTTTCATCGACAGTGACAACTTTTGTTGGGAATTCGCATGATTTATTAAAAAAGGAAGGGCAAATATTCACTAAAATCGAAAGTCTAGGAGCGGTTCGTAAACCAGAGATGTTTTGTTGATTATTGTTTTGGTAAACCTACATAGCAAATCTTGGGGAGAATACGCATCATTTCTCATAAGTCCCGTTGACCTTCTTACTAGGCTTCATGTTTAGAAATTCTGTTAAGACTACCGCAAGAACGATAATGCGTTTTGTTCTTCTTGGAAAAGTTATTCTATATTATTTTATAAATTTGTTTCATGAAATTGAACTTCCTTTTCGTAACCTGTCATAAACGAAGGCTTTAATAAATGAACAAAATCTCTTTATCTGATCTCGATGTTTCATTATGTAAATAATGCGCCACAAACATGACAAACAAGAACAGTGTACATTTAGCTGACTACCAATGCATCTGTATACGTTTTACGTTTACTGTAAAACTATTGCTTGTTATATTCATTCATTGAGGGCAAGTATGTTGTGGACATTTTCTTTCAATTCTTATCAAGGTTCGTTATGAAATATTTTTAAAATATCAACATTTTTTTTTCTCATTTGCTATTTTATCTCAAACCAAACAATATTTGTTTCTCTTTTTGTAGTATGTCCTAAGCATAGCTTTATGCCTTTAATCAATTAACACAAATCTCTCTTTTTCCTTATTAATTTTGTAAAGGCAAATGGTGTCCTCCTTCAAAAGAAAAAGAAACAAAAATTCACGTACTTGTACATAACTTTATATTATACTTGAATTAAAAAAAAATGAATTGAAAAATTCAACAAACAAAAACATGTTGGCACAAAACTATGCCAACATAACAAAATGATCAAACAGTTCGACGTTTGGTAAAACAAGAAATAACTCTTCTTGGTGGTTAAAGGCCCGATTCAGAGTTAACTTACATAAACATTAAGGATTCAAGAAAACATACAGAACAAAAGCTTAAAACAATACCATTGCTGTCTTTAACATTTTCATAAAATAGATATAAAGAAAAAAAAAAGAAATGGGTGTACGAATGAATAAATGAGTAGTCTGAACTAACGCAAAGATATTTTTTCTTAAAAATATTTTTGAAATGGCCTTGTAAAGTCATTTTGACGTGTTAATTGATTTTCAAGAAGGAATCAGTAAAGCAAAAACTTGAAGAACAGGCGCCTGAGAAGCAGATTAATCTTTGAAATGTATTACTGTCCTTCTATATGCTACAGGATAGCAAGAAGAAAATTAGAACACTTTATCATTCTGCAGACATAAGCAAATACAGACACCCTTCTTAATTACATTGTAACATTACTTTGTTCTTACTTGTCTATGGTGCGGTTTCTTGTGTCATCAAATTATAGGTTATTATTCATTCATCTGATAGACAAGGATACTGACTGGTGTAGTAATAAATAATTGTATACGCTTACTCGAATAATAATAATAAAACAATTTGAACTAACCGGGTTTTTCCTGGGTAGGTAACATGAATTTTGTCTTTAGTTACATTTTCACTTTTCTACTCATTACTTAATTTGAATGAACATCCTCTGTTGTCATAAACTAATTTTATTTGTATCAATACTAACAATTTTATATACGAGTCGTATATAACCGGCGCCTGTTCAATACAGATATGCCGAAAAAGGCATCTATCAAAGGTATAATTGAGGAGGCAATGGAAATCCCTAGTGTTTTGAACCTTTTATTAAACAGTAATCACCAACTGACATATCACAGCATATTGTCTGGTAGATATCAATATATTCGACAGAGTGTCTCACTGCTGTCGTTGAAACATTATCATTATAAAACAAATATAGACTTTCTAACATACACAGAAATCTGCATAAAGAATTCAACATTGAATGTTTCATTTGTTTTTGATTATGCAACATTCATAAATATTTAAAGATATCAAGATAGCATTCAAAAACAAATGAAATGTTACTCTCAAACGTGTCCGCTAGACTTATGGTATCTGGGTGTTTGCCTTTGCTATCTTCAGAATAGAGACACATACAGCAAATCAAATTCGAATGTTTTGTGATCTTCGTTAATCATTAAATTTGTACATAACAATAAATATTATGCTAATGGGTCAAGAAGTAACGTAATTGTCTTGCAATTAAGAAAGAAACCGAGCGAACAAAATAAGAGAGTATTCTGGTGGGATAAAATTATCATATTAAACATTTAAAGATACGTGTTTATCGTTAAAAATTTGAAGTATCAACATGTATATAAAAAGTACAATTATTTTCATTTCTTATTAAAGCGACTTACGCACAGATGAGTCGATGATGCATAAAGAAGTAAATATTCATACTTTGAAAATTGTGGTTGTAGTTGTGCAGAACATATTTAAACAAAGTTACCGTCTCAGTTTTTGATACAGAAGTTGTTCACACTTTTATCAGTAAAAAGTTTACCCCGTTAGTCACGTGGTAGATACTTTATTTAGTTAATTTTGACTTGCAATAACGACATTCTACAGTGCCCATATTTTACTGACTTTTTTCTTCAGTTTTTATTACTTATAGAAGCATAAAAATATGATGTGTAGTATATTAACTTTTCTTTAATTTTAAAGAAAACAACATTTTAAGCGAAATTTTGTGAGTCAGTCGCTTTAAAGCATTCACTATTATCACAGGTTTATGTCTGTTCTCTACTGAAAATGAAATGAATTTTGCATTATGGACACAAGTTGCCTAGCTTTTTGAGTCATACAAAAGCACACTGTGAGCCGTAGCATATCTTAAATTTTGCGTTCACTTATTAATCATTTATACCACCATTTAGAAGGCAAGATACTTTAAATCAATGCTTGTTTTACATGGGAAACAAAATGTGTTCTCGAAATATTAAATATTTAAAAGTTTCAGCTGATTGCCTATAGTAATACGACAGACAAGGATTCACCAGTAGAGTGCTTAAATAATACGCTGGTATAAGATTTAATATAATTGTGCCTGATGACCTTGTGTATATTTTTTTTATATTTATTACAATATTGAAACTCTTTATTTATTTTTTGTTAACATAACCATTAGAAATCCTACACAAGCTTTTTGATTATATTCATGAATAAACTGCTCATAAACTAATATTGCCCCTTTAAAAATTAATAATCTCTTGTTTTGTAAACAGATAAAATATTTTATACATATATCTTTGCTGAAAATGCTGACATTATTTCGTTTGCGTAACTTGTATTACAAGTTTCAAGGAATAGTTTCATGTAATATGCCTTTCCCTGTATGTTACTTTTGAGAGAGATAATTATGAATTTATTTATCCTCGGTACCAACTGGAGCCATATCACCGAGCATATGCTCAGTAAAAGCAAATTTACCGACCTATAAGCCGTATAAAAATGACGCCAAAAGAGTTAAGGGATATTGAATGTTACTTTTAAATCTATAAATTATAATTATGAATTGATATTTAGAATTTAGACTAGGAAAAACTGTAGATTATGTCAATGACATTTTGGTTATAAAATGTATAAAGTTCAATTACTAGAGAACATTAAACTGTACAAAAATGCATGGCTAGGTAGGTAGGTGGGTATGTTGGGAGTTTTGAGGCAGCAATGTGGCCTAGGCCTTTGATCTAGTGACCTTTAAAACTATATGAGTCATCTACAGCCCATTACCAACCTGCCTATGCAGTTTTAGGAAGCCTGTGCCAAAACAAATTCACCAGTAATTGATCGGAAACCATTTTGCTCTTCAAAGTCACTGTGACTTTGGCCTTTGACTTATTGACTGAAAAGCTACAGAGTGTCATCTACTGGTCATGATCAATTAACATACTAAGTTTAAGGAACCTGTGCATTAGGATTCTCTAGATATCTATCGGAAAAGGTGATTTTCAAGGTCATTGTGACATTGACCTTAGACCTATTGACCCAAAAAACCATACTGGTTATTTACTGGCCATAACCAAACTGCGTACTATGTTTGAACCTGGACCCACAGGTTCTGTAGCTATTGATCGGAAACCGTTTTTTCTATTCAAGGTGGCAGCGACCTTTGGCCTTTGACCTAATGACGTGAAAAACTATAATATTCATTATCTGGTCATTACCAAACCACACACCAAGTTTGCAGAAGGTGGATTTAAGGGTTCTCTATATATTGATCAGAAACGAAGTGTCTACCGATCGACCGACATTTACAAACCAATATCCCCACTTATCTTCGATTGGGGGCATAAAAAACGACAGACTGTCAAATTAATAAATTATTTAAACACACACATTTTATCAACATATATGTACAGCTACTCCTAGTTTCTATTAATCTTATAAAAATAATAGTCTTTTTTCCATTCCCGGAGCCCAACCTCACAGCAGTTTTTGAGGAACATTTGTTTCTTTCGATAAGATATGCACAAATTAAAAAACATTTTTTGGTAACACTAATAGTTCCCAAAGGCATTAGCAATAATAATTCTACTGCCTATTGCCGTTCATTCTTTATTTACCAATCTCCCTTTGGACAGTCTTTTGGTCATCAATCATCCTCTAAAGAGAGAAGTTCGTCGCCATATCGCCATCAACCAGACGACTGTAATTTACCAGTCATTAAGGCCATTGCAATTTGTGACCTCCGCAATCTACATGTTCACATTTTTCAGTTGTTTGGTAAAGGTTTCTTTTTTTTCCGAGATTTATTTATAAGATGTTAAGCACCTAGCAACATTATTTTTTCGCCGATAAGATTTCAGACTTGTATAAACCGTCAGTGAATTCTTAATCTACTTCGTCTCAAGGCATTTTTTTCTCTGCAATATACTTAAAAATAAATAGCGTGACTAAGACGTGTCTAAAATCTCACACAAACTGTTTCAGGAGAAATATAAATAACATAGTACGTTCTAGCATTATTACTCTTTCAATGTAAATTGTATTACAGTTTCATGCCGATTTTCACGTGACAGTTCTATCTTGTAAATCATTTCCTGACAAAACTGTCACGGACGATCATCATGCGATTAAAATAAGAAGAAAAACCAACCAAAACAAACACACAATTAAATAGATGAATAAACAAAACGAGTAAATAATGATTCTGCCATGCTCAAGATTCTATGCCCCTATGCCAATGCAAGACACTATATTGAATACGTTTCTCTTATGCAGTTGCTTTTATAAATTTAAGTTTATTTCTATTTCTGTATTCAAAGTTCACGTGCTGGCAACATTTGAAATGAAACTAGTTGACCACAATGCAGTTTATAATTTTGGCAATGATATTCACATACTTACCTTGTTTATTTTTTCTTTGTCAAGGACATGGTATGTTCGACTGAAAAAGGACATTCCTCATAACAGTTATCACACTTGAAACGATTTACAGAAGAAATCACTTACAGACAATTCTCTGTGAAAATATTCATTCTTTTTTTATTGTCTGCCAGTCAGGTTCTCCTCTGGGTGGTCTTATCCTAATGCGTCACTCCTTAAAGAGATAGTTTCATCGCCATGATTCCATTAAGCAGACGACAACAGTACACAAATCAAATCAAATGATGACAGAACAATGAAAATTGGAAAAAAATGCCCTTACGTCTTATTTTGTTATCTTGTATGAAACGGCTTGATAACTAATATACAAGTAAGCCACTTTACTCAAGAGAGGGAAGACAGATTTGTTTTTATTTTTAATTATATTTTTTAATTTTATTTTTTAAACGGACTAAAGCAAGTGTCAGTTTAGCATGCTAGATATCAATAACAGTTCGGATTAAACGTTGCTAAGAACACCAGACAGAAATATATTTAAACGTTTATTGTTAGATTATTTTTAGTCTAGTAATATCGACTGTCTCTGTATGTTGTAGCTACGTTTTGAAATAACTAAATAAAATAATACAAAATGCAGCCAGAGACTGATATGTATCACATCTAAATAACATTATTTTTTTCGGTATCACGGAAACTTGTGTAATCCCAAGTTATCAAGTTAAACATCAACACTTGCACTGCGACATACTGAATAAGACTTTTCTTTTCTCGAACTGTCGCCCTCTTCGTAAAAATATTGAATTTAAGTTGTGTTTCTATCCTGATACAATTTTACGCTAAAGCAAAGTATTTCAATTTATTTTCAACAAAATCCAGCTTTAATTTGATCTAGTAAATATTCTAGCATGGGCTGCAATCCATTTGTTTTAGCTTTATGTCAAAATAATAAAATATAGCGTTTTTCAAAAAAAGTTCATAAATTGGAGCGTTATTGTAAGTCATTAGTCTATTATACAAGCATTGGGTATGCAATGTAATTTTTGGCCTTACACTCCCGTGCCTAATATTGTTCTCAATAACATGTTAAAGAATATAATACCTGGATGCCTTGTCCTATTTTTCAATATTAACAAGAAAGCAAAGACTTTTTTCTACTGTGGATTATTAGAAACAAGTTATATTTATAAACGAAATACATTTCCGATATCAATGCGTTTACATGAAAACTAGGGATAAGAGTAATCAATTTATAAGTCTTTTAGACTTTAATATTATTTGTTTTATTACTTTCATATCTTAAACGGTTCAACATATTAAAATTATACGCTGTATCGAAATGCTTTGATTTTATACAAACTTCTTTTTTCGTCTTTGTGTATCTCTCAACAGCACTGCCACAGGTCAAAAGTATCACGCTTAAACGATCTCCCGCCGTTAAAATAACAGATCAGTCTAAATCAATCATGCTTCTAACCCAAAAACTGTGGAGAGGCCCTGACCTATTCTAAAACAACAACAGAAAAAAAATGCACTACTGTTTAATTTTCCAGTTTAAGTGAAACGCAAACCGCATGCAAATCGTTGTTTCCCAGTCATACACTTTTGTTTATTCAGCACAAATACTTTGAAAAAAGGACATACCAGAAACGAGAATGACTCCTTGCAATTAAAAGACCTAGCAGAAAAAAATGTTTAAACAACATCATGGGCAACTTAAATTCGAAGTGCAAGAAAGTTAATATCATACAAAAACATCTGTCAGAAAATCCAAGTAACTTCGAGATTGATGACATGATTGAAAAAAACCTCCTTGAGTTCAATTAGAACAGTAGAAGTATCAATAGACATGCCCAATTCTTTTCGTTACAAATATTATTATAAAAAAGAACCTATGTCTCTGGTTATATGGAAAATCGTCTTATGTATGTTCCTATTCATCTTCTCTCAGTGATAGCACTGACCATTCCCCAGTTTTAAGTATTTGTTGTTCGAGATATCTTCAATTAAATATAATGATATAAGAGTAGTTGTTGTTTTGAATGAATCATGAGCGGTTCCAGGCGTAGAAATAAATGCCTAAAGGGAACCAATGCTTGTCATTTCAAAAGCTTTCTGAGTAATTTCCCCTTCCTGGCCAACTATCAAGAAATTGTGTCCAATGATTGAGGAGTTAATCATAAAAGCAACTGGATGGACGATATGCTCCATAACAGAATACAACACTTCAGACATATATAAAAATGATGTGTATAAAGTTCACTCCTGACAACCTGAACCTAAAATTTGGGGTGTATACAATTGAAAATAAAAACAGTTGCAAGATATTCTGAAACATAGGTCAGTCCTCACGAAAGACATGTCATGCATATTTATTCTCATAAGGATGATGTGTAACAGAGCAAAAACTGTTGTCTTTGGCAGCACATGAATCTATATAACTAATATATATTTAAACTCTATTAAGAATAACAAAGGGTAAAAACTTATACAGATAAAGCTGTCAAAATGTTCCCCCTTCTTACAAAATTTCACCCTTGCACATGACAATTTATAAATAAGGGTTTGTATAACAGATGAACAGACAGACAAAAGGCCAATGTGCATCTTAAGATATCACACAATTCAGGCTTTAAAAAGTAAACAATATATGACGATATTATACTCTGAAAAGAAATGTTCTTGTTTTTAAATTCTTTAATTATTTTAGTTTACATAACATGCAGTCTCTATATGCTTTCTTTGAAAAGCATATACGTATAATTTAAAATTTATGTAATAATTTCTAAAGAAGACACAAGTGGAAAGCTTCTACTCTATGTTTGTGTTTCGTTTATTTGTACAATATGTGAAGAAAAAAGTCAGATACAATACTTAATATGTATCAACACAAAATTTCAGGATGGAACTATGGTATTCTCTACTACTCTGACATTCTTCTTCATTTCTTGAAAATGGCAGTATGTTTGAAATTTCACAGATGACCAAGATCATTTTTTTTTCCATTTTCAGCTTATATATTCAGCTGTATGCAATAGTGTAAAAATATTTAAAAAGATAATCAATTTTATTTTATGCCTACCAATGAAATATAGGGAAATATCAGTGAGATAAAAGTGATAATACACTGTTTTGAATCAGTTAATTACCATTTTGATAATACATGTTTGTGCCCGAACTATTGAATATTGAGTATTAATCCGCTTTTATAATTTAAGTATGTATGGCAAAATTCAATAAATATTGATAAACTGTGTAGACAAAAATAAATAGTATTTGATGAAAGTGTATTCAGTTTATTTCAGCAGAAGTAAAGTTATCATATGTATTGGAGATTGTCTGCACTTTTTTTGTGCGGAGTAACCAAAGTACGCATTAACTGATTTGGGGCTCACCATGGGGAATTTATTGAAGGCCCTGATTAAAAATGTCATTAAAAAACCCATTTTTGACGTGTTGGCATAAAATAAAAAGAAAATTTGTTTGTTTTTTAGTGGAAGATGGGAATTTATTTCATCTCGTGAACACCATATGTTGATATTTTCACTCGTGGCTGCGCCACTCGTGAAAATATCACATATGGTGTTCACTCGATGAAATAAATTCTCATCTTCCACAAAAACAAACAAATATCCTCTATTTATTTTTTACCTTCTCCTGAAAAAAATAAAAAACAGATTCAACAGTCTCACGCCAAACCCTCGAAATTTTCGTAATATTCGTGATTGAATAAAACAAAGGGAGATAATTTTAAAATGGGACCAGGCAGTTACGTTTCTTTGACAGTCAAGTTTCAAGTCAATCCCTTTTAAGCTATGCTTTGAACATCAAATTGTTATCATTTGATATTCATTAAAATTGCGAACAAGGCGATACTGTTTGTTTATTTATTCATTTATTTCATTTTAATGAAATACTACAAAGTATCCTCCAAATCGCAGAATAGAATAATTAAATTAGTACACAACTTTTGCTCTGAGACTCGTCAACTGAAAATTGTAAATACATTTAATAGTTTGAAGTGTTTGCACAAACCTCTCTATTCAAAATCAATTCACTAATGCTCATCTCCTGCTATGCTTTATTCATAGCTTTAAGACGTCATACTATGGTGTCCGTTACGGAGTACTTCCTTATTTTTCGTTTGATTTCATGTGAATATTTGGATGACGTCACAGACACAAGTGTTCTAGTGTATTGAAACTTGGATGCCTCAATTGTAACGTTCATACGTATCGGCAGTGTTTGTTTCCTTTCAGCAAATTCAATTTCCGAATGCAATATGATTTTGCAAAGATAAAATAATACAAAGTTGCGAAGTAATCTGGTTTCGAATCAAAAACGCCTTATCTAAATCTTACATAAAAGGAATATTTTGTATTGAAAACATCAAACAGAACGAGTACTCCAGGCTGTGCAAATGAAATCTGTCACTGGCTAATGAGGTGTAGATTTGATACACGCAATAACATTAAGGTTTGACAGTTAATATCGTTTTGTGTCAGAAAAGCACTATGTCAAACATCCATTGGGAAACAACAAGTCAGTGAATGTTTTGGAACTTACGGGGAATGAACACTTCAGAACTTCAAAATTCGATTTGAGAAACCTACTGAATCTAAATGTTTATAAGATACTTCATAAAAGTAGCAGGAGCGCTGTGATGGCCCTGGATTCCTCACCTGAACACTTACCTGTGATTCTGCTGTTCAGCAAACCCCTTGCGCGGGATTATTTCCGACACCAGGTACATTACTTAACCTATTTGGTTAAGATTCACTTGACAATGCAACATTCAAAATAGCTAGTCTATATGCCATATAGATTCGAACATGCGTTTTTCCACCGGTTTCCATTCACAAATCAATATAAAACAAATGTCCCTAAGGCGGGTCAATTTTGACCCTAGGAAATTAATTTTAACAATCTTTGTAGAGAGAAACTAAACCATGTTATCTACCAAATATCTCAGATCAAGAGCAAGAAGATATTCAGAGATTCAAATGATGTTTAATGTTTTGCTCACCTCTGTCGATTCGTCGGTCCGTCGGTAGACCAAATTATTTATGTTTAGAATGCCTAGGCACAGCGACTTGATTTTTTTGTGTAGATGAACTCTCTTTGGCCCACTAGGATAAAAGTCAATATTACGGGTCTGTTGTTTGAAAATAGTTTGATCAATATCTTCAAATTAACGTGTAGGTTAGTACGGCTTGTTGGAAGATAAAGTCAAGTTCGCAATGGCCTGCACTCTGAAAAAAGGTTCCCATTCAATAACGCAGGAACAACAACAACTAGGGCTCTCTGTCTATTTTGGAAAGATAAGTAAATGATCCCTACTGATATTTGGCTTCGGTATCAAATGTCAGGCTTGCAGGAGCTTGAACTTTGAGAACAGTTTCCGATCAGTAGTTACAACTAACTGAATTTAGATTATAAAGTCTTTCTGTATGGTTTGACATGAAGAATAAATGAATAATACTAATTGCCGGGCTCTCTAGGTCAAATGTAAAGCTCAAAGCATCCTCTTTTTGGAAAAAGATTTCTGATTTATAACTTCAGTAACTAAACCCAGAAGTCTTTACAGGGTGATTTAGCTTGATGAGAACTGATATTTAGATATCTTGAAAAAGTGTCCCTCCGAAAATATGTCAAAGCTGGTTACACATTGTCTGCTTAATAGTGAGTAACATACTTACGAAACCAGTCCAAACTTACGCACTGTTCATTATCTGAGTGTGATAATCATTCTCCCAAATAGTTTCAAAAAAAAACTGGGAAAAGAAATGTTCAAGCATTATACCTGAAGTGAAGGCAAAATATTGCGAAGTGCGACCTTCTGATTCGAGTCAGACGAAACCTACGCTCTGCAAATGATTTTATAATGGTTTATATTTCTGCCAAACAGTTTCAACTTCCTTCAAGCAGTTCAATGGGTACAGAGAGGCACGAATTATTCACACATTTAGTATGGCACGCGACTTGTAAGTGTGATCTTGATCTTTATCCGTGCCAGCCGAAATCTTTGCACAGCACAAAATGTCGTTATATTTAATATAATATTTAATATGGATTAAGTTTCCTTCTGGCAGTCCAATAAATACAGTGGGACACGAAATATTCACATTTTTTATCAGTATAACATGCGGCCTCTTAGTTTTACATTGACCTTGATCTGTGCTTTGAACATCATTTCACAATATTTAACATATCTATGTAAAACTTTAGTAATTTCAATTTCTTTCAATCGGTTTTAGAGATACAAAGCAAAAAACATGGATTAGATTACGAACGGACTGACGGTAGACCAGGGCCATAATAAAATACGCCTCTTAGGTCGAATAAAAATCATAAAATAAAATTCTGTATAATAATAAACAAACATTTTAGTTCTTTGTTTTAATAGGCTGAACAAGTTTTGACTTGTTTGTCGAAATAGGTTAGGAAACTACCTTTTACTAAAAAAGGAAACCCGTTGTCCGTTTAATGCCTGTCAGGATGAAAATCAAACAGAAGTAAATACGCTTATGAGTCTGTCAGACCGTTGTCTCGGCGGGTCAACTACTTGGAAAGTAATTGTATTCGCAAGAAATAATAGACGTATCGCGCCTTCGATTTCTTGAAGCTTCACTTTTCTTAGGACGCTTCGCTTCCTTGAAGCTTCACTTTTCTTGTAGCGTATATCTTCTTAAATCAGCCGGCTTTTATGGAATTGAGTCATTTCCTGGACTGACAGTGCGTCTTGGACTCGCTGCCCTTCTTAGTCTTGCTGTGCTTCTTAGACTCGCTGTACTTCTTAGACTCGCTGTACTTCTTAGACTTGCTCTGCTTTTCGGACTTACTCCTTCCTTGACATGTGCTGCTTTGATTGACGTCGTTTTCTAGATGACGTCAAATTGACCGGGTTGTTGTTTATTGACATAGTGAGTGACTGAAAACCCAAAAATATAATATTTTTACAATATCATAAGGAAAATGAGTCACTGCAAACACACTTTTTTATTAATCAACTCTCTCTTTTTTTCCCAATAGAAATGCTGGGGCTTTCCATCGTTCATTCCGTCCAAACATTATACGGAAATATCAATCAGGAACTAGCTGGTCCAGAAATGTTCTCAGCAAATGTCATGTAGTATTTGTTCAGTCAGGTCTAAGTTTTCGAAATTGCAATTATGAGATCTGAATATTTTTTCAACTCATTTACATCTTGTGATAGATTTGGAGTGACAAAATGTCGGAGTGAGTTTTACAAACCCCGGATAGAATAAAAAAAGTGTTTGATTATCAATAGGTTCTTAAAATGAAATTTCTTATATACAGTTCATAAGATGTGACGTTGAAAGACGAGCACAATTTTGTATTACTTTGCGGGGAAGAACAGCATGAAGCAACTAAATGATTTATTAGATGTGCTATAACAAATATGAAGAACAAAAATACTTTAAATGTTGGTAACCTATTCAATAGACGTATGTAACAGATAGAGTCAGCAACACGATTCTGCACAATCACTACATAAATGCAGTCCGTATAATTTTGCTTTCTGTACCTTTTACCCTAGTCTCACTATTTCGCCTCCGAAGGTGAACCCATTTTACAATCTGATATTTTATTGTTGTACACCTTCTACGTCTCACTTTGATCTGCATCTAGTTAAGCGGACTCGCCCAATCGTAGGCGATTGGGCACTTTTTATAGCTCGTTTGTCCAACAGTTCACAGAATTTAAGGCAAAAATGATAAAAATATGATAAAATATGATAACTAAATTCATACCAGATCCTGTAATCCAAGAAAACACACAAATACATAAGTATAGAACTTAAACACTTATTTCGTACTTGATTTATCCACCATTTTATTCAAAATTTGGCAATCGGAATACTCGGTGTTCTAGCTAATAAGTTAACTAGGGTAGGGTAAAGAATCTACCGAACAATATCCGCTCAGTTATATGCAGTTTAAAATTAGGCTTAAAGGTTGAACAACTAAAAAATATCAGAATTATAAAATTGGTTCAACACTTTAAGCTTAATTAATTAGGCTACTTTTACCCCATTTTAGTAATAAAACAGTTTTATTAGACGTTCATATTATGAAGTATCAAGAGCATTTTTTTTTCAATTCACGTCAGGCTGTATCTGGCTGGTAGAGTAAGCGTCAACAAGAACAGGCATTCTACCAAACGAGCTTTCTAGGCGAGATTATGTTCATAAAAATTCAAGAAAACTTGTCCAAACAATTCTTTATGATAAAGTTGTAATTCTTTATGTACATCAAATATTCTGTGTGCTTCATGACTATCAAATTACATAAAAGAAAAAGTGCCCGTGTGAAAAATAAAGAGCATCAGCTTTCTAAGTTAAACAATATATAAAAAAAAATCTTTTACAAAAACCGATTTTTTAACTCTTATATGTTATGTTTGCAGTTGTAGCCCTAAGTTTACCAACAACAAGAACAAATTGTAAAAAAGCACAAAGTTTTATGAAAAAAAATAACATTTCTAATTTCAAGTCGGGTGTTCTTTGTTCTTTGAGGTTTATATGAGAGAAATCCTAATTATACTATGTAAAAGAATTGCCAAAAACGCGCAATTAAGTAAAGCTAATGTGTTAGCAGAAATGCAAAGAGGCTTTTCTTGTCTGAGAATTGTCTGCGTTCCTTGTTCTATGGAAATTTTCCAGTCATGTTGTGAAGACTGATTCAATGAACAGGTTAAATTAGTCTGATATATTTTCACTATTGATCAAATGTCTCTGACGAATGCTTCTGATTAAACCTGCTGAGGTTATATGGCTTGCCATTCAGCATCTGATAAAACTACATCTGTAACTTCAGTTCTGTGTGTTATGTTTGTATGAATAAGTAAAATATTTTGTTCGGTTCAGTACGTTTTACCAAGACACTCCTGAGAATTGCTTGCCGAGATTCAAAGAAATAAGATATGAAAGTGATCAGAAACAGCAAAATTAATGTTAAGACACAGATTGCATTTCTTCTATGAAGTGTTAAAATGAGAAAGACATACGAATGAAAAGGTTGTGAGCAACGTTTGCGTAGTTATTGCCCTTTTCTGCTTAACTCCTTCATTAAAGCTTAGAGTTGAGAATACCTAGATATATTCAAATAGTTTAGATATTTTAGGCCACACTGAGTGTTTGTAGTAACATTAATTCATTATATCACTATATATTGTTTTCGAGTCGTGTATTACCTGCGCCTGTTTAGAGCATATATGGCAAAAATATTTTGAAATTTTAGACAACACAAAGTGTTTGAAGTAACATTCATTCTTTATATCACTACTAACAATATCATTTTCGAGACGTTTATAACCGGCAGTACAGATATGTCAAGAAATATATATATATCAAAACTATAACTGGGGAAGAAATGGGAATCCCTTGTTGGGGAAACTATTGTAAAGAAAAGATTAAAAATTGACACATCACAGCAAAATGTCTGGTACATCTCTTCTTTTTTTTCGATGGAGTGTCTTATTCTTGTCGTTGAAATATTGTCATTACAAATAAATCCTTTGTAACTTAAGAGGAAATATGCCACAAACCATTCAATATGATTGCATTTTGCATTTTAATTTGGCAATGCAACATTCCTGTTCTAATAACAATTTACATATTAAAAGCAATGTAACACTGGAAAATTAATTTTATGAAATGTAGTTCTTAAACGTGTCCGCTTACATTGTAGAATCCATGCTTACCTTTGCGTAATCTCAGAATAGATACACATTCAACTATTTTTCTCTAATATCACGTTAAGCATTTAACAGTTTCGAAAAATGATGTTAATGCTAGAATGACAAAAGGGTTTTTCGTAGCAGTCCAGATCTACTCTCTTAATAAAATCAGGATCAGCTGAAAATCAGTCCCTTGATATTGTAATGCATGTTACAAAATATACAAAATGCTATATATATAACCGGTAAGTCAAGAAGTAAGTAAACGTATTTTTCTTACAGATAAGTAAGAGACAAATTAAATGAACCAAGAAATGAAATTATCATTTTAAGCTGTTCTGTTCTCTATAGACTTCTAAATGAATTGGTACATATTGCTTGAATATTGCGTCGGAAGACTTAGACGTATGTCTGCACGTCCGTCCGGCCGCATTTTCTTTCCGGGACATAACTCTGAAACTGCAAGAAGTATCAACAAGAAACTTTGTAGGTAGATAGATCTTATTAAGTAGAATTGCATAAGAACCATAACTCTGCATTGCCTAATTTTTTAGGTATTGTCCTTTGTTCATTTTTACATTTGAACTTTGTCCGGGACAGAACTCTGAAACTACAAGAGGTATCAACAAGAAACTTTGTAGTTAGATTGTCCGTCCGTATGTCCGTCTGTATGTCTGTACGTCCGTCCGTCCGCATTTTCTTGTCCGGGACATAAATCTGACACTACAAGAAGAATCAACGAGAAACTTTGTAGGTAGATAGATCTTATTAGGCAGAAGTGCAGTGCAGAAGAACCATAACTCTGCGTTGCCTGTTTTTTAGTTATTGCCCTTTGTTCATTTTTACACTTTGAACTTTGTCCGGGACAGAACTCTGAAACTACAAGAGGTATCAACAAGAAACTTTGTAGTTAGATTGTCCGTCTGTATGTCCGTCTGCATGTCTGTACGTCCGCCGTCCGTCCGCATTTTCTTTTCCGGGACAAAACTCTGAACTACAAGAAGTATCAACAAGTAACTTTGTAGGTAGATAGATCTTATTGAGTTGAAGTGCATAAGAACTATAACTCTGCATTGCCTAATTTTTTAGGTATTGCCCTTTGTTCATTTTTACACTTTGAACTTTGTCCGGGACAGAACTCTGAAACTACAAGAGGTATCAAAATCCTCTGGTTTACCTGTCACAAGCCTACTTCAGTGACCATGACACTGTCTGGATAGGACTGCCACTCTCTGAGTTAATAGAAAAATAAAGAATAAAACGATGACTGTCTTACATTCTTCATTGCATATTTAAACAGTTATAACCTTTTACAGCAA
Source organism: Cyclina sinensis (assembly GCA_012932295.1). NCBI lineage: Eukaryota > Metazoa > Mollusca > Bivalvia > Venerida > Veneridae > Cyclina > Cyclina sinensis. Next base: position 15,111,257 of record JAAONU010000005.1, read on the forward strand.
CTACCAATAACATAATATCTTTCTGCTGAATTTGGCAAAGACTTTATGGACACACTATTCTGTGTCCGAAACCTATTCGGTTCGACCGGCTCTTGGTTTTTTTTTTTTTTTTTTTAAAGATAAGGTATGCATAGATTTATAATATATATGTGTAATACTTATAGATTTCCTGACCGCATTAGCAATGATTATTCTATTGCTTGTTACCTTTCATTATTTACCAATTCCCCAGAGGGCTGTCCCTCGGCTATTGATCATCAAATAAAGAGAACTTCGTCACCAAACGACAGTAATTTACCAGTCATTAACAACATTGTGATTTGTGACGTCAGCTATCTACAAAGTACACATTTTAAGTCGTTTGTAGAACGGTCTTTAATCCCAGCATCTATTTATTAGATGTTTAGCGTCTAGTAACTTTATTCGCCGTTTGATCCCATAAAATTTCAGATTAATATGAACGAGAATGCCTAATGTACTTCCTCTAAAAGCTTGTTTTCTTTGCAGTAAACTAGGAATGGCAACGAGTAACCGGTTAACCGAGTACTCGATCGAACATCCGAATATCGGTTAACAAAATTGATATTCGATTGCTCGGAAAACAATATATAATTTTATTTATTTTGTGATTTAGAAAGATTGGTGTATCCAATTAGTTCAGAAATTCGGAGTACATGTATCTTCATAACACCTGTTAAATGCAATCAAAACATTCTTGCAGAGGTGCGAAAATGATATCGTAAATTTAACCAGGCGATCAACAGTTTGACACGCGCATGGGATTGAACACCTGTGTCGCTTACATCTTTCGGCCTTTTATGATATTTAATTATCTTTAATTGCGTAACAGTTTGTCGCCGAAAATTGTTTTAAGGTAACGGTTTTGAAAACAGCAAAGGGCCAAATTGCTATTATGAATGTTAGATTAAAGGTAGTAATTAGACCCGATTAAACGTTTGTTTTTCTTAACTCAATAAAGGAGAGTAACTCCCTTTTCTTGTTTACACATATAAATCCAGAAATATCATTAACTTTTTTATATCTTGATAAAGTTTTTGCTTAGAATAAGATATTAAAATTTCCATAGAGTCAAAATGCCGCCTGCAGACGGTGTTGATATTGTGTGATAAAACTTTCAAGATCATTGAAAGCTTAGCTCAATAGGTAGAGCACTGGATTAGTAATCCATCGGTCGTTGGTTCGACCCCCGGGCAGGGCAAAATTTCTCCGTGACAATTGTTCTCAGACATTGTGTCTTATGTTCATTTGTCTCTCACCGCTGATTCAGAGTAGATCATGTGGGAACAGTAGTCAGTCACTTGCGGAGAAATTGGCAATTACTGGTTAGTTATCCAGGAAAACCGGTTAGGTGGACTGACCGCCGAGATGTAACAAATGTTGAAATCGGCGTCAAACGCCAAAACAAACAAATCATCCGAGTAACCGAGTACTCGATCGGAAAAATGACCGAGTACTTCGAGTATTGATTTTGGTATTCGTTGCCATCCCTACAATAAACGTAATAAAATGATAACGTTGCCAAGGCATGTCTAAAATGTCTAACGGATAGTTTTAGAAGAAATATGAATGATGAACTTTCCAGCATTACTATGCCATTTGTGTAAATTATAATACAGAGTTTCAGGTGACGGTTCTACGGAGTATATAATGTCCTGTTATTTATAATAAGAAAGACTGGCACATGCGACACGGACTGTCATCATGCAACAAAAAACGCGAGTCAATAATCACGCCGCAATGTCCCTCCCTTTATACAAAAACCATGAACAGTACTAAAATAATTATATGCGGTATCTTGTGGGAAAGTGCAAAATTTCCAAAGGCTGGCGTCGGATATCGACTGTACATTATACATTTTTGCTACTGATTTGTGTATGTCGCACAATATTGTAATAAAACTGAAATGAGGTACACATTATAAGTGTTGAAAACCTTTCCTTTAGTACACACATAATTACCTGTTTAGTTTTTATTTATTGACCTTTCGAATGATTCGTGACCTTTTATGTCACAAAATTTAAAAAAAAAAGTCAGTGCACATTAATACTTGATTGCACTTAAATGTTCCTACAACAGCCTTCTTTATCACTTCTTTACTGCAACTTATTACGTTGAGAGAAAACCGTACTAATGTTTCTAAGTAAAGATGACTTATAGATTTGAGTCTTCTGGAAACGTATTTTTTTCTTACTTTTATAATATCTATTGTATTTTTGTCTCACATTAAAATTTGACTATTTGAATTATCGCCGTACACGCCTAACTCTAAGACAGAATAAATGATAGTTATCAGTCATGTTTGTTTTACATTTTGAAACTGATTTGAAATTAAAATTGTAGTTGTTATAATTGTTTTTTAAAACCAAACATATCAATAACAGTTAAGATGTTACACTGCAAAGAGCACCAGACAGAAAAACCTTTTAATGCTTACGGTCATTGTTTGTTTCTCTAGTTATATCGACTGTCTGTATCATATAATTTTTAGAAATGTCACAAATGTTTACAAAATGTAAACAGTAACTAGTATCTACGAGTAAATACAATTATTTTTCGGAAAATTATCAGCGACTTGGGTTATCAATTTTGTTTACCACTTGTATATATATGATAGCTAAGCTGCATTGTTGGCTAAAAACTTACTATTCTATCAAGGCAAATGGAGTTTGTTTGTGAAGAGGTATGTCTATATACTGGTCTGTGTATCAAAGTTTTTATCTTTAATACACATGTTTCTTGGATGTTTTTATTCGTGTCTTTTATCTGCTATTGTAAAAAGGTGTTTTTAATTCATGTATAAACATATCTTTTTGTTTGTGTGTTGGCCTGTCTCATCTCATCTATATGAATTTGTCACTGTGACAATATACCAAGTTTGTATTTAATGCATGGTGTTATTATCCAATGATTCCAGTATATAGAGCAGTTTTTCTGAGTAGTGGAAATAATATCTGTCACAAGATCAACTTCAACTTCAACTTATTACTGCCAAAAGTCAATACTGACTATACTAGGCAGGCGCGTGTCAGGAACATTAAAATTATAAAAGATAATAACACAGTTGGGGTAACCTTAATCTCGGTCGGTAATTCGTTCCAGAGTCGTATAGTCCTTGGGAAGAATGAGTTCATGTGATGTTGTGTTTTTTATTGTGGGATGACGAATTTGCTGTTTCTTGTGTTTGTAAGGTGATTGTGATCGAAATTTACCTGTTTGTTTTTTTTTTTATTTTGTTAGCATGAGCAGGCTGGCATGGTTTCACCTTTGTTCTAAAGTTGACCATTTTAGTCCTTTGATCATGTTTGTTACACTGCTTGTATAGTGGTAATCATTATGAACGTACCTTGCAGCTGACCTCTGGACCATTCTTATTCTGTGTGTGAGATATTTTTACCATGGATGCCATATGATTGAGCAGTGTTCAACCTGTGGTCTTACATATGTTTCGTATGCTGCTTCTTTGAGTTGTTTGTTTTGTGTTTTGACATTCCGTCTGATGAACCTTAAGCTGTTTTTGCTTTGTTTGTGGTATTGTTTATATGGAATGACCAGTTTAGGTTGCTACTTATTGTAACTCCTAAGTATTTTGCATTTTCTGTGGTTTTCAGTATAGTGTTATGTACGGTGTAGGGAGAGATGAGCGGTTTCTTTTTCCTGTGTATTGTGAGTACTTCACACTTGTCAGGGTTGAATTTCATTGACCATTCCTTTTCCCATATTTCAAGGTTGTGCAAATCATTTTGTAAGGTTTGTGCAGATACTTGTGATTTAATTGTTAAATAAACTATGGTGTCGTCGGCAAATAGACGCACCCGGCTCCTGACACTTCCTGGTAGGTCATTGATGTATGCGATAAAGAGACACGGACCTAAGACCGATCCGGGACATCAGAAAGCACAGGGAGCCTGTCAGAGACCTTGTGTTCCACTAATACTTGTTGTGATCTGTTTTTGAGAAAGTTTTGTATCCATGAACTGATGTGTGGATGAACTCCCATGTGTCTCAGCTTTTGTATGAGTTTGTGATGGTCTACTTTGTCAAAAGCTTTACTGAAGTCCATGACTATGACATCAGTTTGTTGACCTTGATCAAGGTTGCCAGCTATTTGCCAGCTATTTCCAGCCAATGAGCTTTGTCTCACAGCTATGTTTTGACCTGAATCTATGTTGCTGGGGGCAAAGTATGTTGTGCTTATCAAAGTAATCCATCATGTTTGAAACAATGATGTGTTCCATTAGTTTTGATGCTATACATGTGAGTGATATTGGTCTGTAATTGCTAGGTTTTGATTTTGACCCTTTTTAGTATGCTGGTGTGATGATGGCAGATAATAAAGTATACAATTAAAAGATGCCATAACATTAAGACTTGACATTCAATATCGGTCCGTGTCTTTGCTTCAAACAGCTTTATCACGAGTCTGAAAACATCTATAGATAGAGGTATAACAATTATCTTATATTATTTCCGGAGAAGAAAATAATGATACTTCAGCAGTCATTTCAAGTATGGAATAATCGCATGTGTGTGGGATCTTAAAAACGAAAATCACAACTTTTAAATAATTCTCATACGTTACGATTTTTACGTATACAGTGATGTCTCATTAATCCGGACAATATTGTTCCCAAATTTCCGGATTAATGAATTTTCCGGATTAATGAAACGGACCCCCCAATGCAGTTGTCAAGAAAACAAGAAACAAGACTGTTTAATAATTGCATTTTTCTTATTTTTATTCAACTCAAATTTTAAAAAAGCATATACATACAAAAAATGCGAAATGCGAAATAAGGCCTTTTATGTGGTCTTTGCAGCTTTCAGTGAAACGTCCTTTCTTGCACTTCATCGATTTCATCATCATCATCATCATCATCACCAACACGACCAGCTGCATCATATACATCAGAGCGTTCTACTAGACAGATGATGTCATCATCAGTTAGCCTGTGTCCACTTTCTTCCTCTTCATCAATTCTTACATACTCCTCAGGGGCAAGATTACCTTCTGAATCAGGAAGCTGACGCATAAGCTCACGCAACTCACCGAGAGGCACGTCATCATCAGGGTCGCCCGCAAGTGTTTCCGACAGAATCTTGACATGCTTAAACAGTTGTTGATTGTTGAGGGGGTTACCAAGTCCCATGCAACTTTCACCATGTAGAGGGCCATGTAGATCAACTGTTTGCTTAGAACCATTCTTAGCACATGAGATATTATGTCTGATCAGCTGCTTTCGAAAGTAAGTTTTAAAGGCTGATATGAGTCCAGCGTCCATTGGCTGGATATGTGCAGTCGTATTTGGTGGCAGAAAGTGAACCTTTACATTTCTGAGGCAAAGATCTGAAGGTGAATGGCTAGCAGCATTATCAAGAAGAAGCAATACCTCAAGACCAGCTTTTCTCATATCCCTGTCGAAGTCTGTAAGCCAGTCCCTACACAGGTCAGATGTCATCCAAGCTTTTTTGTTCCATCTGTACCTCACATACGTCTCTGGATTGTATTTCTTTCCAACACATCTAGGACGAGCAACCTTAGCAATAACGAATGGCTTAAGCTTGTGACTTCCGGTTGCATTGGCAGTTAGCGCAACCGTTATTCTATCCTTGGATTTTTTCACTCCATTGACACTGCTTGTCGCTAATGTTGCATTCGGTCCAAGGTGGAAGAATAACTCTGTCTCGTCTAGGTTGTAAATGTCTTCCGGGCTATAATTCTTAAGAAGTTCTCGAAGTTATTCTCTCCCTTGGTTTACAGCCTCCATATCTGCACTGTCTGCTTCCCCTTCATAGAGCCGGCGCTTGAATCCCCTGCGTTGCTTGAAACGCTGTAGCCAGCCACTTGAATACTGAAAGTTTTCAATTTTCAGCTGCTCTCTGAGAGTTCTTGCCTTTTCTATGAGCATTTCGTCATTGACAGCAGAGTGATGAGAAACCATATCGGACATCCACATGACCATCGCGTCCTCAAGCTGATCATGTTTTGCATGACGTGCACGAACGAGGGCAGCTGACCCAGCTTCAAGATTCAGCCATTTCTCGCTGTTTTAAGAATGTCTCCAATAATTGACTTGCCAATGTCTATTGAGTTCTCTTTTATTAATTTCTGTCGAATTTCTTGGATTGTAGTTTTTGGGAAATCTCTCTTAAGCTCGCACATTTTCTTTTTTATGCTGCCTGGAATCTCAACCCTTCGGCGCTTAGACGTTGGCGTCGCCAATGAACAGCACTGAAAATAAAAACAAAAAGTTAGATTTTTAAAAGTGAACAGCTATGTTCAATCATCCAGCAAAAAGTGTAATAATTTCTACACATTCACTGCTCTAAGACTATCACGCTAAGGTTTGATAGCTGAAATGTGCGCTATACACACCCGTAAAATACATTTACAAAGTAACTGTTCTTTCCTCTCTATGTAAGTCCTATTCAGAAATGCTTACTTCTTCATATCCGTTACACGTTATATACTATGTAGTCTGTGTTGCATAGGGAGTACTTTGTATTATTCGTGCAATAACCTAAACTATTTTAATGACGTCACAGAATCACGTGGCTTGTCTAATTTCTTACTTGTGGCTCGTACGTCTGAAATAAAACCGATAAGTATGAAAAATATATTGTTTTTGTTGCAGTGATTTTAATTCCCAGTTCAAAGTGATTATTCAAAGATAAAATAAAGAATATTGTCAAATAAGGGTTTCCTATAAAAACTTCATGAGAGAAAAAATGTCTTATTAAAGACATCAAAAAGAACGAGTACTCCGGACTGTGCAAATGAGATCTGTCACCGGCTAAGAGGTGTAGAATTGATAGACGCAATTGCATTAAGGTTTGACAGTCTATATCGTGTCTTGCCTAACAATATATTTTAGAATTGCTCAAATGTCAAACATCCATTGAAAAACAAGTAACAAGTCTGTGACTTTGCACTTTATTGGTGCGGACACATCAGAACTTGATGAATTCGGTTTGAGAAATCTATCGTAACTGAATGTTTTGTTTTTTTTAAAAACACGATTAAGGGAAAAACACAAACGAAGAAAAAACCTCAATCGAGTTTGATTCATGATACTGAAATATATTTTCTATAGTTTCAGTTACAAGTTCATTGAGTTTTGTGAATGTGAAAGCCATTTGTAGTTAAAGTATGTTTAAGCTTTTTTTAATCTCACTGAAAACTGCTTGTCATAGTACTTGTCTACCATGGTGTGTGTATACGTAACATATTGGCAGAACTCTTCCGAGTACACGAGAAAGCAATATCCATTTACAGTTTTTACTGTTGCTATTTTTTTCTCTCCTTAACGTTAAGTTTGCTTTACTATGAATATGGGGTATCATTCAACAAAGTCTCGTCAATTAAAGCCATAAATTTAGATTAATTCAATATTTCGTTTTTTTTTTCTTACCAGAAATGTGTTTGCCTATTTTGTTTACAATTTACGTTTTTGTAAGTATTAGATATACTAATTGTATCAGATGGACGTCTATTCACATCTTTTCAAATGTAAAATCTATGTCGATCTGTATTTTTAAAGTGAACTTAAAGTATTTTTGTATGTTTTATATTGTTTATTCCATTATTATTGCAAAAGAAGTATTTTTACAAAACTCTAAGTCAATGACGTTTTTTCTTGCAAAAATATGTTGAGAGATCTTTTTTGGGAATGCATATTTAAACTTCCAAAATTTGAAAATAACTGCATCAAACCGGTGCCATTTTTACTAGAAGTATCTTAAATGTTACTATTACAGCTCTGGAATAATTATTCATTGGCAGCCAAATTCTTTTTCTTTTTTGTTTTTACAGAGTGTAAATACTTTATAAAAATATATTAAGGGCTTTCATTTACTTTACTGATGTAATCGTTTCCAAATGACTGTGCATGTGTACATTTGAAGCTCTGTTTAAGTGTAATCAAACGTGTCCAAATTATGATAATTTGGTTGTAGCGAACAAGCGTCTGGTTAATTCCATACGTCTGACAGAAAACAAATAAGCAGTGACAGGGGCATCGTTTTAGTTCAGCAATTTCAATTCCTGGTGCAAGATTGTACTTAAATGTAATTTAGATGGTTATACAAGTTTTGTTTCGTGCCATATCAAAGCAGCTTTTAAGGATCTTAAATACTGAATATGTGTGTACTTATAAGTAAAAGTCGAGTGCTTACTCCAGGCTGTGTAAATGTCACCAGTTACTGGCTAATGAAATGGGGAAAAAAACGCAGTTCTCAGCCTTACAGTGTGCAACTAATTACTTATAACTTTAAAAATAGCACAGATGTCTATTAACTACCGAGAAATGAAGAACAAGTCTTGGAAACTATCTGCGTAATGTGGGTATGTTTATCTTAGATATCCAACGAAACTACGTACATTATGTTTGTTCTGTTCAGATAAAAGTGAAAATCAAAGGACTTGTCACCCACATTAAATGCATTGTATGTTCTGGCGGCTAAGACCAGGTTGTTTTTGTTTCACAAGTTTCACAATATAAGTAATTAGTTGCACACGGTAAATAATGCAAAATACAAATTTTCATCTTAATTGAAGCAGTCATTAAGCGGGTAATGTTCACATTTCATTGGCGAGTTGTAACATGATATTTTTTCACACCTTGTGAGTAAAGAGCAGAAAAAAATATTGGAATTTTAGATTTTAAAAACAAGAGCTAGGAAGCTGTTGAAATGAGTTGAAGTGAATAATTAAAAATGTTTCTATTTTTTCTTTGTTACCGCTACCATCTCCTTGAAATTTTGTTATATACATGTAGGTATGAACCGAAACTAAACGTTTGAAATTTTAGCAGTACATGTTGGTACTAATGTGGTCTCTTACTTTAGTTGGATTTTTTATCTTTAACTAAAAACACATTGAGATGTTTTTTAATGTCGCAGTACGTTATATAAAACTTGTCTAATGCTTCAGATAAATATATTACCATTCGTTATTAATATTGCAGAGTTTTGTTGCAGATGCAGTTAAAAAGCAAGTATTCTGACATACAGGTTCCTTTCAATAGATGTGCTTTTTTCTTCTTTGCACATTGATTGCATTCCTGATCGGACTTTGGTAAGTGGATTTCATTATGTAGATAAAAAAGGCATGTTAGTTTGCAAGATATTATTTACTTTTGTTAGTCTTAAATAGTTTTAAAAATATTTAATATAAACTATAAATGACACTGTGAGATCATATCTATCTGCCGCGAGATTTGCGAGATGTGTGTTTAAATAAATTGGTATATTAGGTATTAAGTTGAGAACAAGTATTTTATTTTAATACTTTTGAGTTACTTTTCTCAGAAAAATTTAGATTTAGAATAACAATTTAGTTTTAAAAAATGTGTAACAGTTTTCTATATGGGATGTAGTTTTGTAACGAAATGTGAACATATCAAATATAAAATGTCAGGAAAACAAGGGCTTGAACTTTAAAAACGGTCCCCGATCAATAACTTTAATACTAATTCATAGAGACTTTATAAAATGGATGGACATGATGAATATTGATCTCCAGCTCTCCTGGTGAAATGTCAAACTAACAGGGTCCTAAGCTCACACCTTGTGTTATTGTTGTGCAGGACGTACCATATTCGATTTGAAGCGGATGCCAAGTGGGATACGTGTGTGTATTCACAAACTGTGCTTCAGGAAAATATGTACCATTTACCGCTTATGTGAACAGCTGCTCTAAATAAGGATAATTAAACAGGATGCGGCTTCCATTTAGATACTGATACATAAATCAACATAATACGGTTTCCATTTATATACAGAAATAAATCAATACGCTGCGATTTCCATTTATATACAGATACCTAAATCAGCTTAATGCGGTTTCAATTTAAATACAGATACATTAATCAACATAATGCGGTTTTCATTAGCATACACATACATAAGTCAACATAATACGCTTTCCATTTAAAAACACATACATAAATAAACATAATGCGGCTGAACAAACCTGTTTTTGTCTTGGTCTTAGTGACAAACATAACCATGGTCACTGTTCATCGAGCTGAAGATAACACATCCAGGAAACACATTTTGAGCTGAACTCGTCGTTCAGATTATCTAATACTTGTTAAAATTTGTATATAATATGAATCATGATAAATGTATCAATGAAATCAAAATTTTAAATCATGTATATGAAGATTTTCAAGTTATGTTTTTTCTTTGAAAAATATATATTGAATATACTTTTATAGTTTGCAGCTGAAACCTTTTTTTCTCCAGGCGTATACGCCTGCGTCATTTACAGCTCTGCGTCATATACAGCTCTGCGTCATATACAGCTGTATGAAATACAGCTGCGTCATATAACCACGCTTCATATACATCTGGGTCATAATTATACACCTGGGTCATATAAAGCAGCGTGATATTATCCTGGGTTAAATACGCCTACATAATACATAGTGGCCTCGACTGTGCCAGCGTCATACACAACACGGTTATATACAGCTGCGTCAAATACATATTTGTCATATACACCTGCGTTATATGCTGTAATACAGCTATGTCATATATACATTCGTCATATACACCTGCGATATATTAAGCTGTGTCATATGCACTTTCGTCATATACACCTGCGTTATACACAACTGTGTCATATACACATACGTCATATACACCTGCGATATATTAAGCTGTGCCATATGCACTTTCGTCATATACACTGCGCTATATAGAATTGCATTATATATAGCTGCGTAATAAACTGCTGCGTCTTGTTGTTTTTTTTTTTTTTTTTTTGATGTTGTTGTTTTGTGTGTGTGAGTTGTTGTTGTTGTTGTTGTTTCAAAAATCATCTCAGATACACACGGCTCTTTAAGAGGACCAACATTAATGCAATATGTATATCGTTTGTAGCTGATTTAGATACTAAAATCAGTTGTTTTATGGATCACATTATCAGGCAGTCAAACAGATATATGTGACAAACTCAAATTAGACTGTGTGAAAGCATTGCCAAAATCCTTTTGAGCAAAGTTTGCACCATTCGGTAATCTTATTTAATATCAAATACAAAATTTGGGTTCTTCGAACAGTGGAATTTTTCCAGTGATATTGTGAAGACTGATTCTATGAACGGGTTAAATAAGTTTGAACTTTTTTCAATATTGATAAACTGTCTTTGGCGGAAACTTAAGATTAAATCGGCTGAAGTAATATGGCTTGCCGTTCACCATCTTATAAAACTACATCTATAACTTTAGTTCTTTGTGTTATGCTTGTATGAATATGTACAATACATTAAAGCTCTCGTGAGAATTGCTTTCTGATACTCAAAGAAATAGGATATGCAAGACATCGGGAGCAGACAATTAATGTTAAGAAACCTGCATGTCCTATATGAAATGTTAAAATAAGCTAAAGACATATAAATGTAAAGGCTATAAGTCATGCTTGCGTGGTTATAATCTTTTTTTCTTATGTTAATTTTGGCTTACTTCCTACCTTAAAGCTTCAATTCTAGATGGTCAGACATATTCAAACAGTTTTGACGTAGTTTAGAACACTTTGAAAAGCAAATGCGAAGCTAAGCCAGCCTGGTCATCATATAGAAAATAGAAGATAAACAGGTCAGTGTCGATCATGATCACTTTACAGCCACAATAAACAACAAATTCCTCATCCCGCAATCAAGAACAGAACTTCACATAAACTCATTCTTCCCAAGAACAATACGACTTGGAACAAATTAGCGAATGAGATTAAGGCTGTCCCAACTGCACCAGCTTTTGTTAGTGGATTGAACAAGTGTTAGACATTTTAAATGTTCACAATAATTGTTTAAGTAAGATCTTTAGTAAAAATCTTGACATGTTTACTTTGTTTTTATCTTATCAATTTTAATTTTCCTGACACGCGCCTGCCTCGTATAGTCAGTATTGACTTTTGGCACTAATAAGTTGAAATTGGAGATTTTTTAGACCTGATTGAGAGTTTGTAGTAACATTCATTATTTATATCATTACTATCAAAAGGAAATATAATATTTGAGTCGTGTATAACCGGCGCCTGTTCAATACAGATATGTCGAGAAACATATCTATCACAGGTATAATTGAGGAGGAAATGGAAATCCCTAGTTGGGCAACCTATTGTAAAACAGAAATCAACAACTGACATATCACAGCAAAATGTCTGTTAGATATCAATCTCGTCGACAGAGTGTCTCACTGCTGTTGTTGAAATAGCATTTACAAAGAAATCTTTTGTAACGTTAGACGAATCTGCAAAAACAATTCAACATTGCATATTATATTTCAATTTAACAATGTAACATTCTTACATTTATAACAATATACATATTAAGAATAAGGAAGAATTGAAAATGAATAAATTGTATCAAGTGTTGTTCTTGAACTTTCAGTTTAAATTGTAGAATCAATGTGTACATTTTCTAACTTTGGAATAGAGACACACCAAGACAATTACATCCGATTGTATTTTTTTTTCTAATATAACGTGAAGCATTATCCGGTTTCAAAAAATGATTTTAAGTGCTGGGATGACAAAAAAAGAGAAAAAAATGTTTTTCGTAACGGTTCCTTCGATGTTTCATTTCAGGTCTACTCTTTTAACAAAATCAGGATCAGCTGAAAATCAGTACCTAATTGTTGTGATCTTTGTTAATTTCAGATTAATATAAGCTTAAGTACCAAGTCTACTTCCTCTGGAAAAAGAAAAAATGTTTTCTATGTAATATACTTAACAAGGTAATAGCGTGACCAAGGCATGTCTAAAACTCAGACGGACATTTTCAGAAGAATATGAATGATGCACTTTCCTGCATTATTATGTCCTTTGTGCCAATTGTATTACTGAGTATCAATTGACGATCACATGGGGTTTATGGTTTCCTTTTATCTATAATTAGAAAGACTAAAAAATGCGTCATGGACTGTCCTCATTTGATAATAAAACGCGTCGTGTCAATAATTATATTACGCTGCAAGGTACCAGATTCTATGCCGCCCTCCCCTGCCTATCAACACGTTTTTCTAAAGATTCATCTTCAATCTTTATTACTGTACCGGCTTTAAATTAAAATCATTTATAACAAAATATGATTAAAATGAATAGAGTATAATAAACAATAAAACACAGACATAAATAATTGAAGTACTTCTGGTTTTTTAGTTAGAGTTTATAACAGTACTTTCTTCATTTTATCCATGTAATGGATAATGTTACACAGCAAATTTCACATATACTATATAGAAAATAATGTCATATTTACATTGAAATTTATTTCAGAAAACGAAAAGTGCATTTTGTATCTTACCACACAAATACGTGTACTATTTATATGGGGGTTAAAGTTATTGTATATTAAGGTTATTGCACATGCATTCATGCTGTGCCTTTGAAATTGTGATTTAGAGCACGTGCGTGAATGCGTGTTTGCGCTTTTCCCCCATTTTATCGTGTGTGTGTATGTGAAATAAGTGATAGCAATACTTCCCTTAAAACTCTAGTTAAAAGCGTTTTGACTAAAAAGAGAAGCAATAAGCAAATAGAAGCAGAGCATTTCATTTATCTGTCACATGCTATTAAGGGATGGATTTATCGTCAAAGTTGCGTTAATATTTGACATTAAGTGTGGTGCAGTTTCCTCCTCTCCACACCCAAAGTACAACAGTACTAAATTATTAATATCAAGAATCTGCGGGATCTTGTAGGAAAGTGTCAAATTTCCATAAGCGGGCGTCGGATATCGACTGTACATTCACAGGAGCTTGAAATTGTATTTTAGTCATTCAAGAGTCGAAACTAAAATACAATTTCAAGCTTCTTTGGTACATTTAACATTTTTGCTATTTATTTTTGAATGTCACACAATGTTGAAAAGACAAGCAAACCATAAATTGACATGAGGTACACATTCTGAGTGTTGAAAAACTTAGCATAGTATAACAAGTTATTGACAATAAAATTAAGCTCTAATTCGCCACACTTTTTACAAATTACTTGTATGAGCTGTAATCTATTCTATGCTTACCGATGATAATTCCTATAGATCACCAAATGTTTCATTTTGTACGACAAGCTGCCTGTCAAAATAACAAAACAAAATCAAATTTCCACCATTCAATAGCATTTTAATCATACTTTAAAAAGATCAAAGATGAAATTGTAAAAGTGTAGTTTCGGAAACAAGCACCTGATTTGCAATGCAATTTTAAACCTTCAAAAGAAAAAAATACATCCTTTTTTCTCAGTAAAGTGTAAAGAATATTAAGGTGTGCCTTGTCCTTTTTTTTCAATACTTCTAAGAACGCAAAAATACTATTACCGATTCCAGATAATTACTACAAGTCTTTTTTTAAAAAAAGGAACCTGAAGTGGTTCAGTTGGTGTCTGTTTAGTGAGACTGGTTTAGATATGCTGACAAAATCATGCCCAACGAAGTTAGACCTTGATCCATTGTAAAATAAAAGTGAAAAACGCTTATCAGGATAAAAACCATATTTAACAAGGACTGTCACTGAAAGACGACAATTCCCCCGAAGTGGTACTTTGACTTTGAGCTGAGGATCAGTCATTCAAGGGTCAAGGTCAAATAAATATAGGTCAATGGGAAGGTCTTGTCCAAAGGGATGTTGTGTCAAAGTATGAAGTAAATCGACTTTCTAATAAGGAGGCTTTGGCCAATGTTAAAGTTTTTGGAAAACTTGATCTTCAAGGTAAAGGTCATTCAGGAGTCAATGTCAATGTCAAATAAATAGGTCAATGGGAAGTTCTTGTCTAAAGACATGTTGTGTCCAAGTATGAAGTAAATCCAATTACTAATAAGGAAGTCATGATCAATGTTTAAGTTTTGGAAAATTGGATCTTCAAGGTGAATGTCATTCAGAGGTCAAGGTCAAATCAATATAAGTCAGTGGAAAGGTCTTGTCCCAAGGGGTGTTGTGTCCAAGTATGAAGTAAATCCACTAACTTGTAAGGAAGTTTTGACCAATTTTAAAGTTTTCGGACGGACGGACGGCCTGACTGACTGACTGACGGACGGACAGACGGACGGACTGACTGAAGGACGGACGGACAGTTCAAAAACTATATGCCTCCCTTGCGGGGCATAAAACACTGCTCATAGACTTATTAATATATACATTATCTTTGTTAGTATGTTTACCATTTGAATATGAAAGCTTAGCTAAACGTAGTTGTTATAATTTGCATTGCTGGGTAAAAACTTTCTTATTTTAGTTAGGAAAATAGAGTTTGTTTGCGAAGAGGTATGTCTATATATTGGTTTATGTATGAACGTGTTTTTGTATTCTATGTATAAAAATATATCGATGTGTTTGTGTGTTGGCCTCATATCATCTCGTCTATATTATCAAATTTATCACTGTGACAATACATATTGCATTTATTGCGTGTTGTTATTATCTAAACATTCCAACATATGGGGCAGTTTCTCTGAATAGAGGAAATAATATCTGTCATAAGATAATGAAGTAGACAATTGAAAGATGCGATAACATTAAGACTTGACATCCAATATAGTTCCGTGTCTGAGCTTTAAACATCTTTATCACTAGTCTGAAAATATCCATAAATAACAGAATTATTATTATTTTGTTTTCATTTCCGGAGATGATATACTGCAGCAGTAAGTAATTTTGAGTTCGGAATAAGTTCACTTGTGTGTTCACAGATAAGAAACTGGGTTACTAAATATGTAGACCACAAATTTTAACTTATTCTCATATGTTACGACTATCAAATATATTTAGAAGTTTAACAGCTATGCTTTTACAGCGACCCCGTTTCAATAGTTTATTCTTTCAAAAACACATTACTTTAAAGAGGCTGTACTCCAGATTTGACATAAAAAATATTTTGTTCATAAATTATATATTTCGATGCCGTAAGATTATAACAACATAATATTTTACTTCAAAACTGATTATAAAAGTCAAAATAGAATAAAAAAAATATTTTCGCTCCAGCCTGATTTGAACTCTGGACCCTCATGTTAACAAAATATTTCCAACGCTTTAACTGTCACCACCATCACCGCATGTGATATTACATATATTTACTTTAAATCTTATACGATATAGTTATACCGTCGCGTTACGGTATAGCACTTTGAAAGGGTAAAAATCAATTTATAATGTAATTGTTTGACTTATTTTTTGTCAGTAAGTTATTTTTGAAGCATTAGTCGTAAATATTACAAGAAATTTAAAATACAAGAAAACTTTCTTTTTTTGTCATCTGGAGCACAGCCCCTTTAAGTCCTAACTTTTTCATAGCCTTCATATGTTATTCTGCGACGCTATATTATGTTTTCCTTGTTGCATACTGAAAACTTCAGTATTTTTCGTTATATTATCAGTGAATACTTCAATGATGTCACATAATCAAGTGTAAGATTAATCGAACATTTCAAACTATTACTTCTTACTTCTAGCGATCGTACGTCTAATTGAAGTTGGAGATATGAAAAATACAGAGTTAGTTCTTGTTGCAGTATTTTCAATTCCCAAAGCAAAGACATAACGCCAAGATATAATAAAGAATATTCCCAAAAGAGCTGTTTCCTAACAAATTCTTAATACATAAAATGAATATTTCGTACTGAAGACAAACAAAAGAACGAGTACTCAGGGCTGTGCAAATGAGATCTGTCACTGGCTAATGAGGTGTACACTTGATAGACGCAATTGCATTAAACTTTGACTGCCTATATCGTGTTTTGCCTACCAATATATTTTAGAATAGCACAAACGTCAATCATTAATTGAGAAACGAATCAAAAGTCTGTGATTGTTTTATGCCATTAACTGGGACGAACACTTCAAAACTTACAGTATTCGATTTTAGAAATCCAACGAAATTGAAATCTTTGAAAATAAGTCAGGCAGAATTACACAAACAAAGAAGAACACTTCAATGTGAACATGTGACAGCCATTTCTCATAGCCTGTATAAACGGTGTTACAGCAGCTAGAATTATCTAAGTGAAAACTACTTGTAATACCACTTGCCTACCTTGTACATACAAATGTACTTTACACAATTACAGAATGATCTCGAAAACAAAAGAAAGCAATGTTCAGTTACAGTATTATAATAAATTGCATTTTTTTTCTGTAGAAAGTTAAAACTTACTACGTCAGATAGTTTTTGTTGTATTCGAAAATGGTGTTTAACAATGCCTTATCAATTACACAATTATTTCAGACTAATTAAATTGTTCATTAAATCAGTCTTTGTCTACTCGGGCAAATTTTTCTTTTGTCTATTCTATTTAGTTTACTTTATTGTAAGGATTAGATATATTAACTTGAGTAGATGGATGCATTTCAGTTATTTTTTCCATGTAAAATCGATCTTTATTTTTATGATGAACTCCAACCTTTTGTATGTGTGATATTTTGACTTCCTTATATTGAAAATGTGTTCATACTAAAGACTTAAGTAGTGACATCTGGGGGGAGGAGGTGCATAGTTAAACTTTCTTTAAATAAAATACCAACTCTGAATGGAACCAGTGCTAGTTACCTAAGGTACTTTACATGTTACTCTTGGTGTAATAGCTCTAGCAAAAATCCATTGGCAGCCGAACTCTTATTTTATGCAGAGTGAACTGACTTTACACAATGATATAAAGGCCTTGCATTTCCTTAACTGATATAATCTTTCCCAGGACGTTGCAAATGTACGTATTAAGCCTTCGTTTAAGTGTAAATTAATTTAATTATAACTAATAAGCTTCTTTAAAAGGAAGCATAGGAGAGGTCTATCAGTCTCCTGTTGACAATTATGTTTATTTTATTTGCAATGACATAATCAAGGTACTCCGGATAATGTACGAAAGTAGAAGTAGCGTAGTGATACATGACAGCAATCTATTAAAAAACCTCAATGCACAAGAAATTGATTTCGTCCAGATTCAAAGATACTTAAGATTTTCAACACACCATGCCAAAGTCATTTCTTTTGGAAATCCTTATTAGTGCATAATACCTAGCATTCGGGAAATATGGTCACGTGCTGGTTGATCATTATGCATGACCGTTCTCTTTGAAGTCTCAAAATAGAATAATGAACGCTGTGACGTCATTTAACTTAAATTGCGTAATAATCAGAGTGTGTGACGTGCGAGCGTTTACACGCGCAACGATGTGATTGGCTGAACATTTTGGGGTGATGAAAATGTTTCAACATTCAGGTGTGGTGCGACTTTCCTTACCGCCGAGTTATAACCCTTTCGATGCCAAAACAACGTAACGTTATTTTTCCAGTGCCAAAATTTTGACGTTGTGTCATTTCCTACAAGTTCGACGACAAAGTTTTTTGGGCGACGTTAACAAATTTCATGTTCATTAATGGCTTTCGAAAAGAATAACAGCGTTCGTATTTTTGAAAAGTGACTTTATAAAAATAAAGTATAAAATTTGAATTATTTTATATCCTGAAAATATTATTGTGATAGAACAGGACCAGACATTTTTTTTTCAAAAAGGTATTAGACAAAACAGCATGGTTTTTTGAAAGATTACATTGAAAATAAACTTTTTGTTTTCAGTTCAAAGTTAGAAAACGTGTCTACGTGTTTTTGCATGTTTCTGAATACAAGACAGAATACAAATGAAAATATATTTTAGAAGCAGCAAGGATAGTAGTTGATGGTGGACTACAAAATCACATTCAATTGTCTTTGTACCTGCATTGTTGACAATAGTATTGTATAAAGAAAACAATATAACAAAATAAAGTTTTTAGCATACAGTCTTGAACATGAATATATCAATAAAACAAGAAATTCTTAACAACGATGTCGGCAACAACTGACATGTAAACCACGACCACAGTTGCGGCACACTTCCCGAGACCTCCGTCTTTGACCAACACTTCCGTCAATACATACGCTGCAGTCCCTGAATCTTCTCCCGAATAATGAAGCAACAATAATAATCATTTTTATGATAATAACAAGAAACATTTCAAGATAATTATAATAGTAGTAATAACGACACTGATAAATATGATAGTTGTGGTATATTTTCTTCTTTAATTGTCAACAGTCTTCAATATGTTTCAGATTTATTCATACATGTTTATTCTAGTTTCCTCAAGCATGTACATGTACTGAGAAAGTTATAAAAGACCCACATATTTCTTGGTAATAGCCTTGTCTGTACTCTAATAGCCGGTCGCATTCTAACCGGTTTCCTTCGTTCTTTAACAGGTTTGGATGCCATTGCTAAGACTTGACCCTGGCGGATAAAGACTGATTCACCCCTGTTTAGATCTGCTGTTTTATGAGCTAAAATACAACAATAGATAATGAGAAATAATGTGTGATTACATCAATGTGGTAACTTGTAAGTTAACATTTCCTTGTCAATGTACCATTACACAATAAACTTCCATGGTTGATTTTTATCGTTTTTATGATATAATTAAATGCAATCGATCAGAACACATACACTTTTGAAAGAAGTAGCGGACAAACAAAGATTTTGGTAATTTATGGTTCTGTTTCCTGATATGTACATTTTAACTCAAATCGGAAGTGAAATATCAGCTGTGGCATCGGTCTGATCGATCGCAAAGTTCCTGTCATGTAGGTAACATTGTTATAAAGTTTACGGGCCAACTGCAAGGAGCAAAAGAAGCTGTCGTAAACAACGTGGCATCCTTTTCTAAGCAAACCTGACTTTCCAAGCAGGTGCATGACAATATTTTCTCCTTGAAGTTGGCCTTGTGGGTTAGGTTCCTGGGTCTGGTCCGGATAAGGCTCCATATGCATCATATGTCCTGATACACTCTCTGCCAGGCATCAGAACTGCACCCCCTAGCTTTCGATGGAATATACCTCAACACAACGGTCCTGCCTCTAGTCGCTACCAATGTCTCGTCAACGGAGATGTGTCTTCAATGGGTGTAAATTCTCTTGAACTAACGACTGGCAAAATTTAGAAAGGATCTAAACTTATTATCACCCCTGGAACATACAATATATGAGCATCTATGTGTGACTGTACAGGGTTCGAATTTAGGTTCGATTACTCGCGAAATGCGAGTGAATTTTTCAAATTGCGAGAGCTGTTTTCTTGTACAAGCATTTGTTCGCGAGTAGAAAATTAAAACCAAGTATCGGCTTGCTACGTTACCGACTTCTATCACTGTTTATTCCTTAAAGAATCCTGGTGATTTCTGTTCTTTGTATATTTTCTCCGAGACGTCTGAAAATTAACGGAAATTTTTAACAAAACATGTGTCGTGCGCATGACTGCCAAGTACCCGCAGCAATAATTGATGACGTTAAACGCATAGATAATAGAAGAGTGGGTTTCTTTTTGCTGTCTATAATTAGAAACTATGTACATACGATTGGCTAGACGCATTGACGTCATGTCTGGCTTCCCAAGCGATACATGTGCGGCCACAATTCGGTGCATCGCTAGCCAGAAAATGCATACGTCCGGCCGGGTCTGCCGAAACTGAGCAGAAATGTCTTCCAGTCATACCTGTAACATATTTTGACGTAGTTAATAATATGTTAATCATAAATTACTTGATATTTTACCATGACAAGCAATTATTAATACACGTACCAGAAATATGACAGTGTTTCTGCCGAAGCCGAATTAAACTCTGTTTATTTTTTTTTTTAGTTGTTTTAATGTACAAACTTATTTAAATTGGGTGTAAATTTTAGAAATTCAAATATTTGTATAGAATACCAAGCCCAATTCTGACATCCATCATTCTTGCGGAAGAGCCTTGGGAAATTGCTTGAAGCAGACTTTCTCACGACAAATGCCACCTGCGAAATACTGTCACAGTCCGTGCGTCTATGTCCAAATCCTCCATCCACAAGAAACTTGAAATCGAATAAAAATTATATCAAAAACTGCTTATTTATAGTTCACGTTGATTTTTTTTTCTTTATTTCTATAGGAACATATGATTGCTAGTAGATTTGTTCTAGAATAATCGCTTTATTCGACAGTGTTTTAGTTTTAGTCTAATGGCCAGATTGTCTTTTTAAACGATATTCTATGGCATGTATGAAACATGCCCGTTGGTATGCATGCACGTACGTATTTGAACACGTACAAAAAATAGGAAATGCTCGTTTTTTGCTGACCAGAATTATTTTAGCGGACTATGTCGTAAACTAAAATACATAAATTCGCATTTTACGAGTATAAAATATAATACAAATTAAAAACATAAAATACTTTGTGTGACCAGGAATTCCGATCAGGAGTGTTATCTCGTCATTGAGCCCCATATGAATCCGCCATGCCAGATACGCTGTAATAAAAATTTGTTTTCATTTCACCATTTAAACTAAAACTTAAACATTAAAATGATGCTTGTTAAAATGTCGCATTCTGAATATATAACGGAATGTTCAATGCTATACTAATATCTAATAATTGAAAAACACATAAACGGTAAAAAAAGAATACTCACAACCACAGTTATCGGCGTGCATGACGCAAGCTTTCTCTCCAAATCCCTGGTTTTTGAGGCAGTGATGTAGCATACTAATAACTGAGTTTGGCCCGTGCGTCCCTGTACCATCAACACCTGTTTGATTACATTAATTTTAAGTATATTTAACATATCGACGGCACACATTTAAAATGACATTTAATTTATTATATGTTTATATGAAATTAATATTTTACAATACTGAAAAGCAAAATATCTGTATTATTGAAAAAAGTAAAATTTATTTATTTATTTATTTATTATTTATTTATTCTTAAAACATACCAATTGATTCATCATCGTCTATAAGGTAATTATATTGTTGTGACACAGAATCAACACGGACGCCAAAAATTTGTATTTTCCTGCCAATGACAAAATACAAAGGGCCCATTTGTTGACTATGGTGTGGTATTGTCACATTTTGAGAATAGTCAAATGTGTACTGCACTTTTGTTAAATCACAAGTGCGTGGCTGGGCAGGTCGATTGACTGTGACTGATGTATGCCTCATTTCCTCCACAGCCTCTTCTATTGTCTGTCTGTAGACCTGTCGCTCTCTCTGGGCATCCTACATAATTTGGGTAAATAAACAAAAACAAATAAACAACTCTATAATAATTAACTTTACAATAAAATATCTAAAATGTTAATCTATAAACCTGTAATGCGAGTAATAGTGTAAATATTATCTTAATACATGTTTAAATGTTGATAGCAAATTAAGTATCACATGTATCGAAATATAATTCAATTGAAATGTCAATATATTCAAATTTATGGCTCCATAACGTAGGCAAATAATTACCGCAAGAACTTCGCAAGGACAAATCAGTCATACTACTAAAAATGTGGAAAAGGGTGATCCTTGAAAGCATTAATAACAACAAAATGACATGAAATTGCAGACTTAGTTTGATTAAGTCAAACGTAATAGGTGTTAAGATTAAATCAGCATGTTTGATTTAATTCCTCTGTCGAGCGGATTTTAAATTTTAGTAAAGCGTATCTGCAGATGGAAGTCAGTAACATAAATATATAATAAATATTACCTGTATATGTTCTCGTAGAGCGTTTGCTGCCTCTAGTTTGTCCACCTTATGTATAGCATCAGCCACCCTTTTCCTTATCATCTCGCACTTATGACAAACGTCATCTTAATTTGTGGAACGCATTGCTTCCAAACATTTGAATGTAGTAATTCCGAGAACTCTGACTCCGGCTTCTAAACAGGCATGTTTGTATTTTGAATGTAATTCCACCTTCGTTATACCAGACGGTAACAGTATATGTGCAGCCTCGTCTGCTCCGCGTGGTGCTGCTGGCATTGGTAACCCGTTGATTTCTGCATAGAGTAACATAAAATCAACACAGAAACGCACGTCCTCGTACTTGACTGTATGATGTGGCTTTCTTCCGGTGTTCCCATGAATTCGCGGCACCGGTCCATTTGAATTTAAATGTTTCAATAAAGACTTAACACAGATTTACAGACTGTTTTGCCATCAAATGTGTGTCTGTATCTCACTCTTTTACGTTTACCTTTCCTAGTTTCCTGTGCACCTATTTTCAACAGACTTCCCATAACAAACATCTCCTTTTGATCTTTTTCCATTTCCTTGAGAGACAATATGTGCCCTTGAATATGTTCAGCATCGAACAGCGTCAAACAATTAGTTTTACACTTGCATTGTACACTTGTGACATCATTATCGTCTGACTCTGATTCTTAACCGCCCTCGCCCCTCTCCTCATCTGATCCTTCCGGCATGTCCTCTGCAGCACTGTTTACAAACTCATGGACACGCCCTACGATTGACTCTGCCTGTCGGTCGTCATCATCGTCTCCCCACTCTTCATTTAAGTTGTCCTTTGTTACATGTGGCCCCTTCTCTACTGTCTCATTAACTATGCCAAATTCGTCATAGAACTCATCTAATTCCTGCGTTTAAATAAAGTCAGTAAATAAATTATAAAAATCTATAGATAAAATTGTCAGTCTTTCACTCTCCCTACTGCGCTACAGAGGTATTTGAAAACGTAAAGTTTATTATTGTTGAATAGTACCAGGACTACTCTTGGACTGTAACTATGGTTTGAAGGGAGGCAATTCCTTTGTATATACTGTTGCTATGAAGTAAAACCACTGAAAATCAGGATTATTCGATAAAATACGAACCTAAAATTGTATGTTGAAACATAAAGCCAGAGTCTTTTAATCCACAACAACAAGCATTGTTCAAGTAAAGTTCTTGGAATCATAGACACTGTAATGACTTCACAGTATGACGTCACTAAAGTACTATGTAAATTTGTAAAAGAAAGAAATCTGAATAGAAACATTGACGATAAGATTCTGAAATATTAGAATCTAAATAATAACAATAAAAATAATATAATACCACCATGTGTGGGAAAGGAGCTTTAAATGTCATCTCTGAAACACTTGAGCTTATTTTGCTTAAACAAGGCCATTATGATTATAAGTGATGAAATAGTCCCTGTCAGATATAGTCTACCTATATAGCTATCAGTTAATAAAAGTTCCTCTGATACTCAAAATTTAGAAATCTGGCGTGTAGGGATCCTAAGAGGATAACTACAAAGTCTGTAGTAACTGTGAGTTCGAGGGTAAAGCTTTTTTTCTCTAGATTTAGTGGTTGTGCAAACAGAAATCAAAATAAAGTCTTTTCTGAAACCAGAAGGTCTGAAACTTGCCTCATGTTGCAGTGGCTAATGAACGATGACCGCAGATGTTTGCTTTGATAATGTCTTTTGAGTCCAACAACACAGGTGTTACACAGAAATAAGGATTAAACTTTTCAACAAACTCCTTCGATCTTTCATATTGTCTAGAGGGTTATTATTCGAGACGTCTTCTCTATTTATTTTTTGTTTCGTCTTTAATAAAGGGAATAGGTTTTACGTCAATGAATAGATGGGTATAAAATACTTGTCAAGGGTATTGCAAATTAGTACTCATACTATATAACCACGTATTTGCCGCAACTACTCCATACCTTTCCGCTCGTGTCTGTGTATTTACATACAGTCTATGAATCTCGATAGAATAAAACATAAATGTTATACAGTTTGATGTACTTTGAAAGTGCACATATTTTAGGTCTTGGTGTTTTATTCATGATACATTTCTTTCTAAGAAGTAAACGTTCTTTATACTTACTCTTAAAAAATGAATTTGGATACTGGACACTTAATAGTAATGTAATGTCGTCCAAGGATATTGTTGATGATATGGCTTATAGCAGTAGATCTATATCTACACTCCAGTCCATACCCTTGGCGATATACTGGATCATATAAATAGTCCTCTGCCATTCCAAAACAGTAAAAAAATCTTTTGCCATTGATCCGCGACTCCCCTTATACGCTTTAGAAATCCCAAAGATCATGTGAGAATGTTAACTCAGCTCTGTGTGCCTAAATCAACTGGATGCAGAATTATTTTCTCATAGATCTGAATTTTGTTTTTAAATTCATGGATTCTCTCATTCTTGAGTAATTGATTGAAGAGCTCTAGAGAAAAAAACAGGTCCCTGTGAACTTCACATTTTGTACTGTAAAGAAAAAATCAATAGGATTTATCTACATATTCCAATCCACTTGGTATAGGGATCTTGTTTAATCAGGAAGCAATTGTTTTTTGTTTTGTTTTTTTCCAGTTATTGGTCGCAAACCTGTCTAAGCAACGGTCCCACGATCCAATGGGTAAAAAGGAATAGGGCTCTTTAAATCATCCTACAAAGCCTGAATGTCTTTGGAGAATTTTCTTTTGAGGTTATTTACTGGAAACTGTTTTCAAAGCAAAGACTCCAGAGAGCTTTATCCTATGCCCTGAAAATCTTCTTATCGGAAACTGTTTTCAAACTGTGATCCCCGACGGGCAATGCGTGACAAGGGGTGAGGTATATTAACAGACTAGTTCGTACGATATCGATTTCACTCTCTGGGTCGTTGATCATTCACAATACTTGACTTGTCCTGAAAAGTTATAATCATTTACAGTAATCTTCACGTTTCACTCAAGTTTCCCATTAAACAATCTAAATTTTGACAAAACTAAAAAATAATATAATTTAATAGATAAATGAATAAACGAATAAAAGATGAAATTATCCGAATGCTAACTAAATGAGAAGGCACGTGTTATGACATTTTTTTCCGATCGACTTTGTATATTTTTGTCAATCAGAGATGAAATGAAGGGGTTTAAACATGTGATATATTTAAAAAATCAGAGACCAGACTTACATAACTAAAATAGTTATTTTAAACTCCTTAATATATGTAACGAAAAACAAAAACAACGACAACAACAACATATCTTTCTACAACTGGGTTATAATTTACATTACCTTCTATAGCAATCGTTCCATTATTGAATTCCTTCATTTTCCATTTCACATATCGCCAACAAATTCAAAATAATTTCCATGTCTGGTAAAGTTACATGCATTGAGCAACTCTTAAATCTCGGAAACAAATTTTATATTTTCGTTTTACTTATTTGTCTTTGAAATGTAACATTAAACTCTGTAAATTGTATTATCTGGTGCAACTTTTAGTTTATGATATTTCTTGTGTATATTCTTCGTTTTAGTTTATCTTGGTTCTTGTGTTTTTTTTTCTTTGCTAGCCTAAGACAGACAGGCAGCTGAGGAATTGATTTTTGTGAGTCGATACACGTCAGATGCTTTTGTTGTTGTTGTTGTAATAAACCTTGTTTAAGGTTAATACCTCGGTTAAAATTAATTAATTTATATTTAGTGAAACGACATAATAATAAAATTAATAATCTTTGACCAACAACAACTAGTCTACAACTTTTGCTACAACTTTGACAATATCAAACATAATGATAGAAGTGAAAGTGTAGCTTTAACCAAAATGTTCATTTTACTTTTTTCACGTTTTACTTAAAGCTTAACATGGAAACGCTCACTTATTAAAAACATTAAAAGCGAGAAAGTTTCAATTTTAATAGCAGTAAATCTATGTTATTTTTAAGATATACAGACTGACTCAAATACGAAAGATGTATTAATAAATAAAAAAAAAACAGAGTTCTACTAATTCTTTTGATGAATGGTTTAAAGGTAGAAAGTACCAGGTTATTTTGTCTGTGACGATTATTCATCCGTTTTCTCTTTCAGACACTCAATTAGTGTACACACCTCCTTACATCAATCTCTACAACATAGGTTTCTGAAGGCCTGTGACAAATATAGATTAGCAGTGCAAGTTGTCAGTACAATTACTGAGACATGAATGATATCGCTCAAATGAACTGTAAATGAAACGTCTCTGCTAATAATAAGCCTAGGATAAAGCGAAACGTCTGCTTCTTTTGAATTATTTTACTTTTTCTTTTACATTAGATTATAAATTGTTAGTCATTTATCCTAAAGCACAAACGTGACCCTAAAGTATTCATCAACATAACACATCAGTCCTCTTATGCATTTTAGAATACAGTTACGGGGTCTGT
Organism: Cyclina sinensis; assembly: GCA_012932295.1. Classification (NCBI taxonomy): domain Eukaryota; kingdom Metazoa; phylum Mollusca; class Bivalvia; order Venerida; family Veneridae; genus Cyclina; species Cyclina sinensis. Next base: position 15,138,279 of record JAAONU010000005.1, read on the forward strand.
CGGAACCTTTTTAGATTCTCAATAGACATATCACCTTGAATATTTAGCTTACTTTAAGCATCAGCACTGACACATTTGCCGGTTTGGACCTTAAATTTAACGGCAAGACCTACGTTATGAAAATACATTTTGCTTTTCCTATTCGCCCATATTCTGTTTTGGATCGTTCACGCTCATAACAATGAACTCATGTCTACAGTGCAAAGGGATTGTCGAAAGAGCAGAGAGTGTGCTTGTGTACTTTTTTGGGTCTCCATAACAGGTTGATCATTGCTACGATTTAAACCAAACAATACCCATCAGGAGGTTGGTAACATCTAACGGAGTGTCACTTGTCGTAAAGCACTGTTTGTAGGTTGGTTGCGAAATCTAAATCCGGCAACAGGGGTGGAGAATATTAAATGATGCTACACGCCAAGTCATTTTGTCACGTCAAAGTGAAGAAGAAAGTTGTAAATGCCTTAAAACTAGAGCTCAATACATACTATGTTTAGTGCTAAACCCTTACCATGCTAAATATCAAAACTGGACCTGTCCATCTTTCAGCTTGGACAGATCCAACAATTCTTTATGGGAATGCTTATTGAAAATATACTGGCTGTATAATGAATAGTGCAGACCGTGATCAGAATGGACGGATGTGCAGGCTGATCTTGGTATGCACTGGTCGCAAAGGCAAACACAATTGCCGTCAGCAGGGTAAGGATTAATTAACCTCACAGAACTAATAACCAATCTAATGGTTTTATAACCTCAAGTTTTTGGATGGAATAGATAGGTATTAATAAACACATTTAGCGATTAAAATATTAGTTAAATAACGAACACAAATTTATCATTTCCATTTCTGAACTTTGTATCATTTTATTTAGTTTAAACTTATTTATTTTGCACCGATTGGGAAGCAAGTTCTTGAAACTTATATTAATCCTTTTGATGACTACATCATGAGATTCAAACCAGCGACCTTCGGATAGGGAGCCCGGCGCTCTAATCCGTCGACCACTGCTCCTCCTCATTTTATTTAACATAAAATAACAATATTCGCCGGATATTTTTAATCAAATTGTATTTGAAAATAGATGTTGCAACAGACTTTTACTGTAACTAAAATGAGCTTCACCTGAAAAAAAAGATATGGCATTTCCGGTAAAACCCATATTTTTTCATACAACTAAAACCTTTTTCACAGACTCTTCTAAATGAATATTTGTCCACAGAGCTTTCCTTGTGGCGATTTAATCTTGTGACTTCTAGTGAGTTATACTTGGAGAAGGATGTGCTTGCGTAAAGATTACTTTTTGTTTTATCTTTTGGTCAAGAATTATGACATTTTATACAATATGAGAGTGTATTTACCTAGTACTCATTTGTCATTAAACGTGCTAAAATGCTATTCACCATTTTTAAGTAGTAGGAATTTTTATTCAAGCTAAACTGCAATACAACGACAGCTTTTTGTTCCAGTAAACTACAAATGATGTTGTTTTTTGTGTTTTTTTTTCACAGATAAGCATTTTTATTTTGTTTTAATTTGAACGAAATGTTTCACCGATTATTTTTCTATACTACACCGAGCAATTTTATTAAGTGAATCAAAATATGTCCGCAAGGGTAGTATTTTGTAATAACTGGATTAAATACAGCAAGTCGTTTGCTATACTGAAGTAATTTACGTAGACAAGCATCTTTGAAAAAAAAGAGGAAAAAAAACAACAAATGAACCACTTGTGTGACATACTTGACAATTTTTTGTAAGAAATGAAGCCAAAACCAAAACATATGTCCTTATTATCATATAAAATGTAATATATCTGCAATATAAACAATTTACATTTGATATTGTTTTTATTGATAGTCTTGTAACCTATGAATGTTCTAGGTTTATCATCTTTTGATACTGAAGTTGAATTATGGATCCGATGTCATGTTTCAAAGTCGTATAACATTGATTTGACAGCCTAGTTATACTGGTTCGTATGGGATAGGATTAGATAAAGGACAATTTGAATAATACAATAAAAATTCATGACCCTTGAAACAAAATAATTGTGTTAATATCTGAATGCCTATTGCTATTTATCAGTCACAATAAATGACCGGTCTTTTTCTTACATCTTATTTAATAAACTTCAAGGAACCTTTAAGAAACAATTTTTACACGGCTGGGATACAAGCATATACACTCATCGAAACTTAACTCAATATCTGATTTTTTGTGCCTCTGAACAATTTTGAATTTCCAGCTTCTGTATTAATATGAACAAACAATTAATAAGGACTTGCAGCTTTTTATTGGGGTTTGTGTGTAGGTATGAATACATTTTTAACCAATTAGAAACTAGTAAATTAGAAATGTATCTTTAATTGTCCGAGCGTATGAATACACTTCCGATTGGTTGAGAACTGTATTTAGTTAAATGAAATATATGCTTGTTGTTTATTTCCGCTATCTTTAAGAAATATTTTCATTATTGATTTAACAAATCACTCATTTGGGCTGAACATAGAGACTGATCGGAAATTCCTTTAATTCTGGAAACCATACAATAGGTGAAATGGAATGTCTCTTTACTTCTGCAGGACTAGTTTATTTATTTATTTATTTATTTATTTATTTATTTATTTATTCATTCATTTAGTTAGTTAGTTAGTTAGTTAGTTAGTTAGTTAGTTATTCTGTATGGTCACAAAGCAGAAATTGACAAAATGGCATTTACGATCACTGAATACATTATAGTATCGTCTTTTTCAATTGTTAATTTCGTCTTGCATGCCATTTTGTTGTTTAGCTTTGATAGTTTAGAACTTAGATGACATCAGAAAAACACAATCTAAACGTTTTTTAATTTGTTTCATCTTAGCTCACACAGATGTGTATGGTTTTTTTGTTATGAAATATTTTGCCTACCATACATTGTTCCTTCTTCTGGTCATCTTTTTGGATTTTATTTTATACGAATATTTTTTCCATCTTATACTTACTATTATTATAATTATGTATTTGAATAAACATAACTGAAATTTAACAATGGTATTAATCTGAAAAAGAATCTTTAAATATTTCGTCAGTATGAAAATTGATAATAATCAATAGTTCCTAAGTAATTATCTCCCCTTCATTCAGGAAAACATCTGCTGCATGACGTGTTGCTACATATGACGAAATTATGGATCAGTTAATAATGGCTTTTATTATTCTACCTTTTCCGGCTTCATTTACAGCTTCCTCTGGAATAAAGACCTGAAGAGCAAGTGTAATTCACACCTGTGTTTGTACAGGTAAGTTCTCTGACAAACGCGTCAGGGAATCAATTCTTTGGCTTAGTGGTTTGGACGTTTGTTTAGCAAACTGCTTATGATCGAGGATGCTTGAGAACGAATTATACTCAGGGATGGTCTATTTAAATGCACGTATAGTTGAAAATAATGGGGTTCTAATACATACCTTCATCTTAAAAGGTACTTATTTCTTTAAAAGACTTGATTAAAAAAAAACAACTTTACACTTAAGGTCTTCTGTTCGATCCACTCTATACCTATTTTGCTTATGTTTTTGCCTTATTGTTTTACTTTCGTTACTTGATTGCATTTTTTCTATCAATTTGTTAAAACGGTTAAAGAAAATATAAAGCAAACATTTACGATTTACTTTATATGCTATTGTGTACCTTCAACGTTCACTACGGTGGCATTCGATCTATGCGCGTGGTGTAAACGAAATTGTAGTTCCGAGACAGAATATAAAAGAGTATGTAAGAGATTTGGGGTCAAGGCTTCCTTCTCTGAACACCAAACAGACTGACAGTGATAAGTGTTTGTTATGTACAATGGCCTTTTTAACAAAAAATCTATTGTATCATTCAGTAGGCAGCTCAAACTGTAACGTAGCTTTTCTCGTGGAGTTTCTTACCAACAAAATTTATCATAGTCTTCCATTGGCAAGTAATCGATTTTGGCGACAGGTCTGTTAAGGAGGTCAAAAATTTGCTTAGACGGCTTCGTTGAAAAAAATGCCTCTCAGTTTATTAATCGTATCTCTAGCTCCCTGGCCACAGCATTTTATTCACATCTATGGCTCTTGTAATTTCCTCGGCTGCGTAAGTACAAACATAGCTAACATATAAATGTAATGTTGACACAGACATGTTTATATTCAGCTTAAATAAGTTGTTCAATGATGAAAGTTATAAGTGCTATCAAAAAACACCGGATCTAGATCATTTTTTAAAAGGTATCAGGTGTTTGTAGAATTCGAACATGTGAACTATGCACATTGACTTTGATAGACTGGCTGTATTCTGTAACTTAAGGTTTTGTGCGATAAAGATTGTTACTGTATTGAAAAGTATAACACTGGCCGCTAGAATACAAGGTAGTTCTTCACAGGAATATAAAACGGCATATCATAAGCACTTCAAAACTGTCGCTGAACCTTTTCTGTTGCAGTTTACGATGTGTTGCTTCTGAAAAGCTTGCAAATAAATTCAGTCTAGATCGTGACCTCGTCTTTGGTCACATATTTGATTGGTCTATTAAGTAGGTCAAAGACTTACTGAAACATAAAAACCAAGGAATAATTTGCAAAATAAACCTCGCATATTCTAATTCCATTACAACTACAAGATACCGGGAAAAAGACACTGATTTTTTTTCCTTGAAGTAGTCAATGATTACCCAATACGTCAATTTAAATTATCAGGCAATCACATTCGTCCTTAATGATCATTCAATCACAGAATGACCAGCAGATCAGGCTAGTTGATTAAGATGTCCAGTTCAATGCTGAACGCTCAATCAAACATGAATAATGAATAACTCGTCTTCTTTAATTCGTTCAATATTGTCTTCTACATTTACAGCAGTGACCACTCATTATCGCGATATCAGCTCAAAGAAGGGTTTTGCTTGAATTTTATATTATTATTTCTCTTCTCACCTTCCATTCAAGCATGGATGTATATAAATATATTTTATTTTAATAAGAAGCAAGGATGTTGTACAGAGGATAGTTACAATAATCAACTTTACAGTCATGCCAAATTACTGTTACTAAAACGTGAATAGAATTAAAATCTGAAAAGATGTATTTAAATTAATACGTATGTGGTGAACTCTCGTGCCGTTCTCAAATGATTTGAAAATAAAAATGATCCGTACAATATCCAGTATCTGCTTGAAAAAGACAAGCAAAGTGATCGCACTAAAATGATTAAACATCTTGTTTTTACAGAGAACGCAAACTAAACTGCGCAGTCTTTGCCAGTATTATCACTGATGACGGCATGTGTTTATCTCTTTGAGCCAGTGCGAATGATCCAAAACGAAATATGGATGAAAAGAAAACCAAAATGTATGCCATATTCTTTATAACTCTAGGCTCTGTCATTTAAGTTGAAGCCCAAACCGGCATATGTGCCGGTGCTGATACCCCACTTAAGCTAAATATTCAAGGTGATGTTACTACTGCGAATTATACATGTTTTCGATAGACCACGTAACTATATTCTATATTCGAACTGCTATTTTAAAATGCGTAGGAGGGCCGAAATGTTATGTTGTTGAGTACAGGTTTGTTCTTTAGGATAAATAACCAAAATTAATATCAACATCCCATGTAGTAATTCAGCTAAGGCAGATGTTTCGCTTTTACTAGGCACATTATTAACAGTTCATTTGTCTCTTCTTATTTGAGAGATGTCATTTATGTCTCAGTGATAGTACTGAAAACTTGTCCAGTTAATCTGTATATGTCACAGGCATCAGAAACCAATGTCATAGAGATTGATATAAGAAGGTATGTGCACTTAATGTGTGTCTGAGAGCGAAAAAAATGATGGTTAATCGACACGGAAATAATAACCTGATGGTTCCTAACTTTATCTGTCATTAAAAGAATTAATGGAGGTTGTCTTTTTTACCGAATGAAACAGACCTCTTTAAAAAACGACGAGCAGTTCCCTTATCACCAAGCCTCAGATAAAGACATTAAGAATTGAGAAAATGTGAAACTTTAACAAATCAGTTAAATATGAGATACTTTCGAAAGCGACAATGATCCATTATTAGACATGCAATGATATATTTAAGTACGTCTTTAAATATTTCGTACACGTCATGAATTACTCTGTGTAAATACAAACGATAACAAATTTAAACAAAACAAAACCTTTAATTGCATATGTAATTTTAAGAAGCACACATTAAACAGCTTGTTTTCTGTAGATTTTTCAGAGTCTGGGTAATCTTTAAACCCTTATGTTAGGTATAAAATATCTAACTGATGTAGATAACAAAATAAGATACAGTCCGTTAATAACGTTTATATTTCTTTATCTTCAAAGCACTTTCATTTATACATATTACCGTTCTAAATATATTTAAAACATAGTAAGCCCCAAAAGCTTCATATTTATATTGATAAATGGAAAACAATTACATCATAGACTGACAGACCATTTTAATTGACAAGCGAATATAGATATGTTAAAGGCATTGCTTTGTTTCAGAATCTGGAGATATTCCAGTGCCCAATGCATGTTTGTTTAATTTGTCAAAACAATTGCATAAACCAGCGAAAAGGGAAGCCAGATAACTCAGCTGTCAAATTCAATGTTATCTTTACTTGATAAAATGTCTATATGTCTTAATATGAATGCAGTTTTCCTCAAGAATTTTACAAAGCAAGATTGAGCTGTCAGGTTGAATGTTTCAAGACTGCTTAAAACATCTAATATTGTATAAAATAAACAATTTCACAGATGATATAGCTATCTCTTCTTGGACAACAGGCTTTGCAATATTTCATTTTTGTGAACTAGTGGGAAACTATGCCTTATTCTATGAAAATTGTCCAAAGCGAAAATTAGTTGTACAAAGAGAAAAGTGGCTGTGGCACAGATATGCGACACTGTGGTTGGACAAAATTCAAGAGGGCAACAATTCATATCCAGAAAAAGCTAAGCAGTCTTTCATTAAAATGAAAACCTTAATGAGAAGTTAAATAAAATACTTAAGATAAAGATAAGATTTACAACGAATTCACAATCTGGAGCTTATTTTGGAGATTTTTTTATACCAGGACGTCCGAAGTGGTGTTGCATAGCAATATAAACTTGGAACTTTAAACAAAAGTATTATTTGTGCATGGACATTACTTCGATAAAAAACTCTTACTAAAAACAGGTGATTGTAAGTTTATATGCCAAACTTGAATAAGCAAAGTTGGAAAATGCCATGATTAATACAGTCTTAATTCCAGACTGCGAACAAAATATATCTTATGCATTTGCTAAAAGCCTTTCACTGACAACCTTTCGATTTTGGCTCGACCGCCGTAAGCTACTTCCATTTACACAATATACAACTCAAATCATCATAAATATTTGAAGTGACATGTAAGCTAGGTTCTCTGTATTCTGAAACATTTCTTGTTACTGTCTACACGAACTTTTGTTCATTGCACCTCATTACTTTTCAAATACGACAAGGATTCCGTTAGAAGTCCCATTAATTGCAACGGAACGCTTATTTAAGTGGCTTTTGCCAATGCAAAATTCTTAAGACTGTTATGTTTTGCAAACGGGTTTTCTTACATAGAAATCAGGTCACTTTAGCTAGGAGAAAGAAAAGAATGTGACACATCAGGCCTCTATTTTGCTCTGGAAAAAGATCAGTGAACGGAACATTCTCTATCATTTGATACGATTAAACACCGTTTCAAATATATGTTTAGAAGCAGTCTATTTACTTTACGTTGTCTAAATTCATGTTACTCTATCACCCATATTTATCAATATTTCAATTTTTTTTTCTTTTTTTTTAATATTCATAGTGTTTTTTTCTATAAGGTGTAAGATGAAAACCGCTTGTCTATTTTCTAACAGATTGACAAAACCCTTTTAATATAGATAATCACACAAATATTTTATTTCAAAGAATTTGAATTTTGTTGTATTAAATAAATTCTATTCCGTTGTCATAACTCTGATCTTAACCAATTCTGAATGAAGCCAGATAACTTGGCTGTCTAATCAATGTTATTTTCCTTTACAGAAAATGTCCATTATTCACATTATATTGCTTTTAGATAAGGCAGAGCTGTTAAATTATATGTTTCAAGAATTATGAATACAAAGCATACCAAATGGTAAAAGTCACGTACACTGAATAGATGTATATTCTATTATATTATGTATTTCAAAAGGAAAATTAGTTAAAGTTATGATTAAAAAAGTTCTGTATCTCAAAAAATGACGAGTATGTCACACAAGTAACTCGTTCGTTATAGTTCTTTAGATAAAGTTAATTGATATAATAGTTCAAATAATATACAATATTTAATATGAAATGCCGAGCCGTCTAGTCAAGAACACACTTGGATAAATGTTCCGTTCAAATCAAGACAGGTGGCCTTTAATTAAAAGTTAAACAAAGACTGATTTGACAGCTCACTTGTCTGATTCACTGAAGCACTGTTTAAGCTGATGTGTGAATTTGTTTGGCAATCTAATTGAATGATGAATTTCTGTTGCTAAAAGTAAAAGTAAACTCAATAGATGTATCCAAAATATACACACAGACAACAAAAATGTATCAAATGTGCGAGTGGAAAATGCCATGCGTTGATTTAAGGTAATTCATATTTACATGAAATAGCGTTGTAAAAAAGGGTGTCAAGTTGAGAATTTCCAAAATTTTAGGTATAGCTTGCACAATTACGGGCAGTACAGTTTCTTTTCCATTTATTTGCTTTTTCTTTGTCAATATGTTCGAAGTCACGATCTTTGTTTCAGGATCTGTTTGTGGATTACTAAATGTGATATCCTTTCCTTGCATCACGTGGCTCAAAATCTCATTAAAACCTCTGCTTTAAAATTAATGTATCAGCATCGGAGTCAGAAGCTCTCTAAAACACATTGTCAAGGGCACGTCTTTTAACTATAAATGAGAAACAAGTATACATTCAAATTGTGTAGCTTGCTACAATTGTTGACAAAAAATTAAATAAAAATCGTCAGGACGACATGACTGAGTCATTCTCTGGGTTCGGCAACGAAAAGCCAACACTTGATGACGAGTGAACATTTATATATTAAAAACATATTGTAAATTATGTCCGCAATTCATCGACAATAAACTAAGAAGATTGACCGTGATATATCATGTACGTTATATCACGCCGAACACAATCGCGCGTTCGCTGACACGTCACTGCGAACGTTACCGGTATATATAAAATATTATAAATATAAGTACGTGTTAGAATGAAAATGGAATTTTAAAGTTTTAGTGATCTACCGTTGTATATATCACGGGTTTTCGTTCATATGCGTAATCTCGGCCTTTGTAATTAAATGACTACGCATCTGAACTCGACTCCATGATATATTCTACGGTATTTCAATCAAACGAAAATTCTATTTCCTAAATACAATATTGCGGCATCATGTGTTCGAGTATTTTGTATGTTTTTCCTACAATGATACATTTTATACTTAAATTATACTGAAATTCTGGTTTCTTAATTAAAAGCAGCCTGCAATAACTCTTTTCAGAATTACTATTTGATTTCATTTGATCTGGCGAAAATTGTGATTTCTTGTTAAACATTAGAAACTGTGGACATAAACTATTCCTTATTTCGAAGAACTCCACGATTGATGTGGCTCAAATTGATTAAACATAAAACTTCCACAACATTATTTGAATGCATAACATTTGATTTTCCCATGTTTCATAAAATGGGTAATATGAAATGCATATTTCATAAAGAGTTACGATAGTTCTGGTGCAATAAATCAACATTTTGTTTTTGCTGTACAACTGCAATATTTCTTTCTCGTGTAAACTGTGATACATGTGATGCGTGCATGGTGATATCAAATTAACATTACTTTGACATCATTTAGCACAGTCATGTTCGACTTTTAGAATAATGGAGTGGGGAAAGTTATGTAACCACTTGATAGTTACCACCAACATGATTTAATTAAAATAAAGATAAATCTTAATTTGTATTCAGGAAACTGCTCTATGCATTAGATAATAGAAAGACGCTTTAAAGCTATGTCCATAAAATTAGTAGTGTAATACTTTGCAAATAACTGATTTATTTTGAGCCAATCAAAAGAGAACATGAAGCCAAAAATATATAAGAGTAAAGGCGGGGAACTAATTCAAAGGACTTTAACATAGATAAGTTTTGAAAGCGGGGCATCTGTTCTGACGTTGTTCGAGTACGAGTGTCTGGATCTGCCAGTAAAGCTTAGAGCAAAATGTGTCACATTTAGGCCATACCAAATCGTTCTTTCGTTTAGCGTCCGCGGACGGGTAGGTTTGAGCTTCTGAGGTAGGAAAAAACAACAACATTGTTTTGCCTTACGACCTTACTGTACAAAGTATTAAATGCTCTCCGGTATGTTCGAGAATCTATACGTGATTAGTGTTGTTACCTCCTTTGCATCTTTACCCAAATTTTGTATTTATTGAGTCGTGTAAAAAAGTTCCATGCGTGCATAAATTTGTTGGCGACGTCAGAAGAGGTTAGTTTCTGGTCAGTTATAATAACATTTAAATGCGTTTTATTGTTTTTTCAAGATAATAGCAAGTAAGTGATTGTTTTGTGTAAATTGTATGCGTTGAAGTATTTGTTATATGTTTTCGCTATCAGTCGATTTTCTCAAGTGTAGTGTATACGCAAACTGCAGCTAGAATTTGTTGATGAAGTTTAATGTAATTCAAATAGGTAGAGTCGAAAGAGATTATTTATGACATTTTGTGAGTAGTTCACAAAGCAGATATTCCTTTTGTAACATTTTTGCTGAGAATTCTTCTTTCATAAGGGAGACAAATTCATTTGAATTATTTAAAAGAATTGTTTTATTTTCGCAGTGAAGCCAACAGACACTCATACAAAACAGATAGAGAAAAACAAATACCATTAAAATGATATTTTGGTGTTCAGTATTAAATGTTTAAGTAGTGTTTACTTTTGTAATTTTTACAGTGATACCTCATTTGGATTTTAGTGGCATAGGATGGAAGGACCTGTCTAATAAGATGAATGTGTATCAGTTTTATAGATTGTTGAAAATGAGTTGATATTGACAAGTTGACTCCAAATATAGACTCAGTTGTAAATTTACCTATGCAGAAATATATTTTCAGTTGAATTTATAGGTGGTTTGATTGAAAATACTTTAAGAAATGCATTAAAAGTCTCTACAAAGTGGAATATGAAACTTGATAATTATATCCTGGTGTAGATACTAGTCAGTATGACTTGTTTATTTTTTGGGGCTTCGTTTGTGTTTTCAGGATAGCTAGATAGGTTTTTGAACTTAGGGTGGACGCTAAACGAAAAAAAAATTTGGTATGGCCTTACTTAGGCTGCACTTACTTGTTATTAAAACTTCAAAAGAAAATACATGTTATTACACTATGAGAAATCAGAAATACTTTCTAAGAAAAAGTAGCATTTGCTAGAATATTCTGTCTCCTGATTTTTCATATAATATTATATATTTCAAGATCTCTACATACAATAAAACATATAAGCAGACATCTCCTAACGTCTCTTTATACGAACGTTTTGAAGACCTAGTTAAACGAGAATTTCACTTTCTAATTCGTACCTACGTAAATCGTTGCCTTTTATTTTATGATTTCATAACTAAAGTTCACATTCAGCTTTTTGGAAAAGAAAAAAGTTATCGCTAATACGTGAATATTTTTTTATAACTTTGGGTTGAAACATTTCTGTTCTAAGAAAAGTAAACTTGTCATCAACAGGGGTCTATAGGGGCCTGTCTACGCCATTCAATCGCTTTCAAAAAGATTTATTCGTGAATTCATTCTTATGAACGGGATTGATTGTATATGTGAATATTGAATAAAGCAATCAAGGAAGGCAAAGCAGGTATTCTTAATTACAGTTTGTGAAATCAAGTCAATTTTCGACATAACCGAATACTTAATATTTAATTAGTTAGCTGTTTCATTTCCAGTAATGTTATTTAGCCGAGATAAAGATCGATTTGAATGACCTTAAGGAAAGTCTATGGTGTCAGCACGCGGATTTTCTTTTACCTAAAATGTCAACCAAAGTTCATATCAAGTTTTTTGGCATTAGTGTTTCACAGTTCCATAGGCTTCTTTCAATTAGCAAAGGACTTGAGGGGTTTTCAAAGCAGTTAAGCAGAGTTACTCGTGCAAAAAAATGTAATCAAATTATCATTTACTTTTTTGCACGCTCCTTACCAAAAGCAAACTTTACCCGTAAAAAATAAACAATTGAATATCAATTCAGCAGACAAAGGGATCTCGATTACCATTTCGTAAATGAAAAATGACTTTATACGTGCCGGACAAACAAAAGTGAGAACTTTGTAACCATCCATCCTTGAGCCTAGGTAGTGTTCTTATTGCTAGAAGAAAATGGTTGAGTTACTTACCTTGAAATATTTTGTTTTCTCAATTCTTTTCCTCCTTTCTTTTTCACTGTTTTTTTATGTTATAATTTCAACGTAGACACAACTGCGAGATTACCATTATGAATGGCGTGTTATGCTTTAAAAATGCTGGAAGCTTACGGTGACATATTTACTATAACGATGTATGTATTAAGACGATGTACTTTTGTTTAAGTCTAATAAAATGTCTGTTCTGTTCTGTTCTATGCGCCCCATCAACAAAACAGAAAAAAAGAAAAACAAAAGAAAATACATTTGTTCTAGCAGGGACACAGCCCCTTGAAATTTTACTGAAGCTATTTTTAACAAGGATGAAGAACCTTGAAAATCAAGGAAATTATTCAAGGACAGTGTTCTTGCAAGCTGTACTAATACCTTTATTATAACCTTTCATCGACAAAAATGACACATCATTCCATACGTGTTATGTTCACACGGTATTTTAGTGTTCAGTGTGCTGCGACAAAAGTTACTGCAACACAAAACTATGAGCATATCGTGACATTAACTCTCTCAATCTGTTAAATACAACATGAAGACCAGATATGTGCGGTCTCTTGGTAGTTCTCAAGCAGAATCAAATGATGACTTGAATTGTCCCTTAAACCCCGTGTCCGCAAGATGCAGTAGCGCGCGCAGTGGGGTCTCAATAGTAAGACTGACTCAATTTTAAGACCACTTTAAATCCAAACTAGTGTAAAATAGATATTCGCAGTTACTGTTCCAAAACTCGGGACAGTCACAAGCGTTCTGTCGTACCTTGTTAACTTCTCTCTTGATTTAGTGTGTATGGTTCTTTACTTAGTCTTAAGAATAATCAATTGCGTCAGCTGTAAGAAACTAATTGCTTTGCACAGAGCAGCAATCACATTTCAGAGTTCTAAAAAAAACACGAGGTTTTTTTCTATAGGATCGGTGCTATAACAGAATTGGTTTCATTTATTTCACATCGCCAGAGAATCGATTTCTTTCAACTTAAATTAACCCCGCTGTGTGACAGAACTTTGGCGACAGACCAATACTTGTACCCAAAATGTGGGACGTTGAAAGTCACCTAGGACTCTCATTCCTTGTAGGAAACGAACCAGGGACTTCCTGATCGGGTGTCGTGCATTCTGCCTCACAATCCAAGTAGGGAAACACTAATTACAAAAAGCCATTAAATCAGTGTCCTTCGGGGGAAGAAAAGAGAGAATAAAACTTTTACTGCGTTGTTTCTATTCCAGACTAATATATTGTTTTATCAAGATATGTCTTAATATGTTTGTGATTGTTTTGCATTTACTTGTGTTGAGTTCAGCTAAAAGAATTTTATTATTTCACCAGACGAATTCTGTAGTTCGGTTGAAGTCAATGGTAAAACCAAAATGGAGTATCTGTAGTCTGTGATTAAAAATGACTATAGATAACAAATAAGGCTTTATGGGAATGTTCTCAATGGACAGCATGGAGAAAAAATGAGTTTAACTTTCCAGAATGGTCAGTTTGTAATAAGTTTAAGTGAACCTTGCTTTCAGATGCAGTCAAATGATGGTATTAATTCAGTCAACGAGGAGCATCGATGTAACTTCTTTTTATAACATAATGTTTGTTTTCTCATGGGAAGAAAAAAGGCGATTACGATTGTTACTGATTATGTAAGTTTTGTTCTAGCTTCACCATGACTTGTTTTTTGGAGGACAATTCACTTCTTTACACTTAATCATACTGACCTAGGGCTAAAATATAATGCTCCAGCTAATCTTAAGATGTATCAAAATGAAATGCTAATGTACGCAGAAGTCTTGAAACATTCAAGATGACAGCTTAATCTCGTAAAGAAAACTCGTGGGCAAACGTGCCTCTCAAATCAAGACAAGTGTCTTTTCTCTGAAAGTTAAACCAAGATTGATTTGACAGCTGAGTCGTCTGGTTAACTGAAGCATTGTTTTAACTGAAGTTTTATTGTCGTCCAAATCGAATAAAAGGAATTCAATAAAGCTCGCTATTTTGAAATGAAACAAATTTCTTATTATCAAATTTCTTTGGAAGAAAAGACATTCGGCTTGCATTTATTTCCTGTGCAGGATTTTAACCATTTTTTATATAGATTATCCACAAATAAATGTCATGCAATAAAACAAAACACAAATAAAACATGGCTTTCAATTCCATATGCAAGTTTAAGAACTTTGCACAGCTAGCTCGACTGGTATGTTACGAATAAGTCCGAAAGATTTTAAGCTGATTTTTAGCATTCAATGATAGCACATTTTGTGTCACCTTACAGTCCTTTTGACTGATCACATGACAAGACTTACAGTGTTATATGTCGCAGAACAAAACGGCGAAGGAGGTTCGGTGATAGCGTACAGGACTTGTGATCTAGTGGTTGCGTGTTTGTCTCCCCTCAACTCCACGTGCTCTACTAAATACCTTTCGGATTAGACTTTAAACTGAGGTCCCATATACCGGTACTATACACAGACAATGCTGAACTGGATTGTCTCTGGAATAGGATGCTCTCTGTATCTTGCACTATCCTCAATAACCTAAAATAACCAAACCCTTCGTATGGGCACTGGTGAAATGGGCAACCGGTAACGCCAATAAGTAAGCTCAAGAAGATAGAGAAAACGAGAGTGGGGTGCTCATTGAATACATGAAATACTTTTTTTTTTCGAAACTTTCAGGTTTATACTAAGGACAGATTAATTTGTATCAGTTGTTGCCAGATTATTTTTCTTCTTTCTTTCGGCTTGTAAACACATGGCAGTCAGAATAACAGATATCGTCTTCAATGCTTTGTTGAAGTGCAAACTGAAGTGAATTATTCTGGTTTCCAGTGTTGAAACCTGGCTGAAGATTTTTCGATCAGAGGATCTCTGTGACGGAAAAACTATTTACCGTAAAACAATTTTATCAATGAAAGGAAGGACACGGCCATTTTAGGATGAACTTGCTTGCCGAATTTATAACTGATTTATAAGTACCATATATCATTCAGAAAACCGTAAAATAACTACTCTTAACACACTGGTTCGATTAAACAACTTTTGTTCCTGACTCCGGAAAAAAAGAATAGTCTACAGTCTCTTTTGTTTTCTTCAAAATAAGTTCTCCATTTTATTCAAATGAACCTAGTTTGGAAAATGACTTGACCGTTCCATAATTGATAAACTGAGGTGGCATACTGCCTTATATCGCGTGAATGTTGTTGCAGAATGCACATCATTTTATTGTAATATTATTACTATTTTGTATGTTTTATTACTGACTTGATCATATTATTAACATGAATTATTTAACACATGTGAAAAAAGACTATGGACTGTTCAAAGTGGAAGCTTGAGTTGTATAAACCACATATAATATGTGTAAAACAAAAATGATATTGAAAGCACTGTTTTCCTTTTCGAAAGTTGGAACTATGATTTCAATTATTTGAACAACCCTGAAAGCTTACAAAATGGACAAAATTAAGCATCTCGCTCATCAACCGCATGTTCACTGTATTTTAACTAAAACTTATCTTATTCTTTGGTGCAGTTTCAAAAATTACTTGACAATAAATATGCATTATTTAGCGCTTCTTTAATTATCAAACTGTCTTTTGTCATTCGCCATGTCCTGTGGTGAAGGAATGTGGTTACGTCATGTGGGGGTGACATGCTGTCTTTGTTTTGATGAGTCATCGTTAATTGTCATTGTCGATCTTGCTTGATCAGTCACAGTAAAACACTTTAATAATGAAATTTCCTCTTTAGAAAATGCCTGAAGGCTATAAAACATGGTTTTTATTTGATTGTTAAATGAAATGTAAGAATACACATTCTTCATTACAAGCAAGATTTCCAAGACCGTATGAAATTTACCTTCTGTTGCCAAATGTACCTTTTTTTTCTATTCTTTATTTCTTGCATTTTGAAATCAGTTTGTGCAAAGTATTGATATGTACAACATGTGAGTTTTCGTATGCAGAAAGAAAATAATAGCTGCAAGCAACATGTTTGAAAGATTTTGGTCTTACAATAATACGTTTGCTTTCCTTGTTCTTATTCTTAACATTGTTGTTGTGGATATTTATTGTAATACGGAAAACAAAATTATTATTAATAATCGGATTTTTTAAAGATATATACATGTACTTTTTTAAAAGCAGTTTTTCGTGAAACTTTGATAAAAAAAGAAAGCATTAATATACCGGAGAATATCACAAGTCCTTTATTTAACAGTTGACTGAGATGTCGGCAAAAAAATCGTTTACAAATATACTTTTTTCAGCTAGAAGACCGAGGGAAAGTGCTTTTCTGATAATAAATGCTTCATGTGGTTTATATGAATCTGTTTCTCTAACATACAACGTCAAATTCACTTAACAACTATTAAAATGTAACTTTTTCTAAGTTCCGCATAATATAACTGCTTCAGTCTGCGCAGTCCCCTAATGGCGGACGCAAGGGAGGTAATCAGGGAGGTACTAATTTCTGGAAATGTCTATATCTGTATTCCTAAGATACCATCATTAGGTGTGATAAGTCATGTTCCCATTTTGTAATTTCTTAGACGAGTTTCGCTCATTTAATCCGAACACTGTAATAGAAACGTGTGCTGAATGTTAATGGCCATATCCAAGTGGCGCCTTTAGTGCTTTTTTTCTATTAAAGGATTACTTTAAAGGTCATTACAATGCATTTAGAAAATAAGTCTTGGGGACAAATCTGCTAAATCACCGGGGTTTAACTTAGTTATCAGACTTAACGTGACTCTGAATAATATTAAAACACAGGAGGATTCACTTACGCTAGGTAAGGAAACCTTACTCAGCCTGTAAATTATCGCAGAGTTGTCTGCCCTTAGGTCCCTTATGAGAGCTTCAGACTCTGTAGGAATTTTAATCCATTATTAGAGTAAGACCAGTACACAATATAACAAATGAACAAAGTGTGGTGATATATGTGTATCTATCGTTCTTTGTGTGAGTTTTATAGTGTTATAGCAGAAGAGTTGCTACCTTTTTCTCTTAATATTATATAAATACATTACCACCATAATTTCATTATCAAAATGTTGCTAATATTCCCATAATCAGCCAAGGCAGAGTGCCAAAAAAGCAGTAAATTAGTGTGGTGTATAAATCCGAAGTTTTAATTTCGTATAACAAATTACCCTATAAGAAGTCATCGACGTATCAAGGCACCACTGATAATTAATTATGCATTAAAACACTCAGGAGGCACCTTTATTTAGCACGATATACGGTTTGAAGTTCCTTAATGAATACTTAATTAAGGCATGCATTAATGTACGCTTGGTGAATAAAAATCTCATAACGGTCAGTTTTAAGATCTGATTTCCATGAATTTTGCAGACACACAAAATAAAACAAACACGACAATGTCATGGCATAACTAAACTGCTTCATTTCTTATTAATACTATTTTCAACTCTTACTCGAAGTGTACTTATTTGTTTCTGCTTTAAAAAAATCGAATGATTATGTATTAAGAGAGAACGTGATTATCAGCAGCAACTAGAACTTGTCTCACTAGTGACGAATACCCCTACACTCTGCTTAGTCACAGGTCTGAAGGTTTTGTTAATAAAAGGGGTTATTGAAAATTCTTCCACAGCAGTGGAATGATCAAACATGCTTATGATGCTATTTTATTTGATGGAATGATGTAACAGGAAGTCATAGAATACCAAGAAGCCAAACAACCAGGAAGAAGACGTATATTTGCCTCCATGTATGGAGAATAATGGCCCGGACAAGGTCCATCATCAACATATTTGACCTCTGACCCGTCACTGTGACCTTGACCTTTGAGATATGGACCTGGGACTTAAACATGATATTTGAAACTCCTTACATTTATAAAGAAGTTATCACCCAGACAAGGTCTATCATTTAACAAGTGACCTTGGCCTTTGAGCAAGAGACTCGTGTATTTCATAGGGCACACCATCTTATCCTCATGAACAAATATGGAAAGGTATTTCAAAATCTTTTTTTTGTATAGAGAAGTTATGGTCCGGACAAGGTCTATCCTCAAGTTTTTACCTTTGATCAGTGACTGAGACATTGACCTTTGAACCTGGGTCTTACATGTGACACACCATCTCATCAAAGTGAACAAATATGCCAAGGTATTTTAAAATCCTTCCATGCAGGTAGAATTTACGGGCCAGACAAGGTCTATAATCAACTTTTACCTTTAACCAGGCACTGAGACCTTGACCTTTGAGCTATGGACCCGAGTCTTACACACTGTCTCAACAAGGTGGACATTTTAAAATCCTTCCATGCATGGAGAAGTTATGGGCCGGACAAGGTCTATAATCAACATTTTTGTATCTTTAACCAGGGACTTTGACCTTTGAGCTATGGACCTGGGTCTTACATGTGACACACTGTCTCATCAAGGTGAACAAATATACCAAGATATTTTAAAATCCTTCCAGGCATGGAGAAGTTTTTTGCTGCACAAGAAACAGAAAAATGCCAGGAAACGAAGTTTCTCATTGAAAGAGTGTTGATTCTATAGAGAAATTAACAAACCAGTAATTCCTCATTTTTTCCCCTAGTTTTGCCTCTAAATATATGCTAAAGTTCCCCTCATCTGAGTGGTTATATTTTTTATTTATCCAAATTGATGGTCAGAACTGTACAGATAAAAATACCACAAAAAATGTTCTTTTAATTTGTTTTATTCAAAACATACAATAAATCTTTATCAGCAACAATTAATACTTAACAAGGCATCATTCAGTAGAAATTTTGTAAACATAAAATTCATATATAATATAAAAAAAAGTTAAGAAAAAAACACACTAGAAATTTTTCTACCTTCTTTGATTGGTCAAAATATTTCTTACTTGTACACAAAAATAATATATGTGATATGAATAATTAAAAATCACATTTCTTAATCATTTTTAACCTTTATTGATGATAAAAAATAAAGGTGATACAAACGTTCCTGTCCTTTTTTTCACTCTAAAAAGTATTACAAACACTGTGTTACAAGATTAAGACAGGTAAGGTCCTTTCTTATTAAGCATTAATCTATTATCCATACAAAATTAAGATATCACAAGTTATTATTTCAACATACATCAGTGGATTACTTTTCCTGAAACAACGTTCTCATATAACAATATATAAAAACAAAGGAAACAGAATTCACTTTTAAAAATATAGGCCAACAACTTATCATCACTCTTAATATACAAAAAAACATAACCTTCTAGCTAACAAACATGTGGTCCCTCAATCATAAAGACCTTTTTTTGTTATATCAATACTGACTTTAAATAACAACAAATAGACTATTGATATAATATCATATGTAAAAAAAACCCATATCCCCCAATCAAAAGAAAATTTAACAAGGCACTCTATTTGCTGATGGGTCATAAAATTTTCTTCCTTCCCAAAACCCTACCCTAACCTTCAGTCTCTAAACCCTTCAAGCTGTGTAAGTGATACAGTGCAACACCAAAAAGTGGACTGGCCATTTTACTAACTTACACTTAACTGGATGCCCTGGTATTCTTGCCATTGTTCTTTTAGCCAAATAAGAGCATTTACAGCCACCTAAGAGCTTATGGAATGAATGACATCACACAAACTTTACCATACATATTAATTGCTTCCATAACCACTTTTGTAATCACTTTTAGCTTTACTATAGATAACGCCTCCCTTCAAGGCATAAAAGGCATATCACAGTTGTTAAAAACTTAAAATCTTTCATTTAATAACATTCAAAACACAGTTCACTTATAACATACAATAACAGTTAAACAGAAACCTGTCAACATGAAAAAATGTAGATGGAAAAAAACACTACTCATTTTACTGAAATTTTAAGAAAAGCACTACACAAAAAGAACCTAATGCACAGAGATGGAAAAGAGGTCAGAAAATTGTGACAAAATAAATTATCATAACTGTCTAAGAATACAAAATGTATATCCATTCCCTGATGCTATCACCTACATTCACTTTGTTAAAATCTGATCAAGGTAAGCTGGACACAAGTTTATCATGTCTGGACAGTAACTATTTCTTTATCAAAAATATTTCTTCCCCTTCAGGCGATAAAAAAATGAATTTTCTTTCCACTGATTGCTCCTTGAGAGTTTACTGGTTTGTCATTCTTACTTGCTGAATCATTTTAAAAGGAACTTGTCCCACACCTAATTAAACACATACTACAAGTTATTACAGTATTGAATGAGTAAAATATACATGTACAGCCAAAACACGACTGGATTAATCATATTACATGTATATTCTAACACTATCTGCGATTTGCCGACAATAAACAAAGATATCCTATACATTATATCCCATTGAACACAATTGTGTGACCACTGATGTCACTGTGAATATCATCAATAAAAAATGCACATTCTTGTGCCAGATATGAACATACGGATGTGTTAGAATGGAAAAAGGTTTTACGTTTAAGTGATCTACCGTCGTACATATCACAGTATCTTGTTCATAATTACTTAATCCCTCAGTACAATTTGCTATGGAAGACAGATATGTTACCTTGAAATTGCAATTCTACAACAAAGCTATCAAGTCCATGGCATATGCAGAGAATCTTATTTCGAATGCATCACATAAACTTATTCAATTTTTAAACTAAGTAAATATAAAATATGTCTCTGACTTACTCTTAAGATAAAGCCAGTAAAACAGGAATGTTCAACCCATCACATACTTCTTCAGCTTGTATGTAATGTTTACAGCAGCCTTGTGGTTTCTTTGAGTTTTTCACATGAACTATTAATCTCCTTTTCATAGATGACTTTATAGTCACTGGGATCCTCTGTGTCTCGGCTTTTATGCCCCAATTTACTGTTCCATAGTCCATAGAAGAAATAAACCATAAAACCTGAAACAAACAATTTTTATCTGAACATTAACTCATATCATTTATTTTTTCTTACATTCTTAAACAAAAAGGCTGTTATCATTTACAATGCAAGGGCAAATTACCAAATATGCAAACCTTTTCATAAAATGTTACGTTAACATTCACCCTCAAACTTCAAAGATTTTCTAAATGAAAATGTAATATTAAAACAATGTATTAAAGTTGGCCTCTGAATTTTTTGAGATGGCTGTGTATTCTGCTCAACACACTTGGAGTGAAGCAGAACAAATGAGAGACATACATGTGTATAACCCAAGAACAACTCACTTTAAGAGAGTAAGCCAAGAGCAAGTTAAAGAATGAATAACTGAATGATTCCCAAACTGCCTGATGCCTTGCAAATATGATACGGAAATAAGTCAATGTGCAGAAAAGAAGTATCTCATAAACCCCAGAAGTTGGCCAGTCCATAAGTGGTGAAATTATGAGAATCAAGCACGTTCTTTTTGTTACTTTAAAATGCAGTGTTAGAACTGGCATGAAAGCTTGCGAAATTATAAAGCATTCTCTACCTGTATACCCTAAAGTCTGTATCAGGTATCATCATCGCCTGACGTGTGATCTATATAGACATTTACCTCTGTCTCACTATCGTCAAAAAGCTCATCAATATTAGTGCTAGGGTGAAGATTCAGGGAAGACAAGGAAAGGTTATCATGAACAGAGAGTTCAGTGCTGTGCCATATGCCATAGGAAAAATATATTACAAAACCTGAAATCATATCAATACAAAAGCCATCTCATACATGTATTGCTCTAAAAAATACTGACATTTGATTGGAACTATTTTCTTTGTGGATGTAACTAAATAACAATCCAGTCAAGAGGTCTACTCTAACAAGTCAAAACTATTTATAATCTTTGTGATTTCATAGTACTTAAATACTAAATAATATTTTATCACATGACAAGCATTATTTCTTATGTCATATAACTATTGCATATTATATAAATATTACATGTCTGACAGGGTGACAGTAAAATTGTCAACTTTTGAAAATACTGTCAACCTTGGCTTCGCCTAGGTTGACAGTATTTCCTCAAGTTGACAATTTTACTGTCACCCTGTCAGACATGTAACATTTATTTTATTATACCGATAAACTATTCAAGCCATGAACAACTTTATTCAACTTTAAACTTTAAAACATTTGTTGCTTGCCATTATTGTTGTCTGTTTACAACGGAAATGTAAAAATAGATACTGTGCATGTGCGAATGGTACAGTATAATTTTCGAACATTCCGTACCTATGGTAGCGGGTGACAGTATTTTTCCGACAGTAAATTTTTTCTGACAGTACTTGTATGTCACGGTGGCCTATGGAAGATTAACATTGTAAATGAAATTGAGGTATAATAATTCTTTATAATACATGGGTATAACACACATTCAAACATAACATTGCCATTTGCTTCTTGGTATGAATGAATGGTAGATTTAATGGTACTTAATCTGTTATCATATAGTTGTTCTGTTTCAAATAGACACCAATGAGATATGACCACAGCTGGTGAGACCAGTGTTAATCCCAAATAAAACAAAGAAACAAATCAATCAATTATTTTCTGTCTGGGTTTTGTCCAAAAAATACTGACATTTGATTGGAACTATTTTCTTTGTGGATGTTTTTAACAGTCCCTTTAAACTGAAGCATACTAAATAGAATTGCATCTTGAACTCAATGAATAAAAGTTTTTATGAAGTATTTACTCTTACATCAAGATTGTTCAAAGTGATAACAACTGTATTAGTGAACACTTACATGATATTTCACACAATGCTGCAATTCATTTATTTTTATTCACAACTGTTCTAAAGTGCAGCTTATTAAAATCAATTACATTTAACTTTACCAATTAACAGTAACTGTTAATTTCAAGTAAACAGTTAATCTATTTCACTGGAAAGTTTAATATTTATTTCCCTTCCTTTTTTTCTTCGTTATACGAGTAGCTCGGAAATATGCTCTGTGCATGCTGGGTAAGTGAGAAAAGGTTGCTTCACAATATACATGTAATTATGTTAGGCTAGGCATTAATTTTACGCACCTACAGCCATCCAGACGGCAAATCTAATCCAAGTAGCTTCAGGAAGGCGTAGCATGAGAAATATGTTAACAAAAATGCTTATACCAGGTAGAAATGGCAACCCAGGCACCTGTAATGGAAGTGTGTTATGCTTTTATATTATGTAATGGAATGAAATTAACCAGAGGCATGCCGTTTGCCTGCATATTTTGCTGAAATTCTTGTAAAAAGACTGACTTTTTAATACCTACTTTCTTGTCATCTTTACTGCACTAAATTCTATCCTTAAGGCATTCACCAAAACTTGAGATGTAGCATATTAAAATAATAATGTATTTCAGATAATTCATATGATGACTAGTAACCCCTTTTTAATACTGTTATTTAGAACTTTAGTGACATTTCATTTATTTTATGGATTATTAACACATACATGTACGTGAACCCTGTCAATTTCAAACTGGCTAAGAAATACAACACCTCATTGCAAAAGAAATTGAGATGAAATAAATTAGCACATTTCAAAAGTACTGGTATATAAAAAACAAAGTATGGTGAGAGTAATCATACCTTAAATGAAACTTCACTCTTGTTTTGTGGTTGACAAGCAAGGGAGATAAGCAATAAAATCATAACTAAAGTGAATATCACAGTGACAACAATGGACCATGCTTTACCATCTGAAACATCTAATTCAGCAAACTTCAGAAACACAGAAAATCCTACAGCTAACAAACCTGCAATTACAAAAGAAAAGGAAGAAAAAAGATTATAAGACTAAAAATACCACAAGTGTGTTTGTTCTGATTGAATTAGCCATGTTAAAGACAAAAAAATCATTTTTTTTGGGAAGTGGACAGAACCCTTGTATGAAGCCAACATTTTTCTCATTGCATCATTGCAATATGCAACTGGTCTCAAACAAGCAAAAAGTAACAGTGGTTCCCATGAAGGCACACTTAATCTATTAAAACATGAAGTGTAGGACAGTGGTCTCAGGGGATTTGAACCAGTACCTCCAGATCAGGAGGCACTTACCCCTCGACCATTGTCTCTCTGAAGTGATGTAATTAAATGCAGTTTACACGTGATTTTTTTAACATTTCGATCACAATGAGCAATATGTTCTTCCACCTAATGAAATTCTCAGCTTTTTAGACTTAGTATTTCTTATGCTCGCAATATATTTATCATTGCTGTTTGTAACTGAAATGTTAATACTGAATGATAATATATAAATAACACACATCAGCAAGGGTGATAGAGGATATTGACAACCCGAAAAAACAATAACACCCGAGGCGACAGGTTAATTATACCGAACCATACAGGTGATCATGTTATATATACCTTAGGACTGTTTTCGTTTTGGTAACGAGTCAAATCAAACTCAGCTAAAGGCTTACAGTCAATATATTCAATAAGCGCCTTCGACGTCATCAGACGCTTGAATTTTCTGCAGGGTGTGCAAAAAAAAACAATAACACCCGGAGGGTTTTTGAAAAAAAAATGTTACCCTCTGAGCTGATGCAAAATGTAACATTAGTTTTAAAAGCCAGATCGCCTATGGGAATTTAGTACTGGCAGTTTACATGAGGTATAATAATAAGTTTTAACAACTGGTTTAAGAATGTGCCAGTTTTCAGTCAAATTACCTATCTTTCATTCATAATTTAAAATGCTAGCAAAAACTACCAAGCAAATGAATGACAGAAACAACTGTGTTTGAGTTGTTTCTATGAGTAAAGGCAAAGGAAAGAAATAAAATAAAGTATAAAAATAACAAAGATTTTCACAATTGCCAAACATGAACAGATAAATAAACATATATGTAAAACAACAATTTACCTACAGCAAATCCTTACATCAATGAAAAAAAAAGTGTTTGTTGTCAATCATTTTTTACTGACATCCATATAACTTCAACACTTTGAGGCTGAAATCTGCATTTATATATGAAAATTCATCATTTTTTTAGTTGGTGACTCGACAACAACATGGATATCCCCAAAACAATGAAATCTATCATAAGAAATTACCAGTATACAATTTTTTGTATTACTGCTGGCAAAACTCAAGTCTGCAGAAAAGTGTGTCATGAGTTCAATGGACACTTCTTTTTTTGTGAAAGCCTTCATGCAAACTTTTAAACATACTGTACAGGTAACTTACTATATAAGGTAACTGCATATGCTGATGTTTTCTGTGTAACAGAAGAAGGATTCTCATTTCTGTAGTTAAATGCTGTTGATATCACAGATCCTTCATCAGTGTCAAAGAGAAGCTTTTCTTTATCACTTGAATCTCCTAACTGATCTTGATCTTGATCAGTATCAGCCTGAGGTCTGAAAGAATTACATGTATAACAATAATATGTGCTATGTGATGAAGCATAACAAATATGACTTCCAGCATATGTCACATAAAAAATTCTCCATACAGACTCACACTCACGCAAAATCAAATAAACTGAGTCCTTCAATTGCAATTTTCAGGCAGTAAATAAGAGTTTTCAAGTTTGAGATTTTAAGTCAAACATTCAGATATTGAACTTTCTAGGTACTAAGCAAGCATTGGATGTTAAGTAAAAATTTTGTTGCTAGGAACTTCAGGATGTCTGCAATAACTTTTGGTACAAGCACCACATTCAAGTTTTTGACGTACTGTAAAAAGAAAATCTATCTTTAACTTAGTTTTATATTGCACTGCAGAATGAGGTCATCTAATTTATGCAAAGTACTGTGGGCATCTGTGCTGCATTCAAGACTTGTACTCAAACTTAATGTATGATTGCAAAAGTTATGGCTTGAATTTTACCATGACCACTAGCCAACAAGGCTAGTGTCATACATTTACATCAAGGCTTATTCCGGCTGACAATATGAGAAAACATGTAAATATCATGTGAAAACTAACACAGAATCAGTACACATACAAGTATCAGCTCTCAATTTGATGAACTCTTTCCAAAGGAACCCTACCAAGATAAAAGTCAAAACAACTTCAGCGTTGTAACACTCACTGTATATCAAGACTGGAATCTTAATAAAAATGTTAAGCAAGCATACATAAATGCAGTACTTTTACTACTTACACTTGTACATAACTGCCTTTACTCTCGTCAATTTCTCCAATATTATAAACCCGGTACCTCAACAAGAGTACAGACACAGCTACAAGAGTGTACGCAAGTAGGGTTCCAATTGACATCATATCCACTAGTTCTTTCAGGTCAAACAACATTGCCATGACTCCTTCAAAAAAAAAACACGAGGGTAGTGCATGTCAAACAAAAATATATACTGGCAAAACAACATGAATTATGTGTTTAACAATGTATGTCAGATGTATGTAAAACTAAACCACTGTAAACACTGAAAATCAATTTCAACCAAACGGAGAGTAACTATCAAAAAAAAAATGACAGAGACAATTAATATATCATACTCAAACTCACTTGTTCTCTTAAACATAAATCCAGGTATAAACAAGTTGTCTTGTAAAGGAATGGAAATATTTTAAACTTTACTATATGTGCATTTTTAATTTTTTTTTCAAATAGGTAAAAGACATGTCACTGGTGAAAAGAAACTGCAGATCATGTCACAAACAGCATCCTTTAAAACACTGCCATGCACAATTTTAATGTGTTATAGTTCCTTTTAATCTTACTTCACTCTGATTTGATAGCAATCAAATGTCAACATTCCCAAAAGTGGTTCAACTTTACTCTGGTAACTAAAAAAGTCTGTTCCTTGAAATCACTTTACGATAAGTAGTCCATGACAGTGTATGCCCTAAGATAGCTATGAACTGATATGGTGCAACTAGTCTGATACCTACCAGCAAATAAACCTGACAGAAGGGTGGCTACAAGTGGGGTTTTGAACCTCAGACTGACACTGGACAGGAACTTGAAAATCAGCCCATCACTGGCTATAGCATATATTACACGTGGCAGAGGAAACATTGCACCCAGAAGACTGTAAAACATAGATAAACAACATGGATCTCTTCATGTTTCTTATGGTTTCCATAAATATGACTTGTCACTATATAATATTAGTTCAATATTGAAATCAATTTCAACAAAATTACTCAACCATTGAATGCCTGTAAAAACGAACTGAATGAACTCAGTTTTAAACTCAGTTAAACAAATAAATGTCAAATTAACTGGTAAGGCCTGACCTGGCTAATGACAAGCAGACAATCTATAAACTTTTAAACTATTCTTCTTATTACTGGTGGCTTACTTATCAACATAGGCAGAATGACCCAGAATGTTATTCAAACCCACGGTACTGGCACACAGTTTACACTGACAGCTGAGTTTAGCAAAATACAGGTAGTATCTGTACTTTTATGACACAGCATCATTCTAGCAGATATATCAGTCAGTATGTTAGTAATTTCTTCATATATAGTAGGGACCTTCAAAAGGCAAATTGTGTTACCTCTTTAGGCAAATACATCACCATTCAAAATATACTGGCGGACAATTTTTTAAAGACAGGAATATAAACTACATGTCCCTTTAGCAAAACTTCCCATTGTTTTCTAAAGCAAAACAAAGGAATTGTATATAATCAGGTCTTCCTGTAAACACAACCGTATTCTGGGTTTCTGCAGATCCCCTCCCTTTTCAATATCTATTTAGTACTTGACAAAATTCAAGGTGGTAGTCATATATAAGAAATAAACTTTAAGGATATTAGCTGCACTCAAAGGTAGGCAAAATTTATCATGTACATCTCATCAATGCCAATGCAACTTACCTAGTTGATAACCCACATACGGCTCCAATGGCTATGATGTATCTTGCAACATGCCAACCGACCCTATCAAACACTGCTGGCAATGGAGCGTTCCCGTCCAGTAGATAATATGGGCACATTAGTGTTATCACAATGGAAATTCCAGAATAGGCAAAGAAACATGCCAATAGTGATATCACTATACTTATGGGTATAGCTTTCTGAGGATTCTTTACTTCTTCCCCTGAATATAAAAGCAAAAATATGAAGAAAACATAACTTCAATAAAACAAGAGGGCCATGATGGCCCTGAATCGCTCACCTGATAGACCATGAAACGATATTGTAGACATAATGAGGAGAGAATTGGTGAAAGAAGGGCATGTGTCCACACTTGCTGATTGGTGAAGTTTTAACTTTACATGAACTGTTTTAATAATTTCCAGTTTACCTCATTTCGTCTAGATGATAAATACATGGAAAATGTTAACATTTCAAAGTCATTAGACTTTCGATACATTTTTTTTTTCTTTGTAAGTTAACATGAAACTATTGTATGAAGTACAAATTGAAATATGGATATCTGAAACAGGTGTAATGTTTTCATTTTGGCTGAAGGTAGTTTCCTTCAGAAATGTACAGTCTAGAAGTGACTTTTGTGTTAGGGTATATGCTATTTTGAGACAGTATTTAAGTTACATAATGGTATGCAGTTAACCTGTGTTGGTAAATTCTGTACCAGTACAGAATTTGAGAGCACGTTATGACACACAAGATAGGTGATCCACAGACCATGGACTGTACGTACTGAACTCAGCAGTTGGGAAGACCGAAGCAAACTTTGCAGACTAAGATCAGATGGCTATATAAACTATATATAAAATGAATTGACTATGGGGCGGGGTCAATTTGACCCCGGGGATCATGATTTGAGCAAACTTGGTTAAGGTCTACTAGGTCATGCTACATGCAAAATTTCTAAGCTCTAGGCTTTCTGGTTCTGGAGTAGAAGATTTTTTGAAGTTTTTCCTATATAAACTCTATATAAAATCAACTGACCCCCAGGCGGGGTCAATTTGACCCCGGGGATCATGATTTGAGCAAACTTGGTAGAAGTCTACTAGTTAATGCTACATGCAAAATATCTAAGCTCCAGGCCTGCAGTTCTGGAGAAGAAGATTTTTGAAGTTTTTCCTATATAAACTATATATAAAATGAATTGACTATGGGGCGGGGTCAATTTGACCCCGGGGATCATGATTTAAGCAAACTTGGTAAAGGTCTACTAGGTAATGCTACATGCAAAATATCTAAGCTCCAGGCTTTGTGGTTCTGGAGAAGAAGATTTTTGAAGTTTTTCCTATATAAACTCTATATAAAATCAATTGACCCCCGGGCGGGGTCAACTTGACCCCGGGGATCATGATTTGAGCAAACTTGGTAGAAGTCTACTAGGTAATGCTACATGCAAAATATCTAAGCTCCAGGCTTTGTGGTTCTGGAGAAGAAGATTTTTGAAGTTTTTCCTATATAAACTCTATATAAAATCAATTGACCCCCGGGGCGGGGTCAATCTGACCCCGGGGATCATGATTTGAGCAAACTTGGTTAAGGTCTACTTGGTTATGCTACATGCAAAATATCTAAGCTCTAGCCTTTGTGGTTCTGGAGAAGAAGATTTTTGAAGTTTTTCCTATATAAACTCTATATAAAATTAACTGACCCCCGGGCGGGATCAACTTGACCCCGGGGATCATGATTTGAGCAAACTTGGTAGAAGTCTACTAGTTAATGCTACATGCAAAATATCTAAGCGCCAGGCTTTGTGGTTCTGGAGAAGAAGATTTTTGAAGTTTTTCCTATATAAATTCTAAGTAAAATCTATTTACCCCCGGGGCTGAACCAGTTTGACCCCGGAAGTCATGATTTGAGCAAACTTGACAGAGGTCCCCTAGATGATGCTTCATACCAAATATGAAAGCTCTGGGCCTTGTTATTTCAGACAAGAAGATTTTTGAAATTTCCATTTTAAAAACACCTTTTAGGGCCTCACAGCCATATTGTGCATTGGACCGGAACCATTTGAGCAAACTTGGTAAAGGGACATCTAAGGACCATTAGTATGAAGTTATTTTAAAATTGGGCCAGGGGTTTAGGAGGAGATGTCATTTAAAGAAAATGTTGACGACGGACGACGGACGGACGACGGACGCCGGACACAAGGGTATCCTAATAGCTCACTCTGTCACTGCGTGACAGGTGAGCTAAAAATAAGAGGGCCATGATGGCCACAGATTGCTCACCTGAATACTTTGCCTTTGGTCTGCAGTCGAGCAAACATCAGATGCTTTTTTAAGATTCCCCTATATAAATCTATATGAATTCAACTGACCCCCAGGGTAGAGCCAACTTAACTCAAGGGGCAAAATCTGAACAAACTTGGTAGATGACCTCAAGCTGATGCTCCATCAAAAATATCTAAGTTCTAGTCTTTGTGGTTTCAGACAAGAAGTTTTTTAAAGTTTTGCCTATATAAGCCTATGTTAAATCAATTGACCGCTGGGGCAGGGTCAAATCTGACCCCAGGGACATAATTTGAACAAACTTGGTAGAGGTCTACTAGACAATGCTACATACCAAATCTTATGGCTTAGGGTCTTGTGGTTTCAGCCAAGAAGATTTTCCAAGTTTTCCCTATATAGGCCTATGTAAAATCATTTGACCCCCGGGGCAGGGCCAAATTTGACTCCAGGGGTATAATTTGAATAAAATTGATAGAGGGAAACTAGACAATGCTACATACCAAATCTTAAGTCTCAGGGCTTTTTCCTTTCTGCTGCCATAGCAACCAGAGTTGTTGATGGAATCCAATTCTTTGAACAATAAGCGCTAGAGCTTCATGCAAGAAATATCCCATGCATGTTTCGTCAAACTTGGCTTAGCGGTTTAGGAGGAGAAGTCATTCAAGTCAAATTGCTGACAGATGACGGGCACCAACAGATGCCGGACAATCAATGATCCCAATAGCTCACCCTTGAGCACTATGTGCTCAGGTGAGCTAAAAATAAGAAACAGAAAATAAGACTTCTAAAAGCTTTTAAACAGGATGGGAAAAAGATGACATTCTTATCTGTCAGCATGTAGTTTTTTCAAATTCACAAATCCCAACTCATGGTTCAGGACATAAATGTCTGTACTTTATGAGTCTACAACATAAACATATTTTGTAGTAATTCTAAACTTATATGGAAATGTTTTATAATTTCTTAAAAGTTTAACCTGTATTAAGCTAACCTACAATGTAGTCCTGTACACTTTACTATCTAGAGTAAAACAAAAACATTCTTTTACTTTTAAATGTTTTTTTTAAGAAAGAAAATCAAACTATCCTTCATCTAGGCTGAATTTTCTTTAAATGTTTAAAAAGACTTAAACAATTTCAATATCAACATAATCTTACCTGTAGTTGCAATTGCATCAAATCCAACAAAAGCATAGAAGCATGTGGCTGCCCCTGAAAACATTCCAGAGAAGCCAAATGGAAGAAAGCCTCCTTCCCCTACATCTGTAGAGTTCACCTCACTCACCTGAAATGAGAAATTAAGGCTAGACTATATTATTTATTATGTGACAACAAAAAAATCCTTTTTTTTGTTTATCAACTATCTACACATTACCATGATTCATATATCTATAATAAATACATCAAATAAGTAGGCAGTTAGTAGTAATAGTAGTAATTACTTTTTGAGCTGCTCTCTGTCAGTTGCTACTGTTACATTTTCAACTGTTCCCTCCGCACCCCCCTACCACTCCTTTTTCTCACTCTGAGGTTATAAGCTGTGAGTCATAAATAAAACTATAAACATTTCGACCTTAATGATGGAAAAACATTCTTTCAGAGTCAATATAATTTTTAAATTTCATTTGGCATCTCTGTTGAACAAAACCTACCTCCTTTGGGTTGATCTGCCAGTTATGACTGTCGGCTTTGAATGCACCACATATCACAATGTATGTGACCACCAGTAGATTAACAGCCGTAAACAAATTGTTGAACCTTGACGACTCCCTTACACCCACTGCTAGGATCACTGTTATATACAGAATTATACACAATACAGTAAACAAACATTCATACAACAAAAAGGGTAGCTGAACATTAAGAGATTACAGTTGTCAACAGAAACTTTGATTCACTTTTCCAATTACCCACCAGTGACATCAAAAACAATGTGGTTTATACACACTGATGAATAACTTCAATAAGACAAATAAGTGCTCTATTTCGAATCCAGGAATGCTTCTTTTCCTTCTCTGGTGACATCAATATAATAATGCTATTTTCACACTTAAATCTCTTTTCAGGAAATGTTGTACCAAACTCACATGTTAAGAACAGTGTTATCCCGAGTGCAAAGAAATCCGGGTAGGGAGAGAGACCTGTGACGTCCATGGGAACATTGTCCCTGAAATACGTCTGTATGGTGTTGTTGACCAGAGAATCAAAATATGAGCTCCAAGCCCTTGCAACACTGGCAG
Source organism: Cyclina sinensis (assembly GCA_012932295.1). Classification (NCBI taxonomy): domain Eukaryota; kingdom Metazoa; phylum Mollusca; class Bivalvia; order Venerida; family Veneridae; genus Cyclina; species Cyclina sinensis. The sequence continues at coordinate 15,171,017 of JAAONU010000005.1, forward strand.
TACCTGTAATAAAAACATTTTAAAATTGTTACATCTACTTGTAAACTGACAAATTTTGCTTTTACAATGTACCAGGGGTTTCATTAAGTTTTTGAGTTGGAAGGAGTACATGTAAAGAAGTAGGCGGGTGATTTGCTGCCAGTCTGTTATAAATTAAGCCTGATTTTAAGAAAAGTAGCCGGGTGAAGATCTTGAAATAGCAGGGGAAAATACCCGCCTTCCGCCTCTTAATGAAAGCCTTGAACATTAAGTTTCTTGTACCCATCAAAGGTGTAATTACTATAACAAAATTTTGATATGTTTCCAACTCTATAATTACAATGTACCAGGCATATTTAGATACATGAGCATCATAAATTGTTTAAATACATGTACCATTAACATCTCTGAAACTATCTATCTGTGGCTAGCTGCCAATATATACACACTTCATTAACAATATCTTTCAGTCTTAAGTATTGTGGAACAAAAATGAGTACTTTTATAATAGATACTTTCTGTATGAACTAACACTCATAAGATACTCACATGAGACCATGTGCACAGAAAAAAACAAAAGAAAAATCAAGAAAAAATAAGAAGTCAGCTGATTAGTGCTGAAAGAAACATTTTATAAGGAATCAGGGAGTATATGTGTACACTAATAGAGGTGTCTCAGAAGCCCGGGAGACTGGCCCTTTCAGTAGGGATGACACTATAATAAACAAGCATTTAACTTTACTTTTTACTTTTTGTATAATGAAGTTTAAAATTCATTTACAACCCAAGGTAGAGTTATTGTTGATTTTGTTTGTATTTTGGAAAGAATACTTTCTGTTGCAATGTTTCCACCTCAACTTACCAATGACATATTCTAATATGAGATTCCAGCCAATCACAAATGCCATAAGTTCTCCAATAGTGACATAACTATACACATAGGCAGAACCTGTCCTAGGTACACGTGCACCGAATTCTGCATAACACAGACCTAAAAACCAAAATAGTCATTGGAGTATTGCAGACAATAATGAAGTCGCTTGCTCGTCTTTACACAAGCAAAATATCCATACTACCATCTATTATCTTGTTTTTCAATGTATTTTCAATTTTTTTTCCCGCTACTGTGGGATCTCGACTTTTCTGGATGGACAGAGAGGCTAGCGACAATTATGTGGATGAATAGCTAATAAAAAAAATGTGTATCAACAAGCTTCCAAAATATTTCTATTGCCTTCTATCATCTTTCAAAATTACTGAAACTTCTGTACCTTTTGTAATATTGCAAGATTAAGATTTTCAATTTCATGTATCTGCAGACACACCTACATTGTATGCGGAACAAAAGTGAAAACAACATGCATTATCTAACCATAAGTTATTGTTACGGTAATCATAAATCTATCATCAAACCAAGTTACGTAAACATGACCTCCATACTATTTAGAGTAATTGCATCATCCAAGTTTTACAGATGGACAGACAGACAGACAAACAGATGCAAAATGAATGAAAAGTGAATTAACTGAATAAAGAAATAAAGACTTACATTTTGAAACTTTAAGTTATTTTGATCACGAAACAAGTACAGTAGAAGTCCAGACTAACCAGTCTTAATAATGAATTCATATCCTCAGTAGATTTTACTGTTCTAAATTTTGAACTTCACTTATACTTCATTTTGGCTTTTGCCAGTACAGCTACAAAATTGACAACAATTTATAAGATCCTTGTATGGTTTTACTCACCTTCTAATAAGCAGGCAAAAAGCTTTAACTTTTAACTCTAGGGTAAGTTAACTTCAGACTGCTGTTGAAAACAAGAATTACTTGAACCTTTCCTGTGTGTAAGCCTTAGTTCTACTACAATATTTACCTTGAAACAGCAAAACTGAAAGTGGTCTCCAGTGGAGACACTTTACCACAATAAGAAGATGTCACATATTTTGGTCAATCAAACCAGAGAATACTTTACCTGCAAGAATAGATGCTAGGGCGGCAATCAGGAATGAGACAAACACAGAAGGTCCCGAGGTCTGCTTGGCCACCTGTCCTGCTACAACATATATACCAGCACCCAGGGTACTGCCAATACCTGTGACAATAAAAAGACACGTATATAAGGTCTCCTGATTATATAATATAGTACAGAATCAATACACTAGATTTGTACAGTTCTAAAGAGATGATGACCAATACTTGTGGACAGGCAGACAGACTATAGTTAAAATAAGAGGAAATCAGGACTCAAGAACAGAAGCAAACTGTAACTATCGTAAAAAATGTTTTTTGTATTAATGTGACTCTAATGCTTACTCTGGCCTATGTCCAGACTCTAAAATAATGGCAGAAACAAATGTACATGTACATGTATCACTGAAACTGAACTTGAAACAAAATGTTGATATGTACCAGTACACAGTATAACATTTTACTGTCAAGGTTACATCTAGAAAAGCTTAAAGAGGCTGTACTCCAGATTTGACATAAAAAAAATGTTTTCATAAATTATATATTTAGATGCCGTGAGATTATAACAACATACTATTTTACTTCAAAACTGATTATAAAAGTCAAAATAGAATTTAAAAAATATTTTCGTTCCAGCCTGATATGAACTCTGGACCCTCATGTTAACAAAATATTTCCAATGCTATTACTGTCACCACCATCGCCGCATGTGATATTACAGATATTTACTTTAAATCTTATACGATATAGTTATACTGTCGCGTTACGGTATAGCACTTTGAAAGGGAAAAAATCAATTTATAATGTAATTATTTGACTTATTTTTTGTCAGTAAGTTATTTTTTAAGCATTAGTCATAAATATTACAAGAAATTTATAATACAAGAAAACTTTCTTTTTTTGTCATCTGGAGCACAGCCCCTTTAAGAGAATTCCATAGCCCTATTTCATATTGTACTGAATACCTTGTTTCAATGAATATTATATACATATAACTTAATTTTTCATTATGTTCTTTGTTTATAGTAACTAAGAAACAAATATTACATTGACCTTATTTTGTCCTCTTAGACTGTGCTTAGATAAAAATTCTTGAAATGATAGCAGTGCTGAAAATCTCATATAAAACATTTGTTACAAATACAAACTTTCTTACAAGATCAAAAGCTTTTTTAGAACAGTGATAATCTTTAAAGTCCATGCAAGTTCATTAGTATAATACAAGCAAGAACAAACTGGCAAAAGTTAAGGTTGCAGTACCTAAAGCTGTCAGATCAAGTGTGTTGAGACATCTTGCAAGTTGAGTATGATGTACAGAATCTGCTGGTATAAATTTCTTTCTAGTTAGCTTCTGTAGAATACCCATACCGAAATTTGTCTGAAATAAAATTTAAAAACAATAGACTAATTAAACTGCTGGTCTTTATGTTGGCACAGCTTTGTGTGGAAAATGAATTTTCAGAATTCACATCTGAACAACATTAGATTCTAGTATCATTTTCCATATTACCAACAATTTCAACTATAGTCGTTATTCAGATCATGAGATTAAAAGGTTATTTTCTGATGATACTGCCTCAATGCAAACTCTTATCTTAAATTATATTACAAAAGTTTCTTGATAGCCTTACTTAGTTCTGTCACTGATATGACAGGACAACTTAAGAACCAGCCATTGTTACAGGAAGAGCATGTGCTGATCTGAAGCATTAAGTCTTGTTTTCTGCTTGAGAGCCTCAAGTTCCAAAATGCTCATTCCACTTTAATAGCTTGCTTTCCTATTCAAGCATGCATTAATAAAACAAGTGCTTTAATAATACTTCTGACCGACTAATGACAAAAAATGAACACTTCATTTATCAACATTTTCAGGGAATCAGATGTAAAATCTAACTACAAGGGGCAGAATTACTAACCCGGAATAAGAATTAGAGAATCTTATATTATGCATCTTTGTATTGCTGTTAAATACACTCCATCAATCAGAGATTACACCTTATCTATCTCTGTGATACACACACATCAAGTTAAGCAAAAAACAAACTGTGTCTTGGACAATGGACATTATCTGATAATTGCGTGAAAGATAGGATGGCCCGAGTCACTTACATGTACATATCAGTTACAGCTGAAAGATAGGTAACAAGTGCACTACAAGCAAGAACTATGCTGACTTTATTTGATTATCATTAGAAATTCATTGTCTTTGTGATGGGGCAAGGCTTTTTTTCTTGACAAAAATATCAGGACTTCTAGATGAAAATCCGTACAGCTGGAATTGATGCTGAATATCAGGATTTTCTCAAATCCTGTCAGGTTATCATAGGTATCCTTTTAGGTAGTCTCATTTACGAGACGTTCGGGCACCCGCTTTTCATTTGGATATTTATTATGTGCCCACAATGTTGGGGAGGATATTGCCAGTCAGAAAATACATCAATATCCTAAATTTTATTTATAAAAGCTATCAAAATTCGGTGTATGTTATTTTAATGAACATGAAGGCTGTGCTGGAATAAAAAAATCAACTTAAACATTTGGAAAAATCAACTAACTGCAGAGTAAGCATCATTTAAATGCATTAAGTGATAATGATCTAAAATACTTTCTTTTCAAATACACTCACAAAAGCAAAAATAATCCTACGTCCAAAGAGAAATTTTATGTAGAGTCGGGGAAAACACCGCTGCTTTTCTTTCCGGGAAAAGTTAAACTGAAACACAACACAAACGCACCGCAAAGGAAAGTTTCTAAAATCATTTCTGATATGCGTGATATAATAATCACATTGTAATCACGCACAACATTTATAAATATAATAAAAGTACGTTTGATATTATCTTGAACGTGTCACATGAGATTAAATTCAGAACCCGGAAGATGATATTTGGCGAGCTTGTTTGTTATAAATTTCAAGAACCGTACTTTACCAGTTCGGTTCTACAACTTAAACGAACGAAATTATGCGTGTTAGATGAAAAATCGTGGTTTTATACTATATTATACAATACGAACCAATCATTTTCACTAACTTCTTCATTTTTTTAAGAAAAAGAACAGACTTTAAATTTTCAGAAAAGACAGGAAATAGATGTTGTACATATATATCAAAGTGACCGAAAATGTAACGATTCGCCACAATAACGATTCGCCACTAACAATTCGCCACAGGTTCATATAACGATTCACCACATAGTAATAACGACTCGCCACAAAGAAATAACGATTCACCACAAAGTACTAAAACAAAATATTTTTGTTGTACTTATGTTTCTCATTTATTTTTGTTTGGTAATTTGAAGAAAATAAATATTTGGACAAAGAAATTTTGGTTTGTAATAGCTTCATTATAATAAAAACGTCGCACATTTATCTCATTATTGATGTAGAAAATATGAATGCTGAAAATATCATATTTATCCGAATGGTCGATCGGTTCGATAACACATCAATCAAAATTGTGTGTTTTAATTATTGTACATTAAAGTTTTAAAGTGATAACGATATTCCTTATTATTACTATTAAAAAGTACCTTACTAATTGTCTTTCAGATGAGACGTTAAACCGAGGTCCCATGCATCAGTGCTGTACACTGAGCATGCAGAAGAACCAGGGGTGTCTCTGAAACGGGATGTTTTCTGTATCTTGCACTTTGTATTAAACTATCATAAAAGAAATGTTAGTTAAATGTATGTGCTCTGTTTTTGTTAGGCGTGAAAAACATCACCCCAAAAAAAACTCAAGTTGATTAAAAGAATGTATAATAAAATTGTATATATAATATGAATTATTAAAGGTTTTCAATGCACAAATTAATTTCAAAATCATTTTTTTTTTTTTGGATGATGATGATATTGCTTTCATTTGAAGGGATTAGTGAAGTTAATCAAATAACCTTGTCATTTATTAAAGTGTTAATTGGTATTGTATTTTACTGTACTTTATCTTTATTACTCGTTAATTGTCACAATAGGATTATGGCACGCCAATTGTCCAATTATTACGTGAACCTATGTTTACGCTCGTAAAACTAGGATTTACGATCGATAATCTAGGGTTTTCAAACGTAAAACCTGGTTTTTCGATTTTTAACCTCTATTTTCGAGCGTAAAAATAGGATAACGGCCGTAAACAGTAGTTTACGCTCGTGATCTTATGTTTTCGTTCGATAAACTAGGTTTCTCAAATAATATTAGAATTTCAGTCGTTATCCTAAGATTACCTCCGTAACTTGGGTTTGCGAGCGTGAACATAGGTTTACGACTGTAAACCTATATTTACGTTCGTAAATTCATATTTTTTCTCAGTAACTTAGTTTATCAAACGTAAACCTAGGTTCACGTCCGTAAATTATGGTTCACGACCGACATCCTTCGTTTTTGCTCGAAAACACTGGTTAAATTCCGTAAAATATATTTCGTAAACTTAAGTTTACGAACGTGAATGTACATTTACGAGCGTGAACTATGGTTCTCGACGTTATCCAATGTTTTCGCTTGAAAAAATATGATAGCCAGTCATTAACCTATGATCACGATCGTAAACATGGGTTCACGGCCGTAAATGTAGGTTCGGGCTTGAAAACATAGGTTCTCGATCGTAAACACATGTTAACGCTCGAAATTCAAGTTTGATTTCATAATCCTAAATATCGAATGTAAACCATAGTTTACGATTGATAAACTAGGTTTTTCAATTAAACAACGGATTTCAACCGTTATCCTATGTTTACAGACACTATCTTATTGTTACGCTCGTGAACTCCGGTTTACGCTCGTAAAGGATAGTTTACAAACGTAATCTATATTTTCGACCGTAAACTTGTGTTTTCAAACGTGATTAATGAATTACGAGTGTAAACTACCGTTTACGACATTAACCCATGATTTCGCTCGAAAATTTAAGTTAATATTAAAAAAACTAGGTTTTACGTTTGAAAAACCTGGTTTATCAACCGTAAATCCTAGTTTTTCGACCGTAAACATAGGTTCACGTAATAACTGGACAATTGGCGTGCCATAACTGCCTGCTAATGTGCTTAACCCATGACGTAAGATCATATGAAAGACCCTAAGCTAATTAAATAATCCTGTCATGTTTTTTTTTATGTGTCATGTAACAGTAGTAACGCCCGTAAGGCGTGTTTAATCCATGACTTAATATATATAACTAATTTTGTTCTTAAAAAATGGAATAAAACACAAATCATTTGTGGATTGAGATGTTTGAGAGTATTTACTTAACTTATCTGTTTGTTACATGAACTTGTACATATTTTGTATATTTGCACTATAGTTGAATTTTGCCATATTTGAATATTTGTATTGTTATGGCCAAAAGCATTTGTGTGCTGATTTTGCCAAAAAAATAAAGTAAAGTATTGTTAAAATACAACTTGCATTTTTCATGTTATATTCGCGTAATAACTAAAAAAAACAAAGCAATTCGTTTATTTAGCATAAATATATAATACAATTGCACACAATTGTGACAAAGTAAATTGCATATCAAACAAATATTTGCTAGAGTTAAATCTAAAGCAAATTAGCGCCATGCTCTTTTAACAGGACGCCATGCCTTTAATCAAATTCATCAATTTGTAATCATTTTTCAATTTTGAAAGCTGTGATGAATCGTAATATTACTTTGTGGCAAGTTGTTAACTGATTAAAATTTGTAGTCCTTACACTTTTTGAAACTGTGGCGAATCGTTATTACTTTGTGGCGAATCGTTAACTGAGATCGTCTAGAATGATCAGTTTCATAATTATCTCTATTACGTAAGTAGTTGATTTAAACATATTTTATTCCCAGAATATCTACATACATTTTACAACCAATATTGCATACACATTTATTTACAATATATTCTAGTGAACGGGATAAGAATGAAAGACTACGTCTTATAGTATTCTTTTCCTCACGTAAGTAATTCTCAAAGAAATTGACGATTTTCAAAATTTAAGGAAGGAACAGGCGGTCTATTGAAAACCTAATAGCGGGTTTGATATACATTCTGTAGTATGGCTTTAACGTTTAAGAAGTATGTAACCTTTCGAATCTTCTCCTACGACTTTCATGATAACTAGATGTCTTATAATATCACCGGTCTCGCCTTTAGTTTACACAATTTTGTCTAGCAGTGTGTTTGTTAACAGTTGAAATCGCGAAAGGTCAACCGTACGAACGTCTATCTTGAAAAAAGACGCAAGCATATGTTACAAGAAACAGCTTCCTCAGTAGGGGACTATAAACTTCTTTATCAATTTGGTTTAATGGTTTTAAAGGCGGTTTGCTTCGGGTGGTGGGTGGGGGAGCGTTTGGTTTCATAAGTCTTTGTAGTAATTTCTGATATGGTTTCGAGTTGTTATTGCACTAGTTTTGCAAATATATCTTTTTTTTTTCCAAATTACCATAGCATCTTTCCTTTGCGTATTTTCTTTTATATTGAGAACACGATTTCGCAGACACTCAATTGTGCGAAGACTTTGATGTTATTGCAAACGTGCCATTTATAATATTCGAAATATATTCTTAATGAAGGAAATGCAGTCTAATTCCAATAAAAGTTAAGAACACAGCCATAGACTACTAAGCCATCCATTCACTATTTTATATACCTAGCTTCGAGTGGGTTGGATCCCACAACATTCAGTAAAAAGGTCTCTAACTTAGAAAAATAAGGTTTTTACAACGTTGATTGGATTTTCCCCAGTTATTCCAGATAAGCGTTAAAAACAAATTACATGAAATATCTGGCGAAAAAAAAAACACATTTAGATAACAGTCGTTGTACATATTATGTAACGCATTTTTGTACTGAAAGTGTCGGACTGCATGAGATAAGAGAAAAACGGACATGATCTCCTTTCTAGATGTGGGATTTGACGTGGCCTCTTTCAAAATGAAAATCATCTTTTGGTATTCTATTTTATTGGTAAGAACATTTACCCTTTTTTGTTAACGGTTATGCTTTATATTTGCTTATTTAAAAGTTCTTGTATTCATACCAATGTTATGCAAAGACTGCAACCCCTTAGATAAATTTTACCTTTTTAAGAATCGTGCCACATTTACTGGTTCGTTCCCAAGGCTATTGAAGAACCATCTTACAGTTATAAGTAAATAAAAGAGTCCCAGTTTTATACCTCCCATAGAATATTTCTGTGACAGAATATGTGCTCTGGTGCCACACGCTCTACAGGTGAATGAAATGGGGGGGGGGGGGGGGGGGGGTGAAAAAAAAACTAGCCATTAAATTGTATTATGAACAAACAGTGTTTTTCTTTTCAGATGATACCCATTGTGAATGGATTAGAGGAGGACCAATGTCGTGTAACGTGTACGTATTATTGGTGTGTTGTAACATGCTTGTTTTATAGGACAACTTCCCACCTTTTATGATCTGGTGCCTTTGTGCATCTTCATATGATTTCAGATTCCTTCGTCTTTTATATGATATTGTAATCTTCAACCTGTTCTCGACTTATGATTAATTTGGAACAGATGTCTATCCATAAATGAAATACTCACTGTAAAAAGACAATTATTAATGTTATAAGTAAACCTGTTGTACTTAGAAATTTTTACTGACACCTTAACATCGGGTAATAATTCATTCAATTTTATTCACAACGCAATTTTTAATGAAAATAGAATACCTCAGTGACGAAACGACTAATAACATTTTTTTTTATTTATTTAATATTGTTGAGCTCCTTCAATTTATGCAATATCCTCTTGATGGCTGTTATACTCGCCCCTTAAATGTGGAATGCTGATCTTATTACCACTGGCGAGATTCGAACCGGCGCCCCAAGGGAGACAATTGCTAATTTAATGGTTAGTATTGCGTCATTGACCTTTCTAATAAAACATGTATTTTTTTTACTTAGAGTGTTCGGTCGATATAACTAATATCGGGCAAAGTTGGTAATTAAAAGATGTACAGTGTGTGTTAAAGCTTTCATTTTTGAATTAATTAAAATTTAATTTCTATCCCTGATTACAGCAAGTAGTGGAACCGATTTTATGTTTGGTATCCCGGGAACGTATGGAAATCCAAGTAGCATTCAGATACTACTGACCACGGATGGAAGCGCAAATGTTAGAGTTCTCGCCCCTTTCCTAAATTTGGACAACGACTATGCTTTTACAAAACATACATCTATTTCGCTCGGAGTAACAGGCACACATAAAAAAGAGGGAAAAGAATTCAAAGGAATAGAACTGCATTCTGATACACGTATTTGGGCTGCCGTCATTTTAGGAAATGCAAACAATTTTGAAGGATTTCTCCTTTTGCCGTATACCGCTTTATCAACTAAGTATAACATTGCCTCATACTCACCGTATAGCTATTCCAATTACTACTTCAGTGAATTTCTAATTGTCGGTGTAGAAAGTGATACTACAGTTAATATAGAACTTCCGAAGAGAATCGCCGCTTCTTCCAACTCATTGACAACATTTCAGCTTCATAAGTATGAGACATATTTATACCGGAGCGGAAGTGACGTAACGGATACGATTATAACAAGTGACAAGCCTGTAACAGTGATTTCCGGGGCTTCCTGTGCTAAGATTCCCGTGAATCATGGCGACTGTCAGTATCTGGTGGAGCAAATGCTTCCAACAAACATGTATGACTTCATGTACATCATACCCGCCATTCCACCAACGAAAAATTATTACTTACGAATTTTCGCGTTCGAGGATAATACAGAAGTTGGTGTGTACAACAGTACAGGGCATGAGTCACGTTTCGTTAACGAAAAAGAACACTTAGAACTACACTTCTACGAAGAACCCATAGTTCTTCTCGCTGATAAACCAATAATGGTCATGATGTACTCAGAGAATCCGTTCATGATGACGGCTCAGGGTATGGCCCAGTTTCAGTCCGAGTACAGCTTCGCTTTGCAAGGTATGTACACACAAAATACATTGGCTGTTACGATAAAAACCACTGACTTACCGGATCTTTACTTAGATGGAAGTAGGACTGCCATCAATACTGCCAAGAAGATTCAAGTTGCCTCACCGTTGCAGGAGTATACTACAGTTTACATTGACGTCTCCCTGGCCTCTATCCATCGTCTTCATCATGCTAGGGACCGTAAATTTGGCGTCCTGCTCTATGGGTTACCTAGTTCAACCATTGCCTACGGACTGCCTATACAGTTTATGCTAACTAGCACAGGTACATAGTATTCCGTGTCTATTTAATTCCTTTTTCTCTTTTTTTGTGCAATTACTACTCGGATAAATGTCGCGGGATCAGAAAAAAAACTATGTTACCCAGGGCGGGATTCGAACCCACGAACCCCCGCTGTCAAGTCAGATGTCCCCCTGACTGAGCGCCCAGTGCAGGTGACAGTGCTTTCGTAACCATCTCACCGATATTGGTCCTGTGAAACAAACGTATCGTTGTAATAAAATATGAACACATCAATCCAGGACCAGCAAGGGCGTTCATTTTGGAAAGAAATTCGGACTGCAGAGTGCGGATAAGCAGGAATTATGGACTGTACTATGCTCCCCTAACTCCAACGTGTACTTTTCTTCCAAACATGGACAGACTTTTAAAATAAGTTACAATTCTATATTAAATAGTTATATTTTATTTTTTAGCTTGTTACCGTGGCAACATTACTAATACTACTTCCGCTTATCCAAATCAAGGACACTTGGGGACGCAAATAAATTATAAACCGACAGGTATCTTACACTTAAATAATTGACTTTTTCTATTTTCTATTTCAAAACATGATATTCATTGGTTTGAGGGAGGCAGCAAAATGACAGAAAAAAAATCGAAGCGGAGCGTAGCGAACAGAGTCTGGAACTAATAAACAAATTTCCTAGACACAAGAAATTTGTGTATTTTATGATAGATTAATGGAGACTATTAATAAAATCACGCTATATAACTAATACCAGATGTTACTTAGATGATTTTAAAAGTGTAAGACACATCAGTCTGAGTGGTAATAACAAGTTTTTATTGTAACTACATCGTATATTTGTTCTGTTCTGTTATATATTCTAGGCAACGGTGTCCACTGTTTCAACTGCGAAGATATGACACACCTAAAATACTGCGATCACGTCACCACATGCACCGGGCAGGACGAGGTAATAATATCGAATATAAATATTTTAGCTTAAATGTAAATCGATTGGAAATCAGTATCATGTTAAACATGCTCTGTGTCTGCTTACTTCACCCAGTGTGCACCACTGGAGGTTTAAACCAGCGACTTCCTCGGAGTTCTTTACGTCGAAAAGATAGCATAATAAACTTGTGCTTTAAACATTATGAAATTTGATTTTCCTTTTTGCGTTTCAGTTGTCGTTGTGATGCAGTTAAATGTGTACTTTCGAAATTTGTAATGACTAACAATTTGTTTTCTCGAGAAATATTTATGCCATAGATTACCGATCAAATCTTCCTTAGATGTTTAAATCTCGTTCGCAATTTCAAGTCTGCTACAGAAATTTGCCGAATCCTGTCAATCAGCATTAGATTTACACCGGCATATCAAAGTCTTCCTATATCATTTTGTGTTTATTTCGGATAATCTTATAGTCTGTGTTGCAACTTTAGTCATGTTATGAACTGATAATAATTCTTATCTGCCCTTTTAGGTGTGCTACGTACAAAGTTACACTAAAAGTTTGAATACACTTAGGTACAGGTCTGGATGCACAGATAAGCATGTAAGTTTGTTAGACTAGTATTATATTAACATAAGACAAATACATTTCTGCGTCACACTTATGAGAAAAAAATGCATGCCCGTCAGCCGCCACACTCCACAGCCTCTGACCAGTTTGGTAGAATGGTACCTTAAACCTTAAACTCCTCAAATCCTGCCCACACAATATTCGTACCTGTTTCAGAAGATTCTTCGTAGCATTTGTTAAAAATGTTCTTAATAATGATCACAAACTCTAGTATCAACATAGCTTTACAAAATGTAAAGATTTACAGTTCTGTTATTTAAACTCACATAATTTCACGTTGTTTACCATTCTCTCCGAATAAGTCTGATACTTTTTAGCAAAATGCCGTACAAAATATTCATCAGTCTAAAATATACCAGGCAGAATATTGTGTTGTGTTGTACTACCCGCTGTTAAAATAAGAAAGAGAAGCAACTTCCGCTGCAGTTGCATACACTGTGATGTTCTAAAATAGTTCGTAAACAAACTAAAAAGAAACTTTTCGCTTCTTCTGTTCTATTACGTGATCATACTTAATTTAAATTAAAATTTTCTGTAGCGATGCACAGCACAGCCACACCAGCACGGATGCTTGCAATGTTGTAATGGGAGCTACTGTAACACGTATGGCTGCGGTGACGATGGTACGTGTACATTATATACATTCCTTTTTTTCGGAGCCGACATTTGATCGACTATGCAATTGTGTTGGGGATTTTGAGTACTGTAGCCTATTCACTGATACCCAATTTTATATTAACTTAACAATGATTAAAGGCCTTATGATAACCAAAAATGTATCCAAAACGAAAGAATTTAACTCAGTTCCAAAAAAAACGTTAATGTTTTGAAACCAAAACTTAACCAAAAATCCCATTAGGAAAAAAGAGGAAAAGAAGTCTCGAGCTGGGTTTGATCATGCTCGTTAAGCAGTCGTTCAACTTTAGAAGAAGTCATATGAAATTGTATCGTAGAATTGACAACAATATTCTATTTTTAAGGGTTACTAGGTCTGGAGCATCGTGGACCATTCTGTTTCGATTGTCGTCATCAAGGTGCAAATGACAAGTGCGAGACGGTTCAACTGTGTTCTGTGACCGAGGTCTGTAAGACAAATCACATGACTTCAAAGAACCTAACTTTTGATGTGTTTACCCATCATCAAGTTGCTCCATTATATCTCAAGCTAGCGCATTAATAATACCACCCATGCCACAACACATTGATGGTACACACAAAAGTGTCCATGTAAAGGGACACTTTTCATTAACTTTCAAAACGTATATATCATTTTATTTGATTTTCGTCCATTTCATGTAGCATTGTTTCCCCTTAGCCGGTAATTTACTTATTTCTGTTGATTTGCTTTAGTCTTATGGACAAATTTACAAACTACAGTGTATTTCACTAAGGTATAACAGCAACTTCGAACTTCTTAGCGCTCAAAAAGACAGATGGATATATAAAAACTTTTATATTTAGGTTTAGAAATCTACGACTTAAGTTACAAAGAGAGGTAATGCTAGTTATTGAAACACATAATGTACGGTTTTATGAGTCTAAAAAAACTCGTCAAAGTCATTTTTTGAACGCACCTTTCTGACGTAAGAAAAAAAAATATGAAAGTCTCAAATTGATTTCTTGGTACTCTTTATAACAATGTATTTTAATACTTAGTATATATTTTGATTTATAAGATCTGTAAACTCTTAGATCTGTATGGTTGAGAAGTACAAATGGGGCGATGACGACAGTCACTTCATAATGGGATGTACAGACGCTCAGGTAACCACACGAACAATGCTGATTTGAACTTCTTATTTCTTTACAAGAGCGATCAGTGATCACATGAGTCTCATGATGATTGCCAATTAAGCGGTTGCATTGAGGGGTGATTGGACAGTTTGCTGGCCAAAACGCATCTTTTATTCAAGGGCCATAACTCAGCCAAAACTCATTCAACTGAAAAACCCATTAAATATGCGCAAGTACTTGAGGTACCAATCAGTCCTGTAAAATTTCATTCCAATTGCTGTAGTAATATAAGAGAAGTAGACCGGACAAACTTTAAAAATAAAAATCATTAAAGGGTCATAACTCTGATAAAGATCTTTGAACGGGAAAATGCCGACGATATGCACAACTAGACTTGGTACTGATCATTCCTGTAAAGTTTGGATGAAATTGCACCATTAGTTTTTGAGTAGTCCGGATAAATTTTGTGACGGACTGACAGACAGACAGACAGACGACGGAGAAGTGATCCCTATATGTCGCAGCTACTTTGTAACAGGCGACATAAAAATGCCCTATTCTTTTTACGGGGACCGAGTTTAATGTCACTTTAGTCAAAATAATTTTTTTTCTGTAATCAAAGTGGTTATTCCATTCTGCATAACAATGGATGTATTAATGTTTGTCATATCACAGTTTTTTCTGAAGCACAAATAACCATCCGGTATCCGGAAATAAACAGGTAACTCTAACGATCAGGATGTAAGCCACAATTAATGTAAGTCACTATTTTTACTACTTTTCTCAGCTGCAAGGTACGTTCATAATGATTACCACTATACAAGCAGTGTAACAAACATGATCAAAGAACTAAAATGGTCAACTTTAGAACAAAGGCGAAACCATGCCAGCCTGGTCATGCTACACAAAATAAAAAACAATCAGGTCAATGTTGATCACAATCACCTTACAAACACAAGAAACAGCAAATTCCTCATTCCACAATCAAAAACACAACATCACATGAACTCATTCTTCCCAAGGACTATACGACTCTGGAACGAATTACCGACCGAGATTAAGGCTACCCCAACTGTGCCAGCTTTTATCAGTGGACTAAACAAGTTTTATAGATTTTAAAGTACTTAAAATAAATGTTTAAGTAAGATCTTCAGTTAAATCTTGTTTTCTTTGTTATTAACTTTTATAATTTTAAATGTTCCTGACATGCGCCTGCCTAGTATAGTCAGTATTGACTTTTGGCAGTATTAAGTTGAAGTTGAAGCTTTTAATACAACAACATAGCCGTCACGAAAACCTTTTTTACGTATTCTTCTTATGGCACACACACTTCGTAAAAAATAATAAATCGTCTGCTTTATGCATTCAAGGGTTTGTGTGGTTTGGCCGTCATGACCGAAGTGCACCTATTTAACAAAACACTAATGTACTAACACTTTTATTTTATCGAGTAATTTGCTTAGAAGAGATAAATTTGGATATTATAGACTAGATTATGTATTCCTTCAATTGCTTCAGTTGTGCAGCGACAGAAGACGCTCCTTGCAGAACATCACCGTGGAAAGAACAGACAGGAATGTTCCCGTTTGTTCTAGTTGTTGCGATACAGATTTCTGTAATGTCATCTGTGACGATGACATTAGTCAGATCCCAAATATCGTAGGTGGGTATCTACAACTGTAGTAACTGATATTCCTTCTGTTTAAAGAAGACGAAATCGTTACCTGTAATACTGTTTTGCGTATATACGAGTATAAGATATTTATAAAAAGAGTTAAGACAGTTTACCCAACTGTGTAGTTGCAAAAATCTGATACCTCAAAGCGAAGATGACGTCAATTATCGTTTAAGACGTCATGGCGATTTAAGGGTAGGCATACTAATGATGTGACGATAAACAACACAATAATACCTGTCCGCACTTCATAAGTAGTTGTCCTAAAGTTAGAAGTTCTGGTGATAGCTCTCGCAACGATACATATAACGGTGTTTGGGTATTATCAATGTCGATGCTAAAATGACATTTATGACATCTTCAACGTTTTCATGACATTACTTTCAACGCATTAACTTTATTTTTACCACGCGTTTGAAATGTATCGATTTTCGTTGACGGAATTTATTGTTTTTACGTGCTTTGTGGCCATTACATCTCCAGCTAACGCATTAATAATATCACCCATGACACAACACACTGACGGTACCAACAGAAACGTTCATGTGTATAAAATATGACAAAATATCAGTGGGTCCGATTCATAATCATTCCATATCCTAGTTGAAATTATTCTTTTTTTCATCTGTAAAATCAAGATGCTTCGTATTCTCTTCAGTTTTTTTTTCGTTTCAGGATGAGAGAATTGTCCAACATTGTCTTCGTTATTTCCTGTAAAATATGTACTCGATTCTTTGTAGTGTTTGTCAATGTTATTCAACGTGTCGACAGATTTGATTGACTAATTCTACAACATGTATTTACTATTGCATTGTGTACTCTCTCGTCGCTAAAACCGGAAATAGGACCATTTCGAAATGATTTTGTTATTTATACCTGTATATATGTTCCGATAACCACGTATTTACTCAAAAGCTAAACACTTCTGTGATGCAAAAAAGCACTGTAACTTGGTTCGACTATAATCAGTTCTGCGTTCTAATTTGTCTACATTATGTAATTCGTGACGCATTACAATTGATTCATATGTTGCAGGCCAACAATTATCAGCGGATGTCGATTTTCGATTTAAATTTTATCGACATCATCCCTAGCTGCATGGGTGATGTACGATACAACCATTTTAAGACTACGGCATAAATATCACAATGCAGCCATTTATTTCATCAATGACTCTGGTTAACACCAAGCGCAGTAACCAGTTTATACATCACTGAAAACAAAGCAATTGCATCCCCGCCAGGCACCTTTTTAAATTTGATTAATTTAATTTAAAAACAGCAGCAACAAACAAACAGACAACCGAAAAAAGAGGAAAACAATAAAACATTTCAAGACGATATTTATTATAAATGCATTTTATCCATACATAGATTCACAAAATAAACCAGTCACAGGCAAAAATCTCAGTGGAATAGGTTCATGTAGTCTGAAATTTACACGGAAGTTTTTACACCACATACTTGTTAAAAAAGTCAAAGTTCTTATACAAAGTACAGGCAGACAAAACATTACTGATAAAATCTCCTTTCAGAACAACTTTTTTATTTGGTATCCCTTTTTTGTTCCACGTCATGTAGGTCAAACAAAATTGTCTCCACAATCACCCAATTAAGGCTGGTGGATGTATGGATTGTTTACCTGAAAGTGAAGGTAAGCGAAAGTGTGTCATATTGATTTTATCTTCTTATTTATTTATTGATACAAAATATAAAATTAATGCTTACTTAAAATATGCTCCCTACAAATTTTCCCACATACGAAATCAACATCGGCTGCACGACCAGAGTTATTAATTTTAGTGTTACAGCGATGCTTAAACCCACAACCGCCAGCGCCCATAGGTTTACTAGTTATATCTTCCACAAAAAGGCTCAGGACATTGCTGTGAAATAATACTCTTTATAACGTGCTTTTCCCACGTACACAGGAACTTTATTTTGTCTTAAACGTATATTCTTGGATAATGGAAATGTTTGTCAGTGTACAAAAAAGCCTATATGTACTAAAATCAAATGACAGACTTACCCTGTTTCTTAAGAAAGAAATCCATGTTGAAAGATAGGCAAGGTCAATGTGAAAGATGACCATTAATACATACCAAACTGGCAGACAAATCCTCTCATTTCAGCACAAGGTCGATCCTCCCATCGACCCGTGTATTTGTCCATCCCCATGGCTACACAATCTTCTTCTCCGTGACGGTCTGGGTCTTTTCTCCCTGGATACCAGTTTGTATAAACTACAGCTTTTCCTGTAACAGACATTAGCTATCATGCGCTGCATATCGATCAATTTTTATTTAAGTCAACACTGGCTTGACTTCAAGCAAGATCTGAAGATATGTGTCGCTTCAAAGAAATAACGTTGACTACTATTTAAATGCGTGTGCACTACTTTAATAGCATCTGACTTAAAAACCGAATTTAGATAGAGTAAAATGCGGAGCAAAGAAATGTATAAAATTCAAGGCAATATATCACTCTGCATGTGACGCTATATGTTATGATGTGTGCATGCAATGCTTCAAAAGCGAATGGTATTTCCATAAGAACCTCGCATTCATCAGTTTACCGTTCTGTTTAGGTAAACGGGCGGCTAGTTAAACGACGACTGTTTACTTACAATACTTAAATACCATTTATAATACCAGTTAACAAACATGTCTGACACACATTACCTGATGTCCATTCAAAGTTCTCCTCCTTGTGAATGTCGTGTAGACCAATCCAGACAGAATAATGATAGTACGTGTTTACCACCTGGTATACGACACGCTGTTCGTTCGAGTCAGCAATGTCAATCAAGTGACCTCCTTTCCGTCGGCATTCTACCTCAGCATCTACCCATGATTTATGTCCACGTACAAGCTCAAAACATTCCTCGCCGTATGCAAACAGTGTACAATTATCTTGGGTGGTCATATCCTTAAGAAGATCGTTACAAGAAAATCTTGTATCTAGAAATAAACATTATACTTTTGGTTCTGACACTGACAACACTCACCTAGCACACTTATCTTCTTGTTTTTAAAATAATAGGGTTAGACCCGATACTTGAATCATCACTTTGTGTAAGACTTTCAATTATCTTATGCTATCAATTATCTTCTAGACATTTTTATTTAATAATTGATTTTTTTCTAATATTTTTACTTTTAATTTTGTATTAAATCTTATAAAAACACGTTTAATGGAATTTGAAGATGAAATAAACGCAGTTGTCGACAAATGTTTCGTTGTTGTGGTTCTAGATTAAAGATGGCGTTGCTATTGTTGCAAACAGAAGATACAGTAAATGTCATTTATGCCGTACTGGTAGGGGGCGACGATACAAAAGATGTTGTTGGACTGGATATTCTTGAAGGGACATTTGTCGTTGTTGGTAGTATATCTTTTGTAGAAGGAGTTATTGTGAGGTTTTGTGCAATTGTGATTGACGTTGATACCGTTGCCCTTGTTGTTGATGAAGCTAACATCGAGTGAATTGATGAGGTCGAGTTTGCAGATGGAACTGTTACTGTTGCTAATGGTGATGTGTACTGTTTGGTCGTCGATTGAGTTTTGTTTGTTGGTTGGATCGTCTTTGTCGCTGTGGTGATTATTGTTGTTGGTGGTTTTGTCCCTGTCGAATGTGTGCTATATATGCTTGGCGAATTGGATCCAATGATTCGAGAAGTACGTGGCATATCAGTCGATTTCGAGGTAATAGGTGTTGTGCTTGGTACTATTGTGGTTGTCACTAAATAGATGGATTTAACAGATAATACAACAAAGCAATTTAAAAGTTAAAAAAAAAGAAAAGTAATGTTATTTGTCAATTCACCATGTTGGTGTGAACATTGAAATATTGTTTTGATTATCAATGTGGTTGACATATTTATCTTCATTTGTAACAATTACCCTAAAATGAATACTGCCATTCAACAAACTACTGAATGAAATGATTCAAAATTATGATAAGGAAGCACGTTTGCATCAGAAAAAATGACAAATGAATACTGTCTTTATACAATCGCTGAGCAAACATCCGCTCGATGTCAAAAAGGACAGCTGCAGCATCACTGTTTGCTCATTACATACAACAAACATTTCGATCGATAAATAAAATATTTACTAACTGGAAAAAAGAATTTTTTGTTAGTAGGTAATAATATATCAAAGTTTTCCTAAACATTAGTCGTGTCTTTAAATGTACAAGAAACACAATAGAATATTTGTATACCAAGATCGTCTATTGGCGGACTTCCAGGACATGTTTGTATTAACGTTTGGTCATCTTTGTGAAGATAGCCAACCTGCGTAAAATAATAAAAATAAAATAAAAGGAATAAAATGATATGTATAGAGTAACCTGCATATTTCCTATACTTTATATTTCCTTGTTTTATTTTCTTAAGCCTTGTTTCGCATATCCCTTTTGGTAAAAATGCTGAATAACTGTATTATTGCCATCGTACAAAGTTAACAACATGTTCATAGAAATTAGCAATAGTCGCGAAGACGGATAGAAGGAAACGGCAGATAAATTCTGCTTTGCACAGTTATGAGGCTACAAAGCCATTCATTTTACCGAAACAATAATGTCATTTAATATGTACTTACTTGATGTTCAAATGCAATCGATATCCAATCACCATTATCAGAGCCTATTTGGCCTTTGCAATCAAATTCGTACATGTAGCCAATGGGAGCAACTTGTTGAGATTTCTGAAATGAGAAGATCCGTCTGGAAAAAAAGTACTATGCACCTGAATCCATCGGTGTCGCCATTTAAAGTATTAACTAATTTAAAAGAAAATATTGAAAATTGAAAATTTGAACTCTAATGTGCTGCGTGGGTTGTTTCAAGCCAGAACAGTGATATTCAAGTTGCATTTATTGCCTTGTTATAAATATCTTTTTATCATATCTGTAGTAAGGTGTGCAAGTCTAAAAATAGTTTCTGTTCTGTTCTGTCGACCATCTGAAAACTACTTTCATTCTCCCTATATTAGGTGGACAACTTTGCTCAATTTTAAAAAAAACTTGATTAAAGAGAATTTGTCCGTCACCAACATTTTGTCGCCGTAATTTGATCTTTTCTCACTCAAATATTTTCAAAAATATTTATATTATTCAATATATCGTCTGAGTGAACATCAAGTAAATTTCAGTTATATAACATTGTGGTGGGCAGAATATGTGTATCTCCAATTACCTGAGAAGTATTTATGTGTTGCAGTCGAAAATATCTCTACACATCTTTGCTATAAAAAGTGCTGTAAATGATTAGTGATTGTACTTTTAATTATTTCTTAATTCAACACTGAAAGATGGTGACTTGTTTTTTCCTCGACAATTTCTCTTTTAACTTACTGTTGGATAAACAGACTTTTCGACGTTGTAATTGCAAACGCAAGAATAATCACACCATATTGCTTGTATAAGTGACAAAAGAACCGTGTGTTCAAATATGATGCCAGTCATACTTTCTGAAGTATAGAGCGGTTTGTGCCGATGCTGAAAAAGAAAGAAAGTTTCCTTAGGTCTCATATGACCGAGTCAAAAATGACTTTGATGGCTATCAGCCTTGAAATGGGCTCAATACGATGTACAGTCAGTCCTTTTTTTCATTTTGACTGTTTTTCTCCCTGAGTAACTGCCTTTCATAAGGTTGTCTTGATCTCGGACATTTACATAAATTCAGTAATATATATAGCATTGCAGGAACAAGGTACTGGATTTAACCCGCACCGCAACGAGACGCGTCAGTGTTGAGTGGGCGGGACAGGTTAAATTCAATACCGCGTATCAGTCAAAACAATTCAAGACACGCCCTCTTCCCGTGACGCTGCCGTTTGCTGGTATATGTGAACCGCAATAGTACGACGCTGTTACTTGTGTGCACTTTTAAGCAGTGTTTATATCTGGAGTTATCATAATGAATTACTCTGTAGAGTTTTCTGTTTTTATTCCCACCTTCCTACTCTAGTTTTTAGGGGCATTAAGCCAAAAAACCAAACAATATAATTTTTTAGGCCTAACCGTGCATTAACTTCCGTGCAATATCACAGTATTGCAAGGAAGTTATTACGCAGACAAGGTCCACCGTAACAGAATATCAGCTATTTTATAAACGGTGTATGGAATTTATTTTGCATGGCTAAATACAGAACACAAATGCAGACTATGATACAATATAAAGTGCTGCTTTTTTAAATGCATACGTATTGCAAATACATGTAGTATTTTAGTAAATTGGCTTTCATATAAGTTTTCGTATATACTTGTGTCGATCAGAAAAAAATGGTCTCTCTTTCTTGGTTCGCCTGCTGCTTGTATAAACATGTTGCATCATATATTTATTTTTTCTTCTTTCAAAAATACAACAGCTTATAAACATATAAGTATATAGGTATCACAACAGGTTTTATACATATGTAATATACATTGCCGGATATATTGTTACATCTTTTCATGAATGCTTACACAAGTATGAAAACATATTACATGTAAATAGAATATATTCCCTTCAAATTTCAGAAATACAAAAAAAAAAACAGTATTTAGTTCTTAGAGAGCTTAAAAAAATTCGGACGTCTTTACTGATAGAACACATTAAGCCAAATAAAAAAGAATAAACAAACTGCTGCATATTCACCTTTCTGAAGTTTATACGAATCTTTGAGGTCTGTCTATTTCATATATAATGTATTATATACATTATAACGAAATCTTGACCCATATTGTTTGAGAAGAATAGATAACACTAATGCTATTCTTCTGTCTATTTTAACAAAATTGAACACAAGTGCGTAGGAAGCATTTATTTAGAACATAAGGACACTAAATAAGAATGACAAGGTCTGGATGATTGTTAGACATCCACTTTTTTTATTTTTCTTTTGTTTTAGGATATCTTAAAACTAGAGATGTCTCTCTATATATTTCAGTTCATTCTTCATCGGTACCGGTTTCCAGTATGACCGACGCCCCCGAGAAATAATTAATTTTAGATTGTGGAGGATTGTGCAAGGTACTGAAAGCATCCCATTTCAGAGATACTCCTGGTTCTTTTACATGCACTATGTATAGCAACAATGAATGGGAGATATGGTTTACGTCTCAATAAAATACTGTAAAACAGCTGTTGGAAGAGCGGATATCGAACCCACATCCTCTAGACAACCTTTAGAAATCCCATACATTATCACTGGCTCACAGGTCTGTCTTCAAAATATACGACGATTTTTTTCATTATTACACGCGCACCGCACGTGATGAATTGTTAAGTGTCATGTTTGTTAATCAGAGATCCATTGTGTGCTGGTTCAGATCTGAAAATAAAATATTCTGTTCTTTTCTATTCGTTTCTGTGTATAAGGAGTGGATAGGGAAGTCGTGGTCACAATCAGCGGAAATGACTGAGGCTTCAGATAATATGTTTTGCATGACATTTCTCCCCAACCCTCGTTGCTTTCTGAAATGTCTGGATTGTGGCCCATGCGGTCTCGGCTTCTACGCGCCTGAAGCAAAAGCGATATAAAATGTTACTTGGTGGTATATTGTTCTCCTGGACTGGTAACACAGGGGTCCTGAGATCGATCCCCCGCTCCCCCACCAACATTACTAATTGTCTTTCGGATGAAACGTTAAACCGAGGTCCCATATGTATCAGTGCTTTACATTGAGCATGCAAAAGAACCAGGGGTGTCTCTAGAACGGGATGCTTTCTTTATTGTTTACTATCCCCCACAACATAAAATAACTAATCTTTGCATGGGGGTGTCGGCCATATGGGCAGCCGGTACCGACGATAAATAAACTCAAATAGAAAAAGAAATATATTGTACTCTATAATGATCATTAAAAACGACAGATAACCAGTCGTGATTTAAATATATATTTGTACGTGTACTTTTTCATGCAACTAACTGGCACAATCAATTGATTTCATCCAGAAAAAAAACAAAAACAGGTGTGAATTCAACACAGTGTTTGACAATTTCACCTAACCTAAAAAAAGTCTAAATTGCTAAAGTAAATTTCGAAAGCTACTGATGCATTTTTGACTTAAAAGGAAATTTTCACCTTTATTTACAGAAATAAACAAGTCCTTGACGTCATGTTACACGTCGTTTAGTTAAAGTACATCAACTGAGCCTTTCATTTCTTTGTCGCATTTACATTCAGACAAGGTTAAAAATGAGAGAACAATTATAATGCTCTGATATGACCTCGGACACGATCTATTAACAAACAGGTGTACTACCTATAACTTAACAAAACTTTGATTCTGAAGAGAGTTGAAAATTTTTTTTGTTAAAATTACGGTTGAAAATGCAATTATGATGTTTTGAATAAATGCCATTTCTTGGAACAATGGTATTATCACCGTTTCATTGTAACGGTATCTTTTTATACAAAATTATTAATCTTTTTCTTGTACAAAATGAACAAATGCCTTCAAAGTTTTTCTTATAAACTGAAGATACAGTTTATAAAAATCTTCTTAAACAGAAGATGTGATATACAGACATAAGGTAGTCAGTGCTGCCTACATTGATTTCAACTTTGGTTCCAACCTAGTAAGTCAGTTCTAAAACACATTTGCATATAGATACAGGTGGAGGGACTATAAGGAGGAAACACAATGATTCTGTTTTTTTCTTCTTCATATTGAAGCCGAATATTTGTGTTAACAGTGGAGGACCGAGGATCGGCATCAGATGGGCCACAGACCTTCGGAAGCTATAGAAAGAGCCCATGCAGTGTGAAAAACGCTCTAGCATATTTACACAAGGAAGGAACGGGAATTAACAAGGATGTGGGAAGTGTTGGTGTTGTGAAGAAGGTATAGCTTTAAATAAATATCTTTATACTACCAAGCGTCTCAGCCATTTTTAGAAATAAAACCCCCCGACCCTTTCAGTATAACTGTTGCAACAATTATCCAGAAATATAATTAATAAAAGTCAAAACTATTCCCAATACGGAATACAACTCTTTAAGATTTTAATTTTGGATTACTTGATAAACTTCTGTTTTCTCACGTTATTGTTTATCATAGAGAGATGAATGTAAAAGGCATTGAAGAACATACATCAGGATTATTTTGCTCAAGCAAATATGAATACCAAATAGTAAAAACAAAATTGAAAAATAAAATACAATGCGGATCTCGATACTGTAAATTCTATGAGCGTGTCTGTTTTTCATTTGTTCACTGAAAACTTGTGATGAGAACTTTGCACAAACACTTTATATTTAATGTATAACACTACAACAATAAATCCCCGTGAAATTTAGTACATAATGACATCGTGGAAAAAAAACGCTTAAATGGAGTGTTAAATATAAAAATAGACCAAACAATGGTTAACTGACACGTTACAGTATATTATTTTATAAAGAATGGATCGTATTTAAGCGGAAAGGGTCTATTTCTTTAAAAAAAGATAATGTTAAAAAACAACAGTGATTAAGGCGATAATGTTGTATACGGCTTTTCCATTTGTCAGACAAAATACAGGGTACAAAGTTTGACGTTTGTCCTTACATAGTACAGTAAAACATGAAAAATGTTTTGTTTTTTTCGGACTCAGTCCACTAAAAACACTCCAGTGTATTTAAAACACTGATTTAACATGAGAATGAGCATTTCATTCCCTATATGGTTTTATTATGATGAAGCCTCGTATTTCTTTATTTCACATTTCAGTATTATTTGCCAATACAGGAGCCGAGGGGTCTGCAAACCTTTTTCAGATGTCCTGTAGCCTAATGAGACGTGTAAACAGACCAGCACCACATTGCACTAAATGAGACCAAGGATGATGCCAAAAATAACATCAGCTATTGAACACAATAAATTCATAATATAATTATGTTAATGTCGTGGTCTTCGTTAGAAGAATAGTTATTCTATATATTTGAGTGACATTGTGTTTGACAAAAATGCTGTTGCTGCTTTAAACATCACACCTTTACCCGGAACGACTGACTAAATTTCACGCCGCAGTCTATCGTAAATTTTAAAAGAACTTTGAAATAAACATGCTTGAAAGAATAAATGACTTTTACACTTTATCTGTAAAAAAGTTTCAAGTGATGAACTTTATATGCAAAGAACCTCACATTGGTCATTTTTAAAGCAAGACCGTAGATAGTGTTGAAGACCTTGTCGATTATTTATTTTGCAAAGGATAAAAAGTCTATGCTTTTACACACATGCAAATCTTCCAAGTTTGAAGGTTAATGATTGATAAGACTTAGCAGGGGGTCCCAGGCAGAAATCGGTTTACGGCAGACAGATGTCATATACAATATTACTTCTTTAAATCATGTTTCAGATTCAAAACATTTCAAGAAAAAACATTATTTTGGTGTTCTTTTATTCATGATATATTTTTCATTCAAGTACAAACAATTCATCCAATAATATGAGATGACAACTGTATAGCTATCAAGTAAGAAAACAATAAATGTCATCGTTATTTGTTAATGTTTTCATATTTAGACATTTAAACATGGGTTCACCTTGCCTGTTCCCTGCATGCGATGTTCAGAGACGGTATCGTTCTTAACTAATAAATCATTGAACTTTTAACTTGATACAATGTAAAGTAGCCAGTTTGGTTTTTAACAGGTGAAATTAAATAAAAAATGTACTAACCACTGCTTAAATATTGTCATTCAATCCTTCATGGTGTCATGTCTTTACTTGAAATGTGTATTTAATGTATGCATAAATGCTTAAAATAAGCAATATAAAATGCTGCAAGAAAATTAAGGCTAGTAGTCAATACAGTTGGGCATAAGTAACAATTACTCCATTTTCTTTCAAGAACTCTGGTAAAATTAGTTTGCCTTCACACACAAATTTTAATTATGTTTTTATGCTTTATATATGGTTATATAAAACTACGTGAAATTATTCCAGAGTTTGAACACATAAGGATATACAGAACCTTTAACCATGAAAGTTTTATTTTGGCAAAGTATGAATGAGCCTGCCAATGGAAAGCCGTCTACTGAAATTGGACTTCAGTACGCTGAATAATTGGTCTTGTACTCTGCACTTCCTCTTATTGTTATCTATCTCTATGTGAAGTTTCAAAAAAGTCCCTTTCAAATTGAGTTCTTTTTCTTGATAAAATATCAATAAAGGGGAATATTTATAAAAAAAGCCACAGCTATGGTTCTTGCCAATAGACGCCATCACACCAAGACCTATCGACTGGAAAAGTTTCACGTCTGTGACCTTCAAACTTAAGAGTAAGCGTCTAGACAAAAATATAATTATAAATATGTCACTTTGACCTTGCCCTTCCAGCTAAGGACTTTGGTTTTGCATATAACATTCCGTCTCATCAAGTTGAATAAATGTAGCAAGTAATGACAAATTCCCGTAAAAAAAGGAGACGTTATGGTGCAGAAGAAGACTTTCAAACATTCTGACCTTTAAGATGTGACATTGCCCTTTGAACTAAGAATCTAGATAACGGTAGTGAGGTGGCAAGTACCTACGTATAGAAAAAAAAAACAACATAAAAAAGTGGGTGGGGCCTGGGGAGGGCCGGAGCGGGGGGAATGTATGTATGCAAAACAAACTAGATTTTTTTCTAGAGAGGGTTGGGGGACTGCGTAAGGTGGGACAGGGAACGGTCAGTTTGTGGGGGAAGCAAGTACGTAAAATAATGTGGGGCTTGGAGGGGTGTTCATGTTAAAAAAAATAGGGGTGGGGCTTGGTGGGGGAAGAAGGGTGTACCTACGCATAAAAAACCCCAGAAAAATGGGGGGTAGGAGGGTGAGCAGATAATGCTGGGGGTCCCATACAGGAGTTGGGGAGGGAAGAACCTTCCCATCCATTGTAAGTAAATAGTTAAGTTCTAGGTTTTGTGCTTTCCCATCAATAAGTTTTTGCTATATGAGTCTATGCCTAACGAAATGCCCCCTGGGGTAAAGCTAATTTTCACTCCAGGGATAATATGAACAATATTGGTAGAGGTCTAGTGACGCCTCACATCAAATTGCAAAGCTCGGTTGCAAGTGGTTTTAGAGAAGAAGATTTTTAAAGTTTTCCCTATATAACTATATATAAGCCCCAGGGCGGGGCCAATATTGATCCTGGTGTCATGATTTGAAGCAACATGGTAGAGGGCCACTAGAAAATGCTACACACAAAATATCAAAACTCTTAAGTCTTATGGTTTATGAATAATCAGAACATTAAAGGTTTTGCACAAAGCCGCCCATAACGCAACCCACTGAATCGGCGACCATAATAGATCGACGTTTTACTTCGAAAACAGGCGAGCTAAAATGTGGGCAGCTAATGTAATTGTTCTTAAACACTGCACTTTCTCCCACTCCTCTTTACCTATATGCCCAATATTAACAAAATGCCTTTAATATTTTTAGAGTTGTGCCCCAGACAAGCAAATTGTACTAAGTGGAGATAATGAGAACACTAGTCAAGATGAGTTATTGTTCTTGTGCACTGCAATTACTCTGAGTGTCTTTTAGCATCTTACGGAGTTATAAGTAAATCCCTTCATTGGTATTTTAATTATTCGACAAGCATTAAATTAATGTAATAAAGGGAAAAAACTGAAAAATGGAGCAAGACCGAGTACAATTATTCAAAACTGCACGTCATGTATACACTCTATCAATATCTTAAATATCAACTAAATCCCTTTATTATTTGAGAATAATGCTCTTAACAAGCATTTTAACATAATGACAAAACTTATAACGAAAAATATCTAAAAAAAATGGGGCAGCTAGAGCTATGGTTCTTGGACACTGCACTTCTTGCCACTCCCCTCTTTCATTGTGCCAAATATTAACTATTTGCCTTTTATGGCTTAAGAGGTTTATTTTCCGGACACGCAAAAATGTACTAAGGGGAGATAATGAGAAAACTAGACAAGTTATTAACTAGGTGGTTGGGGACATTTAGAATGCCTGTGCTAAGATTGATGAAGACACCATGTTGCGGAACGTGTCACGTAGTACATCAAGTATCTGCTTCGGGGATTTTTTTTGGTCAGAAAACAAAGATTTCACCAACAGTAACGAGGGAGAGTAGAAAAAAAAACTTATATTTTATTCTACCTTTGAACTGTGAACGAGCTGAGTTAAGAAAAATGTTTCCATATTAATAATTAATTTTAGATTTTGAGTTCAAAATTAGTATGCGGTTTTTTGTTTTGTTTTGTTTTTGTTTTTACAATTTTTATTACATTTTTTCTGAAAATCTGTATAGAGAATTTCGAAAGTAGCTTCGAAGGTGTGGAAAGAGATTCTCTTTTAATGTTCCGCATTTCACACACTAAATGAAAAGACGCTTCGGAATTTGCCCCATCAGAATTTAAATGGTGTTCAGTGAGTAAATATTTAAAATTTCGTTAGATTTTAATGGGCTTTATTTTATATTTCGGTTTTCTTGCAGACAATTGCATAAAATGTAATTTCACCCTTTTTTACACGCAATTTATAGCAAGAAGATTAAACCATTGGTACAATATGTTTTAATCCTCTTAAAAAGATTTTCCTTAAAATCTACTTGGAGCTTTTAAGTATGTAAAATAGATAACTTTCCAGAATCATTACCAACTTTGATTCTTTAAGACATCTATCTAAATATTTTTTCTTAGTAGAATTACATGCTTATAACGCACATCTACAATATTTTATTTCCTATCTGATATTATAATCTTCCTTGGAAACCAAACGTCGCGAACAAGCCAACGGGAATAATTAAAGATAATTATGAAAATAGTAAAAAGCGTCTCGCCTACTGATACAGATAATTCCTTGACAGTTGAAAGGAAGAGAATGGTACAATTCCAGTACCTTTATAAAGCAACTCGCTGACAGGCTGAAGACCTTAGGGGTACCAGCTATCCAGTTATTACGATCACTAGGCCTCTAAAAGCCTTGCAACTTCCCTAGGTAACATTTTTTTTTATCTTAATAAATAACAAAAATAAATAAAAGAAACATTTATCTAAAATTTTATTTTTCCTTTGCACTTAAATCGTCAAAACGTCTAAAATATTAACTACAGACATCATTTGATTGTTAGGCTGACAAGATTACGTAGTTATTTTATAACGCTGAGATGTCAAAGTCGACACAATTATTCAGCTTGTTAACGGTCTGTCCACTGCTGTATGAACATGTGCATTTAAAAGACCTTTAAACTTTCCGGAAATTTTTTTTAGAGACTCTGGAATCAGTCAGATGAGATGAGAATTTCCCGGTAATTGTTTATCTGAACTTCCTGCTTAGTAGTCAAGCGAACCTGCAGAAAGTGAAGTTTTAATTTAATATGGCCAGGAATAATTTTTATCTGCTCAGTTGCATATTATTCGTATTTGCGCTTTCAGTATTCAGTGCAGCAGGTATGTATTTTTAAGTTTTGTCACACTGATCATAGTAGTTAAATGTGTTAAAAAAACATTAAAAGATAAGCTATGAAAACATTTGTTCTAGGAAAAAAATAACACTGCTAGTACAATGTAGTGGTACGGTGTCACAAACATTTAAACGTTTTCATGTTTGTAGCAACATCGACTAAAGTGACTTCTGTATCATCAAAGTAGCAGTAGTAGTTAGGCAAAATTTTACTCAGAACTGGTAGCAGTTTCAATCTTCAATATTCCAGATAGTAGTCTTGTAAAATTTCGTCTTATGTTACACTATTTTTTATCTTATTTATAAGGTATGATTTTCTTTACACATTCAAAAGAAATTAACGCCGTAAGAAATCTCCTTATTTGTCAAGTTTTACTCTTTTTCATACAGTTATAAGAGAAGGTATTCATTTCGGTTGGAGATTGAGAAATTCATCTCTTTAACAAGTTTGTTGACGGGTCATTCTTTGGCGACCAATATATACGTTTGTTTAACAATGACTCTTGGCTTTAGGGTTAGGGTTAGGGCCAGTTTTTGGCAACCAAAATTTGTAGTAGGTTAAACAGTCTCTAAAACAACTTATATTTCAGACCTCGACAATACATTTTTTTTAACCGACCTGATAAATCGGTCCATTTTGCACAGGTCTGTCACATTTCTAGTTAACTCAAATCGTTAACACATTTGATGAATCGTGCCTTTAGCACATATGGTCACATGAGTGACAAACCACCTTAAGTAGCCAGCTGTGGAGTGACAGTTACACTAAAAAAAGTTCCTCTTACTAAGAAAACTTAAAACACAGGCAAAACGTGCAAACTTGCTTCATGGTCGAAATGTCGCTATATAAGAATTGCATTCAGTAAATTTACAACATTTTATATATAATTGTACGGGTGATTGAAATATTTTTTTTGGTGAAATTTTGAACCAGTGCATTGAATATTAATGAAACAATATTGGAACATATATTGAGAAATGTTATACGCGTACTTTTGTTTGCCTCTTGTCGCTATTTTGGTAAAGTTTAAGTATTGAACATTTTAGCCACTGTAAGTGTGGACGAATGCGGTCACCTGAGTACTGTACAACCGACGATTCTTGGCAGGAATGTTACTTTTACTTTTACTCCAAGTATGTATAATAGGAATACAACATTTCGTTGGGAACGAACAAACAAAACGAATGCATGGGCTTATCTGCAACAGGACAAGAAGTTCGTACAATTCGAGAATAATGGAACACTTTATTTGATTTTGACCAATACTGTAGCAAATGATGATGAAGTATATTATAGAATAAAATACGACATCGCCACGGTCAACTGTACAATGGAATCTCAACGGCTTACACTAAAAGGCGAGAACCAAACGTTTTTTTTTCTCTGTTTGTCATTACAGATTGTAGTTGTCTCAAGAAAATATGAAGATGTTTGAACATGAAGCCTATCATTTAAAGTTGTTATACATTAATAATTCCATTTATCTCATTAGTGTCTCGTTGTTATCAGTCAACAGTATTGCATTATCTAGAATATGCTTAGTGCTAAATTATACACTTTAAGAGAGAAAGAGTGAAAGAGAGAGAGAGAGAGAGAGAGAGAGAGAGTCCTGAAGATGAAATTGTGTTCTTTATCCAACACTGTGTCCATTATTCTGTCAATTAGAAAATATTGATTCTGCAATGACCCGAAAGTACAGAGGGAGTCCTATACCTTAACTACTTAACGTTCATGAAGTGTTTGTTTCTTATATATATAAATTTTATAAAATTGTATCTCACTTTCATGTAAGAAAGAAAATTTCTTGAAGATCCAATATTTTATCGTAGAAGATAAAACACTGTATTTCATGTAAAAGTTCTTAAGGAAAAAATAGTGTAATCAAAACATAAGATAGCTTATTTTATGCAATAGTGGGCACTGTAAATATTTTCTAGATAGTCGGAAAAAATGATAACGTTTTTAAGAAAACAGAATTTCACGAAATAATTTTGTTAGTTATTGCGAAAAAAACATAAGACGAAAATCATGAAAATAATTTAACCATACTATGTAGTATGTCGTCATAATCTTTTAAAAGGTATTATTGTTATTATATTGCTGCTCAGTGGTCTAATGATAAAACGCTAGATTGGTTATTTAATTTCTACTAGTGACAGATTCGATAAAAAAAAAAACACCTCTCATTCGACGAAGACTATGAGCTAAGATGAAAAACTTAGTCTAGGTTTATCAGTGCGGTAGACATTGTGAAAGGCAACAAAAATAAATTTGTCAATCTCTGGATCTGTAATAAAATGGTATAAAGGTTTAATGCGTATTTGCAATCAATACTAATTATTAAATACAAAAATAAAAAAAAAATCTATCTATTTTTATATAAAAAGTTTGTGTTTAGTCTATCATCGGCTGCTTTTTTTCAGACATATCTGGAGAAACGTGTGGATTTATTTATCTAAGAACAGCAAAAATAGAATATGGAAAGAACGTGGAAATAGAATTCTATCCGACTGTGACAGTTACTAATTATACTAGTAACAACATATGGGTGTGGGTGCCATCTACTAGCCAAAGCACTGTGAATTTGACATCTTTCTTTGAAGGGTTGTACGAAGAAAATGCAATGCCAAATAATAAATATGTTTTCACAATCTTTTCGTACAATGCTAGCATGGACGGGAATTACAGTGTTTGGTGTTCTGCGAGAAGATCATATTCAAATTTTGTCAAAGTGGTATTACCAGGTTAAGTGTTAATACATTAAAATCACTACCTCTGGTTTTTGCTTCTTTCATGTTTAATAGATAATTGTATCAATTTTATATAAACAATAACCTTACTCATATATTTCTAAAGATAATTGATATTTATTGACTGCGTTAAGTATTGCTTTGAATCTGAACTCTTAAAAATGCTGTAAAGATGTTTGCTAGAACGAACGATATACTAAGAGATATTTCATCATATTTTCTATTCCAGTAACGAATAACTTGACATGACTGATTAACAGGACCTCTAAACTCTTTATTGGCATTACAATATTGAATATATATTTGTTCCTACAGTTGCGCCTCATGCACCAGTGTTTGAAAACCTCACAAATTTAGAAGATTGTTTGAATTGTATTGTTGGTGAAGATGGCGACAAGTTTAGCGTAATCTGCCGAATTACTGGTGGTACTGAACCAATCACAGTAACCATGGCGATGGGAAATAGGTCTCTAAATGTTGTGCGTGACAATGAAAATGGTGGTTACAAGACATTTTTCTATCTTTACGACAGTCATCACATGACACGCATAACCTGTTCAGTGAAAAATGACGCCTTGACAGACCCTTTAACAGTTAGTGCACCGCTGTATGTTATAAGTAAGAAGATTTTGAATATACTTAATGCATTTAATTTTACTGAGAACTTTCTGATCAAGATTGTATTCCACTGTTTCGATTTCTTTCTCTTGCCAGCAGCAAACTCATAATTAATATCAACTCTTTTTTTGTTTTTGTTTTCAAATCTTCAAACAAATTGTGACAGTAAATTGCTGGTAAGTTTTACGTTAACATCTATGATTTCAACAGAAATCACTGTAAATATACTTATTATTTAAGTTTATAATTCCATTTTAATATTAAAAATGACCCGATGCTCTTCGCCAAGTCCAGTCACTACATCTATGCCTTTACTTGTCTTGTAGAACAACCAAATAGAGAAAGTTTCGAGGTACCTGAAATTATTACTGAAGGGGATCCTATAAATATCACTTGTACATTCGCCTCTGGGAGACCAGCTCCGACTTTATCCTTAGAAGTATCTGATTCTAAACTGTCACATGTACACCAGACTAACACATTTGATGAAATTAACCAGACATACACAAGTGTTGTCTCTCTTAATACCTTCAAGAAGATATGGAACAATCAAAGTTTTTCATGCTGTCGCCAAAGTGACTGGTACAACGAGAAAAACGAATGTCTCCAGTCAGAACGTGTAATGTATCTCTGTAAGTTACAAACGAAGTATATTATTCTAATTCATTTATGTTTAACTGTTAGAAATATTCAACAGGATATTTTAATAAAGGGTTAGTTTTTTTTTTGGTAAAACAAGAAAAGTATTTCAATAAACCACACAAAATTCCCAGCATTCACAATTTGTGTGCGTGTGACCCTTTGTCATGTTTTGCATTCCGATTTATGTAGTTCTACCATCAGCAGTTGATCTGCAAATAAAAGAAGGGATAATCTACACAAATGCAGTATGTGCAGTGTTTACAATATACAATTCAAATCCATTATGTAAGGCAAAATGGTGTGCCGGAAGTATTTATTCAGGAAGAAAGAGCAAGAACGTGACCAAACCTTTCGGTGCCTCGAAATCGAAGCATATAGTTAAAATTAACACGACTAAATGTGACCAAGATGATACGGTTTGTGTTCACCTGGATGATCAGAGTTTATTCTTTCCACGAGCAATTCTGTTTATCTACCACTGCTTGTTTCTCAATAAATTGTGCATTGATAAAAACATTTATGTGCTTTGTCCGAACCTAAGTATTGTTACTTTTACATCATAGCTCCTCTTCAGGGACTGCCAGATTGATATTTTTTACTTCTAGAATAAGATTTACACTATTGCTTACACTATTTTAACAAAACACCAGTCTCATTTTCCTGTTTTGAATTTAAAGCATATTTTTCAGGGTCTTTCTATTGTCTAGCTCATACCAGCTTTTTGCTCAGGTTGATCTGTTGTGGTCTGACAATGTCAGATGTCAGGCATCAACAATCCACTTGTAATCGCATTAGAGATCACATTTCTCAGCAGTCTTTCCAAAACTTGTTTACAGTGTTTGTCTTAATAATATTTAGAGTACTGGGTCCTGTTACTAGGCCACAACTCAGATCGAAAGAAACATAAATAAATCCCAACTTTGTTACCGTACTAGAGATATTTTATCCATTTTTCCTTCAGCTGGTCATGTGCGGTCAAAAAAAAAACGAGTCGTTTGACAGTTGTGTTTTTGATAAGATCACCTGTACATAGTTGAGCAATATTCTTGTTTCAAAGTGTGAATCCAAAGGAAAACAATAATTTTTAATGACTATGATTTTATTGGAATAACATAACTATTTATTAAAAAACGAAACATTACCTTTTATTTCAGTCGCACCAATTACGGATTTCAATATATCTGGTTCAGTTCTAGAAGTATTGACAGGGACTGAAGTATATGTAAAGTGTACAGCTAGAAGCAATCCAAAATCTAATATTTCTTGGATAGAACATTCAGCCAGCGGACATGTTACACGAAATTTAAAGCAGTGTGACATGGACACAGAGTGTGTTTTAGCGATCAAAGGAGAACAAATCATGGAAAAGGATATTTTTTGTGAATCGGAGAATGCTTTAGGAGCACATTTGAAGAAACTAACTTTAAATATTGTTGGTAATTGCCTTTCTCACGTTACTGTGCCCCACTCAATTCGAAGAAGGAACTTCAAGGGCATTTAGCTTTGCGCGGTTGGTCAGGCTGTATAAAAAAACGGTTCCTAATAAATTACTCGAGAATACATAAAAATAATCATCATCATAATCCAATGAATGGTAACAAAAATCATTGTCAATCTTTCTAAATGTAAATTATTTGCAAACAAAACTTAAAGGAAAGGTTTTCTTCAGTTAAAACACGAGATAGTTCTTTATTGTTGAAATTTTTAATATCTGGTTTTCTTTTATTAAGAAAATAAATTCAAAAAATTAAAATTGAAAATGTTTTGTCCCTTCTAAATTCTTGCTATAAATGGAACAGTTCAGTCACTAGCTTATTCAAGTACCGATAATATTCAGGGAAGGTATTCTTGTAAAAACTTATTTCTGGTATATACTACGAGCCTTCAAAATTTACGGGACAGTTGGATATGGTGATAATATAAAACATGTAAGCCTACCTGTTCAAAGGCCAAGTTCATAGGAAGAACATAGATACAAGGAGAGCATGCACGTTTCCCAAAGATCTTTCGTCTCATTTCAAATTGTATGACGAATAATTGAAAAATATTGATAATCATTTCAAACGTAGGTATGACTTCGTCTCGTAATTTCTAATAGTTTTAATTTCTTTGTCGTTATTTCTACAATATTTGTATTCTTTCAGTTATGTTCAAAACACGAAGGCTTTACTCATGATTATCGTAATTGTACTTCTGACGTATAAAAGGATGATTTGTTTTCATTTTTACCTATATTTTTGTTGTTGTTTTGTTTTAGAGAAAAAGGCAGAACCAGCTCAGGACAACGGTATCTACTGGATACTTGTCGGATCTATTTTAGCAGTGATCGCTGTTATAATCACTATCGGTGTTATAGTGGAAATAAAAAAAAGAAATACCGAAAAAGGTTATAGATAGGTTATAATAACAGACAATTCCATTTGCGAAAATGCAGCTTAATTAACAAACAATTTTAATCTAATGAAAACGATATTTAGACTATAGGAACCTTTAAAATCTTAAAAATATCGAGTAGTGTTCAATTTTTGTTTCTTATTTGTTAAAATAAAGGTAGCTTCATTTGTTGACCCGAAGAATAAGTGATCGCGAACTTAATTTGGACTAATTATTTCCGAAAATAAAAGGATTATTGTAAAGGCATATCAATGTGCTGAGAATGTGAATAGCCAGTGGATAGTCAGTTTTTGTGAAATAATTCTTTCAAATTAATTGCAGGGGATTTGGAAGTTTCATACAATGGAGTCGAAGAGAGCAGCAGGTTTGTCATTTTCTTTACTTAATATTTAAAACAAAGTTAAGCCAGAGAAACAGAATGTTTGTTACTGCATTTCTGATCTTGTATTTTTACACGGTTAGTTAAACACAAGTTTAGACTGTTTACATTTGACCGGATTAGATATTGCTGTTGACACCGCGCTAAATAACTCATGTCAAAACAGACTTACCATGTCCTGCCTGCCTCACATTGTGTTATTTTGAATTGTAAATTAAATATTAAGCAAGAATTTATATCATTATATTTACCAGAATATAAGGAACACTGGATAGACGTCAAATATCTCAATACTTAGAGTGAAATTTGACTAGCATATTCTTTTTCTTGTTTTTATTTTTGGTTTAAAAATATTGAAATATATGTTTTGCAATTCGATAATTATGAATTATAAGTTAAAGGATATGTTTATTTTGCATTTTTAGTATAGGTTGTGTGAGACGTAAGCATTTCCTTATCGTTGAAAGAAATTTATTTGTCCTGGGAAAGAAGAATTCTGAATAACGTATCATAACTAACAATATACGTTAAAAAATTCGAGGCTGTATTTGTACTCAGTTTTATTTTGTTCGTTTGGCCTTGACATATTTACAAATTGTGATAAATTTCTACCAAGTAGGCACAAAGACGACGACAATGGCGGACAACCTTTCGATCCAAATATAAATTCTGATGTTGGTGAAGCAAGTTCACGGCCTGGAAACCTGTA
This sequence comes from Cyclina sinensis, assembly GCA_012932295.1. NCBI lineage: Eukaryota > Metazoa > Mollusca > Bivalvia > Venerida > Veneridae > Cyclina > Cyclina sinensis. The sequence continues at coordinate 15,209,026 of JAAONU010000005.1, forward strand.
TTGTGGAATCAACAATGTCTCCGGTGAAATATCTGGTGAAAATGTGACGTATGCTGTGGTCAATAAAACACGGCAGGTACATGCTGAAGCGAAATTCAGTAAAAATCATGTAATAATCTCTTCAAGTGTATCTTTTCCCACGAATTTGAAAAGCACGCCGGTGCTATTTCAAAACGGAAATAGTGGACGATTGCTTGATGAATAATTAATTGTAAGTTTTAAATAGCATTTTAATTTCTCTATTCCCTGTTTGGATAGATATTTGAGTTTCATCGATTACGTTTATCGTTATGTTTTAAAAGAGCATGTTGTGTTTGTAGTTTGATCTTTGATGCATCATATGCATCATAAATATGGTTCTAGCAACTTGATTGTTTACAACTTTCTTAACAAAAACAAAATGTTAAAGCTAGTTTTTTCTTTTCGATTCCTGGTTAAAAATTAATATATTTTACTTATATCTTAGACATAATTCACAGTGATAAATTTTCACTAGTGTCACTTAATAGCAAATCCTTTCTGCGCTGTTTGTAAGATTTGCATGTAAGAAATATGAAAGTCTAACTAGGAGTTATATGTTGTTAATTGTATCAGTTGGAGGGTGGACAACTTCTGTATGCCAATCTTGATTTCGATCCGCCTGGTTCCGAGCCTATAAAGGAAACAGTTGTCAAGCGCCGGGATTCCCCAACCGAGAATGTTGGCATCGACTTCGTAAACACTGCGGAAGAGTCTGCTCGAGAAGGGTCTTATGATACAGAAAATGTTTACACAAATCAGTAACAAACTATTTCTTTTATTTATATTCAAGTTGAGATAGACTTTCTTCACTTTGCGAAAGTATGAAACCATTCCTCTTTGTTTTCATGCTCATTCCATCATTTGCTTATTATAAAAATATGTTTTATTGTTAGTAATTTCGCCTATGACTAGATCGTTATTGTATAGGACAAAGAAAACTAAGTGTAAGTTTTCTTGGCATTAAAAACATTGCTAAACGACTAAATCAGAACATTATAAATTTTAACTTGAAATACGTTTCATTTTACAAATTTTATGTAGACTATACATCAAGCTTCCCATGTTTTACATAAGGCAACCATTTGTTAAAAGCTATTTTCATTCTTTTTTTTAAAGGCCTTTTTTTGACGGAGAAATATTACGTCCTGATAAAAAAATGAATATTATTTATCATTATTTAATTAAATCTGGCTGCTATGTTCGACAGTTTCTCGAACTTCAACGCAAAATTTTGCCATGTATGAGAACGTGACTCAAGTTTGCAAGTAGAAAGCTCAGACTAGTACCATCCATGATGAGAGAAAAGTTTAAGAGACAAACCTCGACGACGGAAAATAGTCAGATTAAAACATTTTCTCCTTACAAATAGATTATAAACAAGAATTTCATAGTTTATTAAAAAAGCGAATTATTTACCCTCAATTCTCATGAAATGTAAAAGATACTGTTATACAACGGTCTGCCATTCAGTTCATGTCCGATGCATGTCCAGTTATAGGGCTGGAAATCAAGTTAAAAAATCAAGCATAGTTAAGGTCCTGTTTCATATTTATCCCCATCAATGCTAAAGATAAGGATTTATGCCCAGTTCATGTATTACACTCATTTTTGAAGGTGTCGAAACACCATTATTTCAGTTTCCAAATGGGAAAATCTCAGATTATACTTTTTCTAAATACAAATTTAAGAATGTGATTCAAATTCTTGGTTATGATGCAGCCCGCTTCAAATCTCATTCATTTAGAATAGGAGCTGCAACTAACGCTTCAATAACACGCAGAGGATTTTCTGAGAATGCAATCATGAAAATGGGCCGTTGGAAATCACAAGCTGTAAAAAATCAAATTCGTTTACCACAACTTTCTCTTACTCAAAAATAATTACGGAGTTTCAAATTTTAATTTGCCAGTTGTAGTTCAGAATAGGGCTGCAGCAGAAGCAATAAAGCTGTATGGCTTAAGTTTAAGTCTATTTAGTTTTCTACAGCAACTAGTTATTTGTATTGCGGTGTAGTTTTGGGGTTTTATTCATGTATACGTTATGTATATATTAGTTCAGACATTGCTTCATATTGTGGATTATTTGATCTACTTGCAGCGTTTTTGCACGTCAAACTGTAGCATATTGTCAGTTGTAGTCCAGCAAAAAGCTGCTAAAAGAAACTAATAATGTAGATATATTATCATTTAGTTTAACTATCACTGGTAAAACCTGCAGAATTAAAATTTTTTGTCATAGTATGTAAGATTCTTTTTTAAATTTATGTGTTTCACTGATGTCATTGTATTGCTTTACTGTAGTATATCTGCTTCGTATTGTTGTTATTGTTCATGTAGTTCAGCTAAAGGCTGCTACTTCAATTGTTTGCTATTGTTCATGTAGTTCAGCTAAAGGCTGCTACTTCAATTGTTTGCTATTGTTCATGTAGTTCAGCTAAAGGCTGCTACTTCAATTGTTTGCTATTGTGCGACTTTAATTTACTGATATTTAATCCAAACAGAATTCAGCATAAGGCTGCTGTCCAAAAGGATTTTGTTAATCTATTTTTGCCAAGGCGTAATACACAGATATGCATCTAGGCATTTGATTGGTATTGATGTATTAAATTAAATATATTAGTGCAAGGAGTCGGGGTGTGTCGATACAATTTCCGCTGCATTTTTGGCGGTTATTATGACCCACCTTTGCTAAAAACACGTAGTTGTTATTCACTTGACGGATTTGTTTAGCTTAGTTAAATAATTCTTAATCTATTTTGCCGTTTTTTAAGAAAATAAAAATGACAGTTTTCACACACAATTTCTCTTTATTTCTGCATTTAAAGCAAATGAACCTAATCCTTGCAGCCATGTTGGTCTTATTAATTACAGTTTGTGATGATATATATATTTGAATTGCTTGTCCTGTCCAACTGGTTCAATTCAAAAGTAAATTGTATTGTACAGTCGTACATACGTCTATTCTGTGTTAGCTCTGTACACGTATGCGTACTGTTTAGAAAAAAAACAAAAAACAAACAAACTGCTGCACAATTACTACTGATTTGATCTTTTACAGCCAAGGGACTGTGGTCAATTCAATCCTGATTCTGTTTTCACCAAGTAAACAGTTCAATTAGATGCAAATAGTAATTCTATAATATTTAGTTTTTCGACATTCCTCAAACAAGTACCCGTTCCATTATTCAGATCATGCACATTTTTGTTTGATAAAGACTTTTAGAAATGTAAATAAATATAACATAACAAAATAAATTTTACACATTGTTTCAATTTTCAGAGTTTCATTTGGTACCACGACTAGTGTATTATTTTAGAGAAAATGTTCTGCATTTTGCAGAATCGCAGGGGGTGGGGGTGGGGGCGGAATTTCGAGTAAATTGTGTCCGTCTCCTTAGTTCCCTAACGTACTCTAGTTGGAGAGAGCTATATCGTTTTATTTAAGATAGGTAAGGGTTTTCCATAAATAGAGCAATAACAATTTTGGGCCTATTTTTCACTTCAGTATGAAGAAAATAATTACGCAGTGCACAAAAGATTGGCAAGTGTGTACAGCAATTTGTTAAATGCCATAAATTATTTAAACATAATCATTAGTTAAGATAATAAATGACAGAAATAAACATTTGTCCTTGTGCTGAGTTGATAGTTGATAGTGACATGTTAACATGAGGCATTAGGGAGACGTCTCTTTCAATTTAAGTTTATTTTCAGTGACCGTTAAGCACTGTTTAAAAGATTATAAAATCAGAGGTTTTTCTTCAAATGTAAATTTCATTTATCCGCTCTCAAGACATGCAGTTCAAAACTAAGACATTTAAAAGGAAGCTAAATCAAGGTCTGTTAAATCACACACCCATACAATAATTTGTGTTTACATGAAAGACCTATTATACCACAGATTATAAACTACATAATAAGCAGTTTCAATATACTATTTTCTCAATGGTCAAAAATGATCATTTCAAAAAAAAAAAGAAGTAAAGAAGTTTCACTTTCAAAATTTTGAATGTTTTACAGAAATTCAGATTTTAAGTTAGTCAGAGTGAAGTTATACAGACAAGTTCCATATACTTCACTTTACTGTCAGTGGTACTTCTGCACATGGAGCTTTTATAATTTCCAGGCTAGTTTTGATAATTAAGATATGATTCCATAAAAACATGTTATTTATTGCATGAAGTAATAAAGTTTCACTTCATGTAATAGCTTAAAATGTTAGGTCTTTGCTTACTAAAAATCGTTCGATTCGTGCTTAAACTGTCATCTTGCCAAAGATATGAAAGTGTGAATGATTTAGTTATGCTGTAACATTTTCATGACATGACAGATAATCGTACAAAATTTAAAGCATTCCATAGTCCGTAAAAGTGAGTTGAAACAAATACCATGCAAAGTCTTTTCAAGAATTCTTCTGTAAGTGTTATATAATTTATTTTAGACACAGGGTGGGTGGAGTTTATATAACTGAAAAACACAATTCAACACAACTGTCTAGCAGGAACAGTGTCTTCACCATGACTAGAGGCTGTCGAAATGTCAATTTCCGGGGTCAGAAAACTTTCATAAGTCACCTGCGATCTACCTTTACTATGTAATGTCCGTTAGCTCACCCTCATATCAAATGTGTCAGCGTAACAAGTACTGTTACAATACTCTTTCTAAAACTAAATTATATTTTTTACCCATCCTTGCTTTAAACTTGAAGATTTTCCAGTAATTGTTAAAAAATTGTCTGGCCGATTGTGAAAGCAAGTGGTATTTTTTTAATTAAGCTTCATCACCATACAATGAGGATACCAGAAGTGACCTTTAAGAAAAATTCACTTAAAAACATAACAAGGAACAATGCTGAGTAATGCTGCTTTCAAAAAATTATTTTCCTGTTTATCTGATGAAAATTGAAATATGTTTGTAATAACTGGATTAATGTCAACTTTGTGTTTATATCACAAAAGCAATATGCTTAACATTTGCCGCAAATTAATACAGTTTGTTTGTAGTGAAATGCGGGCTTGAACGTAAATATTTGAACGTTCTTTAACAAAAAGTGAAACGTGAACGAAATCACCGAGTTATTTTCAAATAGGTCACGTGACAAAACAACCAATCGTCGTTTCTCTTGGGTTATTTTTGCCGTAAATCACGTGACAGGTACTTCAACCGTCCAATCATTCGCTGCGAAATTCAGCGCGTAATCTAAATTTTCTATTTAGATACACGTGGGTCAAGAAAGGAAATACCCGGTTTTGTATTTAAAAAGAGGAAATCTTTGTTACTGGGTCTGATCATTGTATTCAGTGCGATCATATTTATAGTATATTCATAGAAGAAATGAGAAAGAAAACATGTAACTTTTGCCTGTATATCCCTTTAAATTACTTCGGAAAATGCCAAACGCACTTCGCCAATACGAGTCGTCAGTGTCACATGATCAATTTTGAATACGTTATGTGGACAACAATTGTGGGTCATTCTAAACGTAAATTAATTTATAAATTATTAATTTATTGTGAATGTTTAAATCCATAAAACTTGTTTACTCCACTGATAAAAGCTGGCACAGTTGGGACAGCCTTAATCTCGGTTGGTATTTCATTCAAGAGTCGTATAGTCCTTTGGAAGAATGAGTTCATGTGATGTTGTGGTTTTGATTGCGAGATATGGAATATGTTGTTGCTTTTTTCTGTAAGAAAACTGTGACTGACATTGACCTGTTTGACACTGACACTGACATTTAAGCTGTGACATTGCCCTTTATGCAAAGAACCTAGGTAACCGTGGCGAGGGGACAAGTACCTACATATAGATAAAAAACATAAAAAGTGGGTGGGGCTTGGGGGGATCGGAGCGGGGGAAATGTATGTATGCAAAAAAGTTGAGAAGAAAAAAAACCTGCTTTTTTCGAGGGGGTGGGGGGCTGTGGAAGTGGGGACAGGGAACTGTGAGTTTGTTAAGGAAACAAGTACGTAAAAAGTGGTGGGGCTTGGTTGGTGTCCGGGGGGAGGTCGTAAGGGGAGAGCGGGGGGAATGTACGTACGAAAAAAAAGTTAAAAGAAAAGAAAAATCTTTTATACATAGGCAGGTACCTTCGTATAAAAGAAAAAAAAACAAACAAAATTTTATTATTGTTAAAAAATAGGGATGGGCTTGGCGGGAAACGTGGAGGGGGGACCTACGCATAAAAAAGCAGAAAACATATTGGGGGAACAAATAATGGTGGGGGTTCCATGCAGGAGTTGGGGAGGGAAGTACCTTCCCATCACATGTAAGTAAACAGTTAAGTTGTGCTTTCTCATCAATAGTTGCTATATGAGTATATGCATAACGAAGTACCTCCTGGGGTAAAGCTAATTTTCACCCCTGGGGCATAATATGAACAACCTTGGTAGAGTTCTAGTGATGCTTCACATCAAATTGCAAAGTTCTGTTGCAAGGGTTTTAGGGAAGAAAGTTTTTTTCCTATATAACTATATATAAGCCCCTGGGCGCGGCCAATATTAATCCTGTTGTCATGATTTGAAGCAACATGGGAGAGGTCCACTAGAAAATGCTACACACAAAATATCAAAACTCTTAAGCCTTATGGTTTATGAATAATCAGAACATTTAAGGTTTTTTTTTTAAAGTTAAAGACTGTTTTTTCGAAACCAGGCGAGCTAAAATGCGGGCAGCTAATGTTATCGTTCTTTAACACTGCACTTCGTCCCACTCCTCTCTACCTATGTGCCCAATATTAACTAAATGCCTTTAATAGTTATAGAGTTGTGCCACAGACAAGCAAAATGTACTAAGGGGAGATAATGTAAAAGCTAATCAAGATGGGTTATGATTTTTGTGCACTGCAATTATTCTGAATGACTTTTAGCATCTTATGGAGATATAAGTAAATCCCTTCAGTGGTTTTTGAATTATAGTCCGGGCAAAATATGACATGCATTAATGTAATAAAGGGAAAAAACTGAAAAATGGGGCAAGACAGTACAATTATTCAACACTGCACGTCATGTATACACTCTTTATCAATATTTTAAATATCAACTAAATCTCATTATTAATTTCAGAATACCCTCTTGAAAAGCATTATAACATTATGAAAAAAACTTATAAAGAAAAAAATAACTTAATTGCGGCAGCTAGAGTTATGGTTCTTGGACACTGCACTTCCTGCCACTGCTATAAATATTATCTATATGCCTTTCATGGAGATTTTTCCGGAAAGCAAAATGTAATTAGGAGAGATCATGAGAAAACTAGATAAGATGAGTTACGGTTCTTGTGCACTGCACTTACTCTCAATGTCCTCTATCATTTTATGAAGCTTAAATTTTGTCATTGGTGTTTGAGTTATACTCTTGACAAAACCGGACAGACGGACGGACAGACATGACGCCGATTATATGCTCTCCTTTCAGGAATATATAAAAATAATCACTCGTAAGCAGCTACAGTTCAGTGCTCAGCCGAGTATATTGTTTTCATTTTAACCTAACAACACCTTACTTGGGAGAGTCTTTAACTGTATTTTAACTGCAGAGCCTTAGCAAGTGCATTTTGTTGAAGCATGACATACATGAATATGTTTTAAATGTTTCCGGACTGTAATGTCATTTTTTTCATTTAAATCAGCTCGTTCACAGATGGTCACTGACTAAGAATTTAATTTTAGCTCCGTGTATTACGGCAATCAATACCCATCTACAGACGCTTTGTGTCCAAATTCAATATTTCGTGATTGTAAAAATGGGTAGTTTCTCCTTCATAGGCTATAGCGTTGCGAACGGTATTTTTAGAATTTCTATATTCATTCTTCGTGCATGCACTCGCATTATATCCGTTTTTGAATAGTGGACAAAAACCACAGGGTTTCATGGATAAATGCACCAGACCACTATATAACGAACACACGGTACACAAGTTAACAAGGATAAATCTGAAAGTCAGTTTATTATACTTCAAACATGATTTAAATTGTCCCTCCAAACATCGCTATCACAGTTCTGCTATAATATTGAAAATAAGTGTATCAGCTAATTCGAGTTTATCAACAGACATTTGCTAATGTAAATATTTGAAATTAGTAAAACGTTTAAAGACAATACGGTTTGCAATGTAACCATAAAGCTAGAGTACCTATTGAAATTTAATCAAGTAAAATTGTTTTCGGACACAAATTGTCGGACAAAAGCACACTTTTAATTCAATTTGTTATTAACCTGCTACACAAAACTGTTTTCTGTGTGCAGTGTATGTATAATAATTTATTCATACTTTTCTGTAAATTTTGACTTGCCATTGTAAATATGTTGTTTTGCAAAAAACATGTAAATGTTTATGCAATAAACTTAAATTGAAATTGAAATTGAAATTGATTCATAAAATGAATTAAGTAAATGCTCTTCTACGCTAATATTAACATAATTATTCTTTCAGAAAGATATTCATTAAATACAGATGACAGATGAAACATGATGACCCATATTCAAACATGACCTTAGCTAGAAATTATTGAAACAACATATCTGACCTATTTCCAAGTTATTTGGACTAAAAATGTTACCTCTAGAGTGTTAACAAGGTTTTTCTATCTTTCGGCTATGTCACCTAGTTTTTGACCCTAGATGACCATATTTGAACTTGAGCTAGAAATTATAGAAACAACTTTTCTGAATAATTTCCAGGATATTTGGACAGAAAAAAATAGCCTCTAGAGTGTTAACAAGGTTTTTCTATTTTTTGGACCATGTGACATACTTTTTCAACCCAGATAACGTATGTTCGAAATCATGCTGTTACCTGAATTCAATGAAAGCTAGGCTAGTTCTTTTTAGCTTAACCTTTTAAGAAGTGATCTGTGTCATGAGACACTTGAATTGATTTAAAAATCATTTGTTACTGAAATTTACCTTTGAAGATGAAGTTCTGTATACAAGGCTCAGTTTGTAAAGTCCCCCGCACCCCAAATCTTTCAAAAGAGAAACTGATGTAGGAAACAAACAAGAGTTTTCTGAAAATGCTGTTATTGACTGTACGTCAAACAGTTTCTTTGTAAATTAATTTAAAAAGATCACATAAAAATACAAACATCACTTACTGATTAAAGTTGTACTACTCATTTCTACAACCATCAGTTAAGTTATAACTATTCACCAGTGTAAGAATTGGAAAATAACATGTTTATTAACTTTTTTTGATAATTCAACACAATGCTACAAAATGTTTCAAAAATATATCAATTTCTCAATTACACATTATATTTTCAAGCTTTTAGATAATCATCCTTTACGCATAAAACAAAGATACAGAAATGTCTTGCTTGAATAGTCACTGTATCATAGTCTACATGCAAATACTATATTCATACTTTTTAATATCTACTGATACTTTAATGTCTTATTGTTTTTGACATTTTCTTTAAATTATCAACATCAAACTTTATGTCAAAGTCTTTGACTTACACTGCAACAATCACCTTACATTAGAAAAAAATCTGTTTTAATTAAAGTTTCCCTTAGATTCATTTTTGTGAACGCCTTAGAATATAGTGGTTCGGGACATTCATCCACGAAACGAACGCCTGTGCTGAAATTGATGAAGACGCCATGTTACGGAACGTGTCATGTGATACATCAATCATCTGTTTAGGAATACCGTATTCTATATTTACTCAAAAATCCCGACGTGGGCGTTTAAGAAAAATGCATGTTACCGTGCAATGTGACATACCTTTTTTTGTCAGAAAACAGAGACTTCACCAACAGTTACGAGGGAGAGTGGAAAAAAAAAAACATTTTTAATTCTGCCTTTGAACTGTGAACAGCTTAGTTAAGAAAACAAATGTTTCAGTATTAAAAATTAATAATAAATGTTAGATTATGTGTTCAAAATTAGTATGCAGTTTTTGGATTTTTGTTATCTGTTCAGAGAATTTCCTTTGTTTTAATGGCACAAAATTCGTAAACATTCAAGTGCTAGGATTTTCAAACATGACGCAATCTTTCAAAACCCGAACTTTCTGGGTATTTTAAACATATTTATTGCACGTCGATTGTGAAACTCTTTCGTAGAATATGTCTTGCTCCTCTTAAAAAGACGTTCCTTTAAGTCTCCTTGGAGCTTTATATTTATCATTCATGGCTGATTTGAAAATTAGGAAATTAATTCCGTTTAACTTAAAGTATGACAATACTCGCATTAAAAGATCAATTGTCCAAATGCATGTCAAAATTACATTATTTTCGTGATGATAAAACGACTACACCGCAATGACTAATATGACAATTTTTAATATACGTATACACATACGTAAACACTCATCCACTTGATAAGAACACTTTAAAAAACGAAACGGTCACCTGTGCAAAACAGCCAATCAGCATCCATATATTTTTAAATTGTGAGGCCATTTATCAATGTGTTTGAGCAATATGCGCAATATCTGTTGTGTTCATTAAGTGATTCCATTTCATCGGTGAATAGGTTGTTTATGAAAATAGAAAACAGCGTCACGCCTTCTGAAACATATGTCCATGCCATTTGAAAGGGAGAAAATGTTTCAATTCCAATAGCTGTCAAAAGCACTTTTATAAAGTTCACTGACATGCTGAAGGTCTTAGGGGTACCAGTTATTACGATCACTAGGCCTCTAGAAGCCATGCAACTTACCTGGGTGACTGTCTTTTATTAAAAAAATAACATAAACAAATAAATCAAACATTTATCTAAAATTTTATTTTCCCCTTGTACTTAATTCGTTAAAACCTTAATATATGAACTATAAACTACACTTTATTGTAAGGCTAACAAGATTACGTAGTTATTTTATAACGCTAAGATGTAAAATGTCGACACAATTATTCAGCGTGTTAACGGTCTGTCCACTGCTGTATGTACATGTGCATAAACGATCTTTTATCCTTCCGGAAATGATACTTAAAGACTCTTGAATCGTTCAGATGAGATAAGAATTTTCCTGTGATTGTTCTAAATTTCCCGATCAGTATTCAAGCAAACCTTCAGAAAGTGAAGTTTTAATTTAATATGGCCAGGAATGATTTTTATCTACTCAGTTGCATATTATTCGTCTTTGCGCTTTCAGTATTCAGTGCAGCAGGTATGTATTTTTAATTTTTGTCACACTGATCATAGTAGTTAAGGATGTTCAAAAACCTTTAAAAGATAAGCTATGAAAACATTTCTTCCAGGAAAAAATAACACTGCTGGTAGTGGTACGGTGTCACAAACATTGAAACGTTAACTGTATCATTTTCATGTTTCTAGCAACATCGACTAAAGTGATTTCTGCATCATCGAAGTAGGAGTAGTAATTTGGCAACACTTTACTCAGAACTGGCAGCAGTTTCAATATTCTAGATAGTAGTCTTGTAAAATTTCGTCTTATATTACACTAACTTTTATTTTATTCATATAGTATGATTTTCTTTACACATTCAAAAGAAATTAACGCCGTCAGAAATTTCCTTATTTGTCAAGGTTAACTCTTTTTCATACAGTTATAAGAGAAGGTATTTATTTCGATTGGAGATTGAAAAATTCATCTCATTAACAAGTTTGTTAACGGGTCATTCGTTGGCGACCAATATACACGTTTGTTTAACAGTGACTGTTGGGTTCATTGTTAGGGATAGGGCCAGTTTTTGGCAAACAAAATTTGTAGTAGGTTAAACAATCTGTAAGACCCTTATATTTAAGACCTCGTCAATACATATTTCTTTATCTGGCCTGAAAAATCAGTCATATTTCCAGTTAAGTCATATCGTTAACACATTGATGAATCGTGCCTTAAGCACATATGGTCAGATGAGTGACAGACCACCTTAAGTAGCCAGCTGTGGGGTGACAGTGACACTAAGAAACATTCTAACATCTAACTAAGAAAAGTTCAAACACAGGCAAAACTTGCAAATTTGGTTATGGTCAAAATGTCGCTACCTTAGAATTGCATTCAGTAAATTTACAACATTTTATGATAGTATGGTAGATTGAAATATTTTTGTGGAATTTGGAACCAATGAATTCAATATTGATACAAAATATTGGAACATATATTGAGAAATTTTATACGCGTACCTTTGTTTGCCTCTTGACGCTATTTTTGGTAAAGTTTAAGCATTGAACATTTTAGACACTGTTAGTGTGGACAAATGCGGTCACCTGAATACTGTACAGCCGACAATTCTGGGCAGAAATGTTACTTTTACTTTTACTCCAAGTCTGTATAATACTAATACAACGTTTCGCTGGGAACGGACAAACAAAAATAATCCATGGGCTAATCTTCCACAGAACAAGAAGTTCGTACAGTTCGAGAAAAATGGAACATTTTATTTGATTTTGACCAATACTATAGCAAAGGATGATGAAGTATATTATAGAATAAAATACGACAACGCCACTGTAAAGTATACAATGGAATCTCAACGGCTTACACTGAAAGGCGAGTACCAGACGGTTTTTTCTCTGTTTGTCATAATAGTTGTCTGAAGAAAATATGTAGTTGTTTGAACATGAAGCCAAACATTTTAAGTTGGTATACATTAATATTTCCATTTATCTCATTAGTGTCTGGTTATCAGTCAAAAGTATTTCATTATCTAGAATATGCTTAGTGCTAAATCATACTCTTTAAGAGAGAAAGAGAGAGAGAGAGTCCAACAAATAAACGTGTGTTCTTTATCCAACACTTGGTCCTTTTTTCTGTCAATTTAGCAAAAAAAAAAAAAAAAAGATTCTGCTATGACCGAAAAGTACAGAAGGAGTTCTACACCTGAAGTACTTAACTTTCATGAAGGGTTTCTTCTTATATATATAAATTTCATGAAATTGTATCTCACTGTCATGTAAATACAGGCAAAACGTGCAAATTTTGTAATGGTCAAAATGTCGCTACATTAGAATTGCATTCAATAAATTTACAACATTTTATGATAGTATGGTAGATTGAAATATTTTTTGTGGAATTTGGAACCAATGAATTCAATATTAATAAAAAATATTGGAACATATATTGAGAAATTTTATACGCGTACTTTTGTTTGCCTCTTGTCGCTATTTTTGGTAAAGTTTAAGCATTGAACATTTTAGACATTGTTAGTGTGGACAAATGCGGTCACCTGAATACTGTACAGCCGACAATTCTGGGCAGAAATGTTACTTTTACTTTTACTCCAAGTCTGTATAATACTAATACAACGTTTCGCTGGGAACGAACAAACAAAAATAATACATGGGTATATCTACAACAGGACAAGAAGTTCGTTCAGTTCGAGAATAATGGAACATTTTATTTGATTTTGACCAATACTGTAGCAAAGGATGATGAAGTATATTATAGAATAAAATACGACAACGCCACTGTAAAGTGTACAATGGAATCTCAACGGCTTACACTGAAAGGCGAGTACCAGACGGTTTTTTCTCTGTTTGTCATAATAGTTGTCTGAAGAAAATATGTAGTTGTTTGAACATGAAGCCAAACATTTTAAGTTGGTATACATTAATATTTCCATTTATCTCATTAGTGTCTGGTTATCAGTCAAAAGTTTTTCATTATCTGAATATGCTAAATGCTAAATCATACATTTTAAGAGAGAGAGAGAGAGAGACAGAGAGATAATCTTAAAGATGAACTTGTTTTCCTTATCCATCACTTGGTCCATTTTTCTGTCAGTTTAGAAAAAATGACAGAAGGAGTCCTACACCTTAACTACTTTTATGAAGGGTTTCTTCACATATAAAAAATTATATAAATTTCATGAAATTGTATCTCACTTTCATGTAAAAAAGAAAATTTCTTGAAGATCCAATATTTTCCGTAAAAGATAAAACATTGTATTTCATTTAAAAGTTTTTAGGGAAAAACAGAGTTCTTAAAACATAAGATAGGTTATTTTATGCAATAGTGGGCACTGTAAATATTTTTTAGATTAAATGATAACGTTTTTTAAAAAAAACAACAGAATTTCACAAAATAATTTTGTTAGTTATCGCAGAAAGAAGAAGAAGAAGAAATTCAAGAAAATAATTTAACCATGTTACGTAGTAAGTCATCATAATCTTTTAAAACGAACTAAGGTTGTTATAACACTGTTTAGTGGTCTAGTGATACAACGCTAGATTGGTTATTTACTTTAAACTAGTCACAAATTCGAAGAAGAAACCATCTCTCATTCGAAAAAAAAAAAAAACTATCAACTAGGACGAGAAACTAAGTCTAGATTTATCAGTCCGGTAGCCAATTATGAAAGGCAACAAAAATAAATTTGTCAATCTCTGGATCTGTTATAAAATGGTATAAAGATTCAATGCGTATTTGCAATCAATGCTAAGTATCAAATACAAAAATACACACAAAAATACATTTATTTTTATGGAAAAAGTTTGTGTTTAGTCTATCATCAGCTGCTTTATTTCAGGCATATCTGGAGAAACATGTGGATTTATTTATCTAAGAACAGCGGAAATAGAATATGGAAAGAACGTGGAAATAGAATTCTATCCGACTGTGACGATTACTAATCATCCTAGTAACAACACATGGGTATGGGTAGGATCTACCAGCCAAAGCATCGTCGATTTGACATCTTTCTTTGAGGGGTTGTACGAAGAAAATGCAATTCCAAATAATAAATATGTTCTCACAATCTTTTCGTACAATTCTAGCATGAACGGGAATTACAGTGTTTGGTGTTCTGCGAGCAGATCGTATTCAACTTCGGTCAAAGTGGTATTACCGGGTTAAGTGCTCATACATTAAAATCACTACCTCTGGTTTTTGCTTCTTTCATGTTTAATAGATAATTTATATTAATTTTATTTAAACAATAACCTTTCACATATATTTATAAAGATAACTGATATTTTTTGACTGCGTTAATTATTGGTTTGAATCTGATGTCTTAAAAATGCTGTAAAGATGTTTGCTAAAACGAACGATATACTAAGAGATATTTCATCATATTTTCTATTTCAGTTTTTTTGAACGAATAACTTGACATGAATGATTAACTCTTTATTGGCATAACAATATTGAATATATATTTTCTCCCACAGTTGCACCTCATGCACCAGTATTTGAAAACCTCACAAATATAGACAATTGTTTGAACTGTATTGTTGGTGAAGATGGCGACAACTTTACCGTAATCTGCCGAATTACTGGTGGTACTGAACCAATCACGGTAACCATGGCGATAGGAAATAGGTCTCTAAATGTTGTGCGTGACAATGAAAATGGTGGTTACGCGGCATTTTTTAACCTTTACAACAGTATTCACATGACACACATAATCTGTTCAGTGAAAAATGATGCCTTGACAGCCCCTTTAACAGTCAAGGCACCCATGTATATTATAAGTAAGAAAATTTTTGAATATATTGTATTTAATTTTAATGAGAACTTTCTAATCAAGATTGTATTCCGGTGTTCCTATTTCTTTCTCTTGCCAGCAGCAAACACATAATTAATATCAACTCTTTTTTGTTTTTGTTTTCAAATCTTTTAACAAATTGTGTAAGTAAATTGCTGATAAGTTTTACGTTAATATTTAACGTTAAACTTATATGATTTCAACAGAAATCACTATAAATATATTCATTATTTAAGTTTATACTTCCTTTGTAATATTAAAAAATACCTGATGCTCTTCGGCAAGTCCAGTCACCACAACATGCCTTTACTTTTCTTGTAGAACAACCAAATAGAAATAGTTTCGCGGTACCTGAAACTATTACAGAAGGAGATCCTATAAATATCACGTGTACATTCGCCTCTGGGAGACCAGCTCCGACTTTATCCTTAGAAGTATCTGATACTAAACTGTCAGATGTACACCAGACTAACACATTTGATGAAGTTAACCAGACATACACAAGTGTTGTTTCCCTTAATACCTTCAAGAAGATATGGAACAATCAAAATTTTTCATGCTGTCGCCAAAGTGAGTGGTACAACGACAAAAACGAATGTCTCCGGTCAGAACGCTTAGCGTATCTTTGTAAGTTACAAACGAAGAATATTATTCTAATTCATGTATATATTTACCTTTTAGAAATATTCAACAGGATATTTAAATTAAGCGGTTTTTTTTTTTTTTTTTTTTTAAAAAAAAACAAAAACAAACAAAACAAAACAAGGAAAGTATTTCCATATTCCACAAAGTCTTCCCAGCATTCAAAGTCTGTGTGTGTGTGATCCTATGTCATGTTTTGCATTCACGATTTATGTAGTTCTACCATCAACAATTGCTCTGCAAATAAAATAAGGGATAATCTACACAATTGCAGTATATGCAGAGTGTACAATGTACGATTCAAATGGCAAAATGGTGACCACCTACCGGAAGTATTTATTCAGGAAGAAACAGCAAGAACGTCAGCAAACCTTTCGGTGCCTCGAAATCGGAGCATATAGTTGAAGTTAACACGAGTAAATGTTACCAAGATGATATGACTGTGTTTTAACCTGCAAGCTCAGAGTTTATTCTTTCCATGAACAACTCTGTTTATCTACCACTGCTTGTTTCTGATTTACTGGCGCATTGATAAAAACATGCGGTTTGTCTGAAACAAAGTACTTTTACATCAAAACCCCTCTTTTGGGACAGGCAGATTGCTATTTTTTAGAATTTACACGCTTGCTTTAACAGCGGTTTCATGTTCGTTATTTTTTAATGAAAATTACATTTTTCAACGCCTTTCGATCTTCCTAGCTCATCTAAACACAAAGTGCCCAGGTTGAGCTGCTGTGGTCTGACATTGTCAGATGTCCGGCGTCAACAATGAACTTGTAATCGCACTATAGTTCCTACATTTCTTAACTTGTTTACAGTTTGTCTTCATAATATCGAATATACCCATCTATAGAATACTAGGTAATGTTTGTTTTGGTTGAAAACTAGGTCACAACTTAGATCGAAAAAAACTAAATATCACATTTTGACCCAAATCGCCCCGAAATTTATATATAGATTCTGTCATGACGATATCGTGCTGAGTTCGAGAGTTGGTAAAGTAAATTTAAAAATCTGGTTGCAAATTCAGATCAAAGGGAAATTTTTTACCGCACTAGATTTTGATGATATTTTGTCATGACATGTTTTCAACGAAATCATGTGGTTCGAAAGTTGCGTCAAAATCTGAGAACAAAAAAAATTTGGAACCATTCTAGAGGTCACATTTTACTTATGCATCCTGAGACTTTTAAATTTTTTACTTGTACAAATAAGAAACTAACTTATTTGGGTCAACAACTGGGTCAGAACCTCACATTAAAAAAAAAACACTTTGATACCGCTCTTGAAGTCACACTAAGAACCCATCTTCTGAAACCAGGTCAACAGCTGAAATCAAATCCCAACTGAATTACCGTGCTAGACATTTTTAAATTCATTCTTCGTTTATCTGGTTGTGTGTGGTCATAAACCGGGTCAACATTATATCATATTTGACAATTGTGTTTTAATAAGAACATAATTATGCTTTTGCACTGAGGTGAGAACAATAGAGCCCTCTTGTTTTGAATTGCGCAATAATGTTTTTAATGATAATGTTTTTTATTCCAATAACATTTATTCAAAACGAAAGATTATCTATTTTCAGTCGCACCAGTTACTGAGTTCAATATATCAGGTTCAGTTTTGGAAATATTGACAGGGACTGAAGTATATGTAAAGTGTACAGCTAGAAGCAATCCCAAATCTAATATTTCTTGGATAGAGCATTCAGCCAGCGGCGATGTTACACGTAGAAAGTTAAAGCAGTGTGACCAGAACACAGAGTGTGTTTTAGCGATCCAAGGAGAACGAATCATGGACAAATACATTTTTTGTAATTCGGAAAATGTTTTAGGAGCAGATTTGAAGAACCTCACTTTAAATATTGTTGGTAATTTACTCCTCACTTTACTATGCCCCACTCAACACAAGAGAGTCTTTTTGGTTGAAAATCTTAATATTTTGTTTTCTTTTATTACGAAAATAAATTCAAAAAATCGAATTTGAAAATGTTCTGTCCCTTCTAAATTTTTGCAACTAATGGAACAGTTCAGTCACTAGCTTATCCAAATACCGATGATATTCAGGTGAGGTAAAAACTTATTTTTGGTATATACTACGAACCTTCAAACTTTACAGGACAGTTGGATATGGTGTGAATATAAAACATTTAGGCCTACCTGTTCAAAAGACAAGTTCATAGGAAGGACATAGCTACAAGGAGAGCATGCACGTTTCCCAAAGATCTCTCATTTCAAATAGTATGACGAATGATTTAGAAAAAAATATTGATAATCATTTCAAGCATTGGTATGACTTCGTCTCGAAATTTCTAATAGTTTTAATGTCTTTGTTGTTATTTCTACATTATTGGTATTCTTAATGTTAAAAAACCCGGAGGTTTTACTCATGATTATCGTAATTGTACTTCTGACGTATTAAAGGGCGATTTGTTTTCATCTTTATCTCTATTTGTTGTTGTTGTTTTGTTTTAGAGAAAAAGACAGAACCAGCTCAGAACCTTGAACGAACGACAGGCTTGGACAACGGTATCTACTGTGTAAACTTATGTGTTTAACTAACCGTGTAATTTAAAAGACCAGAAATTCAGTAGCAAACATGCTGTTTCTCTGTCTTATCTCTGTTTTTTATAAGTTAAGAAAATGACAAACCTGCTGCTGTCTTCGACTGCATTGTATGAAGCTGACAACTTCGCTGCAACTAATTTGAAATAATTATTTCACAAAAACTGACTATCTGCAGACTATTTACATTCACAGCAAATCGATATGGCTTTACAGTAATCTGTGTTTCGAAAATAATTAGTCCAAATGAAGTCAAAAACAACTGAAGCTACATTCTTTATCCGGTTTAATAATATGATGATTATTTGTAATTTCGTAATTGTATTTCTGATGTATAAAAGGGCGATTTGTTTTCATCTTTATCTCTGTTTTTTGTTGTTGTTGTTTTGTTTTAGAGGAAAAGACAGAACCATCTCATGACCTTGAAAGAACGACAGGCTTGGACAACGGTACCTACTGGATACCTCTCGGATCTGCTTTAGCAGTGATCGCTGTTATAATCACTATCGGTGTTATAGTAGGAATAAAGAAAAGAAATTCCAAAAAAGGTTATAGCTTAGAGACAATTCCATTTGAGAAAATGCAGCTTAATTAACACACAACTAATTTTAATCTAATGCAAACGGTATTTAGACTATAGGAACCTTTACAATCTTAAAATATTGGGTAGTATTCAATTTTATTTCTTATTTGTTAAAGATAAATGTAGCTTCAGTTGTTTTTGACCCGAGCAATAAGTGATCATAAACTTAATTTGGACTTATTATTTTCGAAAAAAAAATACTGTAAAGGCATATCCATTTGCTGTGAAAGTAAATAGCCTGAAGATAGTCAGTTTTTGTGAAGAAATTCTTTTAAATTAATTGCAGGCAATTTGGCAGCTTCATACAATGCAGTCGAAGACAGCAGCAGGTTTGTCATTTTCTTTACTTATTTAAAACAGTGTTGAGCCAGAGAAACAGAATGTTTGCTACTACATTTCTGGTCTTTAATTTTTACACGGTTAGTTAAACACAAAAGCTTACACTGTTTACATCAGACCTAATTAGATTTTGCTGTTGACACCGCGCTAAATACTTCGTGTCGAAACAGACTTACCATGTCCTGCCTGCCTCACATTGTATAATTTTGAATTGCAAATTAAATATTAAGCAAGAATTTATATCATTACATTTACTAGAAAATTAGGAGCACTGGGTAGACGTCAAATATCTTAATACTAAGAGTGAAATTTGACGAATATTCGTTTTGTTATTGTTGTTTTTACTTTACAAATATTGAAATATCTGTTTTGTAATTTGATCTACGTAGCTGTATTATTACAATGCAAATTATAAATTATAATTTAAAGGGCAGGTTTATTTTGCATTTTTAATTTTAGGTTGTGTGAGTTGTAAGCATTACCTTATTTTTGGAAGAAATTCATTTGTACGCAGTTCTTTTTTGTTGTTTGCCCTTGACCTATTTACAAAATGTGATAAATTTCTGCCAATAAGGCACAATGATCTAAATATAAATTCTGATGTTGGAGAAGTAAGTTCACGGCCTGGAAATCTGTATTGCGGAATCAACAATGTCTGCGGTGAAATGTCTTGTGAAAATATGACGTATGCTGTGGTCAATAAAACACGGCAGGTACATGCTGGAGCAAATTTCAGTACTAGTCAGGTAATAATCCCTTCAAGTGTATATCCCCCTCCCCATTTGAAAAGCACGCCGGTGCTTTTTCAAACGGAAATGGTGGACGATAGTTTGATGAATAATTAATTGTATGTTTTAAATAGCATTTTAATTTCTCTATTTCCTGTTTGGATAGATACATTAATTTTGTATTTGATTTTCATCGATTACGTCTATCGTTATGTTTTAAAAGGGCGTGTTGTGTTTGAAATTTGATCTTTGATGCATAAGATGTGCATGTTAGAAATATGAAAGACTAATTTGGAGTTATATGTTGTTTCTTGTATCAGTTGGAGGGTGGACAAGTTCTGTATGCCAATCCTGTCTTCGATCGGCCTGGTTCTGATTCTATAAAGGGGACAGTTGACAAGCGCCGGGATTCCCCAACCGAGTATGTTGGCATTGACTTCGTAAAAACTGCGGAAAAATCTGCTCGAGAAGAAGGGGCAAATGATACAGAAAATGTTTACACGAATCAGTAACAACAATCTATTTCTTATATTTACAGAAAGCTAAATTGATTTTCTTCAGTTTGCGAAAGCATGAAACCAGTTCTACCACCTCGTTCCATCATATGCTTTTAACAAAAATATGTTTTATTGTTAGTAATATCGTATATGACTAGGTCGTTATTGTATAAGACAAAGAAAACTAAGTGTAAGTTTTTTTGACATTAAAAACATTGTTGAACGACCAAACAAAGCATTTATAAACTTGAAATACGTTTCATTTTACAACTTTTAATGGAGACTATACATCAAGTTTCCTATGTTTTACATGAAGCAACTGTTTGTTAAAAGCTATTTTTTTTTTTTTTTTTTTTTTGTTATTTTTGGAAGGGATTTTTTAATGGAGAAATATTACATCTTGATAAAACAAAGTGAACATTAGTTATCGTTTAATTCAATCTGGCTCCTATGTTAGACAGTTTCTTAAACTTCAGCCCAAAGTTTCGCCATGTATGAGAAAGTGACTCAAGGAAACAAGTAGAAAGTCAGATTATTTGTTGTACAATTCATGATGAGAGAGAGATTTAAGGGTGAAAAATAGTCAAATAAAACATTTTCTTCTTACAAATAGATTGTAAAAAAGATTTTATTATTTATGTAAAAATGAATTATTGTCCCTCAAATCTCATAAAGTGTGAAAGATACTGTTATAAAACGGTCTGACATTCAGTTCATGCCCGATGCATCTTCAATTATAGGGCTAGAAATCAAGTTAAAATAGTTGAAGTATAGTTAAGGTTCTGTTGTCATATTTATCCCCATCAATGCTAAAGATAAGGATTTATGCCCGGTTCATGTATTACAAGTATTTCTGAAGGGTTCGAAACACAGTCATGGACCAATATTTCAGTTTCCAAATGGGAACATCGCAAATTATACTTTTTAAATACAAATTTAAAGAATGTGATTGAATTTCTTGGTTATGATGCAGTCCGCTACAATTTTCATTCATTCAGACTTGGTGCTGTAACTTACGCTTCAGTAAGGGGATTTTCTGTGAATATAATCATGAAAATGGGTCGTTGGAAATCCCAAGCTGTAAAAAATTATATTCGTTTGCCACAACTGTCTTTTACTCAAACATAAGTACGGAGTTTCAAATTTTAGTTTGCCAGTTGTAGTTCAGCATAAGGCTGTTACAGAAGAAATAAAGCTCTATGACATTCGTTTAAGTCTATTTAGTTTTCTGCAGCAACTAGTTATTTGTATTGTCGGTGTAGTGTTGAGGTTTTATTCATGCATATGTGTGGTATATATTAGTTTAAATGATGCTAAATATTGTGGATGTTATTTTAGATACTTGCAGCCTTTTTGAACGTCAAACTGTCGCACATTGTCAGTTGTATGTAGTCCAGCAAAAGTTTACTACAAGAAACTAATAATGTAGATATATAGTTTAACTATCACCGGTAAAACCTGTAGAATTTAAAACTTTTGTCATAGTATGTAAGATTCTTTTTGCATGTGTTTTGTATTGTATTGTATGTGTTTCATTCATGTCATTGTATTGATTTACAGCAGTATATATCTGCTTCATATTGATGTTATTGTTCTTGTAGTTCAGCAAAAGGCTGCTACTTCAATTTTTCGATTTTGATTGACTGATATTTAATCCAAACAGACAGTTCAGAATAAGGCTGCTATCCGAAAGGTTTTTGTTAATTTGTTTTTGCCAAGGGGTAATACACAGATATGCGTTTAGGCATTAGATTGGTATTAATATATTGGTGCAAGGATCGGAGTGGGTCCATCCAAATTCCGTTGCATTTTTGGCGGTTGTTATGACCCACCTTTCCTTGAAATACGTAGTTGTTATTCAATTGATAGATTTGTTTAGTTTATTTAAAGCATTCTTAATCTATTTGGTAAAATTATTTACATGTCATTTTTAAAGAAAATAAAAAAGTTCTCACACACATTTGGGTTTCTTTTTATTTCTGCATTCAAAGTAAATGAACCTACTCCTTGCAGCCATGTTGGTCTTATTGATTTATCCCCCCGCCAAAGAAGAAGAGGATATTTGAGATGGTCTCCATCTGTGCTTCCGTCCCAATTTTGTCCCGAGCATAGCTCCAAAAGTACTTCAGCGATTTTCTTCAGAGAACATTGGTAAAAAGTGCAGTGTGTAAGAAAAATAACCTTATCTTGCCGACTTTGAGAGTTATTCCCCTTTATCATATTTACTTGAAAAAGATGTTCCGAAGCATAACTCTAAAAGTATTTGAGAGATTTTTTTAAACTTCATACACTGACAGAGCACAATCTGAGAAAGTGCAGTGTGTAAGAACAATTACTCTACCTTGCTTATTTTTAGAGTTATTCCGCTTTATCAGATTTACTTGAGAAACTTTGTTCGAAGCACAAGTCCAAAAGTGCTTGAAGGATTTTCTTCAAACTCAAAACACTGACATAGCACACTAGTTGAAATTGCAATGTGCAATAACAATAACTCTATCTTGCCTACTTTTAGAGTTATTCTCCTTTATCAGATTTACTTTAAAAGTTTTGTCCATAGCATAACTCCAAAAGTACTTGAGAGATTTACTTCAAACTTAATACACTGACATAGCACATTGGTAGAAAGTGCATAGTGCAGGAACAATAACTGTACTAAGGGTATTTTTATGGCTTTTCTTCAAACTGCATACGCGCATTATTACATTTAGTTTTTGAAAGTACAACCTTCAGGTAACTTGTTCCCGGCGTGTGGGGGGATTAACCATGTGTTGCATGGCTCTTGTTATAGTTTGTGATGGTATATATATATTTAAATTCAAATGTACATTATATTGTAACATCGTACATACATCTCCATGTGTTAGCTCTATACACATATGCGTCCTGTTAAGAAGAAGAAAAAAAAATAGTACAATTACCACTGTTTTTACGATTTACAGTCAAAGGACCGTGTTAATTTAATCCTGATTTTGTTTTCCCAAAGGTAAACAGTGCGAACAGATACAAAAAAACAGTCTGCCTGTCTATAATAATTAGTTTTTCGACATTCCTCAAACAAGTACCCGTTCCATTATTCAGATCATGCACATTTTTGTTCGATAAAGACTTTTGGAAATGTAGATCGATATACGAAAAATAAATTTTACATATAGTTTCAATTTAGTACCACCACTAGTGTATTATTTCAGGGAAAATATTATACATTTTGCATAATTTCAGGGGTAGGGTGGGGGCAGTTCGGGTAAATTGTGTCTGCCTTCGTAGTTTCCCAACGCACTCTTTTTGGAAAGAGTTATATCGTTTATTTATAAAATTACCAGATTTCAGGTTACCTTTGGATAGATTAGGATTTACCATAAATAGAATATTTATAATAATTTATAAAAGAAATAGGCACAATTTTGGGTCTACTTGCACTTCAGTATGTAGAAAATAATTATGCATGCATTACCTAGAACTCTGAATATAGCACGGTTCTTATTTGTTAATATTAAAAACAGTTACTTATTTTACTTTGAAGACACATGCACATACTTTCAGCTTTCTGTTTAAGTTCACTGACGTTTAATTACGTGTTGCTACATCTGTATTGCGTTTGTGTAACCATTAGTTATGCATTTCCTGGAAATGTGCCGTTTTCTAACTTTTTCCAGTTTTGTGCCCTATCTCGTTCAATCTACAGTCCTGAAATTTATCTTATATTACTACTTGTAGCGTCAACTTTGCAACGGTAGCACCTGCATCAATATCGGCCCACACATTCCCGAGAAATAAGCCGCAGAAATGAGTGCTCTCGAACAAAGAAAATCGCCCATATAACACCGTTGCGTCTGTAAAGCGATCTTCATGTTTTTGAGAACACAAAAACACAAGGGCCACTGCGCTCGAACTGCTAGACATACAATACTGCAAAAGGTCTCAAACGATTGCTAGTAGGGTCAGCTTTCAAACGTCACCTTTGGTTGTAAACCGGTTTAGGCATTCCCGACAGAAGCGAGTGCTGCAAAATACGTCAAATCGGTAGTTTAACTCCACCTCACAACGATAAAAGTCATCTATCTTAATGTTTCAAACACGATTCTTTCCCCTTATTCCATGTTCGATATATATAGAGAATGTAGAACATTTATGCACATTTCTGTAGAGAATTTTCTAAAATAATTTTATAGAGGAAAGTTCGCGCCCGAACTGGCTCTTCAGTCTAGCACGCTAATACGTAGCGCAGACGTAAAACCAAAATTTTCGAAATAAAACTTTCAGGTCCAGACTTCGAGCCCACACACTCTCCGAACAAAATGCTTTATCATTCTGTACTGTTTAAACTGGACATCTTAACATGTGGTCGGCTACTGTATATAAACTATTCTTGTATAAGGCCTATACGTTATATACATACCTTGAAAAATAGTCACTTCATGTTTTTGAGTTCTCAAAAAGTACTTTTTGTACAGATAGATTGGAATTACCTGTTACAAAAAAAACAGAATAATCATGTCCATAAAGGAGAAATATGAGTATTTTCTTGCTGTTTGATTAAAAATAGTACAGCCATCATGTCCATAGATCTGAAGGTAAATAAGATTATACTTTGGGCTGGGTAATACTGAATTACTAATGAGAAAAACACCACGAACATCTGTTTGAAGGTGGGGGTGGGGGTAGTTTTATATAATTATGCTAGTTTATCCGTTGCTTTACAAGCTGTTATGGATATTTTTTGGATGGATAAAGCGTTCTATAACTGATGTCAATATAGAATCATGTCAGAAAATTGCCATAAATAAGCGAGAGGTTTCCCTATTTTACATGCAGTTTTAAGACAATGGTACATAGTTATATTTTGTAACAGCTGTTAAAATAACTAATCTGTAACAGTTTAAGCTTTTGTTAGAACGAAATGGTTTAAGTTCTCTTTTAGTTATAGACTATATGACCAGCTACATAAAACTAGAATGCCCATGGGCAGTATGTCGAGCCCGCCAATGGTAAGCCGCCTATGGGGAAACTGTGGGAAGATGATGATGGAAAGACTATATGATGTCTCTTTCAGGAAGCATAACGAACCAGAGCTAGCACTAAATGTGATTTATACCCCTGCAAGACTGCTTTGGAAGTTATTAGTAACAGAATACTTTGTAAAAGAAATGAAATAGAGTTATGGTTGTGGGCAATTAAAAATAGTTGTGGTTCTTGTACCCTGCATTTTCTGTCATTGTGCTTGACCATTGTATGAAGTTACACTGAATTCCAACCAGCAGTTTTCAAGTTATGCTCCGGACAAGGAAGCCAACAAAGGGCAACGACTGTGCAAAAGTAAAGATAGAGATATAGCTCTT
The DNA here is from genome assembly GCA_012932295.1 of Cyclina sinensis. Taxonomy (NCBI): domain Eukaryota; kingdom Metazoa; phylum Mollusca; class Bivalvia; order Venerida; family Veneridae; genus Cyclina; species Cyclina sinensis. Next base: position 15,235,127 of record JAAONU010000005.1, read on the forward strand.
GTACACTGCACATCCACTTACTGTGCTTGACCATTTATTGAAGTTGCATTGAATTCCAACCATTTGTTTTCAAATTATGCTCTAGACAAGGAAAACCAACTAGGGGCAACAACTGTGCAAATATTGAAGACAGGGTTAAAGTTTTTATACACTGCACATCCTGTCATTGTTCTTGACCATTGGATAAAGTTGCATTAAATTCCAACCAGAAGTTTTCAAGTTATACTCCGGACAAGGAAAACCAACTAATGACAATAACTCTGCAAATAGTGAAGACAGAGTTATAGCTCTTGTACATTGCACATCCACTCATTGTGCTTGACCACTGTATGAAGTCGCATTGAATTCAAACCAGCAGATTTCAAGTTATGCTCTGGACAAGGAAAACCAACAAAAGGCAATACCTCTGCAAGTAGTGAAGATGGAGTTTCGGTTCTTAAACAATGCATTTCCCCTTGTTGTGCTTGACCATTGTATGAAGTTGCATTGAATTCCAACAATTAGTTTTTGGGTTATGCTCCGGACAAGGAACGCACCGACCGACAGTCCATCCGACCGCCCGCCCGCTCGACCAACCACCGGGTGACTTCTATATACCCACAAACTTCGTTTCGGGGGTATAATGAATCATAGTATTTTCAAATTCTTCCTTACATGGAGAAGTAATGGCATAGACAAAGTCTATTGTCAATATTTTGGACCTTTGAGCTGTCATTGTGACCTTGACCTCTGAGCTAGGAATCTGGGTCTTGCAGGTGACACACCATCTCTTCAAGGTAAACAAATGTGCCAAAGTATTTCAAAATTCTTCCATGCAGGGAGAAGTTAAGGTCCGGACAAGTTCTAGAATCGACATTTTGGACATTTGAGCTGTCACTGTGACCTTGACCTTTAAGCTGGGAACCTTGTTCTTAAACGCGACACACTGTCACATCAAGGTGAACAAATGTGCCAATGTATTTTAAAATCCCTCGATGCACAGAGAAGTTATAGCCCGGACAAGGTCTATAACCAACATTTTGGACCTTTTAGCTGTCACTGTGACCTTGACCTTTAAGCTGGGAACCTGAGTCTTACACGCGACACACCATCTCATCAATATGAACAAATGTGCCAAGGTATTTCAAAATCTCTCTATGCACAGAGAAGTCATGGCCGGGACAAGGCAATCTGGACAGACTCACGCACGCACGCACGCACGTACATACACCGAACTGTGGTACCAAATGTGACGACTATGACGAGCTCCTCGCAAGCGGGCTCGACAACTAGAACGTTTCCTATATTTAGCAATGCATTGTCTGTCTTGCTGGTTAAAGTTTGGTTTCGTTTTTGCATATCCGATTTACTTTTGATACGTGATATCAAGTGCAATCTTTACAATAAAAACTGTATCATTTTGATTGTTACAAATGCACGTCTAAAATTGAATACAAATTGGACTATTAAGACCGATTTACTCACATGATCATGTTTAGAGTGCTCTTATTAACAAGTAGAGAAATATTTTGGATTTACAAATCTGCAATTCAATACACTGTATCTGCATGTCAACAACAACTGTATAAGTTATGTAAAATGTTTGTTTCACCACCTGCCATTGTTAATTTACTTGATACATGTATTTAAATGTGATGATTGTTGTTGCATCTTATGTATTCTGTTTTGCAGTTAATCTAAAGTATTAAGTGTTGTCTAAACTTCAAAGGACAGCACAACATGATCAGTATTTGAACAATGATTATTAGATTCTGAAATATTTATATCAAGAGTACGATCAACATCTGTTACATTTGTACTTTCAATGAACAGTGACTTTCAACAACTGATACCAGTAAAACTTCGTTAACTTGTGCAGCAGTTACTGGAGAGCCCGGGGAAATTCGTAGTCCATCTTCTGTCCAGTCCAGTTGTAATATGTTAAACTTAGCATTATCGTTGATAACACAAGCACCAGTAACTGGATAACTCGAAGGTAATATGTCGGGTATAATCCTTTCTAGATTTCAAGCTGCTCCGAGTAACCTCACAATCACTTATATTGTAAGCCTTATGCTTACCTTATTTAATACTGTAAAGAACTATATTCTAACAGCATGTTAAAAACAATCCCGACTTATACTCTCACCTAGGGGGATACAATAGTCCACCCGTCGCTTGTGAAATACAGGGTCATTGAAGTCAATTTTCCCCTATATACGACCACTTGAGGAAGCTTCAGCTGTTTAATTCAATTGCCTTATTTTCCTGCCAAGAGGAGTTAGACTATCTTTATCTGTAAAAAGGTTGATTTAAAAATTTCGTCAAACCTTTAATTTTAGATAGAAACATTCATCATTTATAGACATACTGATAAAAAAGGCTAACATGATTAAATCGCAACCAGGTTCAGGTTACACAGATCAATGTTCCTTGCAAGGACAACAAAAAATACCAAGTTATACTCATATACTGCCAAACTTATTATTCTTTCAATAAATTACGGATAACGTGTGGCGAAAAGACTTAACTGAAACTTCAAAAAGTAACATCTCTTTGTAGATTAATGGCAAATATGGTTTTAGTTTCTGTATTACTATGAATTAACACAAATATTAATTTCTTCTTGCTAAGTCTTGGGTGAGACTTGTAAGCCATCTTGTTTTGATCACTGCCAATGAAGAGTAATAAGAAACCTAGTTTATTATTAAAATAATTCATTAATGTATCCAGGTCAACATTACTTGGGTAAATTTGAGTGTATTTGCTTTTTTCATGTGGTTAGCCCGCAAAAGCAGACTGGAGTTACTTTAGCCAGCAGTGTTATTTCCAATAAATCATATGGCCAGCTCGAAAGGGTCGAAGTGACTGAATCTAATAGTGTTATTTTCAATGACTCAGTAAGTTACTAAGCCCCAAGCGACTCTGAAACGAATACTGGTAAAGTGGAAATTTCTGCGCATCAACAGGTTCTCGAGATCTTTATAGTCTATGTAGAGAAGTAAGAATTGTATTCGACACATTGTCCTGAAAAGGTGAATACTTGTACTAAGTTATTCTAAAAACCCTCAATCCATAAGAGAATTACAATCTGAACACGACTGTGTAGCCAAGTATTACCTTGATACTATACTTGAGGTAGAGACGCAGGTGTTGCACGATACATTTCGTCTTGATACGAAGAACAGTTGGCCATACTATTTGAATCTTATGATGCATGACAAGTTTACGAATAACAGACACATAGACAAGCGGACACACCGACGGACAGACATAGGGACAAGTTGATTTTCATGTACACCCACCTTCAAGGGCATTAAAATAAATATCATAACATATTCCAGTTTATACAATTTCACTACAGTTACCTTCTTCTCAAACTTAAGAGCATTTACTTTCACAATAATTTCCAGTTCCTTGAAAAAGGGCGAGAAGCTTTCAAAAACTGAGAAAATACTATCACAAATCTCGAGAATTCCATGTTAACTTTTAACTTCTTGTCATATTCTGATTAATAACAGTTTACAGTACTGAAAGAATCAGTCATTTGGAATTGATTGCTTCAAGAAATTAATGAAATAGTTTGGACTTGATTTGATAAGAGGTTCTGATGAGACAGGACTTGGTGTTGATAGCGCGTATTAAGATGCAAAGGTTGCTATTGTTTAGTAGTATTTTAGTTTCAAGTGTTCCAGTTGTTAAAATTGCAAGTGCATACAGTGGTTCAGATTCAAATACAGTAAAACATTTATAACTCCAAGTCTGAAGGAGACAGGAAAAATGTTTGAGTTGTTTAAGATCTCGGCTATTTCATGAAAACTAATGTTTATTTCCATCTATTTGTCATCATTGATAACGGAAAAAGTATGAGTCTTGATAAAACATTCTATGAATCCAGTTTGAGTGTTCTTAATTTCTCACTACACATTATTTCAAATAGCGAAAGCCTAAATGTAAAAATGCGAATACCATTTCAGTTCACATTTACTGTATTTGTATAATATAGCGCATGCTCGCATGTTGAACAATAATAGTAATGATAAAAACAGTTTGTAAGGAGCCTTACCAAATTGATTTTTTAAAAACTGATCTTTCTGACCTTAAAATAGTTGGTATTGTTCGGGTATAAGGATGTTCTAGTTTTAGATTGAAACTAGTTAACTATGGATATAATTGAATTCAAAATGTTCCTATTCATTAACACGTCGGTAATCATTATCTACAATAATATTTATTTAATTATTTATTACACATAGACATATGTATCCTGCATTTGGGGATGCTTTTGTTAATGGTTTGCTTTATCATTCCGTATTTTTGAAATCATGAACAATAAAAGTTTCTTTTATTGAGATTTTCAAGTCAAGGGACAGACGTATGCAACTAGAAACGAGATAATCATAATTATGATAGGAATTGTACAATTTAAAAGTTATTTCCTTTAGCAAAACCTGAGCTATTGTGGGTTTGGCATGTTTTCAGTATATGACTATATCGTACACTTCTAAATATATACTTTTTAGGAGCCGCTGGCACGATTTAAATACAGTTTCACAGATTTTTTTTTCTTTTTTGCTTTTTATCAAGATCTTTTACGCCATGTTGGTTTATTTTGAAAAGAAAAATGATTTAAAAGAAACAGAGCATTTTGTTCAGAATATACTACATAGAAAACTTTGAAAATCTTCATAGTTTCAAAATTATTTACAAAAAATGGTCCTAAATCAAATTTTGTGAGTAATTTTGAAGTTTAAATAATTAAGATGACAAGGCGCAGGACAACTTTTCAGTATACACATTACATAGGGCAATTTAAGGATTCTTCCCCTCAGATACCCATAGACCCAATTTAAAAGAAATTTTAATGACTTACACTTTTTACAAATAAAATTTCTTTAAGCTATTTTTGTTTCTTAAACAACAGACGATTGTGGGACAAGTTTTCACTTTACGTCTATGAAAATATTATCTTCCAGGTCAAGTCTCAGTTATTTCAAAGACAAATTCCTGTGATGGACCTTTGTCATAGTTTTTTGAGTTAGGTTGGTTAAGCACTGACAATATTGAAACATACTTTGACCTTCATATGTTAATACCTGTTCTATTTTTGGAAGTTACAACAAGGAATAATTGAACAATATCTAGTATAATTGTTCTCAATAATAAAGTTCCCAGTGGGATTCGAGCCCGCACCGTAGGGCACCTACCGCCTAGCAATGCAGATGATGGCTCAAGGGCTATCTGCTTTTTGTACATTAAGGTCTATTTGCGTTTATGCGAATTCGGTGAATAGTTGTAATCAAGTGAACCATTGTTGATGATTCACCATTAACAGCTTCCAATTGTGTTTGATCATTTCCACGTGATCAAGTTGTAAGTTTCTACAACTTTTTCAGATTTTTTTTTATTTCAACAAAGTTTCAAGAAATAGTGTCTTTAACAAGTATTTGTTAAAGCTTGTACTATATAACTGCATACATTATGTCTTAACAAATACTTTGTTAAACATAAACCAAATTGTTTTGGTGTAATATCAAGGCTCTTTAACAATTATATGTTAAGATCGCTTTTGCTTTGACTATCATCACTTGGACATTTAAGTTTAACAAATCTTTGTTAAACTATTCTCGTCACTCAAGAGAGACGTGGAAAGAAAATCGGCCGAATTGTTAACAATAATTTGTTAACATCTCTGTTCGCTGTTACTGAATCTACCGTCAGTCAGAGGAGTTTAACAAATCTTTGTTAAAGCTTATAGTATTCTCGTTGACAGAGATGCAGAAAGAAAATAGGCCGAATTGTTAACAATAATTTGTTAACATCTCTGTTCGCCGTTTCTGAATCTACCGTCAGTCAGAGTTTAACAAATCTTTGTTAAAGCTTATACTCAGAAAGAAAATAGGCCGAATTGTTAACAATAATTTGTTAACATCTCTGTTCGCTGTTACTGAATCCACCGTCAGTCAGAGTTTAACAAATCTTTGTTAAAGCGTATACTATTCTCTGCACTTGATAGAGATGTGGAGAGAAAATTTGTCGAATTTTTAACAATTATTTGTTAACATCTCTGTTCGCTGTTACTGAATCTACCGTCAGTTAGATTTCAGAACATAACAAATATTTGTTAACGATTATAATTATGAGAATCGTCAGTTGGCAAAGATATTCAATGGGCATCGGCTGGATATCAATGATTTTAACAATATCTGTTAAGGTGTTTAATCTTTAATGTATTATTATTCTGATTTCAGAAATAAACGAACCTTTATAAAATTTTATCATGGTGATTATTAGTTATTAATGATGAAAAATAAACACCAAAGTGATGCATATTTCCCGTCAACATATTTGTCAAAAAAGCTAAAATACTGAGTGAATAAATCTTGAAAAAAAAACTCAATATGGCATTTATAGAAACCATTATTAACTTTACCGGTTTTAAGCCTTTACAAATATCCTGTGAACAATGTGTTTTGCTGATAACCATGAATTAAAAAAGATATTATATAAATTATATTTTTCGCTATTAAACTCTGGGTCATATAAGTAAATACATATACATTAATTCATATCAAAATCAAAATTGTTTGACAAAACAAAATTAATTTGTGTGTAAACACAATGCTAGTAAAATTTAATTTGTAATTTTATTTACAACATTTTATTCAGTACCTGTCAAATAACTATTTTACTAACATACTCTTCAAAATAAACATCTCTCGCAACACAGAGAATCTAGATTCAAATTCACAATCAAGATGATAAAATAATATTATAAACTTTTCCAGAAATTAAAACATTAACATACTAAAACCAATATTTAAGCAGTAACCCGTATGTAATTATTATAACAATGAAGTATTGTTGAAAACATGTTTAATTAACACTTGTCATCTCCATACGGATATAAAATCTATACATTCTTTACTTGTCATGTCCATGCGAATATATACAGACCAAAATGCCCACAGGATAAAGAAACGCAGGATGACATTATTTGCAATATCTTGAGAGTGCGTTGATCGGAAATAATTTAAATCTGCCAATGAATTCTCTATTTTACAGTGCCTGTTGTTATGTATCAAATGTCTCATATTGAAATTGCGTAACGAGATCTCCCGTGGAAAGCGTGAAAAGGGAAAGAATCTAGATTCAAATTCACAATCAAGATGATAAAATAATATTATAAACTTTTCCAGAAATTAAAACATTAACATACTAAAACCAATATTTAAGCAGTAACCCGTATGTAATTATTATAACAATGAAGTATTGTTGAAAACATGTTTAATTAACACTTGTCATCTCCATACGGATATAAAATCTATACATTCTTTACTTGTCATGTCCATGCGAATATATACAGACCAAAATGCCCACAGGATAAAGAAACGCAGGATGACATTATTTGCAATATCTTGAGAGTGCGTTGATCGGAAATAATTTAAATCTGCCAATGAATTCTCTATTTTACAGTGCCTGTTGTTATGTATCAAATGTCTCATATTGAAATTGCGTAACGAGGTCTCCCGTGGAAAGCGTGAAACGGGAAAACTAGAATTATCTGCAAGGTTTACCGAGCGTTTCTTTATCCTCTGAGCATATATTAGCATTTCTATAGTTAAAAACATAACCAAAATTAAGTTATTACATTTTGCAATTTAAATAAATAGTGATGGTTATTTCACCGGAAGATTTACACAATCGTTGTTAATTTATAAGGACAAGTTTTCATGTTATATTCATTTTGACTTTCGAAATAGGAAAAGAGTAATGGAAGACATGTTGCTTTAAACCTTTTTACCATTTGCCAAAAAAAAGCAGAGCTGTGTTAGTCTTAATTGTAAATCAAATTATAGTTAGGATTTATCCAATTGAATCCTGAAATGTATCACATCAGAAAAAAGCACAAAATACGACCATGTATATTCATCTCTAGTGTTAGTCTTCATACAAATAACAAAATGTTGGTGATAAACAATATGATTAATGAACAATATTTCTGTGAAGAGCCGTCTACAATCATCGTTGCACGTTCATCGATAAATAAAGAAAATTCTCAAAAGTTCTCTAACAGCAAAATGCCGTTCAATAAAATTTTGCAAAAATAATTTAACCATTTCTTAAATCAACGTTCGTTAGAATCGATGTTATGTTCAATATTTAGCGAAAAATAAATATATTTGATAACTATTAAACGTGGTTAGCATTGAATAGTAACTTTTACTATAAAGGCTTCAGCCCTGAAATATTGTCATTCAAACAAGAACAATATATACACCAAGTATAGAGATAGCCAGGACTTATCCCCTGGTAACTGTTGGTTAAACCATACACAAACTCGTGCACGAGGAGACAGGTTGGAGACATGGAGGTCTCTTGAGTGAACACTGCCAGTGTATAAAAACATAAAACATTTAAAAATAAAGATATTGAGGAAATATCATAGCTTAGAAAAGTGTGTACAGACGAAATAAATATACTGTTAAGGTCAATACTTTTCTCAAGGTATAATATTTTTCGATGAGCCCGCAAATGTATAGAGTTTCATGTGCATACCATAACAGTTCGGATATCAAGATTGGTGAATTCCTTAGAACAAAAAGTTATGAATTGCAAAAGAGCATTTATTCGAATGTCACTTTTGTTTTCTTAACGCAATGTATTTATTAACATGTTCTTCATAATTGTTTAAAGTCACAGAGTTTATTTGGTTGTTTTCCACCACAGCGGTCACCTTGTATATTAAATACTTCGTGTTGATAGTTTGCTCATCGTTTTCGTTTATAATAAATGATTTACGTTTTTCACATTTGTGAAAAACATTTGCCTTTATTGTGCCAATGGGCAAAAAACAGTAAACAAAAGATGCCCCTTTCAGCAGTCCGGCATATATCTTTCCGTTGTTGTATTCAACAACTCCAACCTCATTTGTTCTTTTCTGTTGAACCTGTAATTATAAAATAAACGTCATTCTAATTATGTATAATCAATTATTCTTTAAAAAAAACAGTAACGACAGTCACTATTGTAAAATAATCTGATATCGGATTGTTAATAAGTCATGTTTTATTCGAGTTTGTAACAGTGTATAAAGTATTATTATAGTGACGTATAATTATCCTCAAACGTAGGAATGACTAACTGCTCACAGGTTTGTGAGGAGAAACATAGATAACGTTACATGTTGTACATTTACAATTTTTATTAACAGTTTAAACTTGATTAAGATATTATAAAGTTCTTTGGTTATTTAATATATCGCTTACCTGAACGGAGACGTTTTCAGATTCTTGTTGACCAGTCGAAAACGGCAAATGTGAGCGAACCTAGAAACTACACAAAATATTTAACTTATTTGGCGGAATATAGTATTTTTATGTGTCATTAGTTTCTGTTTACTTTGTATTTACAAATAATTAACCACCAACAAGAGTTTCCTTTAACAGTCGACAAGCATTTTACGCTCAGTGGCTCATTGAAATCGTTTCACTGACCTTTTAGCTCATACATTAAAGCAAGAGACCAACATATAATTTGTGTTATCTTTTAAACACGGCCATAAAAGCGCCAGCACGATATTTTTCCTTGCATTCATTATATCAAAGAAAATTCAACAGAACAAGGGAACAAGCCACTTAAGTCTGGCCTGTACAATAGAAAATATTTTAGCACTTACATTTGTAACATGTTGCACATACATGCTACATTTTGCAGTTAGTTTCTGGGGATATAAACCACAGAAGAATGTTGCTGGAATGATTGTTTGTATTATGCTGTAACAATTAATTTTTTGTACAAATCCTATAAAATGATTAAGAATTTATTATGTCATTTAAACCATTTTAACAGATTTGTATAAATATGTTTTTATTATTTAAAATTATTATATGAAAACACACAAATAAACTAAACAGTCACCGTAACAACTTAAAAATAAAACAAGAAAAGAGGAACAAATTCAATTCAAAACATTCCTGTCCTGAGATGAGGTAAGCAATGCAGCTAAACTTTAATTGTTTACCCAGTTATTCAACAAATAAATGTAGTGAAGGGCTTATCAGTTTATATTATCGTAAACATTGGTCAAGAGCTTCACTTCCGTGAGAGATTAGCCACGTAATTGGACTCCCGCTGATAGGAAGGAACAGTTAATTAAAGGCATGAGTCTGGCTGTTTGTTATATTATGATCCTAGTGAGAGAGGATAATGGGATCATTTTACCGTGCCGAGATACAACTGAGCAACCTGTATAAAAATAATTTCTCGGGGCAGATCATTCATTATGTGACTGCCATTGTATCAGACTGAATCAAGCAATAACATTCTAAGTACAGATGTACTTTAGCTATAGCCTTTCCTAGCATGCGTGAATTAATTCTACTCATGGACACTTAGATTTATAGTTTCTCGAAATTGCTGATTTACCTCACGATTCAGAATATTATGTATGTCCTAAGTCTAAATATTAGATTTTAAAACCAACATATATCTTAATAAAAGTATAAATATGAGTTATAAATGAATTCATAAATAACAACTAATCATCGTTCTTAATTATTAATTTAAATTCCCTTCTAGCATAAAAATGTCTGCCAGCAGAATAAATATCATCAAGTGTTGCATATTTAAACCAGCGAGTTAAACCCATTACCAAATACATGTAGAAACATTAACTACATAACGAACTTTGACGTACATGATCAGTTTTTAAATGCTTAAATAAGTCGGTTCCTTGACGACCTTTTAAGCATTAGTATAACAATAATTGAAACATGTACAAATTCGTTTTCGCCGTAATCACAAAAAATGTTTAACACTTGTCATTCTATGAAATATTTAACAAAAAATTCAATATAAAATTGATAACAAATGTTACATGAGTTTTATTATTCCATGATACAATTAAAAAGGAATGATAATGAAGTTATCAAGCTTGGAAATTTGTAATATTATGGAGACTGTCTGAAGATAACCAAGTTAAAAAGCCAACAACCTAAGAACAAATGAATTGAAATGAAGACTAAACAGCTACAGCGGAAAAGTTAAATGTGTTATTGTGAAAAATGCATTTTCTGTTAATTCAGCTTAACACACAATCTTTATTTATCACATGCATGAAAGTCGCTTGCTAAATGTAAACAAACGTGATATTAAATTAATCTTGATCAAACAAATAAGAGCTTTTTAACTCAGCAGAAAACATGTTGATAGCAAACTCGCTTTTTTTGTTTTGAAAATATTACATAGTAAATACTTCGTATAGTTCAAATATCAATGTCGATCTGTTTAAGAAAAGAATAAAAGTACTCTTAAAACCTGTTTTTGTATGATAATAATAACATAGTGAGCCTTCGCTCGTCGAAGAATGAAGAAACTTTTTCTTTAAATAACATAATTTACAGCTTCTATCTCTCGAAAAAGTTTGGTTACATCTATTTGTATTTCCAACCAACCCATTTTTTCCGCAATTTTATCTGTATGTCAATATTAACTTAAACCAATATATAATCAATTTACTGATTCCAACTCCTTTTAATGAATAACAACATTTTTATAAAGTGGAATGTGCAAGTGTTTTGAATACAATTATAAGGAATAATGTATCATTGTCCTAATACTTTTAAATCGTTAATGATTAATCCCTTCGTAGCTGTTCGCATTAAGCATGAACAGCAGTATGTCTTAATGTGATGAGTTAGGGCAGTCGAACGATAGATTTATTATAGAATAATGACCACTACATTGAAATAAATTTATTGGATGCAATTTGACAGCTAGTGGGTGGTGCTTATCAGCTGTAAGACATGCTTATAGAAAATCGTTTTATGTCAAACTCTTTGTAAGAATGTAACTGCTGCATTTCGTAAAAGTCCATAAAGTCATATTCACAGCCACGCGGTTGTCAGTCAGCCTTCATTAGATGGTAACATGATACTGAACCATTCAATAATCATTGAAAAATTTTAGTGTTTTTGGTGATTTGCTGCATTTAATATTCACGGGTTTTAATGAAATTCATAATCATTGTATCAAATTAATTTTACTTAAGTATTTAAAAGTGGTGCACAAACTTAGTGTTTTTGAATAATCGGAGATTAGTCAAATGGCATTTTTCTATTATATTAACAGTTGCGATGTGTTATATGGTATGAAACTCAATAAAAAGAGACCTTATTGCAGTTCATAATTGAGCGTTCCTTTGATAAATCTTGAGTGCGACAAGTCCTGAGTGCGACTTATTAATTATAAATAACTTAAACACTAAATGCAAACTCTCTGTTTGTAAAATTAATCTCAAAATATAATAAATCACATTCGGGTAAGAATTCAAATACATGCATGTGATATTGCTACATATTCAACCCACGTGCTAATTTGGTTAAACTTTATTTTTGTATCAAAGATGCGATGCGTTAGGAAAAAGAAGCCCATAATTATCAATTAAAGTTTGAAGAATTAAAATTAAGTCCAGTCATTTACATATTTTACAGTAAATTATTCAAACCTTTTAATGGTTGTCGATTCCTGATTTTAAGTTACTGTGATTAGAGTCTTTATAACAATTCAGAATCAGAATTTTTTAATGATAACGGACATGAAAAAAATGTTAATTTTAATATGATTGTCGGAACGGAAATATTTTTAAACGTATTGATATCAACATTGTTTTAGAAGCACTTATAAAAGCTTAAAAAATAATGTGAACAAATATACCTTATGAAACTTAAGCTCTGCGATGAGGCTGTCTCTTTCCTTACTGATATCCTTTACTTCTTCCTGAAATAGATTTAAATAATAATACATTTAATTTAGTTCTCGCAACTCGTTTTGAAGTTATTCTTGCCATAAGAAAAACAAATAGTCTATGAAGTTTTGTCTATAAAGTCATAAATATTTGCTGCTTTTTTAACGTTTTAATAACTGTATACGAAAATATACAGACAGTTGAAAAAATCATATCACTGTATTTTCATTTAGTCTTTAGTTCCTATATCAATATACATGTTGTTAAAATATTTACCTTAACTAATTCAAGATTTGATGCCAGGCATGACATTTCTGATCGCAGACGATTTCTTTCTGTAATGACACGTTCGTGCCTCTCCTTAAATATATAAAGGTAAAAAAGAGAAACTGAAACATTCAAATAACATACACATTTAGCATCATGTACGAATATGTGTTTCTTTTACTCCGTACATCAACTAAACATTTTCTATTTTTAAGAAAAAATAGTACCATAAATATCATAAATTTGTATAAATGTAAACTACCTGACCATCAAAATGGGGTTATCTTTTAATTTTTCAATTTTCAATTTACCACTTTTCTTTGGTGGCTGTTTTTTCCTTGATATAGCTATTGTTGATCTCCATTCTTTATTTTATGAAACTTTATGTTGTTTCATGCAATCTAACGAGACCGAAACAGTCTTACAGAATACTTTTAGACTTTTACCTGAAGAGATCCAAATGCAGTCCTCTGATCTTTCAGCTCATTTTTGACTTTTTCAAGTTCTACCTATAAAGGAATAAAAATGATTCGCACATTTATTCGTTCCAGCTACACATAACGTGCTTATGAAAACCTTAACGCGCAAGTGTTAATTTGGTTTTGCCTATAACTTGGATGAAACCCCTGGTGACAAAATGATTTTCAACAGACCGTTTCAAGGCCGTAACCCATACATCTCTCATTTTATTAATTATTTGTGGTGTCCTATTAAAATTGACCAGTTTATTTACATTATCTAACGTTTTGGTTTTCTGTCTACAATTTGGCTGCGTAAGGAGGACCAGTCATATGTACATTGTAATCCAATTATATCTGGAATTAAGTTGTGTTTATATATTTCTTTTTTCAGCCTTAACATATTTAAAACTGTAGTTATTTGATAATTTTTACCATGATAAACAGGAATTTACAATGAAAAACGTATAACCTCAAATAACGCAAAACGTTAGTCGGTTATTACAAACTTCAATCACAAAAGATCGCATTGGTTGCGATTTACTCTAAGCTTAATGATTGGCATCCGGAAAATGTCAAAGTATCGTCATAGAGAATTCATAAATATTAATCCGATTAAAATTAAGAAATTTAGCGATGCTCTCCACTAACATTCAACATGGTGAAATTCATTTAATAGGTTTTACCATAGTAGAATCTTGGACTGCTTGCATTTTCTTTATGTCCTCTTGTGCCTCATCTAGTTCTCTCTGAAAGAATGTCATTATTCAATATTTACAGTTTCTTAAACACAATTCTCACATAATTATTTAACTACATAATATTTGGTTTAAAGAGATTTTGTTTGTAAACAAATGTAAAACACTTCCTGCAAACGAATTATGCATGCATTGAATTACCAAATAAACATAGCAACAATAATAGGTAAACTAACCGTCTTACAACAATAGTTGTTGTTGTTTTTTTTGCAGGTTTACATATCATTTCTTTTCGTGGGTCACACACACGAAGATGTAGATCAGAGCTTCTCAAAAATAAGCCAAAGGCTGAAAACAACTGATGCATTAACTTCAGACGAACTTCTCACTGTTATTAGGCAATCACACACACCTGAGCCGACAGTTAGAGAAATAGGGACAGTATGGGACATAAAAGCATGGCTTGAGAGTTCAATTAACCAAGTCCATAACGTGACGTTTCCACAGATATACAGGTTAATATAATTTGTTACAACTGCTTATGTTTTTACGATAAGCTTAGTATAGAATAATCATAGCATTGATACTACCTGTATAATATTTTTATAACTGTGAACATCGATAATGACCTAAAGGTTGTTTAT